>CM070575.1:56605458-57205458 GCA_036346355.1 Rhipidocladum racemiflorum
TTCTAATGCGCCAAGAATCCGCTTAGGTACAACCTCGATCTTCATTTTCCGAAAATCCTCACATAACTCATCCTCGGCTTGTGGCTAGCAACGCATTTCCACAGATGGCTTTTCCGACTCGTGAGCATCGGCCACTTACGCGCTTGGCCTTCCCGGATGGTAATGGATTCCAACATTATAGTCCTTGATCAACTCCAACCATCTCTCTCCGCCTCATATTCGTATCCGATCGGGTGAATATGTACTTAAGGCTCTTATGATCCGTGATATACTTCAAGACCGCTTCAATCGATAGTGACGCCATATCTTCAAAGCATGCACTACGGCAAATAACTCTTAGTCATGTGTCTGATAATTTTCCTCATGCGGCCCTCAATCAGCTTTGATGCATAAGCGATTTAATTCTTCTATTCTCGCAGACAAAGACACATCCAAGTCCTTGGCGCGAAGGCGTCACAATAAATATCGGCTTTGAGCAACATCCCAGAGAACTAACACCGTGCCGATGTCAATCGCTTCTTCCGCCTCAAATCCTTTCTCACATTCTCAAGCGCCCATGCAAACTTCTTTTCCTTTCTTCAAAGAATTATGTAAAGAGGTTTCGCAATAATTGTCGAGAAGCCTTCGATGAAACGGCGGTAGTATCCTCGCCATTCCAAGGAAACTCCGACCTGGTCACCGCCTTTGGTCGTTCCCAATGTAACACGCCTTCTACTTTGCTTGATCTACGGCGACTCCTTCAAGGGTCATTACATGTCCAAGAAACTCCACCTTGTCCTTCCAAAAATCACATTTGCTGAACTTGGCTAAAAGTTGTCGCTCCTCGCCTTTTCCAAAACCTCGCCTTAAGTGTTCGGCATGTTCATCCTCTCGCCTTGGAGTAGATTAGATATCGCCTATGAACACGCATTTTAATAAACTTGTCCAAATATTCCATGAACACCTTATTCATCATATTCATGAAATAGGTCGGGCGATTCGTTAATCCAAAGGACATAATCAGAACTCGTGAATGTCCATATCTTGACGAGAATGCGCCTTTCTGAATATCTTCTCGATCGGATCTTCAACTGATGGTATCCCGATCTCAATCAATCTTGGAGAAAACTCCGGCCTCTCAACCGATCAAACAAATCATCAATCCTGGTAGCGGATACTTATTCTTCACTTTTCGTGACTTCATTGAGTGCACGGTAGTCACGCACATCCTGAAACTCCCGCCCTTCTTCTTGACAAACAAAACTGGTGCTCCCCACGGCGACCTAACTCGGCCTCCCCGACAAATCCTTTCTCCATTAACTCTTTCTAGTCAAGCTTTCTTCATCTCTACCAACTCCCTATGGACAACCGATAGGTCTCTTTGCTATCGGTGCCGCACTGTGCACAAGCTCTATTACAAACTCTATGTCCTCGTCCGCGGCAAGATACCCTGTGAGATCCTCTGAAAGACATCTCGGGTACTCATTCACCATACTGGACATCCTCTATGCCGATTGCCTTGGTAATCAAGCTAACCATTAATCGCCCATCTCTAATCAGCCGTGGGCTTGAAGTTCCACTTTCTTCCCACACTGGCTCTCAATTGAGATAGTCCTTCGCCACAATCCAATACGGCCTTGTGCTTGGATAACCAATCCATTCCCAATATGACGCCTAAGGTCCGGGTCTCCAAAATTATAAGGTTTGCTAGGAACTCTATTCCATCTATTAGTATTCTCACCCCTAACATCCTACTTTCGCTCGGAAGTTCTGGAACTGTGGGTTTGAACTAAAAGCATGCACTTAAGTCTTGCAATCCTCAAATCATTTCCAAGAGCAAAGCCTTGCGAAACAAACGAACGCTAAGCTCCAGAGTCAAACAAAATCAAGCAGGTGTACCGAAAGTTAACAAGTAACTTACCCAAGATTTATCGCCTCAGTAGTATTCGGCAGCAGCATCTGCAAAGTGACATGGTTGACTCGGCCTCTCACCACTGGCCTGGGTGTGGCTCCGGTGTCGGGCGCCCTAGCTGGGTGGTTCCTAGATTGAAGCGAATCGGGTCGCCTCGTCAGTTTTCTTTGGACAAATCAAGTTGGCAAAGTGTCCTCGCTCGCTGCGCTTGTAGCAAAGGTTTCACCGCCTTTGCCGATCGACGCTCGAGTAGTGTTTCTAGCGGGGCCGGGTCCGTAGTTCTCGACAAGGTGTCTTGGTGCCGGGATGGTGTCCTTGTTGCATTCTCGTGGGTTGGAATCAAGAATTGATTTGGTGCAACTCTCAAGCGCCGCTGGCGCTTCTCGGCGTGACCCTTTGTCGTTGCATCCTCGCGCTCCTCGTTTCATCCAGCCTTTGCGCTTTGTCCTCAAGAATAAGCGCTTTATTCACCAACTCTTGGAAATCTGAAAGGTGTGGGTGATCAACCCTACTTGGTAATCCCGAGTTGAGTCCTTCATAAAACGAGACTGCCTGGATTTATCCGTCGCTACATCCTCAAAGCGAGCGCGCTAGCCGTGGTGAACTTGTTCGTAGTCGGCCACCGGGCTGATTACCTTGCTTCAAAGGCTCAACTCCTCCTTCTTAAGGTCCATGATTCCTTCAGGCACGTGGATACCGCTTAATGCACCAGAACTCTTCCCAAGTGATATCTTGAGGGTTCTCTTTATGCGGGCACGTAGTTCTCCCACCATTCGGCCGTTGCCTTCCAACCGATGAGAAGCGAGAGTACCTTCTCATTTCCTATGCACCGAGCTATGTGTAGCTTCCTCTCGATTGATCTTAACCAATCGCCGCCTCCAATGGATTGGCATTCCCAGAGAAAGTGGGTGGGTGAGTTCTCATGAACTCCTGATAGTCTTGTATTCTGGCGTGGTCCCCGATTAACTTGATTAGCAAAGTGGCCTGAGCGGTGACGTGCTGCATTTGTTGCATCATAGCATGCATCAACTGAGTCCTGGGCAGCAAGAAAAAGCTCCAAAATTCTCGTGATATCAATCAAGCAGGCCGGGTGCTCCATCATTGGGGTTTTCACGGGCGCAGATCCACTCCCATTGCTTCCAAAGTTTCCGCTGAGTGTTCACCATCTCGCCGATTTGCTCTAGGTTTAGAGATGAGAGGGAAACAAGAATAGACAAGTAATATGGAACTTATGCGGGCAAAAGGTGTAACCTTAAGGTCCAACTTTATTATTAATAACTTGGTATGGTCGCCATAATGCCTAAGGGCCTTGCAACACATACCGCACATTCAAAGAAACAAAGCAAATCCAAATCGAACTAACTCGGAGTCTAACGCCTAAAGGGTGACTCTTATTCTATGACGCGACTTCTGGCCGAAGGAGTCTCACTATAGAACCTATGCTCACTCATCGAGAAACCTCCACTACTGGTACGGGGTGTCGGCAAAGATAGGCGCGAAACGATCGCCATGTCCAAATGATCGTGTCCTCTCGTGGTAGTCGAAGAAGCAAAGTTGTCCTCATCGAGATCCGACTCCTCCGGACCGCTCGTAGCTCGAGCATCGCTCGGGTCCGGTCCGCATAACGCCATCTCCAACTCGCCGATCCTTCGCAGAAGGTGTGCCACATACTCTTGAGCTTCCCGCCATCTGCTCTTCTCTCGTCGTGACTCTCCTTGCGGGCCTTCAGAGCTCCTTGCTTGTATTATCTAGTACATCCTCCTGGCGACAACAAATCGCGCTAACCGTGGTAACCGCGGGCATCCTCATCCCGAATCTCCTTTGGGTCAAGCAGTTATTGTTGCGCTGGTGATAACTAACACCGTGTTTCCAATTCTCTGGAGTAGATACGGTAATGTGCCGCATTGGCGCTGCCGTGATACTTCTTGGATACCCATCCGCATTGTAGATCTCCGGCAAGGCAAAGGTATCTAAGCATTGCCTGGCCCTTTTCCTAGCAGTACCTCAATCCTCACGTCACAAGCCTTGATCAATCCCGCTTGTCCTGATCACTTCCACTTGGTATTGGGGCTTCTCAAAATCTCCGAGAGTCTCAGAGCATATGCCAAAGTTCTCAACATGCGACTAACTCCCGCATCAACGTAGTTTAACTCTTCCTCCATCTCGTCACAAGAGTGCTTACGTGAGAACTCGAAATTTTTGAATTGTGACAAGGTAAGGAAAAATTTCAGCAAGAGACAAGAAAAGAGGGAAGGGGATAAGTCGAGATGTCATTTCTCTTATCTTGACAAACTTTTAGTTTTTAGAAAATAGGTTTTATCCTCACTACGACCATTCTAGCTTAGGGTTGAGCCTACATACCAAGTATGGCTCGATACCACCTTCCTGCCGTGGACCCCGAATTTGCAAATCCGACTTCTCTCAGGTATTCAAGACTAGTCCAGAACGCGCTTAGTGCACACAGCCTTAACATTGGTAAATATCACAATCATACCACTTAATACCAATAACGACTTTATTTAAATAACTAAATCAAGTTACTCGACCTTATGGTCAAGTTACAAATGTATGCCTCTCAAGGCTAAACTTATTCAGAGAAAATAATAATAGCAAATGAAAACAACGAAGGTAACATCGCGGGCGCCATCCAAGATACCACTGTGCAACCTGATCGGGCTCGCATCCCTAAGTAGACGAAGTCCTCTTGGAATTCCTCCTCCAAAGTCGGGCACCTCCTCTTCAACTGATATTGTGTTGAGGCAAGGGTGAGTACTTGGTACTCAAAGAAGTCATGCAATGTAATGCAAGCTAATATACTATATGCATGGCTTGGTACAAAGGAATAGCTCAAGGTATATTTGCAAAGAAACAAAGATTTGAAAAGTAATATAAGTAGATTCGAAAGCAAAGAGAAATAAGTAAAGCGTAAATAACTTTTCAAGAAGTTTAATAAACATTTTTCCCCATCCTAAACCACATTTCCATCATCTTCATTACCAAACCAAACCAACCTTTCAAATCCAAGTTATTTTCGTAAAGTCTAACCCTTGACTCAGTAATTCCCGAAAGCATTGTCCAAGATCGTGGACACGGCTATTCGAATAGATTCTAATCTCTCGCAGAGGTTATGCACTTTACCCACAAGATACAAATACCAAACACCACAAAGGCGAAGTTCCTCAGAATAAAGCCTTTCTAAGCCTCAAACAACACAGTGGTCCTCTCCGGTTCAGTGCTCTACACCATCCCTTCCTTAGCCAAGGCGGCATGGGACCAACACACCGTTAGATGGGTATCTCGCCACAGCCACGACACGCCCCTGCACAATCACACAAACGGTGTAATTGACACCCGAGGCTCCACAAGTGAGTCCTTAGCGACTTAGTCAACTAGGGCCGCCCCATTCCACCCATGTGGTTGCAAGTATGACCCGCCAAAGGCTTGCAAGGTTAAGTCCTTAGAGTGACCAGGGCAAGACTACCCGAAGAACCAAATCAACATCCCTAATGCCACAACCGGCCCACCTGATTACTCTTGCCACATGCCCTGGCCGAAATCGCTTATCAAAACCCCGCTTGATTACCAAGCACCACGTACATCAAGATCACATGATACCTTTCCAAAACAGTTTCAATATATCAATAATTCAATATTAACATTTGATTGTCCAAAATAAAGTCATTAGCACGTAGTGTGCCCAAGCAAGTGTACTACAAATCTGGCCTAAACCCATGTTGGCAATTTTATTATGTACAACTAGTTAACCACAACTATGGTGATAAGGGATCATGTCTAATACTTATATAATCAAGGTGTCATACAAAGAAATTGGTATTTATCTAACCCCATGTTTAAACAAAGTATCTTTCTATTTGAACTAGCATGCAATAGTTTAAATCAAAATAGATTTCAAATAGGATCAACATGGTCAAAGCACAACTTGCCTTCAAAGAGTACTTGTTCTTGGTCTTGAGTTGGATCCTCGAGTCAACACTTCTCCTTCGAATCCTTCCGACACTTCAACGCTCACTCGTAAAAGCGTGCAAATAGCAATACACAAATAAACAATAGGCAAAACATCCTAAAACTCCAAATAAAATCCATAAACAGAGAGAACATAATTTTCTGATTTTTAGAAACTGAATCGCTCAAATCGGAGTTAAATGCAAAAGTTATGATTATTTAAAGTTCAAATAATCATTTAAATAATATTACAGAGAAAACTTTAGTCCAAAATTAAATAAAATTCATATTTAGGTAGATCTCAATTTTATACAAATTTAGAAATTTGAATCACTCAAATCGGAGTTGAAACGCAAAGTTATAAGCGCTTGAAGTTTGAAACAAAATCAAATCATTATTTCGAATTAATAAATCATTTTCTTTTTCGAAATTAATTATTGCATCAACATGGACACGTGTCGCCTTCGATTGGTCGGTCGACGCCACCGGCCCATGGACTTGGTCCACGGTCGGCTCGGCCCACGGCGACCTTGGCCCACCACGGCTTCCACGCGGAGATCGACATGCGGGACCCACCTCGCTGCCATGGGTCTCACGCAAACGCTGGCCGACGTGGTGGGCTCCTCGACATGCGGGGCCCGCGTGTCGAGACACACGCCACACACGACGATGGCGCCGACCGCATGGTCACCATCTCCCCGACACGTGGCGCAATCGCGACCGCTGGTTTGAAAATCACCCGCGCTGATGCGCGCGGATGGCGATCTGTGTTTAACACGTTAAAACTACTCGATGATCGTGGGCCGCTCGATCTAGATCGGACGGCCCAGATCTAATCTTATAATAGCACCGCTACAAGACGCGTGGCGACAGGAACCGCTGGATCTTGATCCAATGGTCCGCATCTAATCGCGTTTGGAACACGTGAACTCACCTCAACCGTCCGACCGATCTCGACGGTCCACGTAGCTCGCGAGGTCCGACGATGGCGCGCGAGGCTTGGGCACCTGAGACGGGACGATGACCTCCCACGCGGGCGCGTGTCCGCAGGCCCGGGCGGAAGATTGGCACTCCCAAGCGCCGCGGACGGGGATGTTGGTCCTGGGCTTGGTGTCGTCGGAGAGCGGCGGCAGTGGCGGGGATCAACGGAAAACCGCAGTGGTGCTTCACGCAACTACGGCGAGCGATTCCGGCGAACCTACGGCGGCTAGAGCTCGGCGGGTTAGGGCAAGAAGTGCGCTGGGTCACGGCGTCCTGGGTGCGATCCGGCATTAAATAGCCCCCGGAGGCGTGTTTCAGTACGGAACCCTAGTTTGACACGGCGCCAAGGCCGGCATGGCGGAGTCCGGCCGTTTCGCTGGAGACGACGACGCCACCGCTCCACGTGGCGCGATTAACGGCCACGATCGCACGGCGCGACGGATCTCGGCCGGATACGGCCAACCGGTGACGGCGGATCTCACCGCTGGATCTTGATCCAACCGCTGGGATTGATTAGGTTTAGGAGCGGGTTCGGTCGAGTCACGTGGTTTCGGCCTGACTAACTCGAGTCCGACTCTGCTCTTGGCCGGATGAACAAGATTTGACCCGAGTTTGATTTTCCAGCGATTTAATATTTAAAATAATTCCCAAGAATTCATTTAATTCATTAAAAATAGCAAATGACTTTAAAATTCCGTAAAAATTCGAAAATACTTTGGATCATTTTGGACTCAAATAAAATATTTCCAACAAAATTTTATTTGCAAAATTAAATTCTTTAATTATTTCAAAATGGAATAAATTCAAATAAATTCCAAATAAATCCAAATAAATTCCGTAAAATTCCAAAATTCACCAAAGTGCCAAATCACACATGAATTCAAGAAAAGCAAAATTTTGGGGTGTTACATTATGACTAATCCGAGCGTCATTGAGTAAGTCCTATTTCGTGATTCCATCCACTGCCAGAATGGAAGCGAGGAGTAGGCACCCTTCGCCTATGGGATGGAAGGGAAAGAGGGTGCACGCTGACGGTGTGCACTGACAATATCCAGATGTGCTTCAAGGAGACATGTGCATTGCATTGCATTTTATTATATGATGATGGTATATGATGATGTTATATGATGATGTCAATGAGATGCATACAATGTGAATATGAGATGTTTATGATGTTGAATATGAAAAGTAGTGATGAAGATACTAGAATGTGTTTTCTTATTCCATTGCAATATACTTGCCGAAAGTGATGAATTCATGCTTGTGTTTATGTTGTTTTTCTTAGGTACCATGAAATCAAAGATGCAGAAAATGGGGTTTATCTACAAATCTACACGTAGCTCCACATCTACATGTAGCTCCACACAAAGTAGGCAAAGTTATCATTTGGAGTCTTGATAATAAAATTAGTGCCATAAAACTTGGAGGATTGCTTAACTATGTGCTCGGTCTTATTATTTGATTCATTTAGCTCATGAAGTGGTTGAATACTTTATCCTGGACTTATATTGTTGCTATGTCACCTGTGATTGCTGTTTTAGATGGTTTCCATTATGATATAACTTGTGATACTTTGTTGTTGTTCAATTATGGAAAAACAAAGGAGATGTCGCTAAAATTTTTGGTTTTAGCATTTGCACCTTTGCTGTAATTTATCTTTATTTGTGGTATTTAGATGTTGTTTAGTCTATTTTGGTAACATTCAGGCATACTAGATGCCGGGGTGTTACAGTTGGTATCAGAGCGGGCTTCAAGTCCGTGGAATGTGATTGTAGTAATTTACTCTAGAGTAAACTAAAATATTGACTTGGAAAAGTAGAAACATGGCATAGGTTTGCTTGTTAAAATTTGGCCTTAGGGCAATAACCTTAAAAAATCTGAAATAGTTTGGTTAACTAATTTAAAACTTGACACACTCTGATGCACAATAAGACGGGTATGGGTATCGATGCTATCCGCTTAAAGATTGTATTTATGCTCGATGTTAAATGTCGTGATTTTGATGAAGTATGACGTTATATTTATGAAAGTATTGATTGAGATGCTATATGTTTGATAAAGTGGGGTTGTGGTACCAAGGGTTTCGCCACCTCTTTTGTTCATAGTAAGGGTGTGGTTTGACGGTGTGGCTTGCTAACGCCATCACCGAAGAATTTTAACCCTCAGGAGAAGAGTGCTTATCCTTTCTATTGTAGTTCGGTAGTTGGTTGGAGTTAAATGGAAGAGTTGATGGTGGATCCTTTTGATTTCTTTTACCGCTCTAACGACGGCTTTGGGTTGGTTTTCGTGGTTTTTAGTGATTGGAAATCAAGGAAAGGTGCTTGGTGTTGAGTTTTCGCTGATGGTATTTCGGCGGTTTTTTTTGTTTGGTTTTGCCTTCTTTGGTTGAAGACAAAGAAGAAGAGTTTAGTGCTATGCCTATTTCGGATTGCCATTCCAGTTTTGGCTTCCGGTTTTGTTGATTGCTTTACAGAGAAAGCTCTCGATTTATTCTTGTGTTTGTCTTTCTCCGGGATTAGCAGAGTTTGTGGTGTCGTGCCAGACCTGGTGGTCAGGGCTGAAGTATGTGTCTTTGTAAGAGTAAGGGGGATGTTTGATCTCATCATTTAACTTGTTTGGGAGATCATCCTTGAAAACCCGTTTGTTTCGTGGAAGTTTGGAGTTTTGTGTTAAGGCTTTATGTGAAAAGTATTTGGTTAATTGTTTGGTTTTCTCTCTTGCATCCATCTTCTTTAGTGGAAGTTGTTGATTTCGAGATTGGTGGAGTAGCTGAATGTCAGCATTTGGGAATTTAAAGAGGTGACTTTTCTTGTGTTTTATGGTTGAGTTTTCTAGAAATAAAGGTGTTTTTTTGTGTTCTTTTCTTGAGAAACTATGGTTTTCTTAAGAGTGGAGTGCGTGACCCACGTAGATGTTCAAGAAGTTAAGTGTATGTCGAGGAGTTAGAGTTTTCAGATGATGTGGGTTATTGATTCTGTTAAAGTGATTGTGTTGGTTGTTTAAAGACAACCTAAACTATTGTGTTGATAGAGATGATGAATCGAGATGATAGGTGACCCAAAGTGAAAGTTGATTAGTGTTTTATGCAGAGTGTTGTGAGTTATGGAGTTATCAAAAGTTAGAGATTAGTAAGTGTTGTTTACGGTTGAGAAGGTCTAGAATTTTTCTCGGGTGATAAATTAGTATGGTGAGGTTATGGTGTAAGGACTTGAGGATTGTTGGGTTTGTTGTTTAGGGGTCGAGTAAGCGTGAATCGCAAAATGACTTAATTGATGGGTAATCAAAGGATAGGAGGGATATGGAATGATTGTAGGAAAGGTTGAAATTGTCCTCGACAGATGTCTATCTGAGATCCATAGTTATGAAAGATGTATAATGGAGATTGTATTGAGTAGTTAGAATTATTCATTGGTTGAATGAATTATGGATATTGGGTAAGTACCTTATGGTTTGTGTGAGAGGCATTTGTTGTTTATGCCAAAATAAGTGATGAAGAGATGTGTTTTAAGCCTGGGATAAACAGTTGTATGAATGATGAGTCATTGTGGTTGGTAGACCAAAAGAAGAAGTTAACGTGAGTCTTATATTGAGGTAACTAGTAAGTTCATTGTGCCGAAGTTGTGAGAACGTGGTTCTCCTTGTTGATTGTTATAAGATAGACAAGGATAGAGTTTGATGATCATATGACCGGTGGTGGGTACATGATTAGTAGGAGGTGTTTTTATCAAAGATTAGATGTTGTAACTTGTGTTCAACAAAGGTTGGACTTCTCAGATTTGGTGATTATGAAATCCTTAATGGCTAAGAGTGTTGGAATGCGAAAAATGGTGGGATTCGAGCCTAACCTTCTTTAAAGGTTTACGGATTTAAATGAATATATAAACTTTCTCGGGAGTGCTCGCTCTTTGTTAAGGCATGCCTTGATTAGTGTGCAATAGACCCTCGAGTAAGTGGCATCTTGTCAAGTTACAAATTTGACTTTAACGATTGGAAATATGGATGAAATAGTAGTTTTGGAAGTAACCGGATGATGGATTCTGGAATATTGTATGTTATTGAATTATGCCAATCTTTGGTTTGGCAAATTTGTTTAGCTTAGACTATGGGTATGGATTTTCACCCACAAGTTTTGAGTGGATCGCGCTTCTTCAAGGCTCAACTAAATTATCTTTGGAAACCATATGTAAAGGAAATAATTGGACATGGTGGGTTGTGTTGGAAACCCTGGAGTTAAGCACTTGTAACTCTATTGTGACTAGAGTTGACTTTATTTGGAAAATGTGTGCGGTGTTTGCAACTGCTTTAAAAAGGTGGATCTTATGAATGTTCCATGAGTGACTTTGCCGGTGAAGTGTTTTCTTTTGGGAATGAGCCTCCCTTTCTCTTTGAGAGAATTTGTAGCGGTTGTGGGTGTAGATGTTTGATTTGAGAATTGATGTTCTCTTCTGAAATTTTTTTGACTTGGTTAAAATGTGATGTTTTAGCATAAAGGAGTTGATGAGCTAGGTCGGTGAGAAAGTCATATATGGATATATGACTAATCCGGAGTGCTCTTGAAAAGTTTGCATCCATGTCATGAATCGAGATTTCCATTGCTCTCTAGCATGGAAAGAAAGAATGGATAAATGCTGGTATTTTGGTTATGTTATGTAAGGGATTTGAGTTTCCCTTCCTCTTTGAGAGTTTTTGTGGCAGTTGTGGACCCTTTTGTGTGATTTGAGAATCGCTTTTCTTCCAAAATGTTGATTTTTGTTAAAATGAAAGGTTTGGCTGTGGTGAAAGCGAATTGAGTGTCATTAGTTGTTAATAACTTCACAAAGAATTGTGTGAGTCTCTCTTTGTTTGAGTGCTCCCCGATGCGAAATGTATCGCCTTGATTTGAGATTTGAGTTTTTCCTTTGCGACTTGACTTTGGCAAAGAAAAAGAGTGATCTTTGGGATGTTGCCGAATTCTTTCCAAAGTGATTTTTGGTGCATTGGGTTTCTGTTGATGAAGGTGGTTCATCCGACTAAAGAGAATTGCTATGGTGTTGGCATTCTAGTTGGGAATAAGAATAGAAGGGTTTACGGACTTGATGAGTTTGCTAAAGGAATATATCCATGGGCTTGGATGTATTTGAGTAAGAAAATGTGAGGGTGAGACCCTCTTAGGAAAAGAACCAGTTGTGGTTAGGTAATTATTGACGGCCCTAGCTTGGGCTAGGTGTTGTACATTAGTGGTATAAAGGTGGGTTATGATGGAGGTTGTTTGATGTCGTGGTTTAAATATTGTTGAGAGTACCGTTCGATGGTAGTGAAGGTTATAGAAATTATGATGTAAATTGTTATGTCGCGAACATTTGTCCTAGCTGTTGTCCTTGTGTACTGTGGCGGTGTCGAACCACCGGGTTACCCTTTCTCTTCTTTGGTGGGATTGTTTTCTTTTTTGTCTCGGGGAACCTCTCTCTTCTCTTTCTTCTTTCCCCTTTTTATAGGGCAGGCTTGGGGACATGCACGTATTGGCCGGCCTTCTTTCTCTCTCCTGTTTCTTGCCAGGGACCAACCGGACAATTCCTTGGGTCGCGCCTCTTAAGCATTGGGTCATTTGCCCTCTGTTCGGGTACCTTTTATAGGGGTAAGACGGGGATTTCGCCCGTGTTGGGGGTCTCAGACTAGCCTAACACGCCCCATGCATTTGGGAGGAGTTGGTGGGGACCGTCGACCTTGGTGGTTCGTGGCTATGTCTGTGCTCCTGGGAACGAGCCGAGGGGAGTTCCTCTCGGTTTTTCCTCGCCACGGAGGAAACCTCTCCTCTCCGCGAGGAGCTGGGCCGTTATCCCGCTTTTTTTTTTTTTCTTTTATCTGTTTTCGAGGAATGGACTTGTGGTCTTGTCGAAGGAGAAGATTGACGATCGTAAACCCGTTCATGTGGGCCGTTGGATGTGGGAGCCTCGTTTAACTAACCGAGGGGGAAGGGATGAGCCGGGCCGGTCCACCACACTAGCCCCTCATGTCAGCGGGTAGATATCGTTCTGCTCGCTGGGATGTAATAGTAAATATCCAAGTTTTTTTTTTATATCCTGTGGTGATAAGGTTTTCCGACGGTGATGAAGTTCTTTTCCTTTTGCTCCGCATTTCTTCCGCTTTCTTTTCAGATTCGCGCTTTCCTCCTGGGGCGCCTGCCTTCCCGATCTTCCACCACCTGCATCTCCATGGGTCCTAAACGCCTCCTAAGATAAAGCCGGTTTTGAGTAAGGAGGACGCCGCGGATTATCCCCATTTTGGGCGGCCGACGTTGCACTGCCGATCTCGACAAGACCGGGCGTCTGACCGGGTGATGCGCCTTTCCATGCGCCTCCTGGGGGCAGGAAGATCTCAACCTCGCTTAACGGGCGTTGGTGTTCGCGGCGCAAGCCGGCCTTCGCTTCCATCCGCCTCCGCTACGCCAAGATTCGGTTTTTCACGCAGAGCTTTCACGCCTTACTTCCTAACGCTATTGTGCGAATGGCAGTGTTGGAGTGGGCGTTCCGTCCGGCTGGGATCCACTTGACAGGGCGCTTGTTTTCTCTCATAGAAGATGCGTTTTGGCAACCGAAGCAGCGAAAGGCAGGGAACGAAGGCCGCAAGTCGTGTTTTGGTTCTCTGAATTTTCAGACGAAGAGATCCCTCATAAAGGAAATCCCAGTAGCGGCCGCCAAGGGGAAATGGGACTCAGGATGGATGTCACGGTGGTATTACCAAATTCTCGCGGGTCCAGATTCTGCCCTTCATACCTCGATGGGTCCAGTCCGCGCGATTCGATCCCCCAATTGGAGCGCGACAGCGGAGGAAATTGGACATATTGATTATCTGAAATCTCTTCGTGCTCAGAGTACGATGCGAGACCTGGTGGAGGAATATTGTCTATGTCGTATCAACCCCTTAGCCAGGAGCTCCGCCGTTACTCTCGAGCGGTCGTCGGGGGGCACGGTGTCCGTGGTTCGGCCGGAGGGAGTACAAGATCTGGGGCGCGGGGTGGCCGAGAGGTTGGCTCGCCGGCTTCTGGGTCCTTGCCAAGCGACGGAGTATGAGGCCGCTATGAATACTATCGGGACCTCTCGATGCTCTCGTTTTACTGACTGGGGACGCCGCGCGCCCCCTCATCCCAGAGGGTCAGGTGGTTCTCCTCGTCCGGCTAAACGAGCGAAGTTAGCTCACGTGGCGCTGCCCCCAGCTGCTGCCATTTCAGGCGGGAGCGAGGATTTGGGGGATGAGGACGACGAGGATTCGGATTGGGGTGAGGGGGAATCAAGCGACGAAGGTGATTCCTCCGGCTCCGTGGCGGTTACGTCTTTCTTGCCGCCCCTTCGATTTGGCGATGCCGCGGGCCCTTCGAAACGCTGCCATTGGCCGTTGCAGATGAGCTTTCAGATAGGCCATCCGTCCTGGATACGAGTCCTCCCAAGACCACATCAGGCCCAATTGCTATGGGGGGGTTCCCCCGGTCCCCACACTTGACTCCTCCGTTGATGTGCATGCCGACGGGGGTCAATCCCCCGGGTACTCGTTTCTAGGGATCCCGGGGGTGGATACTATCGATTTGGGCGATGAGGACGATGATGATTTCTGGCTCAGAGCTGCACGGAGCAAACAAGGTATGGCCGCCCCATGACAGAGGAGACTCGGGTTTGCGCTAAACGCTTCCACTTCCCGACACCCCTACCGGGGAGAAGGTCGCACTCGACACCTTTCCCGCCACCGTTAGGGTGCGATGTCCTTTCGTGTTTTGATGAAGTCGATGCAGAGGTGATAATGCGGAGGCAATGGGGTATTAAAGCCGCTGGAGCAGGTCCAGACGGAACGCCGCCACTCCTTCGCCGCCGCAGAGGAAGAGGATCCGAACCCCGATTCGACTTCAAGGTGTCCCCTTCCGAGTGGAGGGGCTTTACCTTCGAATCCAACCGACTTCGCGGTGATGTTGGCCTCTTTGTCCGCTTTTGATTTGTCGCTTTTCATCCTCAGATTTTGAGAGGGGCGACGGCATCTCCGCCTTTAAGGAAGATGCGCGCGCTTTTTCTCCCTACAACAAATCTGCGGGCCTTATTTGAGGAAACTAATGACCTTTCTCTTTGTGAGATCTCGATGGATCATCATTTAAAGGTATTCTCCTTTCAAGTTTGTATTACGCCTCTCGTGTCTTTTACATCTTCCTTCATTTCTAGGGGCTGTTATCGCTCGAGGTGTCGCGCCGATTTCGACATACTTGGGCAAGTTTAACAAGGGGGTCCGTGGATTGGCGATGCGGCGATGGAGCCGGTGGTGGAACTAGAAGCGGAGAAAGCTAATCTCTTAATGGCGCCCAGACTCCAAGGACTCGTTGGATAAGGTGCAGGCCGAAGCATCTCGTAGTCGGATTTGGCCGCAAAGAACGCCGAGCTCGAGTGGGTAATTTCGATGCGGGACCGCCTCGTCGAAGAGGAGCGAAGCTCGCATGGTGGCGGAGCGGAATGAGAAGAAGAAAACGCATGTAATAGAAGAATTGAAGGACCTGCTAAGGCCGCCGAAGAGGGCAAGAACATATTGAAGAAGCAAGTGGAAGAATTCTCTCAACTTGCAACGCGCGGAGTGAGGTTCAAGCTCATCTTCGTAACGCCCAATGAGCTGAGGAGCTGTTACGACATGGTCCTAAGGAATCGGAATCCATTGTCTCGGGATCCATGGGGCTACTGAGGCCTTTCTTCAAAGAACTCCCTGCTCGCATTGAGGCAGCCCGAGTCGTATTCATTCCTCCACTGAAGCCGCTCTCTTCCTCGAGAAATCAACTAAGATTTTTGGAGACTCAGCGCTGACCTTCGGCGACTACTGCGCGAGGCTGGGCTCCGTCAAGACTGCTCAGTTATTGGAGGCGAAGGGATGTACCCATATCCGCGAATCCATCGGTTTTTCTTCGCCTGCCTGCTGCTACCAGGGTTCGAGATATCCTTCGTCTGAAGCCTTCCTCCGCCGTGATCTCGGCTATCGCCAAGCTTCATGTCGGATTTCCGAAGCAACACGGGAGTCCACCGCGAGGGAGCTCTGACGCCGAGCCTGCGGCCGTAATGCGTGACTCAGTGGAAAGGCAAGGAGAAGCCGCCTCCTTAGTTTGAACATTTCTCAGATAATGGAGATCCTTGGCGACGCATGAATTAAACTATCCATTTTGTCAAACGGCCATGCATGTTCGCTCGTTCGCTCCTCGGTCCCTCCTCCGAAAACGCTCAGCCTCCGCCGAGGACCAGGTGTCGTTGACGAGTGTGAGAAAGATTTAATGACTCGGTGGACTTCTCGAGAGATGTAGGGCGCCTTGGCTTCAGTGATTCTTATTTAACCCTGGCCCTTTGGCCTTCCTTGCCTCGCCACCATTGTCTGCTTCGAGTAGACGACGCTCGCCTCTATTTTTCCCTCGCTAATGGCTGATATCCTGTGGGAAATCATGGAGGAAGACCCGGCCGCTAACTTGGGTGAGGGGTCGCCAGGCGGAGATCCCGCCGCTGCCGGGAGAGGAGGGAGCCTCGTTATGGTTCTTGACTTCCGGACGACGGCCGCTCTCAAGACCCTCCCGCTTCTAAGATCATGATGCCTTCATCGAGGAGTCAGGGGCGGACTTCGACATGATCCTGGCCGAGGAGGAGGCGCTTGCCCGTGATCTCGCTTAACCTCGACGCGGCTGATCGATGGTGCCAAGGTTGCCGGAGGCCAAGGAGGCCCTCGCGAAGCTGCGGGCGCGCGGCCATCGCTTTTAAATCTGCTTTATTTCGTATGAAAGCTGTTGTTGGATTACTGTGTTGCGTATGATTAGGACGATATTGGGTAATCTTCCGTAGGGGATTCCTACTTATGTCTATTCTTCATCCTTCGTTCTTGAATTCTGTTTGGTCATGCACTCTTAGCTTCCTGTCGAACCTTGATCGCCAGCCGCGAGAAGGTCTCGATTCTTCGCCACCTCAAAGGTCGGGTTAGCATGTGGGAATAGGTACGCCATACGGCGCGCGGATCGCCTCGCCTCCCGCCGAGGGAAACATAGGGTAATGGCTTGGGTGTATTTTATTAACTACCTGACTGGTGCGACGCGGTGTGTTCTCCGGGTTGCGAAGAGGGTAGCCGGGATTTTGTTAGCTCCCATGCACTTTTTGCTAAATTCGTGATGAAATCGACCCCACCCTTCGGAGCGAGGGGGAGGGTGGCGAGTTAGCCCGACCGGTCATTTCGCTAAAAGGCAAGCTAGGGCAACGGACAAATGGTAGCGTTGGTGCGACTAGATGTCCATGAATCCTGCGGACTCCTTCCGGGCGCGAGGCAACGAGTCTCCGGAGTGAGGGATGGGTGGGACGTTTGCCCGACCAAGCATCCGCGAGTTCCTGCCCAGCGTGAGGCAACGAGTCTCCGGAGCGAGGGATGGGTGGGACGCTTGTCTCACCAAGCATCCGTGGAGTTCCCGCCTCAAAGACGAGGCAACGGGTCTCCGGAGCAAGGGATGGGTGGGACGTTTGCCCGACCAAGCATCCGGGAACTCCTACCCGGCGCAAGGCAACGGGTTTCCGGAGCGAAGGATGAGTGGGACGTTTGCTCGACCAAGCATCCGCGAACTCCTACCCGGCGCGAGGCAAAGGGTCTCCGGAGCGAAGGATGGGTGGGACGCTTGTTCGACCAAGCATCCGCGAACTCCTACCCTGGCGAGGCAACGGGTCTCCTGAGCGAAGGATGGGTGGGACGCTTGTTCGACCAAGCATCCGCGAACTCCTACCCGGGCGCGAGGCAACGGGTCTCCGGAGCGAAGGATGGGTGGACGTTTGTTCGACCAAGCATCCGCTAACTCCTACCCGGCGAGGCCACGGTCTCGGAGCGAGGGATGGGTGGGACGCTTGTTCGACCAAGCATCCACAACTCCTACCCGGGCGCGAGGCAACCGGGTCTCCGTGAGCGAGGGATGGGTGGGACGCTTGTTCGACCAAGCATCCGCGAACTCCTACCCGGCGCGAGGCAACGGGTCTCCGGAGCGAAGGATGGGTGGGACGTTTGCCCGACCAAGCATCCGCGAACTCCTACCCGGCGCGAGGCAACGGGTCTCCGGAGCGAAGGATGGGTGGGACGTTTGCCCGACCAAGCATCCGCAAACTCCCCCCCGGCGCGAGGCAACGGGTCTTCGGTTTAAGTCCTGGAGAATATGGAGATGGCCCGGGTTCGTAATGTCTTTCCACTATTTTATTGATAAGGATCGGTACATTTCTTTCCTTCGTGTTCCATCATCTACGGGTAGAATTTCTTGAGTGCGTCGGTATTCCATGTCCGTGGTACCTCCTCGCCATCGGGGGTAACGAGCTTGTGTGCACCCTTCGCGGTTGATTCTGGATAATGTATGGACCCTCCCATCGCCGCTTTCCCGCCGAAGGCCGGGCAACCCGCTTGAGCACCATGTCCCCGGACGTATTTCGCCTCTTCACCTTCTTGTTAAAGCTTCGAGTTGACGCCCGCATAGGCTTTCATGGTATTCAAGGCTTGAAGCTTGGCGTTTCTTCCTCTAGATCACACGTGATGTCGACTGCCTCGTGGGTCGGAGCTTTGATTACTCGCAGGGATTTTGCGCGGATCTCCGCCGGTGAGACGGCTTCCTCCCCGAAGAGGAGCCGGAAGGGGGAGAACCCGGTCGCTCTTGAGGCCGAAGTGCGGGTTGCCCATAAAACGTGGTCTAGTTCGTCGGGCCAAAGCCCCTTTTTTGAGCCGTAAAGTCTTTTCTTTATGCCATCAAGAAGCAACCCGCTCGCCTGCTCCACGCCTGCCTGCTCGATCGAGGATGACCCACCGAGGCGAAGGTATCTTTGTCCCGAGCATCGCCACAAGAATCGCGAATTTCCAGGAGTCGAATTGAGACCCATTGTCGGTCACGATCTGGCAAGGGACCCCATATCTGCAAATAATCGTTTTCCATAGAAATTTGACGGCGGCCTCGGCGGTTATCTTCGCAACCGTTCTCGCCGATCCAATGGAGAAGTAGTCGATGGCGACGATTACGAATCAAGGTTAGCTCGGCTTTAGGAAGCGCCCCACGATATCTATTCCCCACTTGGCGAAGGGCCGCATCGGGGTACCGCTGCGATTCGTTGGGCGGGGCCCTCGCTTGCTTGGTCATCCATTGGCACGCATGACAATGTTCGACCATGTGCTCCGTGATCTTGCAACGTCAAGGCCAAGAAAGCCCCATCCGAATAACTTTTTCACGAGATTCCTAGGGGCCTGGTGTGCCCGCAATCTCCCTCGTGCGCTTCAAGTAAAGCTTGAACTCCTTCTTCTTGTGAAATGCAACAGAGCCATGGAGCGCAGAGGCCGCTACGGAATAGGAGGCCATTGATGATGGCGCATTTCTTTGCCCGCCTTTCGACGCGCCTTCGCTTGTGCCTCCTCGTCTGCAAAATTCCTCCAGGAGGTAGTTGTATATCTCATTCCTCCGCCTTCACCGGCCGCCGAACGATGAGATTTATCTCGGGAAGGAATGGAGGGGTGCGAAGTATCTCGAAAAGATTGTCGAAGGTAGACTTCCTCCGTGGCTGCGATCTTGGCTAGCTCGTCGGGCGCTGCTCATTCGGGACCTGGAATTGCCTCAACGGTGAACCCAAGTGAAACCCTTTCTCCATGGTTCTGACCATCTCGACGCATTTCCAGTCGCTCATCCTTCACCGATATTCTTGGTGATGTGCCCCTGAATAAGTTTCGAAGCCTGCAGGTATTATCGCCCTTCTTGCTCCCATGATCTTCGCTTTTCTGATACCCAATAAGAGCGCCTCGTACTCGGCTATATTGTTGGTTGAAGGAAATTCCAGCCTTGCTGCAAACTCCACTTTTTCTCCGCTGGGCGTGTGTATCACCGCCGCTATCCCCGCCCCCCTCGCTCCCCAAGATCCGTCGGAGTTGATGGACCACATCGTTGGGGTTTCGTTGTCCTCCGGGACTGGGGAGGTCCATTCCACCATGAAATCGACGAGGGCTTGACTTTTGATTGCCGTGCGAGGAATTATGGTTAATTCAAAGGGAGCTAGCTCGACCGCCCACTTGCTGATGCGCCCAGTGCTTTCCTTGTTGGAGAGCATAGACCCTAGGGGATATGTAGTCGGCACTTTGATGCGGTTGGCCTGAAAATAATGCCGGAGCTTTCGAGATGCCATTAGCAGAGCGTATGCCAGCTTTTCCATTTCCGAATACCGTAGCTTAGCTCCTTGGAGGGCTTCAGAGACGAAATAGACCGGCTGTTGTTTGGCGCCTTGGGGCCGCACTAGCACAGCGCTGACGGCCAAGGGGCTGGCTGCTAGATATAACAGAAGCTCCTCACCTTGCTTCGGGCTTTGCAGGACAGGGATCTCCATGAGACTCTGCTTCAAGTCGTCGAAGGCGCGTTGGGATTCCCCTGTCCAGATGAAACTATCGTTTGAGCGCAAGGCCTTAAAGACCGGCAAACTTTGCTCCGCGGATTTTGGCAAGAATCGACTGAGTGCTGCTATCCGCCCTGCCAATCGTTGTACTTCTTTCAGGTTTCTTGGTGGAGCCATGTCTTGGATAGCTCTTATCTTCTCCGGATTCGCTTCTATGCCCCGTTGGGAGACCAGGAAACCTAGCAATTTTCCTGCGTCCACGCCGAAGACACATTTTGCCGGGTTAAGCTTCACCTTACCTTTTATCAAATTTCCGAAGGTTTCCCGAAGGTCCTCGATGTGATCTTCTTTCTTCTCACTTTTGACAATGATGTCATCAACGTAGGCTTCCACATTCCTTCCTAGCTGATCGGCGAAGATCTTCGCGATGAGTCGAGCGAAGGTAGCACCTGCGTTTTTGAGCCCGAAAGGCATCCGTACAAAGCAATAGGTGCCGAAGGGAGTAACAAATGCCGTCTTGTCTTCGTCTCCTTCTTGCATATATACTTGGTGATAACCGGAATATGCGTCAAGGAAGCTCATCCTTTCTGACCCGGAGGTTGAGTCAACCAGCTGGTCGATGCGGGGCAGGGGGAAGTCATCTTTTGGGCATGCTTTGTTCAAGTCAGTAAAGTCGATGCACATCCTCCATGCTCCGCCGCCTTCCCCGACTAGGGACGATGTTGGCCAACCATTCCGGCATCGGGCTTCACGGATGATTCCCGCCGAGTAATTTAGTCACCTCCACCTTCGCGCTTCCCCGCTTTCTACCGCAAGTTTTCTCGCTTTTGCTTCTGGGCTTTACGCTTGATTAATGGCGAGGGCATGTTCGATGATTTCTCTCGACACCCGTAAGGTCTTCGCCCCCATGCGAACACGCCAGATTCCTCGAGGAGCAAAGATCGCGTTTTTCCTCCTCGTGAGACAACATGGTGCCGAGGATCACTATCTTGCCGCTTCCGGCCCGAGCGGTATCCGCTGGTTCCCTGGGCTGTGGTTTAGGAGCCGCTGCGATTTGTAGGTACGACGGGATCTAACTCAGTAATGCAGACGTGTTTGATTTGGAGCGGGTTCTCCATATCTATCTTCCTTGCCAAGGCTTGGTCTCCTCGCACCGTGATGACACCATCTTCGGAGGGAATTTTCATGCATAGGAAACCGTGATGAATTATGGCCCCCATGGTCGTCAATGAGCCCCAGCCTAGGATCGCATTGTATTGGAAAGGCATGTCTACCACATCGAATGTGACGCGACTCGTGACGCTGGCTTGTGGCGTTGCGA
This sequence comes from Rhipidocladum racemiflorum, assembly GCA_036346355.1. Taxonomy (NCBI): domain Eukaryota; kingdom Viridiplantae; phylum Streptophyta; class Magnoliopsida; order Poales; family Poaceae; genus Rhipidocladum; species Rhipidocladum racemiflorum. The sequence goes on from CM070575.1 coordinate 56,626,973, forward strand.
ATGTGACTTCAAGCTCCAATTGCCCCAGGGTGGTGACCGTGTTTCCCCCGAAACCCATTAGCGGCACTTCCGATTTTTTCAACCGATCTTGTGGGATCATCATTTGTTGGAAAGCCTTCATGGACAGTATGTCCGTAGCACTCCCTCCGTCCACCAATATTCGGACGATTTCGCAATCAGCGATAATGGCGGTTACTACCAATGAATCTTGGTGCGGGAAGTGTACCCCCGTGGCGTCTTCCTGTGTGAAGGTGATCGGCTCGCATTTTACCGGTGGAGGGATGGCAGGGGTAATTGCGATGTGGTTAATTTGCCGGGCGTAAGCCTTCCTCTGTCTTTTCGACGAGAGATGTGACGAGGAGCCCCCTGCAATGACGTTAATAATGCGACGGAGGTGATTCATCCCTTTACCGAGGAGGAGGGTGTTGTCGCCCAACGGAGGTGCTTCCGGCGGTGCAGATGCGCTCTTGCCTTCTCTCTCGCCTCGCCGAACCGCCGATATCCGCTGATCACTTTGCATCGGATGGTGTCGTGAGTGATATTCTCCCGTGATATTCACAAAAGTATCGCCGGCTCGTCTCTTCCTCTTGTTAACTCGGCTTCCCTCATCTTGCTTTCCTCGGCTCGGGTGGCCTCGCCTCGCCGCTCCGCTGGCCTGGCTACCCGTGGCCTCGCCGATTTCTTGGTTTTTCAATGTGGTGTATCCTCCTCCTTTCGCCTCTTCTTCCGTGCTCGAGTGTCGCTCCTGGTTTTGGCATTGTGGGTCCTTCCTCGCCTCTCTTCCGCGAGGCGAACTCTTGATTCTCTTGTTTGGGCCTCGCCTTCCCTTCGGAGGTTGTCTTCCTCCGCCCCGCACGTATTCCTCATCTTCGCAAAGAGTTCTTCCACCGTGACGCATTCTCTTACGAGCGAGCCTTTCTCGCCAACGGTCCCTCAGACAGCCGCAACGCGCCGCATTGATGATAGTGGTGTCGCTTACTCCTCGTGACGGCATTTAATCCGGAGAAGCGCTGAAGTAACTCTTAAGGGTTTCTCCTTCGCGTTGTCCGACCGCAAATAAGTCACTTTCCTCTTTCATTCCTGGCCGGTTACCCTCGGTTGCCTTCAAGCTTGCAAATGAGTTGCGACTCAACAAGTGATCGATCGGGCTCCAGCCGAAGAGTACCAGTGACAGGGCTATACCTTCAAGAGCTAGAAGGAGCCCTTCGCCTTGATATCATCATCTCCTCCCGCGGCTTCAATCGCGATCATAGACGCGAGAAACTCCTTGGGTCCGCTCGCCGCCATATGGCTTAATGATGGGAAATTTGAAGCTTCCCGTGAGGGCCATTTTTTGGTCCGTAGGCGGGTGCCGAGGGGTTTGGATCGTGGTCTTCCTCAGGTGCCATCGCAATTGCCGGGATAGCACCTCGCGCTCGGCTTTCATCTTGTGATTCAGATTGCCCCTCGCCTGATCGCCCTTGCAGCGCTTCAACTCCGCCATGAGTCGCTCGTTGGCTTCCATCGCCGCGACGTTGGGGTCAATCTCCTCCCGAGCCCAGCCTTCCCCATAGGTTTCTTCGTTGTGGATCTCTTGGCGACGAGTTGGATGTGGCCGACACTTCTACCACACCCTCCTGGTGTCGAAACCGCCGACCCATCGAGGTCGCCGCTTGGGGGCTCGCTATGCACGGCCACCGAGTCTGTGGAGGTAAAGTTCCTCCATGTTTCGGCTTCGGGCGGCCGGTATCCGCCTTCGCCATCCGTAAGTCGAGGTGGATCTCCCGATTGGCTTCTCGCCTCCGCCTTGATTCTTCTCGCTTCCCGCCGCTGTCGCCCCTTTGGATATTGCCTCCTTTCCCTTCTTTGGTGGCATGGTTGCAGGAACTTACCCTTGGGCTTGGTCGGCAGTGTGGTTTCACCTTTATGGTTGGGTTCCCACTGACGGCGCAAAGGTGGCGGTGTCGAACCACCGGTTACCCTTTCTTCTTTGGTGGGATTGTTTTCTTTTTGTCTCGGGAACCTCTCTTCTCTTTCTTCTTTCCCCTTTTATAGGGCAGGCTTGGGGACATGCATGTATTGGCCGGCCTTCTTTCTCTCTCCTCGCTTTCTGCCAGGGACCAACCTGGACAATTCCTTGGGTCGCGCCTCTTAAGCATTGGGTCATTTGCCCTCTGCTCGTACCTTTTATAGGGGTAAGACGGGATTTCGCCTGCGTGTTGGGGTCTCAGACTAGCCTCGACACGCCCCATGCATTTGGGAGGAGTTGGTGGGGACCATCAGACCTTGGTGGTTCGTGCTATGTCTCGTGCTGTGGGGGAACGAGTCGAGGAGTTCCCTCCGGGTTTTTCCCTCGCTACGGAGGGAAACCTCCCCTCTCCGAGAGGGGAGCGGTCGTTATCCTGTTTTTTTTTCTTTTATCTGTTTTCGGGGAATGGACTTGTGGTCTTGTCGAAGGAGAAGGTTGACGATCGTAAACCCGTTCACGTGGGCCGTTGGATGCGGGAGCCTCGTTTAACTAACCGAGGGGGAAGGGATGAGCCGGGCCGGTCCACCACAGGTACGGGATATGCCCGGGAGATGATAGAATGTCAATAACGTGGTTTGTAGTCGAAATGAAAAAAAAAATTATTGCCTTTGTGGGCTTTGTATGTAGATGACATTGGTTAATTTTGATTCTTTGTGAAAAGGGTCAAATAATTGGAAGAGATGGGATTTTGTGTAATCGATTCTTTCGAGGTTCATGTTTAGAACCCCAGTCGTTAATAAGATACCATTGGTGATTTATTGGTAGAGAGGTTGTTAAAAGAGATGTGATTCGCATTGATTGTGTCATCTTGAGATTAATGAGATGTGGTAGACAGGATGAGAAATGAAATTAGGGTTTTGCGAATGAAGTTGAAAAGAGAAGTTGTTCTGAGTTCATCAGGTTGGTTGTGATAGTAGTATGAAGGGTTTGACGTGAGGATTTGTGCGTAATAATTTGATTGAGCCTTTAGTGGGTGATATTGAGGATTGTGAATAGGAATTTGGATTGAAAGGTCGAGCTGTGAGAGGCTGCACCTAGTTAAGCTAAATCAGCTCTTTCTCGTTAAGCGGTGGTTTTGGGAATTTGCTTGTCGTTTGGTTCGGTTTGAGTCTTTGCGTGGATGTTTTGTGTTGTTTGTTTGGCGTAGTGGCGTGTCTTGGATTCGGGGTCGAATCCTGTTGAAGGGGGGGTAGAATGTGACACTACAGAATGGTGTTACATTATAAAATATGAAATTAGAGAATAAAACCTTACGGTTTGAGGTTAAATTGTATTTTGGGCCTTCCGGGGGACTTTGGGCCTTGGGGAACCCATCGTGGGCTTGAGGAAACCACTTGGGCCGGAGGTGGGAGGCCTTTGGCCCATGTGGGGGAGGGTTTAGGGCAGCATGCAGCTGCCCCATGCGCCTCCAGCCCCCTTGTGCGCCTCCACCTCCCCCCACTAAACCCTAGCCGCCACCCCCTTCCCCTCCCTCTCCACCCTCCCCGAGCCGCATCCCCCCCATGGCGCCACCCCTTCCCTCCCCTCTCCCACCTCTAGCCGGCCCTAGCTCTACCCCTCGGAGTCCTCCATCTCGCTGTCCGGGAGCACTCCATCCACGGGAAACCGGTTGTTCCGGCGTTTCCGGCGAGCGGAGTGAAGATTGGATCACGATGAGGAGAGGATTCGACGTTCGTTGTTCGTCGGGCGAAGGTATGGCTATGGGTGATCCTTGGGGATGGACTAGGTGTTGTGCTAGAGAATGTTTTGGTGTTTTTAGATCGAAAAGTAGTGCTACAATTAGATGGAATTGATGAAAATTAGAGATTGCTTAGTGTTCTGTTTCGAGCAGATTGGGCGTCCGACATAGGGTTTGAGTTTTCGCAATTTTAGATTCAGAATTTGGTCATCCGCCTGTTGAAGAAGTTGTAGTAATTGAATTAATTTTAATTGGACACCAAAAACGTCCAATTCCTCTCATCCGTTTGAAAGTTATGGCTGTTTTACCGAACGTGTTCAAAACTGTGACGTGTTTGGGACAAAACGCGTTGTTCTGTAGATTAAACAATTTTAGAAGCCGAATCAGCTTTTCCAAATACTTAGAAAAAGCTAGGAAATTTCCTAAGCTTCGAGAAAATGTACTCGTTCGTCTGATTTGGAGTTGTTAAGCCCAAGTTATGGCCTTCCGAAGTCTGCTGTCCCGTTGGACAGAACCTCTGTTTTTGGGTATTGGGAGTAGATCGCGAAGTCGGTTTAACTAAGTGTTGTTGTGTGGTCTTGTGTGCATATGGTTGAGTGTATTTAACCCTTGTGCAGGTGGTGTGACCCCGGGAGTGCCCTCATCATCTCGCCAATCCGTCGTCCGCGGTTAAGGCAAGTGTATTGGAATGGGTAGCGTGTTGTTTGTTTGCTGGTCTTGATTAGATGCAAATTGATTACATGATGTGCTAACTTGCCATGATTAGTGTTTGCCCATGATATGATGGAAATGGATTATTACGATGCTATGCAATGAATAGTTGAGGTAATGTGCAAGTTGTTTATGTTTGTGGCATAATTGCATACATGGCATGAGAATCAAGCCAGTCGGTAAGAAAGTCATAACTAGTCTGGTAAGGTCGGTGAGAAAGTTATGACTAATCCGAAGCGTCACTGAGTAAGTCCTACCTCGTGATTCCATCCACGGTTGTGAATGGAAGCGAGGAGTAGGCACCCTTCGTCTATGGTGTGGAAGGGGAAGGAGGGTGCACGCCGACGGGTGTGCACTCGGCAATGTCGGTATGTGCTTCAAGGAGACATGTGCATTGCATTGCATTGCATTATATGATCATGGTATATGATGATGTTATATGATGATGTCAATGAGATGCATACAATGTGAATATGAGATGTTTATGATGTTGAATATGAAAAGTAGTGATGAAGGTACTGGAATGTGTTTTCTTATTCCATTGTAATATATTTGCTGAGTGATGAACTCATGCTTGTGTTTATGTTGTTTTTCTTAGGTACTATGAAACCGGCATGCGGGAAAATGGGGTTTATCTACCAATCTACACGTAGCTCCACATCTACACGTAGCTCCACACAAAGTAGACAGTGTTATCATTTGGAGTCTTGATAATAAAATTAATGCCATAAAACTTGGAGGATTGCTTAACTATGTGCTCGGTCTTATTATTTGATTCGTTTAGCTCATGAAGTGGTTGAATACTTTATCCTGGACTTATATTGTTGCTGTGTCACCTGTGATTGCTGTTTTAGATGCTTTCCATTATGATATAAATTGTGATACTTTGTTGTTGCTCAGAATTATGGAAGAACAAAGGAGATGCTGCCGAAATTTTTGGTTTTAGCATTTGCACCTTTGCTGTAATTTATCTTTATTTGTGGTATTTAGATGTTGTTTAGTCTATGTTTGGTAACATTCAATCATACTAGATGCCGGGGTGTTACAATTCAAGGCTTGCATAATGGATGTCTGACATGGCTCATTTCTGTAACACCACGGCATTTAATATGCCTGAATGCTACCAAACATAAGCTAAACAACATCTAAATACCATGAATTAAGGTAAATTACAGCAAAGGAGTAAATGCTAAAACCCGAGATTTCGGCAGCATCTCCTTTGTTTTAACATGATTTGAAGGAGCAACAACAGCATAGCAATATAAGGCAATATGAGAGATAACTAAAATAGTAATAATTAAAGACTTAACAACAATATAAGTCTAGTTTCAAGCATTTAATGTCTCCAAGAGTAAAACGAACAATAAGACTTTCATATAGCAAAGCTACATCTTAAAGCAATAATCATCACACGCAGTTTATTATCAAAAACTAATTGAATGACTTGTGGAATCAAATGAGTGAAGCTACGTGCGGAGGTGTGACTATTTCCCTTCCCCGCATGCCGGTCTCATGGTACCTAAACAACAATAAAACACAAGCGTGAGTTCAAAACTCAGCAAGCATATTGCAATGGTACGACAAGAACAATTACATGGCAATAATATCCCACATCATGTAAACCATCTCATTCATGATCACATATCATCATCATCATCATTATGTATGCAATGCAATGCGATGCTCATGTCTCCTTGGAAACTCATACCGATATGGTTGAGTACACACCCGTCGGTGTGCACCCTCTCCCCCCTTCCATCCCGAAGATGGAGGGTGCCAACTCCTTGCTCCCATTCACCGCGGTGAATGGAATCACGATGTAGGACTTACTCATTTGGCTCTCTGGAATAGTCATAACTTTCTCACCAACCTTTCCTGCACTAGTTATGACTTTCACCGCCCAGGCCATGTAACATGCCATGTATGCAAATATGCCAACATCATAATTAACTTGTACATTAACACATGGCATCATAACATAATAAGCATACTCATCATATCATTGGCAATCATTAAAGCATGGCAAGTTATCATATCATATAAGCAATTTCATCTAGTCTCAACTAGCAACCTACAAACCGCTATCCATTACAATACACTTGCCTCAACCACGGGCAACGGATTGGCGGGAAGTAGAAGGCACTCCCGGGGTCACACCACCTGCACAAAGGTACCACACACTCACAATCATGTCCACAAAATAGTACGCAAACCCTCATCTACGCCGACATTGCCAACTACTCGCAACACCCAAAAACAGAGGTTCTGTCCCGTCGGGACAGCAGCCTTCCAAAAGGCATAACTTGAGTTCTGGGACTCTGAATCAATTAAACGAGTACATCCTCGAGTAGCTTAGGAAATTTCCCAACTTTTTCTAAGTATACGGAAAGACTGATTCGGAATCTAAAGTGGTTTAATCTACAGAATACCGTGATCTGTTCCAATCACGTCACAGATTTTAACACGCTCTGTAAAACAGCCATAACTTTCAAACGACTGATCGGAATTGGACGTTCTTTATACCCACGGAAAGATATTGAAATTACCTACAACTTCTTCAACAGGCGGACGTCCAAATTCGGACTCTAAATTGGCGAAAAACAGGCCCTAGGTCGACTGCTCATGCTGTCCAAAACAGAGAACGTGGCAACTTCTAGATCTAATCTAATCTACTCAATTCCAGCACCACTAATTGATCTAAAAACATGATAATGACCCTTAGAATAGTACCTATCCCAACCCCAAGGAGTCCCATGGCCATACCTTCGCCCGACGCATGAAAACCCAATAGATCTCCTCCCAGATCGCTCCTCGCTCCTCACTCCTCGCTCCTCGCTCCTCTCTCCTCGCTCCAATGGACATATCTTCGAGGTGCAGGAGTGGAGAGGCTACCCTAGGGCAGCAAGGGGTGGAGGAGAGGTGGTGGAGGGGTGGTGGTGCAATGGGGAGGAGGTAGGAGGGGGCGCATGGCAATGGGGGGCGACGTCTTGGGGAGGCGCCACAAGGGGAGGGAGAGGGCATGTGGGGGGTGGCTAGGGCAGGGAGGGGGCGCCCCAAGCCCCCTTAGCCTGGTCCCTCCTCCCTCATGGGCCCCTACCCCTTCCACAAAAGCCCATGACTCGTCCCCCTTAGGCCCAAATCACTTTAAGGGTCCAAACTCCCGAAATCGGCCCGGAAATGCGATTAAATTTCATACCGTATAGTTTTAAACTCCGATTTCATATTTCATAATGTTTTTGGCCTCATCATGCACATTAAATCAGGTTACGACACTCCGTGGTGTCACATCACTTCATCCCCCCTAGGCCCAAAAACGCGAGTAAACCTCCAGCCATAAGGTTTTATTTTCTAATTTCACATTTTATAATGTCACACCATACCGTAGTGTCACAATTTCGCATAAAGAAATCTTTTGCAATTGAATACAATAAATTAAAAATAAGTAAAATAAATAACGACCGTAATTGGTATTGAGGGTTTTCTCACAATTTTTTGTACATAACCTAGACCAGTTCATCCTCATGATGCGGGGTGGCCTTGGGTACGGAGGCCCTGTTTGTTTCAGGTGGGGATTGTAGAAAGCAGCTTTTAAAATTTGGATTGTAAAAGCTGGATTGTTAAAAGCTGGAGGTTGAAAAGCTGATGGCTGTTTGGCAATCTAGATTATAGTGTGTTTGGATTGCTATTTCTGCTGGGCAAAAGTCTATGGTACCCTCAATTATAGGTTGAAAAGTCTATGTGAACAGTGGGGGGCAATGGTGGGTAATTTTCACTGAAGTTGGATGGGTATTGTGGTCTTTTGCAAAAAAAAAAGCTAAGAAAAGCTCCTCCAGAGTGGTAGAGTGGATTGTGGGATTGCTACAATCTGGCCTCCAGATTATTACAATCCAGATTGAAAGCTTCCTGTTTGTTAATCTATCAGCTTTTAAAAGCAGCTTTCTATAATCCCTAGCTGAAACAAACAAGGCCTGAGTCAACAGCGGCGCGTGCAATCCGCAGGGGAAAGAAGAAGCACAGTCGGCTAGGCCGGTGGGTCGACGGGAAAGACAAGGGGAGATGTGGGCCGGGGAGATGGCTGGCAGGCCAGTGGCCCAGGAAAAGAAGATTGGTGAGCCAGGATTAGGCCCGAGGGAAAAGGAAAAGGAGAAAAGTATTTTTGACTTAAGAAAATACTAAAAATTCAAATAAACTAGTAAGGTGCCCGTATGCTGTAACCAGTATCTACATTTTGAACGGCTATCCTGCTATTACGATAACATGAAACAAGAAAATATGTTGTGCAAATAATACCTTATACAGTAGGACACTATTGAAGCAGTATTTCTATATTTCTATGTAAATGAAGCGTTATGATGCTTCATTTCTTGCGCTTGGAGTGGTTAATTAATTAAAGAGGTGGGTAATTAAAGAATGGTCTTGTGTGCTGTCTTCCATCCACACCTGGAGTGGTTAATTAAAGAGGTGGGTAATTAAAGAATGGTCTTGTGTGCTGTCTTCCATCCACACCTGGAGTGGTTAATTAAAGAGGTGGGTAATTAATGAATGGCAGAACTGGTAATTTTGATGAAATGACGTGGGAAGAAACTCTCACTTTATATAGTAGAGATTGCAAACAAGCTTCAAAAATTCCTAAAAAATTAAAAAATTCCTTACATAACAGAGAATCCAACTAAAACTGGATTTATTTTATTTATGTATAGATTAATCAAATTAAATATTTTTATTTTAGGGAAATTCCAATTAAGCTTTATTTAATTATATAAAATTTCATATGATTCCTTTTATTTTAAATTTTTTTCAAAGGCGTGAAAATTAGAATGCTACAAGTATGAATTTTATCAATTGAAAAAGACTATGCGGCGTTGGGATATTTATATGCCATCAGGTTAATAAGGTTGACTACTAGTGTGCAAACACTAGTTAGTTGCCAGTGCGCTATGGCAAACCACTTAGACGCTATCTGTATTTAACGATACTTTGTTTATTGTATCCGACGCTTAAGGCCGAGTTTAGAAGACCACTTAATATTATCTATATATTATTTTATTTATATTTGTGTATGAATGATGATGGTATCCTTTGTGTACATGTGTACTAGACACTGATCATAAGATTAGTATACAAATATACGGAATGCCTGGAATGACTAAATCCATGTCCTACAGTTTAAAATACAAATCGCCTAGAATTAAAATTAAAAATTGAAACAGTGTGAAGTTAAAAAGACTCGAGAGGTTATGGCTCTGTAAGAGATTCTATCACTCAAGTGATTTTTTCCTTATTTAGCGTCATCTTGCTAGGCTCGTCTCTTGGCAAAACTGTGTAGATTAGTGGTGGTGGCATTCGCATTCTTGCTGCCAAAGGCGATGCAAAAGAGATGCTTTGTTATTGTGTTCAACCAATGCTGCTGGCATTGCTACATTGCCACTCATACTTTTAGCCGATGCTGAGTTCAGTGGATCTGCCGGTTTACAAAAAGATTAATGGCGTATTGATATCAGCTGGTGGTGCATATAAACTTTATAACCACGGCTCAATTTCTCACCACAGATATGTTACAATATAAAAACTGTTGCAATTACTTATCATTAATTTACCTGCTTGGCAGGCTTAACACTGGACATGATCGGTAAAGCTCCTTCTTTGTTATGCATTTTTTTTTTATCTTAAGCGCATTTTGATCTTAGTTGGCATATGCCGCTAGAGGCATTTAACATGTATAAGCATTTTAAGCATTTAAATGTATGCTTTTTATAAGTTGGAGCTCACCGACATAATGCTATCTCTTTATGCATGTTCGTATTCCTCCGTATTATGAATTTCAATAGCACCTTTGAACAAATGCCTGGAGAATTTTGCTAAGCAAAGTAGGTGACCTCATGTCTCATGGTCATCTTTACCCAATTTTGGTGTTTTTATAGTGTTCATCTGATATCAACATTGATGAACTAGAGCAGATCAGCATTTCTTTTGGTTGATAAGACAATATCTATATAAGGCAATATCTATATAAGACAATATCTATATAAGGTAATATATTCATCAACACATCCCCTCAAATGCAAGGCGTATGCAATAGTATTGTATTTGGAAGGGTTGACACTAAATTAAGGAAAAACCAAAATCCTAGGCCCTGTTTGGTAGAGCTCCAGATTCCAGCTCTACCTCAGAGCTAAAACTTGTAGACTGAAATAAAGTAACTTAAGTTCATAATTTTATTCTAAAATGTAAACAAGATGACCCACCTAAACACTCTTAATATACCCACAGCTCCAGCTTCACGAATTTGGTGAAGCTAGGAATACCCAGCTCCACCAACTCCAACAATTTGGCGGAGCTGGAGCTCTGCCAAACACCCCCCTAGTCTATAATTTGTTATCGTGGCATCTAGCTCTTGAAAAATATGTCAAAAATAAATAAAAAAATCTCCCATCTGAAGTTATGCAGTAGCCCATAAAGCACAAAATCTAGTGGCTTAGAAAGCAAGAGCAAAGTCAACCGCGATAGCGGGACAAGAAGGTGATGACGTAGACAAATAGAGAGAGCTGTCAAATCAAATCGAAAAGAGATGAATAGAAGCATGGTGGCATAGATCGAAGCCTGAGATGGCGGTTGGCGCAAAGCACTAGGAGCACGGCAGAGGCGCGGTGTGGAAGAAACGCGATGGCCCTATAAAGATTTTTACGATCTGTAGCGTCTTAAAGAGAAGAGCGCCAACTGCTGCCATTCAAAAGGAATTTGTGAACTCGCATGGCTTAGACGAACTCAAAGATAAACGCTAAGGACTTGAATGGACGCAAAGGAAGTGGAGTGACCGGTAGGGGAAGTGGAAGGAAGACGAAGCCAGTCAAGCTCCTTATTTTTTTGAGAGGGAGCTGGGAGCCGAGACAAAGAGCCAAGAGCATGAGTCCAAGAACCAGAACCAGAGCCAGAGCCTGACCAGAAGAGTGAAGCTGAGTCAAGTCGAGCCCACCAATAACCGATAAAGAAGATGAACTGACGAAAAGAGCCAACCCAAAATAAGCCAGAGTTGAAATCGAGAATCGAATAAAATCGATTATGAGATCCAATTGAAATTCAATCATCTCGGTGACGGGCAAGCGACGGTTGTCTCGATCATGAAATGAGTCGTGGGTGGGCTTAAGACGGTCATGGCCAAAGGTGAGCGGTGAAGCAGGTGGGCATTGTGGTCGAAGCTTGGGCCGAAGCCTTGGGCATCGCGGGTGGGAGCTTGGCATCACACTGGGCTACAGGTGGAGCTCCCATCAGCTAGAGCTCGGGAGTGAGAGAAGTCGATCGGAGCTCGGGAGCGAGAGCTTGATGGTGCAGGTGTCACCGGTGTCTTCCTCCTTCTGGGAGACATGGGCCGGGAAGAGGAGTCGCTGGCGGCACCAGCTGGGAAGAAGCTCATGCAACATCGCGGGAAGAAGCTCGTCCACCCCGTCGATGGTCTCTCGAGTGTATTTGGTGGAAGCGATTGGTGGAGCCCTTCACAGGCAGTGACGAAGCTGACGGGGATGAGTGGCGGAGAGTAGCCTAGCAAACATCGAATGTGTGGCCACTGGAGGGACAAGAGGTAGCCACTAACGAGCATCAGCCATGAACAAGTAGCGGCCACGGAGAGCGGCAGCCACAGAGGAGTCACCGGAGAGATGAGCAAGAAGAGCTCACAGGGGAGAAGGTGATGGATGGCGCAAGTGCAACGCCGATAAAACCTAACCCTAAACCTTGCTCATGCATCCAACTCTTTATAGCACTTGTATTCATCATGAGGTCAATAGACGAGAATATATACATATACAAGCGAGTACAAAAGGAAAGCCTATATATGTGTTTGCTCCAGAATTCAACACATATGGAAAGTATCGATCAGATAAGGTATAAAGAGTTGGATGCATGTACGACAAGTGAAATTTGGAATCCAGAGACCGTTTAAGGAACCATGGTCGACTCGGACTGTGTTGCCGTATCCATGGAGGACTCGGATCGGCCAGGGCATATAAAGGAGGGGTAACCTAGAAGGGACGAGGCATCAATCAACCAACCTACGCAATCGCAAACATACTTTTACAGTTTTTTTTTTAGTTTTGTAAGCTTTCCTCTGTAAGTCGACGAGATCAATAAAGAGTTGCGCATCACCAATTTGTTGATTTTACCGATTTCGCCCCAGGTTTGGTTTGCTTTGTTTTATTGCGCATCGCCTCTCAAAGCCAATCTACCTTTACCCTTGGATTAGTCTTGATCAGCTAATCTAGTTATCCCCTAATCGGCTTTTAGCCGACTAGAGTTACACTGAAAATTACTCGTTATCGGCTTCGCTTGATTTTAGGACTTTTTACCTTATCAATTACAGGTCAAATTGACTGGCACGCTCAAACCTGGTGTTTGTCTGGTGTGTTTGAGGCTAAGAACAGTACCTCAAGTTTTTAGGGCAAACAATATGACAATCATGTACATGAGGGTACAAAAGAAAAGCCTATATAATGCAATATAGTCCTTAACAGTTTCAACTGAGTCCTCAACCTAGAAGTCAAAATATAAAAATAAATGTGAACTAAACAAAGTTTTTAGCACTATCAACTTTTTGTTCATCTTCATATGGCATCTCTTGCTGAGCCATAGCTTCTCCTTGGTGAGGTAGGAGACACCTTGCAGAAAGTTAGTCCAAGAACTAATGGCTTTGTAGTCATGAACTTGTCATTGATCTGTAATTGAATTTTTTTATCTAAATTTGGTCAAATTTGAGGGCACAAAAACCATGGATGTTTCATGTTTGGGACGTATCTTGACTGGGTATATGGAGGTTTCAATGTTTGTAGCCGGCTTTCAGATGGGTTTCATGTTTCGGGGTTTCAAATGATTCAGGATTCGCATACATTTTACACTTTGGTATCATGTTTTAGGTTTTAGAATCTCTAGTTGGATTTTGGAATGGTAATAGAGGGTTTGAGCACCTCTATGGTCTCATGAATCTCACCATGGTTGCAACAGATTTTCGCCTTTGAGCTTTACCACTGTTCCATCTCGCCGCCGTCCCAATTTCTCCGTGCCAACCTTTCCCCATAGCTCACGTCTGCCGAAGTCACCTAGGTAGATACCTGGAGTTCCTAGATGCTTTTTCATGTTTTGTTCAACTCATTTGAGCCATCTTCCATGCCAGTTTCTTTCTGCTTCTTCTGTTGCCTCTCTTCGTCTCCATCAGCTCGACTCCAACCATCCCGTGCCATGATGCCACCACCAATGACCTCATCGTCATCTCCGCAACCCGTTTTGTTGGTTCTCACTGCCAATCCAGAGACCTCCGCCGCTCTCCCCTGTTTCTTTCTTTCTTTTTCTCTTGTTTTCTCTCTCTGACATCTAGGGCCTACATGTTAGTCATTTAAATCATGGTTAAGAAAATAATTAGTGTAATTAGTAACTAATATGAGTATGATAGGTGGGACCCCCTCATATTTTTGTAATTAGATCCAGTTTAAATTTATGTGAGTATGATAGGTAGGACCTGTCCGACAAAAATCAGTAAAAATAATAAAAATCTGCCAGGTGGACCCCACTTAAATAAATCTGGAGAAATAGAAAAATAATCTTTAGTTTTGTAGGAATATGTTTTCCCCTTGGAAAGCGTAACCAGGAGAAATACCCCTCTGACGCACACTCAGCACAGTATTTTTCCCTTCCTTTTTTTAAATTTCTAGCCGAGATAGATTCAAATACACATAACTTTTGCATTTGAACTCCAAATTAAGTGAAACCAATTTATATTTTTTTTCTAAAATCATGAGCTTTCATAATATACAAAAATATTTCTATTTTCTCACTGTTTGAATTTTTTTGGCTATTATTGCACTATTTGATGTTTCATGTGTAGATACCGACATCCCAAAAAATCAAGCCGACAAACCAGAGCAAGACCATGTGTTCAATGAGCAAAGGCACCCTCCTTTGATCATGTTGATCCTATATTTTACTATTATGTATGTTGTCTTCAAATATACTATGCATGTGAGTATTTCTGATAAAAATCGCTATGTTAATGGGAATGGTAGATATGTCCAATTGTTGCGTATACCCTACCTTGATAAATTGGTACCCCACCGTTGACACCTTAGTAACTATTATCCACTAAGTAAACATATGATAGATGCTTAGCCTTGTTTACACCGATATCAGTTATACTGTATAGACTATGGTCAAAATGTTCGAATGAGAACTATTCAAAGTATGGTCCAAAGATGATACATCTGTTATTTTGGCCAAGAAATAAAATGGAAAACATGTTTTGAACTTGGACGAATGGTTGTGGAGATCAATGCATGTGCACGAGATGCGGGTATGTGTTTGTCTCACCTGAGTCACTAAGGACCGAGTTATGGTGAAGTTAGATCCAAGAACCAATATACAAACCATATATGTCTTTTATGGGAAGGTCCTAGCATAATAAGTTATCATGGTCTGGCAACAAAACCGCAGGTGGTAGCTGATAAGTGAAATTGGGCTTGTACATGCACAGAGGGTGTACTCCCTGCTTGTAAGGACTTCGCTGGGTAAGCGTGGTATTGTTCCCAACACAATATTTGGGCTTTTGGGATGTTGGAGGGGTACTCCTTATCCTAAAGAGAATAACCATGGGTGGTTTGTTGTTAGAACCGGCAATGTAAAAGCATCACGTGAGACGTATCTACGTGATGGGATGTTTATGTAATGTGGGTAAAGTTGTACAGTCTCTATAGAGTATATGAATCTATTTAAATAGTCATGTCCCCGGTTGTGGACGACTTGGTGAATCCTCCTCCATATTAGCTTTTTCTCATTTAAAAAAAAATGGTATTGGGAGTATATAGATGGGAAATCCATGTATGAATTGTTCAGAAAAGAGTTTTACCATGGTTTAATATTTATGGTATCATGCCATGTGTTTATATTACAGATGCTTTATCATTACATGCTATCAAATGTCAAATGCTCTTACAACTTTCCTTTTGCAATCTACTATTCAATACTGTAAAAGAAAGCTTGCTTTATGCAAAATATAAAAATATTGTAGGATAGCCACTAATTTGACATAGTCTTGCATGTTATATACCTTTGTTTAAAAGTCTTGCAGAGTATGATTTTCGTACTTAACCATTGCTTGAACATATTCAGGAGATGTGGAACAAAACCCGATGCACAGTTACCTTTACGCCGTGGGTTACGATGATGAGGATGTCAATTTCTAATGTCTCATCCAGTCAGTTGCCCGTGGGCGGGCTAGGCATGCTGCCTAGATCCTATCACCTTTTGCTATCATTCCCGCTTTGCTCTTTTTCTATGTTATGTTATTTGGCCGGTCAGCCTCTTCGTTATCAAACTAGTAATGTGATACTTAATTTCATATGCTTATCACTAAATATTATTTAACTTATTATTATGTATGGATGTGGTATGTTAATGTTGGATGTGTGTGCTAGCGACTTATCGTATTGCTAGCACAGAAGACACAAAGGGTTCGGAAATTCAGTTTTCGGGAATTCAGTTTTCGGGTCCGATATTGTCATTTGCTATGCCATGATCATTTTTCATCCTAGGATGGATAATTATTAGTTGGTTACTAGTAAAATACCAACGTGGGTTGGTTTATAACGTGTTAGTATGCTTAGCAATGTAACAAATAATTGTTATCATTTAGGAGTGCAAGTTCAAAATTGACTAATTGTCCATGGAACATATTTATGAAAATGGTGTGTCATGTGTTGTCACACGGTGATGGTGTTGATGGTATGTATTGTATGATAATCAACTGGGTGGTAAATGATTTAGATTGAGGCAAGTGACAATAGGTATGTGCCATGGTGGGTTTGTGGGACATTGGGTTGGTGATTCTTTGTGAATCCATTAATAATGGTTACGGTGAATAATTAGAAGTATTGTCTCAATCAATTGAGGACATTACCTTATAAGCTATTGAACTGGGCTAAATTATACAACAACATGTGTGTAATGGGAAATAACTAACTCACTAAGTTATTGAACCTTGACATATGATATATTAGGAGGTAAACCAAGCTATGTGCATGGTTGGGAAAAGTGTGTGATGCAGTGGCTTCACATCTTGAACAGTTATTGTTCTTAGTCCAACGATTAGTCCCTCATATTGTTCCACTCTGGGTGACGGTGGAATAGTGAGACTAGGCTTATTAGGAGTATCTATGTTCGGATAGAGGTTCCGAAAAGTTTTGTTATGATCTCCTTAGTTGCACATCGATGGGTACGTGTTATGACCAACATTTTGAGATTGATAATATCTTGTGGGTAAATTTTAAAACCTTTGTAGTGTAAAACCTATTCAAATAGCCATGTTACCGATTATGGACAATGCTTGGGAATTTCACTCAAGGTTAGATTTTATGAAATAAAAGTTGGAAAGGGAGTCTGTAAGCCAAAAAAAAGGAATTTGATTAGGCTGTGTGCTAGTAAAACTTGAGAATTACTTAAGAATTTTATTATTACACTTATTTGTTTTACTTTCTGTTTTAATCTATTATTGTGTTAAATTGCAAAATGATGCTTTATTGCAAAATAGCTACATCAGTCATCCTTAAGGATAAAGCCTTGCACATAGTTGTGTTAGGTGCATAACTTATTGAATGCTCAATCGGTTAAAGAAGAGAATCATCACCAGCCCTGGAGAAGGAGTATCAAGAGGAAGCGGGGTTATTAGAAGTCGAGCCTTATCGATTGCCTGTGGCAAGTCGATGGGTTGTCCTTTGAAGTTTCTATTCCGCTGTAGGTTAAAAAGTGGAGTCCCCTCCACCATTGTTTTCATCAACTTCCTGTATACAGTATGTATACTGCTTGTTTGGCACAGTGCACTGCCTAAATGATCAATTTCCAGATAATAAAATGCTAATACATCTGAAAAATCAACCCAAAATATCCAAAATCTAAAATGAGTGTGAAATCATGTGCTGAAAAATTGGCTTAGAATTGAATTTGCAAAATGTGCTGTTGATTATTTGATGTGCTTGTGATAGCATGGTAATTGTTTTGTTTGATGCAATGCGCTTGTGTGAGTGGTTGCATGGACTGATCTTGAGTCAAGTTGGAAGAACTTGTGCTCGAAAAATTGTTTTGTGGTTTGTTCATGTGCATGTGTTGCTTGAGGTCGAACGTGGTCGATGACGGGGGTCGGAACTAGGTTCTGAGAAGAATCGAGGTTCAGATGATCGATGTTGTCATGCGAGGTGTAACACCCCAAAATTTTGCTTTTCTTAAATTCATGTGTGATTTGGCACTTTGGTGAATTTTTGGAATTTTCTGGAATTTATTTGGATTTATTTGGAATTTATTTGAATTTATTCCATTTTGAAATAATTAAAGAATTAAACTTTGCAAATAAAATTTTGTTGGAAATATTTTATTTGAGTCCAAAATAATCCAAAATATTTTCCAGAATTTTTCTGGAATTTTTCTGAGTCTTTTACTATTTTTAATGAATTAAATGAATTACTGGAAATTATTTTAAATATTAAATCGCTGGAAAATCAAGTCGGGTCAAGTACTATTCATCCGACCGAGTCGGACTCGAGTCCGACCCGAGCCACGTGACTCGACCGAACCAGCTCTTAACCCAATTCGATCCCAACCGTTGGATCGAGATCCAACGGTCCGGATTGGACCGCACCGGCTCGAGCCCGAGTCCGGTCGGACCCGTTCGCGCGTGAGCAATCGTAGCCGCTCATCGCGACACGTGGACGGTCCCTAGCCATCGTCTCCGTTCCGAATCCCAGCCGGAGAGCTCCGCCGTGACCGAGCGGGACACGGTTAGGGTTCCGATTTGCGCGCACGTCGAGGCAGTATTTAAGGCGTGGACCCGTCCCTGAGAATCGTCGTTTGACGCCGCCCCTTTTTCCCCAAGCCACACCGCCCGAGCCGCCGTCTTGGCTGAGGAATTGCTCGCCGTAGTAGGGATTGGGCTTCGCTTCGGGTTCGTGCGCACACCGCCGCCGTCAAGCCGTCTCCGCCGCGTTGGAGCCCGGATCTGGAACCGCACGAGCAAGGCGCATCGGACCGCACCATCCACTTCGCCGGAGGACCCTCGGAGCGCCGTTCCACGCGTCATCGTCCCCGACTCCGGCAGCCCAAGCCCCGCCGTGACGCCATCACCGCGCGAAGCTTCTCGACCGTCCGATTCCGATCGAACGGCAGCGGTGAGTCACGTGTTTCCAAACCCGATTAGATCTGGACCGTTGGATCAAGATCCAACGGCCCACGATCACCTCAGGCCGTAGCAGTGTTAACGTAGGGTTAGATCTGGACCGTCCGATCTAGATCGAACGACCCACGATCACCGTGTAGTTTTCAACGTGTTAACCCTGGATTTAATCGCGGCCGTTGATTTTCAAATCAACGGACACGATCGTGCCACGTAGCCTAGGCGCGCCGCATCGTGCAAGCGCATGTGGGCCGCTGACATGCGGGCCCGCGTGTCAGCCTCTGTAGCCGTAGGCCACGTCCACCGTGGACCGTGCCGCCCGTGGACTCAGTCCATGGACCGAGACACGTGGCAGCACCCGGGGCATGCCACGTGGCATGCTGACGTCATGCTGACGTCATCATGGAGGCCGTTCGGTGCTGACGTCAGCAGGTCACTGTGGACCAATCACAGGATGACACGTGTCCATGCTGACGCAATAATTAATTTCCGAAAAAGAAAATGATTTATTAATTCGAAATAATGATTTCAGATTTTGATTAAAATTTCAAACGCTTATAACTTTTGCGTTTCAACTCCGATTTAAGTGATTCAAATTTCTAAATTTGTATAAAATTGAGATCTACCTAAATATGAATTTTATTTAATTTTTAGACTAAAGTTTTTCTCTGTAAAATTATTTAATTGATTATTTAAACTTTAAATAATCATAACTTTTGCATTTTAACTCCAAATTTGACGATTCCAGTTTCTAAAAACTCATAAAATTATGTTCTCTCTGTTCATGGATTTTATTTGGATGTTTGGACACTTTTTGCCTATTGTTTATTCGTGTATTTGCTATTTGCACGCTTTACGAGTAAACGTTGAAGTGCCGAAAGGATTCGAAGGAGAAGTATTAACTCAGGATCCAACTCAAGACCAAGAACACGTACTTTTTGAAGGCAAGTTGTGCTTTGACCATGTTGATCCTATTTTAAAATCTATTTTGAAATCTATTTTGATTTAACCTATTGCATGCTAAGTTCAAATAGAAAAATACTTTATTTAAATATGGGGGATTAGATAAGTACCAATTTGCTGTATGACACCTTGATTATTTAAGTATGTGCCATGACCCTTGTCACCCTAGTTGTGGTTTACTAGTTGGACATTATTAAATTGCCAACATGGGTTTTAGACCGTTGTAGTATACTGCTTAGACCTGCTACGTGCTCATGACATGATTTTGGTCAATCAAATGTTAATGTTGACTTAATGATATATTAAACCTGTTTTGGAAAGGTATCATGTGATGTTGATGGCACGTGATGCATGGTAATCAACTGGGGTTTGATAAATAGTTTTTCGACCGGGGCATGTGGCAAGAGTAATCAGGTGGGCCAGTTGTGGCATTGGGGATGTTGATTTGGTTCTTCGGGTAGTCTTGCCCTGGTCACCCTAAGGACTTAACCTTGCAAGCCTTTGAACTGGGTCTAACGTGCAACCACATGTCTGTAATGGGACGGACCTAGTTGACTAAGTTGTCGATAACGCACTGTGGGACCTCGGGAGGTCAACTACACCCTTTGTGTAAGTTGTATGGGAGGCGTCTGGAAGTGAGGCCAGGTACCCATCTAACGGTTGATTGGCCTAGACTTCGCCTTAGCTAAGGGAAGGGTTAGTGTGCAATAACCGGGGAGGACCACTTGTATTGTTAGAAGTTTCCGAAAGACTTTGTTACGGGAACTCGCCTTTGTGGTGTTTGACTGTATCTTGTGGGTAAAGTGCATAACCTCTGCAGAGTATAGAATCTATTCGAATAGCCGTGTCCGCGGTATTGGACATCGCTCGGGAATTACAGTCAAGGGTTAGATTTTCTCAAAAATAACTTGGACTTGAAAGGTTGGGTTGGATTAATAATGATGTTGATGGAAATGTGGTTTAGGATGGGAAAGATGTTTGTGAAACTCCTTGAAAAGTTATTTATGCTTTACTTGTTTCTACTGCTTTCGAATCTACTTATACTACTTGTCAAATGCTGTTTACTGCAAATATACCTTGAGCTATTCCTTTGTACCAAGCCATGCATATAGTATATTAGCCTGCATTCTGTGCATGACTTGCTGAGTACCAAGTACTCACCCTTGCCACCCTAAACACCAGTTGAAGAGGAGACTACACCAGCTTTGGAGGAGGAGCTCCAAGAGGATCCGTTTACTTAGGGAGCGAGCCCAGTCAGTTGCCTGTGGTATACTGGATGGCGCCACGAAGTTAATTGATTTTCCGTTGCTACTATTTCTCTCTTAATAAGTTTCGCCCTGCGAGGCGTACATTTGTGACTTGACCATAAGGTCGAGTAACCAGTTTGGTTATCTAAATAAAAGTACTTTATTAACATCGAATGGTATGATTGTGATATTTACCAATGTTAAGACTGTGTGCACTAGCGCGTTCCTGGACTAGTGCTGAATACACAGAGGGTCCGGATTTGCAAATTCGGGGTCCCGACACGAGGCGTTCGGACTAGAAAATAGTGCACGTGAGGGAGAGAGAGTCACGCGGTAGCGGCAGGTGGGCCATACGCGTGCATACGAGAATTTTAAGCTATGTGTATATTTTGGGCCATATGTTATTGGGCCAGATAAATATGCTTATAGGTATTTAATTAGAGTTGGAAAGATAGCATATTTGAGCTGTATATTACTGCTATATTCCTTTGGTCAAAACGAGTTAACTAGTACTCCTATTACTTTATAATATAAAGTTAGCTAGTACTGCTATTAATTGCTTTACGTGCTTTCCTACATATTAAGAAGTGTGATTTGTGTGCGAATTAATTAATTGTTTCAACATGATAATTTTGATTTGATCTATTCCAAACTTTTTTGGGGCATCAAGTTAGTGATCTAAAAAGTTTGATTGGTTAACTTCTTGTAGATTTTGTTTAATCACGAAATTAGGGTTTAATTAATTTTCGTCACATTTGATACAGTCTTATTGCGAAGCCTATAACTTTTGATCCATAGATACGATTGAGCTGATTCTTATTGGGTTAGTTTCTAAATTGAATCTATTTTCCTCAGTAAAAATTTCACATCAATCCGACCGTTGGATCGCCGGAAATTCGCATTTTAATGAACGTTTGTCAATCTGTTTTTGAGTGAAACCGAATCAATTATTTGATTCCGAATTGAGATGAATTTTTAGTAGACCAAAATTTTGATTTTAGCTTCCTCGCAATCATTCACCACCCCTCTAATTGCTATACTAGTATATATGATCCTACAATGAGCAGTAGCAATGAAGTCAATTTTGGTTTGGCTCGAACCATGCAGCAGAAATGGAATTTGAGTTGTATAGCCCAAGCAATTGATACCCAAATCCTGTTCTTAAAAAAACCACTGAATCCAATAGAGCTAGCAACAGCAAACTCATGCTAATTCTCTTCGATTCCACATGGGGAAAAAAAAAGAGAAAACAAACATGGATACGGAGAGAGAGAGAGATGATCACCACGGATGCTGCCGCTGATAACCAGCGCGCATATATGTTGATCTTGCTGCAGTATTGTAGTTGAGCGGCCGAGCTAGATACTATAAGGCTAGGCCGAAGGGGATAGGAAAGGGAGGCGCGGGAGAGACGATGGTAGAGGAAGGGACTCTACCTGGTGCTGTGGCGGCGACGGTACATATCCTATTCGGCTGCGCGCATGACAGAGGGAGAGGAAGAAGCGGTGGTTATTCTCAATTTAGAGCAATGTTATTCTCAATTGATGCCAACACAACATACTATTAACCGTAGCATGAGATTTTTACTTCTACTTCCTACGGATAATGTGAAACAGTGAATCCAACACATCTACATGGAACACTTGTGAGCTGAATGCTTCTCTTCTCGTGCCGCAGAAAGTTGGTTATCAAACTCATTAAGTTCATAGCTCAGATGGGAGTCAAATTCTATGAGTTCAATCTATTTATCATAAATTACAATATCATATAGATATTTTGCAGCACAAAAATGCTATAGTTTTCCTCTCTGCCAGATGATCAAGCATATTGCAGAGAATGATCGAGAGAACTTCTATTAGGATAAGAGACCACTACCAGTTACATCAATCATGGATAACTTAGTCCTCCGATTCCCAAGTGACAACCAACTTGTTAAAAACTGTAGAAATAGAACAAAAATCAAGATGTCATAGCATTGTTAGTTGACAGAACGGATGAACACGGCTGTATGTTGAATTCACAACTGATGGAAAATATGTAGAGCTATCCTCCGAACATGATGACACAATTTTAGACAATTTTACTGCAAGCTTATATTTGAACTTTCATCAGAAGCTTGTCGCAACTGTTGAAGCAGCATGCCCTGCTAAAACTGTTGAACAGGATGACAACAAATTCTTCTCTATTTTGGCAGTGCAAAAGACAAATACCTGCTGGTATAGACAAATAAATGATCTATAGAATTAGTAGAACAAGATAAGTAAGAATACACGTATATAAACCAAAATACATATCCAGGCAGCATTAGCATGCTGCTGCATCAATCACACACGAACTCTGTGTTTAGTCTTTTGCAAGCAACACTCACACCATGGGGTTCTATTCTGTGACTGAGAGACACACACCACAGGCACAGCTGACCCACTAATTTCAAGCATACACGTAACCACAATCCAAACCAAATACATGGTAGGTTAGTATCCTAAGAGACACAAATTAACATAGATTCAAACACATACACCAACTTGGTGGATGCATGGTAGAATGCACCAAACACCAATTTATTCTTTAGAAAACACACCAACTTGACAAGCAAACTATTAAACCGTTGTGGGCATGGAAGTAGTAGAAAGCTGCAGTAGGTCATCTGTATTTCCACCACCAAACCTGCAGAGTTGATAATACAACTAATTAATGTAAGCAGAATTGATAGTGAAGACAACTGAATAGGTGAGCAGATTAATGAATTTAGTGCACAGTGAGATTAGGTTGTTGATATACAACTTATGTATGTAGAGATTGCTGCATATGTATACACAGGATCTGTTGATGTTACTATATATGATACATATATGAAAGAAAGAAAAAAAAAAACCAAGAGCATGTATATATACACACCTGAATAGTGATACTGGTTCACGGGAGAACTGAGCCTCTGCGCAAGGCCTTCTTGTAGTACAGCGAGTGGCGTGGCTTAAAGAGGGATGGGTCATGGCCGACATCCTTCCCATCCCAGTCCAGCTTCTCCCACCAGTCCTTCTCGCAGTCCACAACAGGGAGGCTGTCTCGCTGACCGACGGCCGGGAGGCGCCTGAGGCCCCAGCATCCCCTGACCTTTACACTCTCGAGCATGGGCGCAGACATCTTGGCCTCACATATCTGTTGTAGACTGGGGAGATCATGCAGGTAGATATGCTTCAGCTTTGGGAATTCCAGGACACCTTTTCGATGGTCGGTAGCTATTTCGTTTAGAAACTCTGCCTCTACAGGGAATACCTATCTAAGATCACCACAATATACGATGTGGAGGGTCTCTAAGTTGGGAAAATACGAGTCTAAGGCATCCCACGACAGCGAGAGAACAAATACGAGCCTGAGGCAGGAGTGTAGGTGTATGCTCCGCAGATTAAAAAAGGAGGGGCCAATAAAACCAGGAGCCATCCTTCCTTTGGTCCAAATGCAGTGGGCCATCGGGAGATCAGCCGCCCAAAAGGTCTCCAGTTCTCCAAATGCAGTGGGCCAACTCTCGACCCCACTTGAGAAGACGGTGTGCAGCTCAGAGCATCTCTCGGTACGGCACCGCTTGAGACGATACCAATCAATTCTCTCTCCTGTGGATATCTTGCGTTCGAGGATGACAGTGGTGATGGAAGAATTATCGTGCACATGCAATGACTCAACCATGTTCATCACAAATATGATAGCCTTGATTACTTGTAAGCTCTCCACATTAGTGTGGTTGATTCCCTCACTAATCTCCAGATGCCTGTCCAATGGCTGAAACTGTAGGGCACTGCTGTCGTCATGATCACTAACATCCATGTATGCACTGCAAGAAGTCTTGGGGTTTAATGACTTGTGTAGAGGCTGCCCAATTATTCGTCCAGTGCTATAATGGCCCATCTTCTCCTTGTTGCACCTATGTCCATCTTCTTTGGTATTAGAAGGGCCACACAGATTTAGATGGAACCTATTAGTACTCCAGCAGAACTTTTCATGACTTTTTAACACCAAGGACTGAACAAACCTCATGTCCATGATAGTGGCATATGCTCGATGATGTTCCATTTGGACACGGCAGACCAAAGAATCAATGCATAGTACTACCAATTTGGACAATCCCCCTTCTGGCCATAGTATAGCATGGAGCTGCAAACATCCCAATAGAATCATTCGCTGGAGACTTGGGACCTGGACAACAGGATTTTTGAGATCAATTGTTTTGACTGCAGTGCGAGAGAGGTTAAGCTCCTTAAGGCTTGGCAATAGCCCATGTAATGAGAAGTCCAGCAATCTTGCACAACCAGCCAAGTTAATACGAGATATTTTAGCTTCCACTCCTACTCCTGCATCTAAGCTGAATGATTCAAGTGATGGAGTCCTGGGCCAACATGTTCCAACGCAACACAACCATCTAGAACCAGAGTCTTGAGGCCAGTTGCCCTTGACAAGCTTGGCAAAACTTGCATGTTGCTTGTAGGCTCAGTTATGCGAAGCATCCGCAGTCGTTGCCAAACATGATTGTTGCGCCAAATCCTTCCCTTCTTTATATGTACCTCCCTAATGTTTGCAGCCATATGCTCTATTATCTCCGGGGATAAAGCCAACTCCCAATCCGTGTTGCAAATGTCCAGGACCCACAGGCTTTGAAAAAATTCCAATTCTGGTCTACCTGGCTTCTCCTCTGCTTCTTGTTGCTGTTTTGGTGCTTGTTCTTGCCGTTGATCCTTGCAGCTATCTAATCCGAGGAATCTTAGGCTCCGGCAATAACAGAAAGGCGGTGAAGAAAAGCTAAAGGTGCACTGGAAGAGTTTGATCACACGCAGATTCTCTGCGTGTTGAAACATGTTATTGGGTAATGATGATGCTGGATGATCGGATTCACTTTTGATTGCCAAGAAAAATGATGAAGTTTTTGGCTGTACAGTTGGTATACTTATCTGCCCTTGACTATTAGAGTATGTGATTTTTGAAACCCAACGATTTCGAGGAGTCTGAAGCAGAGGACCAAATGCGGGCAATTTATTAGATGAATAGTCCTCTAGTATAATCTCTTTATGCAGAGCAGCAGCAATCTCCCATGCTTTGTCTTCGTCTTCATGTTGTATAATTCCATCACAAACCCAATAGCTGGAAGCATGGGTAGCCCAGTTATAGCCCATGATGTCGCCCCGCTCATAATTCAACGACAATAGATACAAGCAACACTGTGCAGCTATTTCCGGGGTAATGCCAGGCTTATGCGTGTATCGAGCAATTTCTCTAGCCTCTGCTAGCAGTAAAGCTTTAAGATCCGGAATATACTCTCTATAAATGTAAAGATGTGAATTATAACATCTTTGTTTTATTTCTGGGTTGAGCCGAAGCCTCCCTCTGAAGGTCCACAATAATTTACTACCCAAATATTCAGATCGAGGAACACCAAAATCATTCAAATCAATTATGCGGTTGCTCCCATTATGAAACACCACTAAATATCTGTTGTCTAGAATTGGTCGAAAGATCTCCCCTGTGACTTCCCCTATCTCAACTCTAGAGTCTTCATCTACCCCGCTGAAATCATCCTCCTCATCTTGCCTATCAAAAACAGCCATAACCCACTGATGAAGCTCCAGTTTCTCTGCGATTGCCCTCTGGAGTGCTCTTCGGCTTTTCCACCTGGAGCAATCGACGTAGATGATCCTGTCGAATTTCTTCCTCAGAGACGGTGGAGTGTCCTCAGCTATGGCTCTTAGCACCGCAGAAGCAGCCAATCCATACCATCCGTCAAAGTAGATAGCCTTGTGTGATCCACTGCTCGCATCCTCTAGATAAGGGATTATCTCTTGTACCGCTTCCTCCACGTTGTAATACAACGAGTGAAAAGGCTTGAAGAGGGAAGGGTCATGGCCAACATTATCTCCATCCCAATCCAACTTCTCCCACCAGTCCTTCTCACAGTCCACAATAGGGCGGCTATCTGGAAGACGGTGACCGACAGCCGGGAGGCGCATGAGGCCCCAACATCCCCTGACCATGACAGTCTCAAGTATGGGTGCAGACATCTTGGCCTCGCAAATCTGCTGCAGACTGGGCAGATTATGCAGGTAGATGTGCTTCAGCTTTGGGAATTGCAGGACACATTTTCGACTATCAGTAGCTATTTTGTTTAGAAACTTTGCCTCCACAGGGAAGACCTGCCTAAGATCACCACAGTAGACGATGTGGAGAGTCTCCAAGTTGGGAAGATACGAGTCCGGGGCAGGCCATGACAGCGGGAGGACAAATATGAGCCTGGGGCAGGAGTGCAGGTGTATGCTCCGTAGCTTCGCAAAGGTTACAGTGTCCTTTGCTGTGTACAGCAGGCATTGGGGGATGACAATGGTGATGGAAGAATTGTCGTGAAAGTGCAACGACTCGACCTCGTTCATCACGAAGATGATAGCCTCGATTCCTTGTATGCTCTCCACATTAGTGTTGTAGATTCCCTCACCAATCTCCATATGGCTATCCAATGGCTGAAACTGCGGGGCACTGCTGTCGTCATGATCAATAGTTATCTGCTTGATTAACGACCTGTGTAGAGGTGGCCATTTAGTCTTCTAGTGCTATAATGGCCCATCTTCTCCTTGTTGAACCTCTGTCCATCTTCTTTGCTAGTAGCAGATATGCAAAGTACAAGATTAAATCTATTAGCCTTCCAACAAAACTCTGTGTCACCACCTCTTAGCACCATGGACTGAAAAAATCTCATGTCCATAGTAGCAACATATGCATGACAATATTCTTGTCGCAACTGCTGGACGAGAGAACCTGATGATAATTTTCTGACCTCTTCTCCTCTTCGAGTGTCAATGCATAGCATCCTCAGTTGTTGCATTCCCTCTTTTGGCCACAATATTGAGCAGAGCTGCTCACATCCCAACATAATGATTCGTTGGAGACCTCGAACATGGACCACCTCACTTTTCAGGTCAAGTGTTTTGACTGCTGTGCCTGAGAGGTCAAGCTCCTCAAGGCTCGGCAATGGCCCACGTAATGAGAAGTCCAGCAATCTTACACAACCAGCCAAGGAGATACAAGATATTTTAGCTTCCTCTCCTACCCCTGCATCTAAGCTGAATGATTCAAGTGATGGTGGGAGTCCTTCTGGGCCAACATGTTCCAACCCAACACAACCATCTAGAACCAGAGTCTTGAGTCCAGCTGCCCTTGATAGGCTCGACAAAACTTGGATGGTGATGTTCCTAGATAGGTCGAGGAGCTCCAATTTCCCCATATCGGTGAATTCATCCTTTTGGCCTGTCTCCCAAGGGCTCGTAGGCTCAGTTATGCGAAGCTTGCACAGCATCTGCAATCGTCGCCAAGCAAGATACCTACGCCAAATCCTTCCCTTCTTTATATGTACCTCCCTAATGTTTGCAGCCATTTGCTCTATGATCTCTGGGGATAAAGCCAGCTCCCAATCCGTGTCGCATATGTCCAGCACCCATAGGCTCCGAAAAAATCCCATAGCTAGTCTATCTCGCTTCTCCTCTTCATCTTCTTTGTGCGGTTGATCCTTGCAATCATCTAATCCAAGGAATCTTAAACTGAGGCAGTAACAAAAAGGAGGTGAAGAAAAGCTGAAGGTGCACCGACAAAGTTTCAATACACGCAGTCTGTCCGAATGAAGAAACATGTCATTGGGTAATGATGATGCTGGATGATCGGATTCACGTTTGATTGCAAAGAAAAATGATGAAGTTTCTGGCTGTACAGTTAGTATACTTGTCTGCCCCCTTTCTTGACTATTGGAGTATATGATTTCTGAAACCCAACGATTTCGAGGAGTCTCAAGTAGATCACCAAAAGTGGGCAATTTATTAGATGAATAGTCCTCTAGTATAATCTCTTTATGCAGAGTAGCAGCAATCTCCCATTCTTCGTCTTTGTCTGCATGTCGGATAATCCCATCACAAACCCAATAGTTGGAAGCATGGGTAGCCCAGTTATAGCTCATGATGTCGCCCCGCTGATAATTCAAGGACAAGAGATACAAGCAACACTGTGCAACTATTTGTGGGTAATGCCAGGCTTATGTGTGTATCCAGCAATTTCTCTAGCCTCCGTTAGCAGTAAATCATTAACATGTCGACTATACTCACTATAAAGGTAAAGACGTGAATGATCCACTCTTTCTTTTATTTCTGGGTTGAGCCGAAGCCTCCCTCTGAAGGTCCACAACAATATATTACCCAACCAATCATGCCGAGGAACTCCAAAATCGTTCAAGTCAATTGTGTGGTTGCTCCCATTATGAAATACCACTAAAAATCTGTTGTCTTGTAGTGATCGATGGATCTCCCTTGTGACTTCCCATATCTCAGCTCTGGAGCCTTCATCTACCCCGCTGAAATCATCCTCCTCATCTTGCCTATCAAAAACAGCCATAACCCGCTGGGGATGCATCAGTTCCTCCGCGATTGCCCTCTGGAGTGCTCTTCGGCTTTTCCACCTGGAGCAATCGACGTGGATGATCATGTCGAATGTCTCCCTCAGAGACAGCAGAGGGTCCTCGGCTATGGCTCTAAGCACTGCAGAAGCACCCAGTCCAGACCATCCGTCAAGGTAGATGGCCTCGGGCGATCCACTGCTCGCATCCTCTAGAAAAGGGATTATCTCTTGTACCGCTTGGTCGACGTTGCGCGCATCAAGCCACTGCATGAATTGATGGCAGTTAGTCGAGATCACCTCACGTGGGTGGGTAGCAGTTTTTATTAAAAAACAAAAAACAGGCTGGCAAAAAAGCAGTGATGGGTGGAACTTGCATAAAAGGATCATATGCGCAAGATTGGGCATGTATGCCTGCTCGCGAGTAAGCTTGCATACACGAGCTCAGCAACTACATGAGGTTCACAATTTCGAAATAAAAATGTATAGTCCCGTAGTCCAGATGTAGAACATTTTTAACTGTGTGATTTCCTATATACACTTTTTTATGACTCGGTGGAGAGGCTTATTTTAAAGAGAGTGACTAGGGAACGGTATACCGTTGCAACGGTATAGCCGTGAAACTTATGAAACTTATCAGTTTCAGTGCTGGTTTCATTAGTTTCAATGTTTAGTTTCATCAGTTTCATGTTTTATTAGTTTTTAGTGCTAAGTTTTATGAGTTTCAGTGCAAAAAAATCATAAGTTTCATGAGTTTCAGAGGTATACCGTGGCAACGGTATACCGTTTTTTAGTTTTTCTGTATTTTAAAATGTTCAACGTATGTAGCTCTTTCTTAACGGATCCAATACAATGTATCTTTGTCATGCTTTGTATATATTGTGAGAGATCGCACATCCTAAGTTAGTAGCACCATTGTGGATGTATCCGTCTGGTGATGACGCGCTAGACGAGATATCATTTTTTGCAATTCTTGAAATGCATGTATACCAAAATTGTATACCAAGTTTCAGAACTTACATTTTAAAGAAGGGTAGGGAGCACATATAGGACAAGAACAAAAAAACTCACTTGCTAGAATACCACTCTACTTCGTCAAAATGCCATGCATATGTATCGTAGGTAGAAAAATACCTCCAGGTGCCAAATTTTGTTTCAAATATTTTTTCGGCACTCACGGAAATCACCGACAAGAATACTATTACTCTACTCCGCGAAAATGCCATGCATATGTACGTACTAGAAAAATACCTCTTTTGGCATGGTGACTCTCTCGATGAAGACCCAGCAAACACAAGAATATCCACAAATCTAACCCATCCCGCTGTAGGGATTTCCACAAATCTAGCCCATCTGCACCTCCAGATGGATCTCCGGTTGCTAGCACCCACAAGAGCGTATATCAGTTATGTTAATTTGTGCAACCACATTGTTAGTCCATATATTTACTATATTGAAAACCAACTTGTGAACAATTAACATAGACGACAATCTTACTACCTTAATTGGCAGCTACACGTACGTCCTGTGCTGATAAGATAAGCAGAAATGTTGGTGTCGCTTCCTCCCAGAAGAAAAGATGTTTATGTCAAGTGAAGGAGGATGACAGAAATTGGAGAGCAGCCGTCAATAATGCCAAGCTTGCGTTTTGGCTTTGGGGTGCCTTTACTAAAGCAAGAATGGTTCTTTGCTTGGGGTTGGAGCTAAAGAACAAAGGTTGAATTGCTGTCTTGCTAAAGATACATCCAGCGCCGACGCTCTAGCTAAAAAAAAGTGCGAAGTATTTGTACAGATGACACTGTAATTAAAACCGGTGATACGGGTGCGATACGGAGTTAATGATGCTACTTCAAGAATGATTCTCTCTTACCACACAACAATATATTTGATGATAGCACCTCAGATTTGATATGATTCTCTTAATTTCGAAGCACCTTGGATCCCGAATCTGCATACACCACGCTCTCTCCACACCTCAGCAGTACAGCTGGCTTCGTTCATAGAGATACTAGAAAAGTATTTAATATCCAAACTCTACACTGTCAATTCTGGTTGGTAACCGGCTGATTACCAACCAAATATCCAAATTTCCGTTACAACACTGTAATATTTGTTTGACGAAATTTGGCCGGTCCAAAATCCGGTACCAGGGATGGTCTGATATTTTTGCCATATTCGGTTCTTGAATCCTTTGTTGACATGCGTGACCCCATTAAAATTATAACTTTTTTGTAGGAAAAATACATGTGAACAAATGCACCACATTTAAAATGCAAGTACCATAATTTGGACAGAGTAAATAGTACAATTGGAATTCAACCAAAATACCGCCAATTGGTTGGAACTACTGAAAATCGTAAATTGGACTAAATCGGTAATAATACCGTGCACAACCCGGCCAAATTCTTTATATACTGCATGTGGCCGATTTATTGTGAGCGAATTAAAAAAAGTCTAAAATACCTTTGATGAATAGATATGAAAAGCCTAAAATACCCTTGAGGAATGAATGGTTAGATTGGTTAGATTTGATTTCTACTACCACTATTTACTACCTATGTTATCCACCGTAAAATTTCTCTAATTGGAACCAGCCCAATCCCATCAAGTATGATAAAACTAGATAGGCTCACGCTCTACGTTGCGTGCGGTGGTATGAAACATGAGAGGAAATGTACAAAAGTATTTAACATCAATGATAATTCACTTATTAGATACAACACACATCATTTACATAGCAAATTAACATATAAGGCAGCTGAAAAGGGTGGACTGTGTAGACTGCTACTATAGCATATAAGTTGTGTGCAATTGTAGGGAGAGGCCGAGGAGATGGGATATATCATCATTTTGTGGAATCCATCCCTGCATCTTCCTGAATTAGCTCAATCTGCAACACAAATACCACAGTACAAATGGTTGTTTGGTCCTACAAAGATCAAATGATTATGCACAGAACAATATAAACAAAAAAACACCACCAATCCAAGAGTAAAAGCATTAAAGCAAATTGAATAAACACAAAATGTAAAATAGAATTTTGTTATTTCTAAGAGCAAAGGGCAAATGTTTATTACTATCTTGACAACACATCAACATTTTTTAAAAGCAAGCAACATACTAAATTAAGAAAAACCATGAAATACATATTGAGATGATAGGAAGGTATACTATTTCTTTACTTTTGTATGGCTTTAGTAAAACATACTGCCTACAGCTTTTTTTTGAGAA
Source organism: Rhipidocladum racemiflorum (assembly GCA_036346355.1). Lineage (NCBI taxonomy): Eukaryota > Viridiplantae > Streptophyta > Magnoliopsida > Poales > Poaceae > Rhipidocladum > Rhipidocladum racemiflorum. Next base: position 56,659,417 of record CM070575.1, read on the forward strand.
ACCAATGAACCACATGCCAACAAATCTTTAGGAAATCAGTTACACTACTGCAAGGACAACCCATTATGTAATTTTGAAAGGGAAAATAGAAAGCTAGCATTCCAATCCCAATGGAATAAATAAGGAAAATACTCCATTTCTCTGGCGGTCATAAGGGGCTAAAAATCAAGACATCTTTGTATTAGCTCTACTACTGCATTCCAATCCCAATGGAATAAATAAAATGCATCGAGCCAAGGAAAGCAAGACAGCTAGAGTTACTGAAGCAAAAAAATATTCTAACCTTCTTTCGAAAGAAGCAACATGACACATCCGTTCCACAAATTATGAACAAATGACAAAATTACCATTTCTTGTAACAAGTCTGATAGTGTGGACCCACATGGATGTTACAAGAAATGATTAATTCTAAAATCTGTAGTTTTGTGATGTAAGTTCTCCTAAAATCTGTAGTTTTCTGAAATAAAAGCTAAAATCTGTAGTTTTGTGAAATAAGTTCATCTAAAATCTATAGTTTTGTGAAATAGAAACTAAAATCTGTAGTTTTCTGATAGTTTGTACAAGAAACCTGTAATTTTGTGAAATTTACTCTTGGTTATCTCTCTTTTCAGCAATAAGAATGCTCGAAACAATTCAATCCAGACATTTCCTCCCTGCTGTTGGGCCCTGATGGAAGAAAAGCATGGGGAAAACATAATCAGCACTTGCAAATGTAAAACCATGCTTTAAGAAAAGGGATTACTGCTGACTTGATGGCAACCTTTATTTCTATGAAAATAGCATGACCATAAAGCTAGCAAGGACCCATCCCATTCATTCATAATCCTTGTTGGATACAAAGTTAATTTACTGAGTTGCTTCACTGAGCCTGATGAGTTGGTAACAAAATATGCCATGCTAAACACATGCATCAAAAATTAGTTTCTAGTAGCAGTCATAGCCTTGATTATGGACTTCTAGCCTGGTAGAAAATAGAGGTGAGATAAAATACAACACGTAGCAACAATAGAGGCAGATTCCAACAAACTGAACAACATGGTATTGGGAACGAGGGAAGATAAGGGTTGACGTAGAAGGGGAGGAAATCGAGCTGAAGGAGAGAGAAGGGGAAAAGGAGGGAGGCTAGGAGGGGTAACGGCTAGTTGCTGGCATCAGAGCTGGCAGTAGCAGCTGGCTTACTCACAAATCACGGAACCCAACTTGCACACATAGATAAAGGGAACGAGTGACTTCAAATTACATCTTTTTATAATTGCAGAGATAACGCATGATTTCTCTAGCAAATATATATATGCTAGCCATGGCGGAGGATCTGCGCATGATTTCTCTAGGAAATATAGATGCTAGCCATGGCAGAGGATCTTAATAGGAGATGCAGATGCTAGCTGTAACCTTACTTGATGTGTCGATCAAAATGGGATTCCCCCCTATCCACCGTTGTCGGTGAAGAAGGAGCGCACAATTGGAAGATCTAGTGGCTGCCACTCGAAGAACTTGAGATTGACGGCCATGCCATAGCCCTAGCTATCATGGCACAGGGTGCTCGAGGGCAGCACGAATGACATCGAGGAGGAAGGGGAGCAGCCACAGCGAGGACAACACGGGGCTCAACAGCGGCCTTTTCACCGAAGGTGATGACGCAACCAACCAACACAGCTTGGACCAGCGCCATCCCCTTCACCTCTATCATGGACCGTCGCAGCCCTTGATCCTGGCTCGATTTTGTTAGAGTGGACCCGACGGCCAGCTTTATAAAGCATCCAAGCAGTGTAAAGGGGAGGAGGCGAGGGGCGTTGGGCCAACACTGATCACGGGTCACGAACAACAACGGCGATGGTAGGGGAAGAGATGGGGAGCAAAAAAGGAGAGTTGAGAGGGGGTGGAGAAGAGGGCGACGAGCGGAGGAGGCGGGCGAATTTTTTGTTGTAGTGGCCTCTAATTTTTTTTTTGCGAAAATGACCTCAGTAGAACGGGAATTAAAAAAATAGTCCCGTTCAGCACCGGCGTGGCATTACAAGCCACCTGTAGCAGCGTGGGAGCGTTGCAGGCTGCATGCAGCGGCTCTGCCGTGCTGCAGGTCGCCCAACCCCCATCCCTGCGGTGCCACCTCGCCCGGCCCCCCTCTCGTGCGCTGCAATGCTTCCATCTGCTCCCACAGTTATATCTTTACATCCCATTGCTCCGTCCCATCTGAACACCGAAAGCATTGACCGGCGTCCATTTATCCCATGGAGTCAGGACCTCGCTATAAATTATGAGCGTAGCGATGATTTGCAGGCAGTCGGGAGAGGCTAAGAAGAGTAGAGAGTGAGGGAGTTCGGCAAGTTCCGCGAGAGGCTAAGAAGGGTAGAGTGAGGGAGTTTGGCAAGTTCCAGAGCAATTTAGTCGATGTTCATAATTTGATGGAATTTATTTAGAGTTAACCTTTTTTCAAGTATTTGATTCGGGGTTCGCATTTTTCAGGTATTCTTCAGGAAGGTTATTTTGTACGTTGCTCGAGATTTAGCGAACTTCAGCACATCTTCAGGAAGGTTAGTTTGAAATCTTCTGGAATACTAGTATAATATTATTGTAATATTAGTATAATCAGTAGAATATTAGTATAACTAGCAGTACATAAAACCTCAGCACTAATACAACAAGAACTACATGAAATGATGGTAATTGTATAACTAGCATTAGATGATATGACAGTAGTAGTGTAATGAGTAGTATGTAAAATGGGGTATGATTGGTTTGATGTTAGTGGAAGTAGTAGTAAGTGAAATAGCTATGTTGGTATAATGAGTAATTCCTAGAATGAGGATCAAAGGTATAAATAATGAGTACAATATTATTGTAATATTAGTATAACACATATTCGGAGATAGACTTGCTCGATCGGGACTTGCCGCCTGCAAGTTCTGGTTGGGGGAAGTTCGCACCTACATAGTTACCGTAGGAGTTCGGGTTCGAACAGACCTACACCCCTCACAGTACGCACGACTTCGGAGTAGGCACATCATCTTTGGAGACACCACGTCAGGTAAATACCTTCATTTGTGGAAGTTCTTAGCATTGGAGCTACCTAACATCATGTCCCTTTACAGTAGGCACCCCGACGTGGACCTCTCCTTCCGCCGTCATCGTCCAGGCGCGAACATGATGTTGACACCCCAGATCAGGAATTGCCAGCAAGAAGTTCGGCATGGCATACGTTCGCGCTAGCACGCTTACCGCAGCACCCGCTGCAGGCGCCATGGCAGAGATGTTCTGTGCAGTTGAACTGATTCGCCAGACAAAAATGAGCTAACACTACGTGGGTACAGGTTTCTATGAACGACTTCATCTAGTGGGCACAACACTCCACAACCCCGCAACCGGCATCGGTAATTACTCGTAATTTTAGTTACTTGTTGCAATCTTTTTTGTCCACTGCACTAACGATGTCTTCCAATGTAGCCTCCTAGGTGGGTGGAAGACATGTTTTCGCGAACAACACCTGGGACCTACCCAACTTGAGGAGGCCCCTCTTGCAACACTGGACACCCAGTACGACTTGCGGAGCGACACACACGCACCTGACCGGTTCATGTTCCCAGAAGAACAACTCTACCGTCAAGGGAAGCGACGACTGGGTTAGAGTTGAGGTTTCGAAGATACGATCGATTAGTTTTTTTTGCTTTCATACCTGATGTACTAATCGGATATGATATGTTGGTGAAAATTTAGTTGATTTTTTTTAATGATTATTTTCTTGTTTGAGTTCATGTTCCCAGAAGAACAACGAACCAACAGTTTTTTAATTTTTGAAAAATAGTAGGGGGGAATAGATCGAAACCAAAAGTGAATATAGCCGATTGGACATGTCATGTGCACATCAAGTTCTGGCTTGCAACATTGCCCACATTTGACAACACGCTGCCATCAACTTTGTTAACCCAATTTGACAACACACTGGCAGCTACTTTTGAAGACCAAAGTGACAACACACTGCCCACATTTGACAAAACGCTACCATTAGCTTTGTCAACCCAATTTGACAACACGCTACCATCAGCTTTTTCAGATCAAAGTGACAACACATTGCTTTCGTGGGCTGCAGCTTTCTCAGGCCGCTATGACATCACGCTCACTCTGAACACTTACTATAAATACAAAGCCATGCCCATCATATACATCCCACACTACACCAAGCCAACCCCCACACCGAACACATCATCCCTACCGGCACCACAGACCCATTCACCGGCAGGTTCACGATGATCGACTACGCAACGATTCTTCGTAAGCGGAAGTGGATGCATGAGAAGGCGAAAAGCTACCTAGATATTTCTTGCAAGGATGTTCCTATGCCACCGGAGTTTCCGCCGAATCAGTGGATTGCGATGCTCCAGCATGGGTAATGTAGTCCACACATCCCGACATCACTGGCTGGGCACACTACACGTGTCACTACGAAAATACCGTAAGTTAATGACATTCATGTACATTATGCAATACGTTTTTCGTACTTCTAACTTTGTCCATGCATGACACATATTAAAGGTCAATTGTCCATGCTACTTCTTCCAATGGATCGATGGCCGAACAAGTACGATAGGAAGTACTTAAAGAGCAATTTGCACTATGCAATTGCGCCCGAGCGCTACACCTGGTGGAAATCTTACAATAAGACAATAGAAGATAAACCAAAACACCCGCCCTACCGCCCAAAAGATGCTGCCTTCTAGAAGCCCATATATGAGCATCAGGATCAACAAAAGAAGCTGAAAGAGCAAACCGAGGCGGCTCGTTGCCAGGAGGAGCCGAAGATCGCTGACGAAGACTATTTTCGGGTGTGTATGTACGGCCCTAATTGGAAGAAAGCCAAGGCCAACAGCCTGGCTAGATCAAAAGGGAAGGCATCGATGGATCCTTCCGTGTAAGATCTACGACATGCAGTATGACTTCTTTACAATTACAAAAGGCGCTCACTTCGAATTCATCGTTCGTCCGTGTTGCCATTTGTACCGTACAAATATGATGGCTAACATAGGCAACGAACCTAACTGTATGCGTCGTGTGTTTACTTGTTTTTGTATGTCATGCAATGCAACGATTCCATATGCGCCATCTATCTTCTCTCATTTTTTTTGCACCTTTTATGCATCTTCATGTTTATCACGTGAAATGACAGTACCAAAACCGACTTTAAAACACTCTGTTGAAGTATACAGTTCACCTAGTTATGGAAAAATAATTCATGTTTACGCAGTGTTGAACTAAATCCATATAAGGCCTTAATGCTCATTTATATGAAAAACGTCATGGTTAAAAGTGAAATATCGCGGAACCAACTTTAGAACACTCTTAAAGATACCCCCTGCTAGTGCCTGAAAAATGGTTAAATAATGTTATAAGGAGCATTCACAAACATAAAGCGAAAACTGAACCCTCGCTTAAGCCTTTTCGGCAGCCCGTAACATGTCTCGTATAAATGCAAATTTTGGGAAGATCAGCCCAGATACACTCTTTGGTATATAGACTACCATATTCTAAAAAAATATCTTATTTACATCTTGCTTTGCATATGAATCTTACTAGTGCAATAACCCTAAGTATTATGGTCACCATCAACACATTGCATCAGTAGTTGATCTCCCCCCGCTGCACATGACCACTTTTGATATTTCTCCCCCGCTGAGGCCATTTTCGCAAAAAAAAAACGTTTCGGGGATTTCTTCAAAGTTGATGCTTCTATTATTTGCATATCCAAATATTTGCACATATCAGGTTAAGAACTCATTGGATCATACTCCCTCCAGTCTTAAAAAAGATGACGTTTTGGGCATCAATACGGTCTTCAAAACACAACTATGACTACTAATTTTTATTATAACATATTTATAAAACTCAATAAAATTATAATATTATGAAAGTATTTCTTGAGACAAGTCTACACATAATTTTCATGTATCCAATTTAAATATTTAAAAATATATCGATAGTCAAAATTTTAGAAGTTTGACCATCACTATATCCAAAACGTCATCTTTTTAAAGACTGCATGAGTAATAAACCAACATGCTGCGCACACTACAAGAGAAGTGCTTATCTATGACGAAAATGTCGTGACGTTTTGACATTTTGTCATAAATGTTCAATCTTCTATGACTAATTTTTGAAATTCGTCATGGATCATATCGTGCCCCTCGGCCCATCGAATTTTAGTGACGAAACATAAAATTTCGTCATAACATAACAAAACAAATCGTCATAGATAGTGAAAATCATGTTGGGGTTCCTGGTCGCACCATGACGTCATATGTATGTATTTTCTATGACAATATACTTTCGTCAGGATAATTATATTTGCGAGTCGCTAGGCCTAGTGGGCCCCTTGTCCAACGTGGTGTTGCTGAGCCCATATACATGTGGGTTACACATAACACGTCAGATGTGGTCCATGTGGGACCCATATTTGGGGTCCACATGTTAAGGACAGAGAAAAAAAAACCCAAAACACAATTGCAGTTGCGTGGCTCGAACTCGGGACCTCTCCAATACACCAAGATCGCCTTACCGTCGCACCAATGGGCAACTATTGATTAGGTTTTTACTTTTTGATATACATAGATAAACTCGTCCCAGTCTCCTAGCTGGCGATCCATTGGCGCTTTGCACTCCACATGCCGCTTGGCTCAAAAAGACGAGTTGAAGTATCAACAATTGGTTCAAACAATTCCATAAGCAAACTTTTAACATCATTAGCAGTTGTTTTTAATATTTAATGGGATTGCGTTTTTCCTTATTGCTAACAACAAAAACAATCCATTAACTACAAAAAAATTTTATACACTTGATTCCAGCGTTAACTTCAAACAAATATTGACAATAGCCATCCCTAAATATCAGGACATAGCTCATAATGAAAAAATCGGCCATAAGCAATCCGGCATCAACGCACGGCAGTAACCAAATTAGTGCAGGTGGCGTGTGGAGTGCAGCCAGATTTTGATTGCACTTCTGATTGCAGAACAAACAGAGACTCAATTGCTTTTCCTGTCAATGCTTCCACCAGCCAGATTGTGCTTTATTTATAGCCTTGTGACCAATTACAAGCTAGTCTTACATTAATATATCGTGTTCCATCAAAACACCTTCGTCTGAATTTACTCGGAGAGCTTCTACTAATAGTCTGAAAACTACTACTACTTCTACTCGGACTGCATGTAACTGAAGAAAACAAATTGAAAACTGAAACTAACTGAAAGACTGAATCTAAGTAACTAACAACAAGATTAAATCTAACAGTCCCAGTCTCCCAACTGGCCGGTTCATGGCACTGCACTACACACTGCCGGCGGGCTGCACTCCAATTCTCAACGATGTCACACACCCTGATCGGCTCGGCCTCATTGTCAGCGTCGACAAGGAAGATTGTTCCATGACTTGCACACTACTTTCATTCTATCAAAATATAATAAAAATATTAGCAAACAAAAATGTGGAACCTGGAAGCATCAAAGATTTTAAAAATATAGACAAACTAATTCATTTAATTTTGTAATTTTGTAACTGATGGTCAGATTTGTTGATTACATGTAAGGGGGGTAAAAAGATATATACATGACCCATCTACCAGGTATAAGTAAACAAGTTCATAAGAAAAAGATGGTATAGTACTTTCTTCATCATTTTTTACCACTTTCTTCATCAAAAATGTAGTGATGTAGGTGATGCACTATAGAATTCAAAAGTCAATATGTAGCACACCCTGCAAGAGAATGTAGAAAAACAGATCCGGCAACATGCCTGCAATAACCCATGATATAATCCTGCTTTCAACTAATGGATTAATGTTTCACCTATCTTAGTTGGGCAAATAGCCAAGTTGCAGCTCAAGTGCTTCTTGCAACGTTATCAAGTCCTTTTCTTTATTTCAGAACATTGCTTTGCATTATACATTACAATTTAATCACTAAGTCATTTTTCGTAAATATGGCATGTGCCAAGTTTCATTATACATTACTAATTTACTATGGTAATCAACAGTTCGATGATAAGTGAAATTGCTAACCAGGATCGGTTATATACATCTCTACGGCTTGGAATAGGAGTGGCTGGGTTGTGCAAAGCACTTCATATCATTTTTGTCATACCATGGGTTTCTCGGAAAAAGTTCTTTTCAGAATGAGAGAAAGCATACTACACTGGAGTCCTAAAAAATCTTGGCAACAATTGCTTTCTTAATGTTATCCTGCAGGTAGATCTTAGTGATTCCATCAAGAGTTCTTAACAGGATAGGATTCCATCAAGAGGAAGCGAAAATAAGTGTAGTTTATAAATTTGCCAAGAAAGTTAACAGAAAAAGGAAGAAACAACATGTAAAGGAAAGTAGACTAATGGTTATCAAAACCAACAGCAAACAAAGTCTTTCAGATTTGGAAACCAAAAGCATGAACATGAACAGATTTGGATCAGTGGTTAAATTCCACACAAGATTGGATCAGTGGTTAAATTCCACATAAGATTGGATCATTCTAGTTGGACAAGAGAATAGCTAACCCTCCGTATTTTTCTGCTATAGAATCTCTTACCGAGCCAAATACTTTTGAGATCACAGATTTGGACAAAACAATCTTTTGGAGAAGTGATATCGAGGTCAGCAACCGATCCATCACCACCACCATTGCGTTGCCCTCCTCTGCTACATGGAAGCCACCAAATGTGAGATCTACTACCATCCAAGGAAGTGACACACATGGAAAAATGAATCAACTATGAGGATTGTCTAATTCTAACCCTAACATTAGCAGCGAGAAAGCAGTGATAACCATCTTGACAAATTTTCCAAACAATGGATATACCAATACATTTTCTATGTGAACACAAAAACAATCGATCACACAAACAAAAGGAAATATGCACTATGTTGTATGGCTTCAATGACCAAACACAGTTTTGACACCTTCAAGGTAGGTCGACATTATAAACTAGAATAAGAGCATACTTGAATCATGCCTATATAGCAATGTTGTTAGTAACAAAATTATCAGCTAATACTCCTATATGTACAAAGACATTTTTATAACCACAAAGAAAGCATAGCAATATATTACCAGTGCCATCTTCTGATCCTGATGCATATGATTCGCGACCAACAGCAAAACGGACATGCCTTGTAACAGTTTATTTTCTCCATGCCAAATCTGACAACATGTCATGAATAATTAGATCTGAATCACAAGATAAATAAAAATTCATGTATCTGTACCATGTCTCCCGAAGCATCAATCAAAATAGATGCCGATGCCAAACTCCCCAAAGTACTGCGCGTTGTTGCTGCAAAAATATATAAAACGTATTATATGGTGGATTATGTTCATATATATTCACAAGGAGAAATCAATAACACGATCGAGCACAACTTGAGATTGATTCGGCTACATCGATCTTCGTGTGCGAAGCAGAAACTAGAAGAAAATAAGGAACGCCTTAAAGAACATGGATTCTATATATTATTCATGTTGACAACAAAGTGTCCCACAAATGTAACGAACCGTGTGGAAGATATCTTATTATGACCCTGATTAGGTGATGCATAGCACCTGTACTAACTTGGTGATCCCCAAAAACTTTCTGCACGGTTTGCAGTCATTAGGCCTAACATAACGTTATCCGAATAAAGAGCAAAAGATGGGTTAATCAACGATCCATTCCTAAGATATTGTAATATAGGTTAATCAAAGATATATTCCTAAGATATGCAAGTCTAGTAACGGTACTAGAATCATAATTCGAAGTTCACATGAATCCCAATAATCTAATCCTTAATACTTTTGCTTAAGGCATAAGTGCTCGGAGTTAGCAATCAGCAACAGTAGCCATGCGCCTGCTCAGATTTTTCTCACACACGAATCGACTCAGAATCTCAGATCTCCAATGCAATCACTAATCCTTAAGCAAATATACGTCACAAATCCACTCTCAGATATAGAAACCTAAAAAGTAGCAAAATCTCTCAAAAATTGAGAACTACAGGACCGTGTAAAATTCCCCAGAATCACGGGAAGAGCAAATCAAACTCCTAAGCGAGACGGCAAGGGGAGGGGGGTTGGCAAAGCAAGCTGCTCACCGACGTAGTGGCACTCGATGAGCATCCTCTTGAGCACGGCGAGGCACGTAGGGTCGTCGTCCACCACCAGCACCTTCATCCCCACGAGGAACTCCCGCCGCCCGCCTCCTCATGAGCGCCATCTCCCCGCCGCCACAGCCCGCCGGCAAGGTGTGGGCGCGACCTAGGTCTAGCACCGAGCAAGATTAGAAACCGAGTCTCTCTCTACTTCTCTAGGTATTTGGACTCAATGAGGCTGAGGAGAACGACCGGGTATGGTAGTCACATTCCGAGTCCAACTTTCTTGATGCAACCGAGAAGCAGAGCAATGAAAACAGAGTCGGTCTCTGAAATCAGAGCCTTTAAATATGTGCAATACAATCCTACAAAAGCTGTGAACAGAGGCAGAGCAACGAAAACAAAGTAAAGTATTTAGACACAGGAGCTCAGATTTCACAAGTACAACCTATTGCCCTTAAGCTCTATTATATATACTATTGTGGTTAATTATGGTTCATTTTTGCACAATTTTTAGTACCTCCTAGTTTACTTGGTGATATATATATATCTACATTACTTTGGAAATACTTGCCTAATTATGCTTTATTCTTCTCATGCATGATGTTGAAAAGATGGATAGAAGTTGGATCAATGCTAAACAATTTACCCCTGCATATGTCAAAGGCGTGGGAGAATTCATGACATTTGTTCAAGAAAGATTTGGTCGGAATAATGAGATACCTTGCCCATGTCGTGAATGTCTTAATCACGTCACGGAGACCTCGATCCATTGTGGAAGACCACATTCATATAAATGGCATGTCAAGTACATACACGAGGTGGGTTCATCATGGAGAATCATTTGATGTTGAAGGTGTGGATTCTCGGTGCATGTCAATGAAATTAATTGTGATATGGAAAGTTCTCGTCACGATGGCTTCATTGGGAGTGAGGATGATGATGAGGAGGAAGGGTTGCTCGATATGATAAAGGAGCTCTACACGCTTGAGAGAAAGGTGGAGAACATCCTAATTTTGCTAGAGTGCTGGCAGATGCGAAGCAGGTACTTTGTTCTCAATCACCATTTTCAAGATTCTCTTTTCTCGTCAAGTTACTTCATGTGAAGTCATACTATCGAATCAGCAATTCCGCTTTTGATGCACTAGTAAAGCTACTGTCGCAAGCATTCCCCCATTGCAAGCTTCCAAGTTCATTTTATGAAGTGAAGAAATACCTTACTGAATTGGGTCTTGGATATGAGTCTATCCATGTTTGCTTCAATAACTGTGTGCTATTTAGAAAGGAATTTGAGAATAGAGATGAATGCCCTATATGCGGTGAATCAAGGTGGATAGATGGGAATGTCAATAGGCGGGTGCCTCAAAAGGTGTTGAGATATTTTCCGCTGAGACCACGATTGCAGAGATATTTTACTTCAAAACAAATAGCAGAGGATACACAATGGCACAAGTTGAAGCGACAGCCAAATGATAATGAGATGAGTCATCCAGCTGATGGAGAGGCGTGGAAAGACTTTGATAGAAAATATCCAGTTTTCTTTGAAGATGCAAGGAACTTGAGGCTTGGCATAGCTACGGATGGTTTCAATCCATTTGGAATTATGAGTACGTCATACAACATGTGGCGGTGCTTGTAATGCCTTACAACATGCCACCATGGGTATGCATGGATCAATCGAACTGCATGATGGCATTACTTCATCCCTGGTCCAAAATGTCACGGGAAGGATTTTGACCTATTCATGGAACCTCTCATTGATGAGTTGCTTGAACTATGGCAAGGTGTCCCTACTTATGATGCGTTTACCGCCGAGGTGTTTAATATGCGTGCTGCAGTTATTTGGTGTATCCATGATTACCCTGCTTTAAGTACTTTATCGGGCCAAATTACAAAAGGATATTATGCATGCATTCATTGTGACAAAGATCCACTATCACGGGGCATTAGTAATAAGATACATTACATTGGCCACCGTCGTTACCTCTCAATGGACGACCGTATGCGGAGAAGCTTAGCTTTTGATGGACACCATGAGAAGCGTGAGAAGCCAGGGAAGTTTAGTAGACAAGAGCTTTTGGAGCAGCTGGAGAAAGTGAAAGATGTCAAACCAGGAAAGCATCCTTGTCCTCCTTCAAATAAGAAAAGGAAGCGTGATGAGAATGATGAGCCTGCATTATTTAAGAGGAAGGTTAGATTATTTGATTTGCCATATTGGATGGAATTGATGTTGGCACATAATCTTGATGTGATGCACATCGAGAAAAATATATGCATGAACATTCTTGCTACATTTCTAAACGTACAGGGGAAGACAAAAGACACTCGAATGCTAGGCTTGATTTGCAAGATATGGGCATAAGGAGGGAATTGCATTTAGAGGAGAGTGGAACGTCTTATAGAGTCCCGCATGCATGCTATACGTTGACAAAGGAGCAGAAGCTTGCATTTTGTGATTTTATTAGAGAGGTGAAATTACGGATGGCTTTGGTTCCAACTTAGCTAGATGTATTAGTGCAGATGGATTGAAGTTACAGGAGCTAAAAACACATGATTGTCATATCCTTATACAAAGATTATTACCCGTTGGCCTTGAGGAGTGGTGCGAGGGATATATATGAAGCAATTGTGGAGTTGGGGAACTTCTTTAGGGAATTGTGCAATAGAAATCAAGATAGATGTATTATGACGACTTAAAGCACAAATCCCAATCATTTTATGCAAGCTTGAGAAAATATACCCTCCTGCTTTCTTTGATGTGATGGTGCACTTAGCTGTTCATCTACGGATGAGGCAATTTTGAGAGGTCCAGTACAATTTGGCTGGATGTACCCAATAGAGCGTCGACTATGCACTTTAAAGGGTTTCGTGAGGAACAAGGCGAGGCCTGAAGGTTCCATTGCGGAGGGATACATAGCCGATGAAGCATTGACATTTTGTTCAAGATATATGAATGATGTAAACACTAGATTTAATCAAGGGGACAAAAGTGGTGATGGATCTCTAGGAATTTCGATTGGATTGTGACGTCTCTGCTTTTACACATGGTGTTAATTTAATAGGAGCCAACAGAATTACATACCTTCCTGAAGAATTTGACAAGCTTGTTTGGTATGTCCTAAATAATTGCGAGGAGGTTGATCCCTACGTGAAGTGAGTAACTAATACTATCTACATTTGAATTTAGTGCTAAATATAAACTTACTTTTGTGTAAAATAATGGTTAGTCGAATTTTGCTATTTTTGATTGTTTAGACAGGAGATAGAGAAAGAAGGGACACATGATATGGAGAAAAGGATGATGGTTGGTTTTCCGAAATGGTTTAAGAACCACTTGAGCGAGAGGAGAGATGGGATTAGCGATCACCTATGGGCATTATCATGTGGTCCAGATCTTCGAGTCACAATATACTCATCTTGCACTGTTAATGGCGTTCGGTACAACACCGTTGATCGTGAGAAAAACATGAAGACGACGAATAGTTCCATCATGACCGAGGGTACTCATAAAGGTAAAGACACAGAATTTTATGGTTCATTGACAGAGATAATAGAGTTGGTATACAACTCAGATCTACAAAATCGCTTGGCCGTTGTTTTATTTCGTTGTGACTGGTACAATCTAGAGGGCAAGACAAGAGGCATTAAAAATGATGGATATTTTAATTCTGTCAATATTGAGAGGTTATGGTACAAGACAGATCCATTTATTTTGCCGTCTCAAGCAAAAAAGGTATTTTACCTACTAGACAATCAGTGGGGCACAAACTGGCGAGTTGTGCAGAAATTTGAGCATAGACATCTATATAATGTGTCTGAAAATGAGAGGCCCCATGATTGTGCATACCAAGAAGAAGATTGTTCGGATACTGAATGTAATGTGCAAGATATTAATCCTCCTTCAAACACTTTTCACCGTGACGACGATGACGAAGTCCAACATGTTGATGCTGATGTAGTGCACAACATAGTCAACCAAACAAGAAGAGAGGATAGTTTGAGTGAATCGATGAAGATGACACTTTCGTGCAGTTTGTTAGTGATAGTGAGCATGACGATATTCCAATCGATGACAACGATGAGGATTAGGTATGTACATGTAGATTTTTTTCTTTATATTGCAATTCCTATGGTTTTATTTATGCTAATTCCCCATAATCAAACTACTACTTACATTTGTTTTTAAAATTACCACACTAAAACTATTTTTTTCCCACATTAAAATTTAGGTGGAGCCAATTTTTACCTCTGCCAATTTTTACCTCTACTAATTTTCCCGCAAATTTCAGTGGAAACCACCCTATACCTCTCCCGATAATACCGACTCCCACTTCCCCCAAATACTAGGTCATCCCACAACCTCTCCAGCCTCCACTGCTCCACGTTCGCGCGAGACGAGGAGGCGCCGCCGGTGATTCCCCACCTCCGCTACGAGGGTGCCGGCAAGCAGGTTCTTCTCCTCTACTACCCCTTCTTCTCCATCATCCCGCATATCCCCTAAGCCATCGCTCCTCCCCCACTTCCTGTCGGCGAGGCTTCCGGTCGGCTCCACGTCTGCACTTCCGAGCGGAGGAGGCGCCGCCGGTGATGCGCTACCTCCGCTACAAGGGTGTCGGCAAGCAGGTTCGTCTCCCTTCTTCTCCTCTACTACCCCTTCTTCTCCATCATCTAGGTCCTCCGTTGATCCGCTACCTCCGCTATGAGGGCTGCTCAAATCTTTCTTTGTATCTAGATCTGATTAGGCAAACAATCTAGATCCTCTAGGTCTTCCTTTCTTGATAGCATGATTAGGCAAACACTATCTTTATTTAGTCGGTGGATGAAATTTGATTTCAGTCGGCATGTATTTATTTGAGTCCAGCCGAGATGTATTATCAGGAGTTATTGGATTAGAGGCCTTAGAGCTAGGAGAAAATTTATTTTGATACATATAAGTACTATTATCAGCTTTTATTCCATGTAATGGGAATGAAGCAATTGGATAACTCTATTCGGTTCCCTTTTCCATACTTGTTACGATCTAATTGCTCATTAGATCCATTGCCGTGTTTTTGTAGTGATGGGAGTTCAGATGTATTGGATTAGAGGCCTTATAATGATACATACTTAGAGCTAGTAGAAAATTTATTTTGATACATAGAAGTACTATTAAATTGGCAATCTTATAATGAATAAACTGAGAAAAAGAGTATCACAGAACAATCTAATTGGTAGCTGAAAGTTAATGTTAGCTTGTCAATTATCCGAGAGAGTGGACATAATTACTCGCTATGCGCTATGCGCTATATACAGTTCCACGTGAATATGCTTCTCTTCCAAAGCTACCATAATTGTTCGATCAAAATAAATTTTCTCCTAGCTCGAAGGCATGTATTTATTTGATACCATTTTCTTGTATCTAATTATATCTAATTTTGAGATGTGTATTATCTATTAAATGCAGATCATATATCCTAGGCCTTCAAAACAACCTATCAGGAGAAGCCAATGAGAACACGACGCACCAAAGGGAAAGGTTATTTCTCTTACTATCTTTTCATATGAAACTACGATTGTGATTGTGCATGTTGCATCATTCCATTGAGTACTTTGCATACCTATGCTCAATTTTGCATGGTTCTTGTACCTCACATCTTGAAGAACTTTCTTTATAGCTACTCTCTCACGGTTTCTAGACACTTAGCCTTTTAAAGATAATTTCAACAAACCAAATGTCATTAAACTAAACACAAGCTAACATTATGACCCACCTGGAAGACAACTCCAAACGAACCATGCCCCACAACACGCTCGGCTATGTAACTAATATTCTGCTATGAAATAAAAGATTCAGAACTATTAACTTGGAGATTTCCATTTTGGGATTAAAAATGGTAAGAATTACTGCAGGACATAATGGTAAATTTTTTATCAAGTTGAGAACCATTGCCATTGACCACCACAGCTTCAGCTTCTTGCAATATTTGCATATAAGGGTCAATAAGAAATTTAAGATGAGGATGGTATCGTACTGTCATCATAAGGATAGAAAAATATTATTATCAGTTCCCAAGTTGTTTCTCTTACTATCTTTTCATGTGAAACTACGCTTGAGATTGTTCATGTTGCATCATTCCATTATATACTTTGCATACCTATGCTCAATTTTGCAAGTTAAAAAAATGATTACTTTTCCAACAATAATACTTTTTTTTCTATAATATAGTACCTGAACTACATCCATATGAAGAGACACGACGTGCAAACATTGAGCAGATGAAAAAAAGTACAATCCCTTGGTCTCCAACAAATTGCAAAAGATTTACAATCAACTAGCACTATAAATCCTAGCAACTCAAATGTGCCTATAAATGTGGACTCCGATTATGACCCAGAAGATGATATGGATGACGAGGAAGGTGTCCCTGCCATCATCGCTACACCCTCTAAGGTGCTTGTCCATCTATCTACCTGGGAAAAAAGGATGTTAGATGCATGTACTTTTTTGCTTTTCTGTCTTGTTCATCTAAATTGTAGGTCTTGCTTGCTTTAGGTTATTGTTGTCTTGCTGTATATTTCCTTTAGTTCACACAATTGCATTGATGATTTCTTTTATTTCAGAAATTATATAAGAGATTGGCCAATAGGAAACCTTTAAAACGCAACACTTCAGATACCGACAACATGCCTCCAGGTGGCACAAGACATTCAAAGAGAGTGAGAGCAGCTACACCAACCGAGCAACCCATTGGAGTCTCAAAAACATTAGACAAACATTTGGAAGGAGCTCAACAGCAACAAGATACATCTAATCAAGCATCAGAACCAGAACTTCATGATGATCAAGCTGAGAGAGAAGGACATGAACCAATTTTGGAACCTCAGAGTCCACACAGGTGGTCCTCGGCCACGAAGGTTTTGACCCACAAGAGGGCACTGATAATGTTGCGCCTAGTGACAACAACCAGCTACCCAACCAAGGTATGTTTGTTGTGCCATGTTCCTTCATTTGTTTTAATTTCTTGTGCACAAACTGCTATCAAATCATTGATGTATAAACAACAGGACAAATTCCAAAAAGAGGAGGAGCCACAATAGGTAAACAGTGCACAGGATGAATAAAATGATGGATAATAGGAGGATGCCCATCAAAATTGCTGAAGGTATGAGAAGGCCCACCAAAGCAATGCGATGCTAAGCTTGCATCGGAGGTCGGCATTCAAATTAGGAACCACATGCCTATCCTCCCACAATCGAAACAAGACAAGAATGACAACAAAGTTTTTGAGGACTTCGTAGCAAAATTAAATTTAAGTAAAATCGTTCATCATAGTATATGTGAATAAAGTTTTTAACCACAATGTTGTATGTTCAGATTTAGAATTACTAATCCTGGTTAATACTACTCATGTATTCACTACACATTGATGGAACTTTGAACAATAGAAGCTGCACATAGTACATGTATCTGATTGAGCGCACATAGTACATTTATCTCGATTGCACATAGTACCTTTTAATCCTTTGTTTCCAATCCTTAAATCTTGGTAGGTAAATCTAGTCGTTGACGCCAATGATAAGGCCACCCAGGATGCATGTACTGATCTATTGAGGTGTGGCACAAGGCATAATAGATATTATTTGAAGAAGAAATATTTCGATGGTGTCCCAGCAAATGAAATTGCTCAACATCTCCGGTCCCTAATATGGTGATGAGCAAAGTGGCAAGCTCAAGTTCTAATTTGGTTAGACAGAAAAACAAGGTACTATGAGTGAATACTTAGTTTTCTCATATCATATTTTCGAAAACATCTAACTGAATCATGTACTATAGGAAATCTCTGAGAAGAACAAGCAGAACCGTGGTAAAGTGAAATTCCATCAAACGACAGGATCTCTTAGCTACATAGCACATTGCCATTCTTTAGTAAGTACAATTCTGTTGTAGTTATTTATTTTCCATATAGTTATTTATTTCCAATGTACAATTATTCATCTTGTACAAATACTTAAAAATCAAATACTTGCAAATACCCAATTACAGAAGGAGAATGCTGAAAACCCAGACATAGATGCATTGGATATGTTCAAGGCATGCCACTACAGCAAGAAGAAAAAAGCATATTCTGAAACTGTGCAGGAAGCATTGGTATGTTTCTATTCTTCATTCCGGTCTTCAAACTAAATTCAAAAATATACCATGTACTGCATCTTTTTTCTTGGAGTGTTGGCAAACTTCAACTGTAGGCTTGTTGGTATTGATTACAAATAGTACACAATTCAGTGCAACTAGCAGATAACATAAATTAGTAGGTGACAACACAATTTATAAAAAAAATAGTTGTCTGGTGCCCTCTGACTATTCCAATGCAAAACTGAAATGTGGCTTTCCATGCTAATGTCATTAATGAATTGATTAGAACTATAATCAAATATGATCAATTGAATTCACTGCTTCATTTTTGAACCAGTAAACATTTGTTTTACTATGGTTAGTGCAGCTTTGTTAGTGAGTGCACATTAAGTCATCTTTTCATTACTTCCATTTTGAAATTTCATTTTCTATGTTCAAACATGACTGAACATTAATTGTGTTCTGTCAGCTGCCATCTCATGTAAATAATACTTTTTAACGTATGTTCTAAAACCTTTATAAATGCAAGCATATGAAGTTATCTACATAATTTCAGCAAGTGGTTTGTTAAAATGCTGTTGTTTATTATCTTAGGTTGAGATGGAAGGTTTGGTGCAACATGATGGCGAGGATCAACCCTCATGTACTCCAACAGAGGCTGTCTCCAAGGTACTGACCACTAAAAGTGCAACAAACACATTCCTACAGAATGTTGGCATAAAATCAGCCAATACGAAGACTACAAAGACAGCAAAAGAGCAACAGCTTGAGGAGCAACTTGAAGCAGAGAAAAGAGGAGCAGCTGCAATGCAAGGTACCATTGAGCAACAGCAGCACGAGATTGAGGCAAAAATCTCAGGCATCAGATGAAGCCTTGATCAAAACCCAGGAAGAAATGGAGGCTCTCAAAAAGCAGCAAGAAGAAACCAATGTTTTACTGAGGAAGCTCTTGTGCCTTCAGAAACCTAACTAGTAATCAACAAGTTATGATTTTGGTTACCTGTTGGAAGTAGTACAACAAGATATATAAGTTAGACTTATCAGTTATGTGTCTGGTTGCATCTGGACTTATTTTGGTTAATTGTTGGAAGTGGTTCAAACACTTTATAAGGATTTTATCTATGTGTCTGGATGCATGTGAACTTATTCTTGCTATGTGTTGAAGTCACCTTGAGACAATTATGATTTGTGATATTGTATAAAGTACTAGTTTCTGTCAATGTGCCATGCGAACTTATTCTTGTTATGTATTGAAGTCACCTTTAGACAATTATGATTTGTGATATTGTATAAAGTAATAGTTTCTATCAATGTACATGTTCTATAATTTTATGACGATGAACGTGTCAAGAAAATAATCACCTGGAAACCTTTAAATGATGACAAATTTCTTCACTAAAAACGTGCCATGTCACCCACTCATCCTACACGCTGGTTTCTTACTAGACAACTTGTCCTTCTATGACGACCAAAATCGTCACTAAAAAAATGTCGCATCAGCTAACGTGTACTATGTTGACGTGTCATTGACGTGTTAGTGACGAAAATTTTTCCTACGTGGCGACCATCAATGATGAACAAAATCGTCACAAAATAGTTGGTCAACGGCCCGGGAAAGCCTTCGTGACGCTCTTTTTATGACGAAATCGATCTTATTAACGACATTTTTATAACCTTGTATGACATACCAAATCGTCATAGAATGCGTAATTCAATGACGCATATTGAGGCGTCATGGATTATTGTGACAATCTATGACGAATAGTACTTGTTTCGTCAACAAAAACTTTCTATGACGCGGATACTATGACGCTTGCTATTCCGTCATAAGTACGTCATAAAAACCTAACTGTGACGATTTTTTGGCATATTATGACGCATTTCCTTCATCACAGAAAGTGAAGTTTCTACTAGTGGCATAAATTAGCCAAAATAAAAAAAATAACGGCTAGCAACGTTGTGGGGCCGCTGCAAGCCAGCTTGCAACTCTCCCAGCGGCTGCAAGCATTGGCAGCCCCATTTGCATGGGGCTATTATCGTAATTCCTGTAGCACTGAGGTCATTTTCGCGAAATATTATTTGTACAGGGCAAGTACAGTGAACTCTTTGAGGTGGGCGTGATCGCGCGAGTGCAGTGGCAAGGTAGAGGGCGTGCGGGGTTCGATGCTAACACAAGCTAGGGTTTAGTCTTGGTGGAAGCAGGGTGAATGGATCTGAGCCGTCCGTTCAGATCCCTGCGATCCCTGTAACACCCCGGCATTTAATATGCCCGAATGCTACCAAACATAAGCTAAACAACATCTAAATGCCACATTTAAACATAAATTCCAGCAAAGGGATATATGCTAAAAACCGATATTTCGGCAGCATCTCCTTTGTTTTTCCATGAATTAACACAATATCGAAATCATGGCAAAATATATCATAGCACACGACATCTAGAACATCAACATAAATGGACATATCATCGAATTACGCCATTAATACCACGCTCAACCACTTCATAATCTATAACGAAGCAAATAAGGAATCACAAGCATGCTAAATTAAACCATACATTAAGTTTAAGGCACAACTCTTAATATCATGTCTCCAAGTGTGTATTTATGGATTATGATGGTGGAGCTACGTGTAGAAGTGTAGCTAAACCCCTTTTTCCCGCATGCCGATCTCAAGTACCTAAAAACAACATAAAACACAAGCGTGAGTTCGAAAACTCAGCAAGCATATTGCAATGGACAACAAGATCATTTACAAGACAATAATACCTCACGTCACATATAACATCTCATACTTGAACACATAACAACATCCTCATCATTTAATATGTATTGTAATGCAATGCAATGCAATGCTATGCTCATATCTCCTTGGAAACTCATACCGGTATGGTTGAGTACACACCCGTCGGTGTGCACCCTCTCCCCCCTTCCATCCCGAAGATGGAGGGTGCCTACTCCTCGCTTCCAAACACCACGTGGATGGAATCACGATGTAGGACTTACTCAATGGCTTTCCGGATTAGTCATAACTTTCTCACCGACCTTCAGGACTAGTTATGACTTTCTCACCGCCCGAGCCATGTAACATGCCATGTATGCATTTATGCCAACATCATATTTAACTCACATATTAACACATGGCATCATAACATATTAAACATGCTCATCATATCATTGGCAATCATAAAAGCATGGCAAGTGATCATATATCATGTAGTCAATTCCATCTATTCTCAACAAGCAACCTACAAATCGCTATCCATCACAACACACTTGCCTCAACCACGTGCAACGGATTGGCGGGAAGTAGAGGGCACTCCCGGGGTCGCAACACCTGCACATAGGTACCACACGCTCACAAATATAACCACAAAACAGTACGCAAACCCTCATGTACCCCGACATTGCCATCTACTCGCAAAACCTAAAAACAGAGGTTCTGTCCCGGCGGGACAGCAGCCTTGCAAAAGGCATAACTTGAGTTATGGAACTCCGAATCAATTAAACGAGTACATCCTCGCGTAGCTTAGGAAATTTCCCAACTTTCTCTAGGTATATGGAAAGACTGATTCGGACTCTAAAGTCGTCTAATCTACAGATTACCGTGATCTGTTCCAATTACGTCACAGATTTTAACACGCCCGGTAAAACAGTCATAACTTTCAAACGGCTGATCAGAATTTAACGTGCTTTATGTCCACGGAAAGATAATTAAATTATCTACAACTTCTTCAACATCCGTATGGACAGACTCAGATTCTAAATCGACGAAAACTCGAACCCTAGCCCGACTGCTCATGCTGTCCCAAAACAGAAACGTGGCAACATCTAGATCTAACCCAAATTACTCCAATCCAGCACCTCCAATTGATCTAAAAACTTGATAAACACCTTAATAATAGTACCTATATCAATCCCCAGGGTTCCCATGGTCATACCTTTGCCCGACGCACGAAAACTCCAATAGATCTCCTCGCTCTTCGCTCCTCGCTCCTCGCACCTCGCTCCTCGCTCCTCGCTCCTCGCTCCTCGGATGGATCCATGAGGATGCAGGGGTGGGGAGGCCACCCTAGGGCAGCAAGGGGTGGAGGAGAGGTGGTGGAGAGGTGGGGAGCAATGGGGCAAGGGAGGGGGAGGCGCACGGCCACGGGAGGTGGGAGGCGGCTAGGGCAAGGGCACGTGGGGGGAAGGGCGCACACGGGGCAGGGGTGAACGCCCAAGGGCTGGTGGGGAGCCCTTTTACCAGCCCCCACACCCAATCCTAGTCCGTTACGGAGACCTACTCCATCCCACCAAAGCCCACTTAAGGCCCAAACTCCCCCGGGAAGGCCCAAAACCCCGAAAATGGCCCTAAACGGCCCTAAACGTTATTAACCTCCATACCTTATGGTTTTAACCTGCCATACCATATTTCATAAAGTTTTTGACCTTAACATGCACCATTTAAAAGGTTACGACACTCGTGGTGACACATCACTTCAAACGGCCCAAAACGCGAGTAAACCTCAAGCGAAAGGTTTTATTCTCTAATTTCACATTCTATAATGTCACACCATACCGTAGTGTCACATTCTCCCCCCCTTCAACAGGATTCGACCTCGAATCCAAAGGACGCCAAAATCAATGACAAAATCCCCAAGGGACAAACGGCTTCTCTGCAGCACAAAACATTCACACAACGACTAAAACCGGAACAAACAACAAACGAAGTTCCCAAAACCAACACATAGAGAAAAAGTGTTGATCTAGCTCAACTAAGGGCAACCCCTCACAAATCGACCTTCACTTCAATTCCCCAACAGAATCTGCGTTTCAACCACAAAGGGCTCCATCAACCCAAAACGCTCGAATCCTCACGGCAAACACTTCATACTTCTATCACAACCAACCTGACTACCATACTCCATTAAACTCAACATGACATAATCAAAGGAAGTCACAATTCCTTTAACGACCTTTCTACATTCCCAAAAATTTCCATCGAGGGGAAAACTCATTAAGGCACACTTGCCCTTCCGATACACCATCATACTAACATTTTATTCCATCCTTTCCCAGACAAGACTCAAATCCAAGAACAACTAGTGACGACAAATGCTCACGGCAGGACAAATATCACCGAACTACCGTCAACTTCACTTCCACCCATCGCTACACTTAATAATGATTAGACCCATACATCATCAACCTCCATCACAAACCACCCTTATACCACTAGGGTTCAACACCTAGCCCCAAGCTAGGATTGAAAAACCTTACCAAACCACAATTGGTTCCTTTCTTAAGAGGGTCTCGCCCTCACACAAAAACACTTAGCTATCAAGCCCAAGTGTACTCACGACAACTCAAACCCAAAGCGTTAACAACCATTTTGGAAAGAATTCGGCAACATCCAAAGAGCACACAAAGGAAGCATAAATCCCCTACACCACAACCAAGATACCATAATTTCTTCATTCTTTCTTTTCATACTAGAAAGCAAGAGAAATCTTGTTTCATGACATAAATGCACATTCTTCAGGAGCACTCCGGATTAGTCATATCTCCATATATGACTTTCTCACCGACCTGGCTCAACGACTCTTTTATCATTTAACATGTAAAAACGATGTCATGTTTACTTTTCACCATTCATTCATCATGGAACAACGGTACCGAATAGTCATTCACCAAATAACTTCTTCCTCGGTATCAAATGATTGAAATACCCATAACACTGACGGTTGTGCTAAATCATATTGAAAGGACCAACGATGTCGCCTAGAGGGGGGTGAATAGGCGGATTTAAAATTACGCAGCGGAATTAAACGGGCCGAACTGATCAACCCGGAGTCTCCGGGTTTTGGTCCGGATACTCCGGCTTGTCCGGAGTGTCCGATATTAAGTCCGGACTCTCCGGGTTAGCTGGCTCGGGAGCGCAAACAAGACTACTCTAGCAAGCACAATAAACCACTAGAAATGGATAGCAAGAACAACCTAGAACAATTGCTAGCAAGGATTTGAATCTAAAGCCAAGCAAAGAGCTAGATCTAACTTTACAAATTCAAATCCAAATAAGCAATACTAGGAAGTAAAAGTGAATGAGAGAGACACGAATTTTCACCGAAGTTCGGGTTCTTGAAGGGAACCCTACGTCTCCGTTGAGGTGGCTCGGTCGCACTTGAGCCGGGGTCTCTTTCAACCCGCTTTCCTCCCGGTGTTGCACAAATGCACTCGCCGGCTTCACTTCTTGTCTCTTTCCTTTCGGAGGCGAGACTCGCCTTCACAAACGGCCGGGGCTCACCACACGCGTCGGTAGCTCCCGGTGACTCCTAGCCGTCTAGGAGACCTTCAACCTCCAAGAGTAACAACACCACGAGAGATCGCTTGGAGGATGAACTAGTGCTCAACAAGATGAAATGAATGCACTTAGCACTTTGCTTCTTCCTCTCCTCACCAAAATGAAACAACAACCAAATCTATTGGTGGGAGGAAGTGGGGGCTCTATTGAATGCTTAGAGATGGTTAGGAATGGCTTGAATGCTGCTATGAATGAGCTCAATAGAGATCCTAACCGTTGGAGTGGAGTGGAGGCTTTAAATACCCTTTTTGAAAACTAGCCGTTACTCCGTTTTGTACAGGCCGGAGTGTCCGGACAAACAACCCGGAGACTCCGGGTTATCCGGAGACTCCGGACCAAATGTCCGGATACTCCGGACCAGCTGGAACTAAAAGCAACCGAGGGGTCCAACCCGGAGACTCCGGACAAAATGTCCGGACACTCCGGATTGAATCCGGATACTCCGGACTGGAATCCGGAGACTCCGGGTTACCCAGTTCGGTTTCAATTTGAAACTTTTCAAAACCAAATGCAGGAGTGCTAATGAGAGATGAAATACTTGATGTTGAGCACATGCACATCCTAATAGGCGATTTCTCATCGTATCCTCTTAATAGTACGGCTATCCTTAAGACTCAAATAAAAGGAAAATTACACTTCATTGTCTTGACGCCGTTTTATCGAAATTTGACGCGCTTAGGACCGTCCAATCTCATTCCAAGCTTGATGTGATCTCGATAACTGCATTACTCTGAGTTGAAGCATTAGATCACTTTAATTGTGTCATCATTAATCACCAAAATAAAATGAGGGGCCTAGATGCACTTTCACATATAGACTATGACGGCAACATAATTAACAGTAAGGCACCACATCAAATCAGAACCCACCAACGATAGATAGCTAAACTTTGCAAAACATCGCATTTTAATCAAAATCAACGTTTGGAAAAAGACATCGGCTCCAACGTTTCAACATCTGTGCAAACAACCGCCAAAAATTGTATCAAAAGAGAGGGAAACTCAATCCCAAAAGAAAACTCTTCACTAACCAAATTTACTTGTGACACATTCATAAAAATCCAGACTTGTGAAACATCCGCACACCAAACACATTTTTTTCCAAATGACCCCAACTCTAGCCAAACAGAGTTACACATTAAGGGCTCAACTCAAAAGTTTTCAACACAACCCTTTAAGACCATCTGCTTCCTTTTAAAATTAATTCCAAAGATAATCCAGTGCGAACGCGAAAGGGCGCGATCGACTCAAAACTTTTGGATGTAAATCCAAACTCACAACACGAACTAAACAAATTCGCCAAAACCAAAGGTCGACACCAAACATTACGAGTTTTGGGGAAACTCAAACACTGACATAAGGAACACCTTGACCGAAAACCCTTCAACCAAAATGGCAAACAACCAAACCAGTCCAAAAGCTTTTAAACACAAGCTCAAAGATAAAAAGAACCATCTCTATAATTCCACTACGCTTTCCATTAAAAGACTTTAATAATCACTTTTTACTCCCTAAGGAGCCCCAACACAATTCAACCAAAAGCTTCACAACAAATTCTTCCTCTAGTTACCATTCCCAAAACTTTTAATAAGGGTTTATGATGCTTATCAAGAAGGCACCCAACCAAGACTATAATGATATGATCCCCACGGATCACCGAATCATAATACTTCTTATTCTAAATTTGAAACATAGTACTTCCACAAATCTTTCAGCAAGATCAACATATAAATTTCATACCTCCTATCTATTCACGTCTCGATAACCGAACCTTATTCAGTTAAACAACGACTTCAACATGTAAATATTATCTCTACAAGACAAAGTTCATAGCTAGGATTCCATGGCATACATTCATTAAGGATAAAACTCTACATCAGGTTAATTATCCATGGTTCACTCCATCACCACAGGTTACAACACCCTCCATTTAGTCAATGGTTTCAACAAGTATTCTACACAACTACCACCACTACTAAGTCATCAATAAAAACAAATGGGCATAATCATCAACCGATCAACATTACTTTTAGCTACCCTATACATAGGTGATAACAAAATTACAACATACTCCAACTATTTAAAATAGATTGAAAACTAGCATTGAAGGGTCACAACTGCATACTTCCAAATATACTAGTAGTTTGCAACAACATAAATAACCACTCCAATCAACTTCCAAATTAAAGTCACTAGTCTCTACTAATCCGTTAGATTAGCACATCTTTAAACACCAAGCAAAGCTTCTTAACAATATCAGCAGTTTACATCATCTTAATGTTTTAACTATGCATCAAGGTTTAAACTTTTAACATTAACGAGGATCATAAGCACTTTTAAAGCAAGGCAACAGATTCTAAGCAAGAACATTAACACTTTCAATCATTCTCGCTAAGAGTGAACTACAACACTAGTAGTTTATTTATTCTCAAACTTAGAGATTTTACTCACATTGAATTGATTCAACTCAAAATTTAACTTAGCAACACATCAATCCATAAACCACATTGTTACCTACTACATAACATGCTAAACATCAATTCTTACTAGGGACAAATGATTTCAGTCAAAAGACTACTTACTTTGTTTACAGCATTTTAGTTTTAAAACTCATCCCAAATTCATAAGGAAACTTGACTCTCAAAATTGCAATGAGACAAACCCAAACTTGGTTATGCAAAGGAATTCTCCAAAACACTTTTCAATCTCAAAGACTTCCATAGAGGAAACTGGTTGGAAGACAACTTTTCTCGAAAGGGAACCAAGTGCTCCATTAACCTCTTCAAATAAAACCTTAACACCAAACCCCTAACTTTCACGACTCAAGAGGGGCTTTCAAAGATGATTTCTCAAACCAGTAAAATGATGAAATCAAACACCACTTACTACAACGAAGCCACAGAACTTCAGCCCTGACAGCCAGGTCTGGCACAACTCTGAACAAAACTCCTTTAGCCTTGGAGACAGACAACCACAGGAATAAATCGAATGTTTGTTCTTCATAAAGCAATTAACAGGCATCAAAAACTGGAAAGGCGCCCAAAAGAAGCGCAACACTAGACTCTTCTTCGTCTTCACCCAAGGAAGACAAAACCACACACCGCATACGGAACGATCCGCGAAAGCCCATCACCTTTTCATTTGGTTCAAAACAGCTAAAGCCAAGAAAAGCAACAAACACCGACCGTCAGAACGACAAGGAACATACGAAGGAAACCACCATCAATTCTTCCTTTTTGTCTCCAATCAACTACCCGGTCTACGACAGAAAGGGTAAGCGCTCTTCTCCTACAGGGGTTAACAGTTCTTCGGTGATGGCGCTACCCGGCCACACCGTCAAACCCCACCCTTACTATAAACAAAAAGAGGTGACCGAAACCCTTCGGTACCACAACCCCACTCTTATCACCACAACATATCATTGACATAGCAACATGCATTGTCCAAAGAAGCATTCAACATCAAAGCTTAAATACAACATTTAAGCGTAAAGAAATGATACCCATACCCTTTCCTACTGTGCATCCAGTGTGTGTCAAATTTTAGATTAGTTATACCATTTTTTTGCAAGTTTTAATGTTGCTATCCTATGACAAAGTTTTAGTTGAAACCTAAGCCATGTTTCTAAGTTATTCCACATCATATTTTAGTTGTACCCTATGGCATGACACTAAAAATACGCATTCCAAGGACCTACACCCGCTCGATACCAAATCAGTAACACCAGGCATTTAATATGCCCGAATGCTACCAAACATAAGCTAAACAACATCTAAATGCCACATTTAAACATAAATTCCAGCAAAGGGATATATGCTAAAAACCGATATTTCGGCAGCATCTCCTTTGTTTTTCCATGAATTAACACAATATCGAAATCATGGCAAAATATATCATAGCACACGACATCTAGAACATCAACATAAATGGACATATCATCGAATTACGCCATTAATACCACGCTCAACCACTTCATAATCTATAACGAAGCAAATAAGGAATCACAAGCATGCTAAATTAAACCATACATTAAGTTTAAGGCACAACTCTTAATATCATGTCTCCAAGTGTGTATTTATGGATTATGATGGTGGAGCTACGTGTAGAAGTGTAGCTAAACCCCTTTTTCCCGCATGCCGATCTCAAGTACCTAAAAAAACAACATAAAACACAAGCGTGAGTTCGAAAACTTCGGCAAGCATATTGCAATGGACAACAAGATCATTTACAAGACAATAATACCTCACGTCACATATAACATCTCATACTTGAACACATAACAACATCCTCATCATTTAATATGTATTGTAATGCAATGCAATGCTATGCTATGCTCATATCTACTTGGAAACTCATACCGGTATGGTTGAGTACACACCCGTCGGTGTGCACCCTCTCCCCCCTTCCATCCCGAAGATGGAGGGTGCCTACTCCTCGCTTCCAAACACCACGTGGATGGAATCACGATGTAGGACTTACTCAATGGCTTTCCGGATTAGTCATAACTTTCTCACCGACCTTCCCGGACTAGTTATGACTTTCTCACCGCCCGAGCCATGTAACATGCTATGTATGCATTTATGCCAACATCATATTTAACTCACATATTAACACATGGCATCATAACATATTAAACATGCTCATCATATCATTGGCAATCATAAAAGCATGGCAAGTGATCATATATCATGTAGTCAATTCCATCTATTCTCAACAAGCAACCTACAAATCGCTATCCATCACAACACACTTGCCTCAACCACGTGCAACGGATTGGCGGGAAGTAGAGGGCAATCCCGGGGTCGCACCACATGCACATAGGTACCACACGCTCACAAACATAACCACAAAACAGTACGCAAACCCTCATGTACCCCGACATTGCCATCTACTCGCAAAACCTAAAAACAGAGGTTCTGTCCCGGCGGGACAGCAGCCTTGCAAAAGGCATAACTTGAGTTCTGGGACTCCGAATCAATTAAACGAGTACATCCTCGCGTAGCTTAGGAAATTTCCCAACTTTCTCTAGGTATATGGAAAGACTGATTCGGACTCTAAAGTCGTCTAATCTACAGATTACCGTGATCTGTTCTAATTACGTCACAGATTTTAACACGCCCGGTAAAACAGCCATAACTTTCAAACGGCTGATCGGAATTTAATGTGCTTTATGTCCACGGAAAGATAATTAAATTATCTACAACTTCTTCAACATCCGTATGGACAGACTCAGATTCTAAATCGACGAAAACTCGAACCCTAGCCCGACTGCTCATGCTGTCCCAAAACAGAAACCTGGCAACATCTAGATCTAACCCAAATTACTCCAATCCAGCCCCTCCAATTGATCTAAAAACTTGATAAACACCTTAATAACAGTACCTAGATCAATCTCCAGGGTTCCCATGGTCATACCTTTGCCTGACGCACGAAAACTCCAATAGATCTCCTCGCTCTTCGCTCCTCGCTCCTCGCACCTCGCTCCTCGCTCCTCGCTCCTCGGATGGATCCATGAGGATGCAGGGATGGGGAGGCCACCCGAGGGCAGCAAGGGGTGGAGGAGAGGTGGTGGAGAGGTGGGGAGCAATGGGGCAAGGGAGGGGGAGGCGCACGGCCAAGGGAGGAGGGAGGCGGCTAGGGCAAGGGCAAGTGGGGGGAAGGGCGCACAAGGGGCAGGGGTGAACGCCCAAGGGCTGGTGGGGAGCCCTTTTACCAGCCCCCACACCCAATCCTAGTCCGTTACGGAGACCTACTCCATCCCACCAAAGCCCACTTAAGGCCCAAACTCCCCTGGAAAGGCCCAAAACGAAACGCCCTAAAGCGGCCGGAAACGTTATTAACCTCCATACCTTATGGTTTTAACCTGCCATACCATATTTCATAAAGTTTTTGACCTTAACATGCACCATTTAAAAGGTAACGACACTCCGTGGTGACACATCACTTCAAACGGCCCAAAAACGCGAGTAAACCTCAAGCCGAAAGGTTTTATTCTCTAATTTCACATTCTATAATGTCACACCATACCGTAGTGTCACAATCCCATAGCTTCACAAGAGCCCAATCTGGACCGTACGATCGCAATCCGATGGCTCGGACATGTTGATCCATAAATGGTGATGTGGTGCAGTTGGGAGGCGAGGGAATCCTTCCACTATAAGGATGTTAATTCGCAAGAGCCCAATCTGGACCATACGATCGCAATTTAATGGCTCGGACGTGTCGATTTGTAAACAGTGACGTGGCGTGGTGGGAGGCCGGGGAATCCTTCCGCTATAAGGATGTTAATTAATTAATTAGTATTCTCTCTTATCAATCGATCAGTGGGAGAGAACTAAAAAAATTTAGTCAACAACTCAACAATATTTGACTTTTACAACTAACGAGAAGAACAGAATGGGCACATGAAAGAACTCATCTGGGCTAGCGTAGTCCATGTGAGTGAATACGATAAAGCACACCATAGCAAGTGATGAAAGATTGTAATGAATGAAACAATAAAAAAATGGGATGGTTAGTCTACCATTTAACAGGTCGAAGGAAGACTACAAACAAGTTCTTGTCAACATGCCAAATCCACAAAGAACATTTGCGGCATAGGTTTCTGTAACACCCCGGCATTTAATATGCCCGAATGCTACCAAACATAGACTAAACAACATCTAAATACCACAATTAAACATAAATTACAGCAAATGCGCACATGCTAAAAACCGAGATTTCGGCAGCATCTCCTTTGTTTTAACACGAATTGAAGCAACAACAATAGTAACATGTCAATATATCATAATGAACGATAGCAATAACATGATTTAACGGAAATACAGCCACCATACCACTAAGGATATAAATTCTATCAATCACATGACAAGTAAAGACTAATCAATTACTCATAACGACCAACAAATCATCGAAACCATAGATTAGTTCAATGAATTAACCATAACCATAAGGGAAAGAACATGTCATTGTTTAAATGTGTGATGCTACGTGATGACGTGTGACTAGCTCCCTTTCCCGCATGTCGGATTCATGGTACCTAAAAGAAAACAACATAAACACAAGCGTGAGTTCATCACTCAGCAAGTATATTGCAATGGTACAAACATAAACAATTACATAGCAACAATATCTCACATCATGTAAACCATCTCATTCATGGTCACATATTATCATCATCATCATCAATATGTATGAAGTGTAATGCGATGCTCATGTCTCTTTGGAAACTCATACCGGTATGGTTGAGTACACACCCGTCGGTGTGCACCCTCTCCCCCCTTCCATCCCGAAGATGGAGGGTGCCTACTCCTCACTTCCGTTCACCGCGGTGAATGGAATCACGATGTAGGACTTACTCTTTGGCTTTCCGGATTAGTCATAACTTTCTCACCGACCTTCCCCGGACTAGTTATGACTTTCTCACCGCCCGAGCCATGTAACATGCCATGTATGCATTTATGCCAACATCATCATAAACTTGTATATATAACACATGGCATCATAGCATACTCATCATATCATAGGAAAACATTAAAGCATGGCAAGTGATCATGTCATATAATCAAGTTCACCAAGTCTCAACTAGCAATCCTACAAACCGCTATTCATTACAATACACTTGCCTCAACCACGGGCAACGGATTGGCGGGAAGTAGAAGGCACTCCCGGGGTCGCACCACCTGCACATAGGTATCACACACTCACAATCATGCCCACAAAACAGTACGCAAACCCCCCATCTAACCCGACATTGCCAACTACTCGCAAAACCTAAAAACAGAGGTTCTGTCCCGTCGGGACAGCAGCCTTGCAAAAGGCATAACTTGAGTTCTGGGACTCCAAATCAATTAAACGAGTACATCCTCGCGTAGCTTAGGAAATTTCCCAACTTTTTATAGTTATATGGAAAGACTGATTCGGACTCTAAAGTTGTTTAATCTACAGATTACCGTGATCTGTTCCAATCGCGTCACAGATTTAACACGCTCGGTAAAACAGTCATAACTTTCAAACGGCTGATCGGAATTTAACGTGCTTTATGTCCACTGAAAGATAATGAAATTATCTATAACTTCTTCAACGTCCGTACGGACAGATTTGGAGTCTAAATTGGCGAAAACGTCAACCCTAGGTTGACTGCTCATGCTGCCCCAAAACAGAAACGTGGCAACATCTAGATCTAATCCAATCTACTCAATTCCAGCACCACAAATTGATTTAAAAACTTGGTAAACACCCTTAGAACAGTACCTAGACCAACCCCAAGGATTCCCATAGCCATACCTTCGCCCGACGCACGAAAACCCAATAGATCTCCTCCCGGTTCGCGCGATCTCCTTCCTCGCTCCAAATCCACCGGATCTCCTTGTCGCGGAGCGCTCCAATGAATGGATCTTCGAGGTGGTGAGGTCAAGAACTCACCTAGGTGCAGCAAGGGAGGTGGAGAGGTGGTGGAAGGGTGGTGGAGCAATGGGGAGCAATGGGGGAGGCGGCTAGAGGTGGAGGCGTGTGGGGGAGGTGGGGGAGAGAGGTGGCGGCTAGGGTTTGCAAGTGGGGGCAGCAAGGGCAGGGGGAGCACGCCTAAAGGGGGTGGGGGAGGCCCCCAACCAGGTCACCTACTCCTATTTGGACTCAAACTCCATCCCACCAAAGCCCACGACCCTTTCCTTTAGGCCCAAACTCCCCCGGAAAGGCCCAAACTCCCGGTAACGGCCCGGAAACGCTATTAACCTCCATACCCTATGGTTTTAACCTTAATTCCACATCTCATAATGTTTTTGACCTCATCATGCACCATTTATAAGGTTCCGACACTCCGTTGTGACACATCACTTCAAAACGTCCAAAAACGCGAGTAAACCTCAAGCCGAAAGGTTTTATTCTCTAAATTCACATTTTATAATGTCACACCATACCGTAGTGTCACAGTTTCAGAAGACTAACATCAACATATGTGCATGCCCTTCCTGCACCACCACTCTCTAGAGAGAGACAACAAATAGGAGCCTAGAGCATGCTACTGACAATTATACCTACTGGACAAGGTATAAGTTAATTTACAAAGGAAAAAACCAGGAAAAAACAAGCAGGTGAATATAATACCTTCAAGAAAGCATTGGTGAAAATGCTGCTATACCAGTGCATCGTTCACTTTCTGAATATCCACATTGAGTGCTCTCAGATCAGTGTCACCTACTCACCTGGACTCTCTATCAAAATTTACATATCAAATTCGATGGCGGATCAGGCTTCGATCCGTCTGCTGAAGCACTAAAACAATTGTTCTAATGCTTGGCTCACAGCAACTCATGTGCATTGACATCAGCATGACCAAATCAATGAGTGGAAGAATTTATCAATTCAGTCTCTCAACAAGGAGAAAAGTGAATTGCCAAACTTCAATCAGCTTCTTAAAATCTGATCAGCAACTACTGATCTAGATCCATGCAGTGTGTACTCTGGATGCAAACAGTGTGCTTGGTACTATGATAGTTGCACTGTGACCATGACGGTTACCCAAGAATCTAAATTCTGTCTCATCCTCAACATCACTATCTATATTCTTTGGAGTAATCCTATTTTGGTAACACCTCCGTCTAAGTAGAAAACAATTAAAATATTAGCTCACAAGTCCTTTCCTTCTCTTCAAGTGAAAAAAAAAGTGGAGACAGTTCCAAATATTCATGCATGAAGATGACGTATTGAGTCGATCTACAACTATGAAATTTGCCTCCTCTTCATCTGTCCAAGAAAGTGCAATTTCCTCACCCATGCAATCGAATCCCCAATCAAAGAAAGATGAACCAAGTTCACGTCTCAGCAGAAGTCTCCTTTCTGCTACATGAAACCTAACACAATCTACTGATCCTGGAAGGTTGCAGCCACAAACATCTTCTCTACCTTTGCCAATAGGGTCACCACAAAATGGTGCTTTCCTATTTTCATTTTCTGGAGGCCAGACCTTTGTGCCCAACCATTTTAAGGTTTCAGGATCATTGTAATTTACAGGCAGCTCACCAGTGCATTGTGTTATGGCCCATGGGTTGGATAGGGTATTTACTAGGCGCATGAGGACAGAGCAGGGAGGAGCAGCGCAGGAACACATGCAGGAATAAGGAAAGAGGGCGCCGGATTAAGGCTGTTAGCAATTTCTATATTTAGATTGATTGTTCCTATCCTTATCATAAGAGATATATTTAGATAAGAGATATGATTAGATAAGTATCCATGTTTGTTAGGATCCGATCTGTACCTTCCAAATAGGAAGGATAAATCGGTTATATAAAGGAAAGAGACTGAAGGGAAAAGGCATGCTTAGTTTTGCCACAAACTCTAATCCAGGCGGTGGCTCCGAAAATAGCCAATCCTAAAGCGTACGCTGCCACGACGAGTTCCTCGTCGAGTAGCTTACGACCCGGCCTACGGCCGGGAACCCGTGCTTACGAACGAACTCGTGCCGAGTCTGTTCGTAACACTTTGGTATCAGAGCCGTGTGTTCCTGGTGCCATGGCGACTTCATTGGAGGATCGCGTTACCGGACTGGAAACAGAGATGCGAGAGATGAAGGAAACCTTGGGAGAGATAATGAAGATTTTGAAAGGGAAGGGAACTGCTGCTGCTGAAACCCTCGCCCATGGGGGAGCGTTGGAGACAGACGAAGCTGGCATTGCTGCCGTCGGCACCCACGCCAGCCATCTTCCACGGCGGAACGGGCGAACGGATCCATGGCGGGAGCGGGAGGACGAAGCTGGCATTGCTGCAGTCGGCACCCACACCAGCCATCTTCCACGGCGGAACGGGCGGTCGGATCCATGGCGAGAGCGGGAGGAGCCCGAACGTGGAAGGAGACGCGGCGCTGGAAGAGGGGAAGAAGATGGCGACCATCGGTGGACGCCCAGACCCCCACGGTTCGATCTGCCGAACTATGATGGCTAGTCCGACCCGCTTGGATGGCTAAGGCGATGCGAACGTTTCTTCCGGGTTCACCGCATTCCGGAAGAGGAGTACGTTGAGATCGTAGGCCTGCATCTATCGGGCGAGGATCAAGAAGTATTAGACAATTGGCAGAGGGAGGAGCCATGGATTGATTGGGCAGATTTTTCGGAAGCTTTCACACAGCGCTTCACTCGACAAATGAATGTTGGACCATTGGGCGATCTGGTAAATCTCAAGCAAGGGGCACAAGGTGTGGATGAATACGCGCGTGAGTTCCAAAGACTCCTCGCCCGTACCACGAGATTACGAAGGATGGATCAGGTGGAGACCTTCATGGCCGGGTTATCAGGGGCATTAAGCGGGGAAGTTCACCGTGATCGTCCTCGAGATCTAGCAGAGGCAATTGGGTTGGCAAGGCAAGCTGAGGCGAGGAAGTCAGCATGGATTGCAGAGGCCATCGAAGGATGGTCGGGTGCTAGGCGCGGGTCGAGCCGTGGTCCAGGATTTGGCTTTTACACGCAGTCCTATACACCGGCAAGCTCGCTGCCACCCATACCAACAGGAGGAACTGCAGCTGTGGGGCAATCGTTTGGAGCACCAGGGACAAGAACGGCCGGAAAATTCTCTCGAGCGATGGAGTGCGATCCAACGCCAAAGAAGACGATCCATTTGTTAGTACACAGAGCAGTGTGGCTTCGGCGCCACAGAGAGTGCGCCTAACAGCGGATCAATTGGCGGAACGACGAGCGAAAGGCCTATGTTACAACTGTGATGAGGTGTACACTCGGGGGCATCGTTGCAAACGATTGTTCCATTTGGAGGTAGACGATGAGGAAGAAGAGGAGGCTGAAGAGAGTGATCCACTATTACAGGAAACAGAGGTATCATTGTCCATGATTGCTGCGCTTGGGCCGAAGCATGGAAACACAATGCAAGTACTGTTATACTTGGGAGGAAGACGCTAGCTAGGCCTCATCGACAGTGGAAGTACTCACAACTTTATGAGTACATACACTGCCCGACAGGGAGGATGGAAACAGGTCCAAAGTACACACCAACAGGTCCGGGTTGCGGGAGGGTCCCATTTACCTTGTCTTGGCTCGGTCCCAGGTGTGACTTTTACCATCCAGGACCATGAGTTTGAAGCTCCTTTCATTGTGCTTCCCATTGAGGGGTTTGACCTCATTTTGGGAGTACAATGGTTGAGAACTCTAGGAGATATTCAATGGAACTTTGAAGAACTCTCTATGAGTTTCGGTCCACCCGGCGCAAGGGTTAGGCTGCAGGGGTTACAGTCGCCACGCAAATCCCGTCTGATGAATGCTCAGTTGGAAGAAACAGAGGCTATCCAAGGGCTGTTAGTAGAGTATCAAGATGTCTTTACGGAACCAACAGGATTACCACCAACTAGATGGTGTGATCATCGAATCACACTACCTAAGGCACCGATCCGTGGTAGTCCGGCCTTACAGATATCCTTATCGCCAGAAGGATGAAATTGAAGCTCAATGTGAAGCCATGCTTAAACAAGGCATCATTCGGCCAAGTCGCTCCCCATTTTCTTCTCCTGTCTTGTTGGTTAAGAAGGCGGATGGGACTTGGCGTTTTTGTGTGGATTACCGTGCACTCAACATGCGCACAATCAAGGACAAATTTCCTATTCCAGTGGTGGAAGAGCTGCTTGATGAGCTTCGCGGGGCTCGTTTCTTCACTAAATTGGATCTCCGTTCGGGATATCATCAATTTCGTATGAGGGAGCAGGACATTGCCAAGACGGCTTTTCGCACTCATCATGGTCATTATGAATTCCTGGTCATGCCGTTTGGCTTATCCAATGCACCATCCACGTTCCAAGCTCTCATGAATGAGGTCCTCCAGGAGTTCTTACGGAAGTTCGTCCTTGTATTTTTTGATGACATCTTGATATACAAATTTCACGATTGAGGTTCACAAGGAGCATCTGCATGCTGTTTTCAGGCAACTGCGCATACATCGGTTATATCTCAAAGAGTCCAAGTGTGCGTTTGCTCAAGAACAAGTGGGATATTTGGGTCATCTCATATCCCACAATGGGGTCGCAGCAGATCCGGAGAAATTGCAAGCCGTCACTGCTTGGCCTTGCCCCACTACAGTTTCAGCATTAAGGGGTTTCTTAGGTTTGACCGGGTACTACCGAAGGTTCATCCAAGATTATGCTATCATCGCCGAACCTCTTACGGCCTTGTTGTGGAAGAACAGTTTCACTTGGACACCTGCGGCACAAGAGGCTTTCATTCACCTCAAGAATGTGTTGGTGTCTGCACCTGTTCTCCAGATGCCAGATTTTACGGCCCCATTTGTTGTTGAATGCGACGCCTCTGGCACAGGGATCGGTGCGGTTCTTCAACAGAGTGGCCATCCCATCGCTTATTTCAGCCGTCGCCTCGCCGACCGTCACATAAAGTTGGCTGCATACGAGAGGGAACTCATCGGGCTGTCCAAGGCGATCCGGCATTGGCGACCATACTTATGGGGTCACCCTTTCGTCGTCCGCACCGATCATGGCGGTCTCAAATTCCTATTGGAACAGGCCCTCATTACACCTCCTCAACAACACTGGTTAAGCAAGTTAATGGGCTTTGACTTCCAGGTGGAGTATAAACCGGGAAAACATAACCAGGCCACCGACGCCCTGTCTCGTGTCCATTCTGATCAACTCCACTGCGCCACCGTCTCCACACCAGTTGACGTGACTCGGGCCCAGTGGTTGGATGTCTTGCGCGCTGATCCGGCATCCTGTGCCCGCATCCAACAAAGCAGGCTTGGCAAAGACAAGACGACAAGGGGATACCACCGTGTGGGAGGTCCGGAAGGGTCATATATCAAGAACAACAAAGTTATTCGTGCCAGCTAAGTCGGTATTGGTGGAGCCGATCATTGCATCCATCCATGACCTGACGCACGAAGGGAGCCAGAAGACTCTACATCGCCTCAAAGCAAGGTATTGGTGGGAACATCAAAGGACTTCAGTGGAGAATTATGTGTCGCGCTGCACAATCTGTCAACAACACAAGTCTAGTACCATGGCTCCAGCAGGACTGCTTCAACCCCTGCCGATTCCACACCAAGTATGGGCTGATGTCTCGATGGATTTCATCACTGATCTTCCCAAGTCACAAGGCAAGACCGCTCTGTTAGTGGTGGTGGATCGTCTGTCTAAATATGCTCATTTTGTGCCTTTCAAGCGTCCGGCCACTGCACCCACTGTGGCTCGTCTCTTCTTTGATTATGTGGTCCGTCTTCATGGGATCCCTGAATCCATTGTGTCAGACCGAGATCCAGTGTTCCTTAGTGCTTTTTGGCAAGGATTATTTAAACGCAGTGGCACAGCTCTATTGATGTCCACCGCATATCATCCCCAGTCAAACGGACAGACAGAAGTGGTGAACCGGACCATCGAGATGTATCTCCGTTGTCTGATCTCTTCAAATCAGTTAACCTGGGCACAATGGGTTCCATGGGCAGAGTATTGCTATAATACTTTTTTCCATTCAGCACACCGTTTGACACCTTTTGAGTTGGTTTACGGTCGGTTACCCCCACCCTTGATGCCGTACCAGCAAGGAGTAACTAGCATCGACTCGGTGGACTGTGCACTAGTTGACAGGGACGCCCTCCTTCAGCAGGCCAAGGATCAGCTGGTACAAGCCCAAAACCGCATGAAGCAGCGGTATGATGGTCATCACAGGGATGTGGTATTTGAAGTGAACTCATGGGTGTGGCTTAAGTTGCAAAAGCACCGCCAGATTTCAGCCAAAGGACCTCTTGTTTCATCCAAATTCTCACCCAGGTTCTATGGACCATTCCGGGTCATCAGTCGGGTGGGAGCGATGGCCTCTGGATTTGCATTTGCGAATCGTCCAGAATTCACAATGTTTTCCATGTTTCATTGCTTAAACCTTTCAAGGGCACTCCACCGACAGATATTATGCCTTTAGCATCTGAGGTGACTCCAACAGCTGAGCCGGGGCAACCGGAACCTTACTCCATCCTGCGCCAACGCTTTATGGAAGGCAAACGACAGTTCTTAGTTCATTGGACCGGGGAGTCTGCTGAAGAGGCCACTTGGATGGATGCAATCGCGCTACGCCGATCCTACCCGGACTTCAAGCTTGAGGACAAGTTTCATCTTCAGGGGGGGAGTAATGTTATGGCCCAAGGGTTGGATAGGGTATTTACTAGGCGCATGAGGACAGAGCAGGGAGGAGCAGCGCAGGAACACATGCAGGAATAAGGAAAGAGGGCGCCGGATTAAGGCTGTTAGCAATTTCTATATTTAGATTGATTGTTCCTATCCTTATCATAAGAGATATATTTAGATAAGAGATATGATTAGATAAGTATCCATGTTTGTTAGGATCCGATCTGTACCTTCCAAATAGGAAGGATAAATCGGTTATATAAAGGAAAGAGACTGAAGGGAAAAGGCATGCTTAGTTTTGCCACAAACTCTAATCCAGGCGGTGGCTCGAAAGCACCTAATCCTAAGGCGTGCGCTGCCACGACGAGTTCCTCGTCGAGTAGCTACGACGGCCTCTGGCCGGAACCGTGCTTACGAACGAACTCGTCTTAGAATGCGTTTCAAGTAACACATTGTGGCAGCTGTGCTTGATAGTCAGGGCCCACCGGTATTTCATTACTCTGCTGACATGTAAAAAAGCCAACCATCAAAAGAGTTAAGCCACTTCCTACTCTCATGTTTCCCATGTCCGATCAAGTTGCACTCCTGCTCTATGACGATTAAAGACCCATTCATATTTTCTAAAACTGTTGTTAATTCATTAATACATGTTCAACCACAAGTTGAGGTTTTTTACTGCATTTTGCTTGTCCACCGGTCCAGGCACCGGTGGAACAATGGAATTCCTGCGCCGACAGAAAAAGAAGAGTTAATTTCAGCAGTATGAGTAAGCAATATATCAGGTTCTATAGCAAAACAATGTATTATCAATCACAAAGACAAAATCCATGAAAATGTCAATTTCATAACTTCAAATTCTGTGCAACCAAACAAGATTTTGCATTGTCTCATAATTCCATTTCCAGGTTATAGTTTCTCGGGCAAATAAACAAAAAATTTGAATTGTAGTCCAATTTCAATTATACATTAATTAGAAGTAGGACTCAAATTACAGAAGATAAATTGAGTTCAGGGATCTAAACATAAACAGACCTTTACGGAAATCATAAAATGCAGAAGAATCTACACACGCAATAGGAGTTGGTTTAGCCGTGATGTTCAATGTAGATCAAGTACTCAGGGTATTTTGTCAGCATTAGCTCAAGAGCCTGTTGATTTCTTCTTCATTCTAGTCTCCTGAGTTCTTGCTCGTCTGATCTAGACATAGTATTGTAGCTTGTATCTACAACATTCTTTCAGAACAGAACCCCATGTCAATAGGGTTCCCAACCAAGTAGAATTTCTAAATAGAGCAAGATCCCTAAATGCAATGGTGAACCAACAATCATTGCGGGGAGATCTATGGACCCCACAAAAATTGAAGGCCTAACGAAAGTAAAATTTATGGGGGGGAAATCTTTTTAGAAGCATGGAAATTATAAGGGAATAATCCCAGAGGTATTTGTAACTATATATTTCTCATGTCCTAGATATGTCACTGGTTAAAAAGAGTAGGATTCATAATTCAGAAGACCATACATGAATCCATTCACTAGTCTATAAGGTATAAAGGAGTTTTTATACAAGAGGAAACTCTAGAAGTTGGAGCAAAAGAGAGTCCTAGTAAGATCAGCCTTAACTGGAGCTGAAAAGCATAATCTATGTTCCTAGAAGAGAGCCTTGATACGAGTTTCTCCTGAAAAAAACTTGTTGCTCGAGCATCCCAATGTTAGTATTAATATTAAGAGGACTACTCCCTCCAGTTCACAAAAAAATGGGATACATGCAGTCAAACTTTTGAAACTTGGCTATTGATATCTTTTTAAATATTTGGATTAACATGAAAATCATATGTGTAGTTTCGTCTCAAAAAGTACTTTCATAATATTATAGTTTTATTGGATTTTATAAATATATTACGGTAAAAATTAGTTATCAAAGCTGCATTTTGGGGACCATGTCGATATCCAAAATGACATGTATTATGACCGGAGGGAGTATTATAGAGCTGCAAAAGTTACAAGAGTACTGCCATGTCCTATGTGAGCATCAACCAATCTGACTTTGGAATGCTTTGTGAAACCAACAATGGTATAAGCCCTATAGAGATCATAAGCAGATAACTCAAGCCCTAGAAAGGTAATAAGCAGATAACTCAAGATCTTACTCCATGACCGAAGTGTGATGCGGGACATATCAAAGGCCCCTTACAAGAGATTGTAATCTCAATGGGAGACATTAACCTCCTAAGATATAACATGTGCAGTGGTAGTTGCCTCCATAAAATGGAGTTCCTGCAATCCTTCCCTCAAAATAAAA
Organism: Rhipidocladum racemiflorum; assembly: GCA_036346355.1. Classification (NCBI taxonomy): domain Eukaryota; kingdom Viridiplantae; phylum Streptophyta; class Magnoliopsida; order Poales; family Poaceae; genus Rhipidocladum; species Rhipidocladum racemiflorum. The sequence goes on from CM070575.1 coordinate 56,701,383, forward strand.
GGGCTACTTGTTATAGGTTTCCAAGATAGAAACTGAAAGTGTTCTGTATTCTTTTGCAGTTTTCCACAACCCAATATGGTGTGGGTTTGTAGTAACATATTTTTGCTTGTCCTATGAAATGTTCTCTCCTTGCCTCTTTGGACGCACATGCTTAGAGTCACAGAAACCATGTATTTTGATAGCCCCATTCAAATTATAAGTTAATTAAAGTCAAGAGGAAACCTTTGAATCCCTCTAAACTTCTATTAGCCTAGGAAAACCTTTTCATCATATTGTGTCAAAATATATATAACAATAGTCATGGAAGAAAAAACAGTATGCATTATCTTATAAACACAGAAACAACCAAAACCAGTACGATAGTGATTCAATCAAGCATTGAAGATTACAATTAGAATGATCATTTGAACATGTATGGACACTCAAATATAACCAACCCCGGTAGCAACTTATGACAACTAGATAAGTATGGCCCAAAAGGGAAGAATGGGACACCAAAGATATTCTTCATGAAAGGGGAACTGAGAATTGTACAAGGTAACAATCCATTTCTAAGCACAAATTTCTTGTCATAACAGTAAGACTGCCATTATATCTGAAAATTTCTTTTCAAACTGAGTAACTGACGCATCTTCGTAATAACTAACAATTAATAATGTACTCTTCGAATTACAAGATTATTTACACTATCACGTAGATGCATTAACACACTATTTTTTTTCTAAAGAACTATTACCAATTACATTTCAGTGAAAAAATTGAATACTCTCAGCGATTGGAGTTAAGTATTCCAATCCTCAATTTAGATCTTGTATCAAAATGCAATGAAACAACATCAAGGTGTCAAACATTTGAACAAGTTCATCAACAGTGTGCAAGTCACCTGCAAGAGTGCGTCGTTCGCCATGCTCGCCCGGCGAGCCTTCTTCCCAGGCACCGTCTCCCTCACCGCCAGTGCCATTGAGAAGTACCCATCCACTGATCCCGCAGCCGTGGTGCCTCCGTCCCAGGAATTCTCGGCGAGGTCCCTCACCCGATCCAGCATCCCAACCATGTCCTCCCGCATCCTCTTCAAAAGTGCATGCTGCTGCTCCCTCTCATTGCAGCCCAAGAATGGTTCGTCCTTCTCCATTCCATTGGCATCAAAGAACAGATCTGGCTTCTTCCTCCGCTTGTCGTCCAAGAACGGTCCTTGCGCTTCCACGAGCCTCTGGATCCAGCGGTCTAGGGCGCCGAGGTCCTTGGACCAAAGTAGCTTCACGGGTGGCTCGAGGGCGGCGTCGAGGCCAGAGGATTTGGCAGCGGCAGCCCAGCCGCCGGTGGAGGACGACACGGCGGCGTAGTCGCCAGCGGCGCGGACGGCGGTAAAGAGGCGCAGGAGGTCGACCCGGCGCCCGTCACCGAGGGCCGCCGGGAGCGGACGTGCCTCGCGCCCTCCAGGGTAGACCTCGAGCAGGAACGAGGCGAGGACGGCATCGAACACCTCGGAGGGGTCGGAGATTGCGGCGTCGAAGATCTTAAGATCGGCTCAGAAGCCAAGGAACTGCAGCTTGCTGAGGATGGCAAGAGCGTTGGCGGTCGAGTCCATGGACATGTGAGGCCTCGCCGGCGGCGAGGTCACGACGGCTGGCCACGTTGGCGCATTTTCTCGCTTTTTTTGGCTTTTTTTCTTTTTTCTTTTTGGGGCAGTTTGGATATAGATAGATAGGACCACGATTCTTAAAATCGACGAAAATGACTAAAGTATGGTGATTATCGACAGTATGAAACCGGCTTGATATCTACAACTATCATGATTTTATGCCGCGCAAATATCACGATTATCGATGAATATCGAGTCAAAATCATACAAAAAATCGACCGCCGAAGAAATTTACTTAATCGAGATAAATATCGCGATTATCGGCAAAAACCAATCGTTTTTTGCTTTCTTTTGAATTTTTTTTTAAAAAAAACTTGATTTCATAATCTTCGGTTTCTAAGCAATTTTTGAACGATTTTTTTACGATAATGGAAAATTGCAAACCGTTCGAAATCACGATTTTAATTTTGTGAACCCTAGATACGACCGGAGGGAATGGGATTAGGATATAAAGTTTTATAAATCTCTCTGTTAATCCTCGATTCATCAACTAAATCAATCATCTTATTATATCCTAATTTCATTGGGAGCATATCCTATGCACATACATATCTTGTGCAAATATGCAATAATTAAATCCGAGCCGTCCAGATCTCATCCAACGGTAGCTTCATCAGAGTGGTAATTGCAAAATGTATGCAATAATTAAATCCGAGCCGTCCAGATCTCATCCAACGGTGGCTTCATCAGAGTGGTAATTGCAAAATGTGCACATATTTACAATTACCACCCCGATAGAGTCACCGTTGGATGAGATCTAGACGGCTCGGATTTAATTATTGCATATGTGCACACGATATGTAGCCAATTTCATTACCACAGCTTATTTCCCACGATCCAAAACGGCTTCTTTGCAGCTCCGATCCTTTTTCTTGTATGCCTATCGGGTGAGTGCTGCGAAGAAAATGTTCAAACGTGGGTTTTATTTTTTTTTAAAAATTTTTGTTACTTTTGGCATGAAATTCATATATATGTGAACTTGTGATTGCTGAAGTATGAGATTCGTTCGGATGTAAAGGTGGGAGGGGTACAAGTTGATAAAACCGGTTGGACGCTAAACACATCTCAACTGTGAAGGCAGACGTCATTAAAATACAAAACATCTTAAAAGAAAGTTGCTTCGAAATACTATCATATAGTAGATTAACATAGAACCCACATAAATAATTAAAAAATTGATCTTATGTGCCGACAAAGTCTTTCCCTGTCTCCCTATTCCTCTCCCCTCTTACATCCTCTTGAACTCCCTTCAGTGTCGCCTACGCTTTGGCCACATACATCATGTATTTCTCAGGGTCCAAATTCTCGCTCAAATCCCGCGAAATTTCGGTTTTTGGACCCCCCCAAGTTCCATAATCCCAGCGAAATTAAGAAAAACCTTTTAAAAAAATTTAAATGTGCTACAGTACCCTATAATTTCGGCAAAATTTTGGTGAAATGGTCTGAAATCTCGGTTTTTTGACCGAAATTTGTCCAAAATTTGACCGGATTTGATCGAAGTTTGACTGGATTGGATTCCTCAAGTCATTTTCCAGGTCTGACCAAAATTTCAAAATTTTTTGACATCGTTTGAACCATTTTCCGTTCAGTTGAATTTTACCGAGATCTCGGGTATTTGGGACGAAATTTCGGTATTTGTAACGAAATCCCAGAAATTTCGGTTTAAAAAAAAAAACGGATTTAAATTTTGGTTTTTGAATTCCATCCGGATTTCATCCGAAATAACGAGATCTCGCCAAAAAATCAGATTTCGGTCGACGACGGGATTTGACCTAAAACGAAATTTTGAACCCTGCATACATGTGACCTCCACATCTCCTCTCCTATTTAACATCATATCACACTACACGGTTTAATTGCACGGGCCAATCGGCTAGTTCATATGGATCACACGTGATTTATTTGTACGAATCGAACCTTGAGATTATATTAAATCCTATAGATTGCCCGATATTTTGTGGTGGAACAGCAGCAATGATAAGTAGAATGGCGTTCGATCAATCTTGTGAGAAAGAAACAATGCCGATTAAAAGAAAGCACCACCAAACCGAACCAATGATTCTTGATGCACGAAGGAAACACAAACCCAGACAGAAAAATAAGTAGTAACACAAGGATTTAGGCCCTGTTTGTTTGTCCTATGGATTATATAATCCAGCTTATATAAGTTAATGTGGGAAACAAACAGCCTAGATTATAATCTAGATTATATAATTCAAAGCAGGAGATTATAATAATCTATAAGCAGCCATTAGGGTGCTTATATTTTCATAATCCAGCTTATTTTACAACTACAATCTAAAATACCCTGTAAACTTCAGTTTATTTACCCACCACTGCCATTACATGCCTCTTCTCCAGGTTGTACCCGAATCGTTTTTTCCCCCTAATCGTCGCAACGCCGAAATCTTCAACTCCACAAGCCACCTCGAGATGGATCCGGACATGTGAAAGAAAGAGGGAGAGGGAGAGCGAGGAGGAAGATATAAGGTGCGATGGGATCGACGATGCATGAGTCGTGTTTTTTTCTTGCAAGTTGGAGAGATTCCTCCTCATCCGGTCATGCTCCGCTTTCTTGTCTTGTTGCGATGTGCTGTTCTTGAGTACCTGCGGTTTCTTGTGGTGGTTCTTGGATCGTAGCTAGTGTCGGAGTTTGGCATTTCTTGATGATTTTTTCCCCTTGGTCTTTGGGACGTCTTGCGGCTGATCCGTTTGCTCTGAATCTTGGTTCTTTGGTTTCAACCAGGGCTCAAGGCGAGGATCTTGAGGAGGAGTGGTAGTGTCAAACCAGGCCGCGGCGGGAGCCTTCGGCAGCCGGCAAGGCGGCGCCAGTATGGGAAAGCGCATGATGCGGCGTTCTTGTGATCTGCAATTTCTTCAGTGGGGCTCATGGCGGCCAAGCGCGCTTGATGGAGTGCGACTTGCGGTCGACGCGCCGTCGCTTCGACCTCGGCCTTCGCGGCGCTCGAGAAGTCATTGCTCCGGTCGCCGCATGATCGCCAGAGCTGGACTCTCGGCGCGTTGGGCTCGGCGGCCTCGTGGACACCCTCGTCGAGCAGCCGCCGACGCCAAGAACCGTCTACTTGGGCCCCATATGCGGCGACCAAGCCGCAATGCCTCACAAAAATGACAGAAAAATAATAGTGAAAAAACAACGGCCGCACATATCCTGCATTTAATCGTGGAGGATGTGTGCAAGACTCATGGCATCCTCTCAAAAATAGCCCAAAACAGTCAAGGGTACTAATGTCTTTTACAATCTCGAACTAATAATCCAACACAGTAATAATCCAGGAAAACAAACAACCCACCAGCTTATTTAAAGGTAGCTTATATAATCCAGCTTATATAATTCAGCACCAAAAAGCTGGATTATATAAGCTGGAGAGGGAAACAAACAGGGCCTTACTCTAATGGCCAAAGGCCATCGACACACACGGTGTTTAATTCATAATCGAAATTCTGAGTTAAAAAAACGCCCCGACACATACCTTGGCCTAATGCGGTCACGCACGCACAAGAAAACTCTAGATCTTTACTCTAGGCCCCGTTCGTTTCAGTTTACGGGCGGTTTACGCTTTAAAAGGCGATTATTTGCCGAACGGGGGGATTCTGAACAGCTTCTCTGAGAATCAGAAACTGCTTTCTATATAGAATCAGAATCTGGCTAAAACCTGATTCTCACAGATTCTTGCTTGCTCGGTCCGGAACCTAGAAGTCGCAACCTACTCGACCCGATTCTCTCACAATCAGAAGTAGCTTCTCCCATAATCCAGAATCCATAATCCAGAAACTGAAACGAACTGGGGGCCTAGGTGAAGCTACAATCCCAACTTTTGGCTGAGAACAAGTATAATAAGGTGAGGTAAGCAGGCTGTAAGGATTGTCACATTAGATTTATGATGGGTTGGAGGAGAGAGAGCAGAGGAGAGAAGAGAGAAGCAGGCTGCAGATCTACAGCCGGCTGCAGCACGGGCTCAAAAACACTTAGTGAGAGAATGAGAGGATGAATGTGGGCCAAGTATTAATAGCTTTGTATGTATGTATGGCTAACTATTATATAGGTAGGCTGTTAGGTTAACTGTACAATGAGATAAAGTCTATAATTGGCTCTCTTATTAACCATACTCTGAGCATGATTGCCATGTCCATTCCTGATGTCACTGTTGCCATATCCACTTAATATGGGCATTTCTTAGAGAACCCAACCATGCCCTCCTTTTTGACTTTCCTCATACAGTGTTTGAACTTGTCATGCACCCCTTGCTGTCCTGTTTTGAGTGCTATGCATTTTTCTAGTCCTGTGTCAAGAACTTTGGGGAGGAGATTTTAATTCATATGATATTATGAAGCACACATCTGCCAAACTATTAGTTATGGAGCACGCTTCGTGACGCCCTATTGAACAATGAAATAAACATTGAATCATATAGAAAGCAAATAGATAATCAACTCCAATAGAACATCACAGCATTCCATGGTCATTCTTTGCAAACAAAGTACTATTGACAAAAGTTTAATCTAATGCATCGTAACTTACAATAGTATATTGAAATGACAACCAAATGCAATGAAAGTTCTGATTTTACATGTCTCATACTCTCAGGACACAGAACAGCTACATTTTACATATCTATGGATGAACACACAGGTATTTTCATAAACTAGCATGGAGGTTGTACTATTGCATAGTTGATCCACTGAAATGTTTTCAGGGTGTATAACACAATACAGGAGGGAACAGAAACACGGTGCTAGAACTTCAGTAGATGCCAAACTGACTTGGTTTTTGGTATTGCAATGTCCTTCCACCTCGCAGATTTACAATATGATAATCCATGTATACATTTTCTTGCTTCCTGCATGTTAGTTGTTGATCTTTCCTGAAGCTGGAATTAGATTTGCTCATCATCCTCTTGCTGTTAAATGGTGAGAACCTAATTCAGATGTAACCCTTGAAAGTATAGAGGAATTGACTTCCTGTTTTTGTTAATTACTTACCCAGCGTGCTTCTCTGCTTGCAACTGCTTTCTACCATGCTCACTGTTGTGCATCATATCTCGATCTATTTATCCTTCAATCTGTAGCACTGTGTTTTGTAGTGTTAACAAACAAGCTAACTACGGATTCCTAGTCTGTCATGTTTGCTAACAGCTCTAGGACATAATTTTTATTGAGTTAGTTGGTAGGTGCGTATTTCACTTGATTTGTGACGGCCCGCCTTTTTAGGGGCAGATCCGTACGCCTCGACAGCTACCCAGGATGATTAGCTGCCAGGAACCAAGCATATTATTGCCAGGCAAAAGTCAAATTCCAACATTTTTATTCGATATAAGGCCTAACGGCCAGGGTTTTCTGAAGAGGCGCGGCAGGCCCGAATAACTACAAGCAAAACACCGCCGCAAGCGGGCCTGAGCAAAAGACTAAGACCTCAAAACCAAATTTGCCATCTACGCATTCTGAACGCTCCAGCTTCTTCAAACTCGAGAGGGGGTCGGGTTGCAAGGGTGAGTACGGAGTACTCAACAAGTCGCACGGAAAACACCTTGAATATTACATGCAAGGGTGTAGCACAACATTGGTACAAGGTTAAAGTATTTGTGGATGCGATTTATTTGTAACATCATTTTACATGTTAAAACACAATCCATAATAATAGTAATCCAGGAGGGGTTCCATTCACAAAGTCATCACCATTAAACCACATCACCATTAAACCACATTCTCAAAACATGCACCAAGATCTACTTGAGCTAGGTTACGGGGTTCACCCCAATTAAACTTAGCTTCATTTACCGGAAGCACGGCGTATTCGAATACCATTTATTCACTCTGCAGAGGTGTTCAGCTTTACCCACAAGATTCCACGATCGTTAATGCCAACTCGAGTTTAACACGCAACTTAAATGCGTGCGGGATCGAGGTTATCATAGCTCGTTGGACATTTCCTCTTGATCCCTATCCGGTAGAGTTTTGCTCCACATTATCCCGGGGTCCCCACTTGGCCAGTGTGGAGTGCTTGGTCCCGCTTACTGTGGCACCTACCGTTGTGAACCCGAAATGCCACAGTTTCCTCGTGCACACTTTCGTTTCACTCCCATAATCATTGGACCATCTCCCACACCTGGGAAGGTAACCCTGCTCCTATAGGTATTCCGAGGGACAGTACAATGTACCGAGCTATGTTGAGTCAAGCCAACGAAGTTGGCCAGGCCCAACTTTGTGGTTGAACGAGTTCTTAAGTTATTTACTTTGCTCAAGGATTTATTATCCTTATATTGCCAAAGACCAAGCCTTTTCCGATCCACAACCCTTCCAGGTATCCGCACGCCACCGTGACAAACCCAAGGCATCAATCATCGGTAGGGATTGGAACTCATCCACTCCGGATTTATCCACTGTCCCCCAAACCGTAGCACTTTTCCAAACAGACCCGAACCAAACGTTCGGCAGCCTTTCATTTCCATTATCAAAAGCATTTGACTAAACTAACAGGATAATAATAATTAATATAGGAATATTAAGTAACCTAAGGTTACAAGGATATAATTAGGTTCAATATTTTTCAAGGAAGTCTCATGAGCAAATTGGCATTAACTAAGTATCATGTCATTCTAAACTAGACAGATTTGCAATATTTCAATATCTGATAAAAGTAATGCGGTAGAAAATAGTTATTGACTATAATAATGCATTAATAGGTTCAACTTGATCTTAGGTTTTCGGCTTGCCTTTCGAGGCGGAAGTGTTCCCTAGTTCGGGGTTGGTGCGGTCGAGCTCGGCTTCACGCGGTCGGCTCTGTCCCAAGGATCGCTCCTGTTCTGTGTCGGCTCGGGAGTTGATCTTTGCTCGGGCATCGGTTCTATAAACGAACATCATAAAATAAACAATAAATAATACGAAAGAAAGAAGAGAAAAGAAAAGAAAATCGGGGAGAGAAAATAGCGGGAAAAATGGGTCGAGGCGTTTTTGGAATTTTGGAAACTTGGTCTGGCGAAACGGAGGTCATTTTTGGACTCAGTGGCTCGAAACGGTTCGGAAAAGTATTTTTGGGGCATTTTTGGACTGTCGGATAATTTTGGAGTATTTTTGGGTGTTTAAATGAATTAAAAGGATTTTGAAACTAAAATCCAAATAGAAAATGGAAAAAGGACTGTTCACTCTGGCGCGCCAAAAATTGCTTTTGGCCCACTTGTATTCGTCTGCTGAGGAGGCTTCTTGGGTGAAGCCCAAGCGATCGAGGCTAAGCCGACACGCGGGCAGCAGCGAGAGGGAGAGAGGCGGGCGGGTGGCCAGCGTGGAGCCATGAACCTGGCGGCCGACGGTGGGAGCCAGCGTAAGCGCAAAGAGGCGACAATTGGGCGGTGGCTAGCGGCGGTGGAAATGGCCCGAGGAATCGGCAGCGTCTCGCCGGTAGCCGGGAAAGCGATAGAGTTTGCGGTTTAGGGCACCTTGGGCTCGGGCTTGAGGGAAAAGGGGAGGAGTTCACCTCCGAACTCGAATCGCGACGAGGAAGCGGTAGCGGCCAGAGCAATGCGTGGCGGGTCCGGCCGAGCGGAGGAAGCGGCAGTGGAGGCGGCCACGGTAGGGCACGGAGGCGAGTGGGGAGAGGAAAGGGAGAGGAGTTTGCCACGGTCCTTATCGCAGCGGCAGACGGAGGAGAGGCGAGCGGCGGAGCGGCTTAAGCGGCGGCGGGCCGGAGACGAGAAGACCAGGTCGGGCGGCACGGAAGAGCTCGAGGAAGTGCTACGGAGAGAGAGCGAAGAGAGGAGATGGGTGGCGAGCTTGGGGGACAAAAATGGCGGTAGGGAGGGGCCTAAATAGCAGCCCGAAGATGATGAGTCGCCGGCTCCATCATTGCCGATGCGGCGATGGGGCGAAGCGGCGAGGCTCAAGCGGCCTTGGCGCTAGTCGTGGCCCAGGTGCACCCTACTGCCAGGCTATATGCAGCGCAAGGTCACGCGAGCGATGGGGCCGGCGCGGTAGCCTTGGCGGCCAGAAGAAAGCTGCCATGGGCGACTCACGGGTGGGGAAGATGAAACAGTGATCGCGCTTGTGCTTAGCTGCTTAGCTTGGCGAAAGCCTATGGCGAAAAGCGCGTGAAAAGCGCAAGCGGCGTCTTGTGAGGCGGCAGAGCGAGGCGAGCGCAAGAAGGGAGAGGGGCGTAAAGCGGAAGAAGAGCGTCAAAGCTCGAAACTTTCCCAAAACGACAAAAACCCAAAATCAGCTCAAATAAATCCAAATAAATTGAAAAAATCCAAATAAATCGGAAAAATCAGACAAAGTAAATAAAGTCTAATTGAACTTTTTTTTTTTTTTTTTGAAAATTTTGGGAGGTATTTCAACCTACCCCACTTAAAATAAATCTCGTCCCGAGATTCATTCCGCTTTAGAGGAAAGAGGTTGGAAAATTCTCACGCAAAACACGATTCCTTTTCCAAGGGTTTCTTGAGCACGTGATTCTTCCACCGTACTCGATAAGTTCCACGATCTTAAATTCCAAATCTGTTTCCATGATTTTCGAGATCCCGACATCTCTTATGGAGAATCATCGGGAATCCAAATCCTTTGGGTAGCACTTGTCTCGGATTGTTGATGGAGCTGTCCTCTCTCGAGGCATCTTGTGAATTTCCAAACAAATCTGAACCAAAGCTGTAACTTGCATGCCATTCCTCCGACTGTAAGAATCTTAGTGCAGTCCGATCTATCAGGTCTTAGCTCCTTATTTTTCATCCAAAATTGCGTAGGTTTTGATGTCGGTATTTTCGACATAATTTCCTTCCGAGCCAATGTAATCTTCTACGTTACATTGGAGCTTGCACTCAATTTATTGGTAGTGATCCTTTCCACGGACCTTTGTATCTGAGCAATTTGGTTCCACCGCTGTTTAATCTAGTCCTTTATTTCCGTCCCAAGGGTTTAATATTTCCTTAGTGATGTGGTCATTTGTCTTGGTAACCGAGGTGGTGTGGAGGCTTTTGTGGAGCGGTAATAGGTGGCACGATTGGGTCCCAAGTGTTTAGAGCGTAGGTTTCGACATTTTCTTGAGACTTTGGTCGTTTCTTCTCGCTTGTCTACTGGCGGAGGGTAGTCTTGTGTCAAAGTTCAAACCGGTCCTTGTAGCCTTATTCGGACTTTCCACTGAACATTGAGCTAAACTAGCTCACAATCGACTCAGGGATTCTTTGTAGTCCATCAATCAGGGTTGAATCTAATTCTACTAACTGGTTCTTTCCAAAAGATCTCCTGGTAGGTCAATCCATTAGTGATGTTCCTTACATCGTCAATCCTTGCCGATTCTTTAGGTAACTTTGGCGGCAAGGTCTTTTCTTTCCTTTCCCATTTATATACGAACCTTGTGAGGGATGGTGGCGATCGGGCTATTGTTTTGGTGGTCCATCTTATCTTTCGACATACTTTACATCCAAATCCAACCACGTGTTTATTCATTACTTTACGTCGGTATTCCTTTCTTCAACACTGGTATATTCTTGCGTTCCGTAGAGCGTCGACCATTTGGGTGGGTGAATTTTGTCAAAATCAATCCTCTTATATCTTTGTCTCATTAAACCAGTCTGTCCTTCAAGGAAGCCTTCTGGCCTTTCTGACACTATCTGGCGGTCTAACTGTCGCAACTCAGATTCTAGCTGGGAACGTGTCCTTTTTCTTAAATCATTTAATGGCGTTCCTTCTTGTGCAAACCTTAGCCATCATGTTTACTTTTCCTCTGGGTGATTCCGATTTTGAGGTTGAAACTCAAGTCCAATTATTTTCCTTTATTGCCTATTCGGACTCTGTTGTGTTCATCTGTAGGGCTGCCATTCTAGGGGTGCTGAGCTAAAGGTTGGTTATTTCTGGAATAGTCTTTGGCTAATTCCTTGTCCTATTATTCTCGGAAAACTTCTGACTCCTGTCACTGACATGGGTTGCTTTCATTCCATCATTACTTGGTTGTTGAGATCCGTTTTTATTCCACCTCTCAGTGGTGATGTGTCATGGGGAACGAATCTTATTTAACTCGGTAGTCACTATATATATATTTTTTTTTTTGTTCATCATTCGCACAGCTCATGTGTCAAAAACAACTACTTTATTACCAATATATTGTCCAGACCTTACATTCTTGATAGTACAAGTCGATCCTAATCTTTATCCCTTGGATCTCCATATCCAAGTTGCCACATTCAAGTCGGCTATTAGTCTACTTCGATTGCTTGGAATTTTCAGCAATTCCTTATTAGCAGATCTTGGTTGCGATTGTTGTTCCTTTGGACGTGACATGATTGGATATCTTGGTGGTGTCTTTCCTTTGTCCTATCTTGTATCTTATTCCTTGGGTATCTCTGCTTCTGCTGTTGCGGTGGACGGGTCACTAGCTGTCGGTTGGTGGAGGTGAGGGTCTATCACTCGCGTCTGGGCTACCAGGGTTGGTAGACTTTTCTTTGGGCAATTGCGTCTGAAATGTCCCATTTGTCTGCAATGATAGCATTTATCCCACCTCGTGGGACAATTGCGGACGAAGTGGTCTCCATTGCAGTTGTAGCACTTAACTGATTTGGGCTGAGGTTTCGCAGGTGTTGGTTGCTCTTTTTCTTTTGAATGTTTCTTGTTAGGGAATCCGTGGGTGAGGTCTGGGGTCTTTCCTCCGATCTGGGTGGGAGTCGGTATCCATGTCTGTTGAATTTCTTTCTTTCTCTTTTTCATCATTTTTAATTCATTCCTGGCTTCTTCGATTGCTATCCATTTGTCCATTCGATTTACATGTCCTTTATGGTGAGGTATGGAACTGTGCTCTTACGTAATTCTTCCAATGATTCTTTCATCCTACTAGCTTGAGGGTCCATCTCCTTGGGAATATCAACGTAAAGTAGTCGGATTCGCTCGTATATCCCATCATCGTGATTTCCTCTTGTCTATCCAGCATTTCCTTGGGTGTGTTCTTGAGGTTTTTCAACTAGCTGCTCATTGAAAATTTTTTCCAATAACTGCGTATGGTGCCTTTCCGCTTTGTTGTCTGCTTTCCATTATGGTCATAATTGAGCTAGGTTGATCGGTGATTTACTCGACTCTTCATTTCTGCCGCTATGCAGAATTTTGATCCAAAATCTGCCATGGTCTCAATCGACTTTCTTTCTGGCCCATAAAGTGGTTTTGAGGAAAGCGAAAGACGAGTAAGAATTTAGGGCATGGGGTGGGAATAGCAAGAATAGATGGGGCTCTGATGAATTGAGGGAACCTTTGAATTAGACGAAATATATAGATAGTTTAAGCAATCAAAATCAGTTAAATAGAGAACTTAGCAATTTTTATAAGACATGGATCATGCACAAAACCGTTTTTAAGGTTCTTAAGATAACCCATTTTACATTACAAAAGCCTAAAACAAAGAAGGGCACAACTTCTACGACTAACGGCCTAACTATCACGGTATCATCATCTCCAAGCCGCGAAGATCGGCGAGGATTTGAAATTTAGGCAGGCGTGTGAAATCTTAAAACAAAACTGAGAGAGATGAGAAGCTCTAAGGAAGACAAGGTAGCAGGGGGAGAAGGAGACAGCAATAATACTTATATTTTCGAAACTCATTTTGTTTGTATATCAAAAATAAGTTTTGAAAGGTTTCCCTAATCCAACCTAAGGTCTTAATCCATGGTCAAGCCAAAGCTCGATACCACTTGTGACGGCCCGCCTTTTTAGGGGCAGATCCACGCTTCGATACTACCAGATGATTAGCCGCCAGAACCAAGCATATTATTGCCGTGCAAAAGTCAAATTCCAACATTTTATTCGATATAAGGCCTAACGGCCAGGGTTTTTACGGTAAGAGGCGCAAAGCAGGCCCGAATAACTTACAAGCAAAACACGCACTGAGGCAAAGGCCCGGAGCAAAAGACTAAGACCTCAAACTAAATTTGCCATCTACGCATTCCTCGAACGCTCCAGCTTCTTCAAACTCGAGAGGGGGTCCTGGGGTTGCAAGGGGGTGAGTACTGAGTACTCAACAAGTCGCACTAAAACACCGAATATTACATGCAAGGGTGTAGCACAACATTGGTACAAGGTTAAAGTATTTGTGGATGCGTTTATTTGTAACATCATTTTACATGTTAAAACACAATCCATAATAATAGTAATCCAGGAGGGGTTCCATTCACAAAGTCATCACCATTAAACCACATCACCATTAAAACCACATTCTCAAAACATGCACCAAGATCTACTTGAGCTAGGTTACTGGTTCACCTCCCAATTAAACTTAGCTTCATTTACACAGGAAGTGGCAGTATTGAATAGATCACCATTTATTCACTGCAGAGGTGTTCGGCCTTTTACCCACAAGATTCCACGATCGTTAATGCCAACTCGAAGTTTAACACGCAACTTAAATGCGTATGCGTCGGATCGAGGTTATCATAGCTGCTGGACATTTCCTCTTCTCCTATCCGGTAGAGTTTTGCTCCACATTATCCGGGGTCCCCACTTGGCGGTGTGGAGTGCTTTGGTCCCGCTTTATCGTGGCACTACTTGCTAGGAACCCGGAATGCCACGCTTTCGCGTGCACACTTTCGTTTACTCCCATAATCATTGGACCATCTCCCTACACTGGGAAGGTAACCCTGCTTCCTATAGGTATTCCGAGGGAAAGTACAATGTACCGAGCTATGTTGAGTCAAGCCAACGAAGTTGACCGCCCAACCTGTGGTTGAACGAAGTTCTTAAGTTATTTACTTTGCTCAAGGGATTTATTATCCTTATATTGCCAAAGACCAAGCCTTTTTCCGATCCACAACCCCCTTCAGATCCATGATGGCCACCAGACAAACCCAAGGCATCAATCATCGGTAGGGATTGGAACTCATCCACTCAGGGATTTATCCACTGTCCCCCAAACCGTAGCACTTTTCCAAGCGGACCGAACCAAACGTTGGACCTTTCATTTCCATTATCAAAAGCATTTGACTAAACTAACGAGGATAATAATAATTAATATAGGAATATTAAGTAACCTAAGGTTACAAGGATATAATTAGGTTCGATATTTTTCAAGGAAGTCTCATGAGCAAATTGGCATTAACTAAGTATCATGTCATTCTAAACTAGACAGATTTGCAATATTTCAATATATGAAAGTAATGCGGTAGAAAATAGTAATTGACTATAATAAGGCATGAATAGGTTCAACATGATCAAAGGTGTACGGCTTGCCTTGCGAGGCGGAAGGGTTCCCTAGTTCGGGGTTGGTGCAGTCGAGCTCGGCTTCATGGTCCTGGCTCTGTCCCAAGGATCGCTCACATTCTGTGTCGGCTCGGAGTTGGTCTTTGCTCGGGCATCGGTTCTATCGTAAGCGAACATCATAAAATAAACAATAAATAATACGAAAAGAAAGAAGAGAAAAGAAAAGAGAAATCGGGAGAGAAAATAGCGGGAAAAATGGGTGGGGCGTTTTGGAATTTTGGAAACTTGGTTTGGCGAACGGAGGTCATTTTTGGACTCGGTGGCTCAGCAGTTCGGAAAAGTATTTTTGGGGCATTTTTGGACTTTCGGATAATTTTGGAGTATTTTTGGGTGTTTAAATGAATTAAAAAGGATTTTCGGAAACTAAAATCCAAATAGAAAATGGAAAAAAGGGACTGTTCACTCTGGGCCGCGCCAAAAATTGCTTTTGGCCCACTGTATTTGCGTCTTGAGAGGCTTCTGCGGGCCCAAAGCGGTCAAAGGCTAGTGACACGCTGGCAGCAGAGAGAGAGAGGCGGCGGTGGCGACGCGTGGGCCATGAGCCTGAGGCCAGCAGGTGGGAGCCGTGGCGTAAGAAGGTGACAGTGGGCCGGTGGCTAGCGGCGTGAGGCCGCGAGGCGGAGGCAGCGGCGTCTCGCCGAGGGGAAGCGATGGGAGTTTTGCGGTTTAGGGACCGGGCTCGCCACGGGCTTGAGGAAAAGGGGAGGAGTTCACCTCGAACTCGAATCGCAGACGGGGAAGCGGGCGGCGTGAGCAGCCGGCGGCGGTCCGGCCGGAGGCGGAGGAAGCGGCAGTGGAGCGGCCACGGTAGAACGCACGGAGCGAGTGGGGAGAGGGAAAGGGAGAGGAGTTTGCCACGGTCCTTATGCGCAGACGGAGGAGGCGGCGGCGGAGAGCGGCTTAAGCGGCGGCAGGCCGGAGACGAGAAGACCAGGGGCCACGGAAGAGCTCGAGGAGTACGGGAGAGAGGAGCGAAGAGAGAGATGGGTGGCGAGCTTGGGGACAAAAATGGCGGTGGGAGGGGCCTAAATAGCCGGCGAAGATGATGGAGTCGCCGGCTCCATCATTGCGTGCGGCGATGGGGCCAGGCGGCAGCGAGGCTCAAGCGGCGCAGGCGCTAGTGCGGCGAACTGGAGTGCCCTACCAGGCTAACTGGCGCAAGGTCACGAAGCGATGGGGCCTTGGCCTTGGCGGCAGCGGCGGCGGCAAAGCTGCGCCATGGCGGCGGCTCACGGAGTGAGGAAGATGAGCAGTGCGCTTGTACCGCCGCTGGCGCGCGAGCGCGGAAGCGGCAAAGCGAGTGCGAAGCGTCTTGTGAGGCGGCAGAGCGGGGCGAGGCGCAAAGGGAGGAGGGAGGCGTAAAAGCCGGAAGAGGAAAGCGTCAAAGCTCCGAAACTTTCCCAAAACAGCAAAAACCCAAAATCAGCTCAAATAAATCCAAATAAATTCGAAAAAAATCCAAATAAATCAGGAAAAATCAGACAAAGTAAATAAAGTCTAATTGAACTTTTTTTTTTTTTTTTTTTTTTTGAAAATTTTGGGGTATTTCATGATTTATGTAAGACCAGAGTTAGCTGTCGCAAGTATGGGGCAATGATAATGTCCCAATGTTCTCATAGATTTATTGAGTTCATGTATGTTGTAGACCTGCAAGTTGGCTCATCATAGACCAGGTTGATCAAGGGTAACTATTATCGTATTTCTGCTTGTACAATTTGTTGGTCAGGTTGATTTTTTGCTATAGTTGCTAACAAATGAGTGTTAAAGGTGTTGATTCCTTATTATTGTCATGTAAAACTGAGGCTTAGATGTGCTGATTTCCTATTATTGTCTTGAATATAGCAAGCTCTTAGAGGGGCTCGTTTCTTATTATTGCTATGAAAAAAATACATGTTAACGGTCTTAGTAACCAAAAGCGAGATATGTTCAGTGTCGCCATTGGCGATTGCCCCCAGATCCAAGATGGTTTATTCCTCAGCCTTTATTCCTATGTACAATAGGTTACTAGTTGATTCAGGGGAATCAGATAGTAAATAAGGTGCTTTTTTGTGTTTCCTTTTTTTTTTGTTCTTATGTGTTGAAGTATTGGTTTGCAGGTGTCTAATTTGTTGATTAGAGCAGGTGTTTTGGCCATTGAAGAAACGTCCACCTCAGTTTCATGAAGAGGTATATTAGGTGCAGATTTAACACTAGCTGATGAAACTGATTTGTTTTTTAGCTGCAAATTAGTGTCAAAGCATTGAGGACAAAAACATTGGTTCTTCCCTGTGACTATATATGCTGGTTTTGCACAGGCTGGTGAAATGAGTCACTTTGCTACTAATAGCAGTATAGCACACTTGCTTACCTTACATTTCTCTGAACAGCTCGGTATGCTTTAGAAATGTCATCTTGATAGTTCATGCATATTCCCTTTCTTTTAGAAGAATGTTTAGTGAAGTCTTCCTACACTGTATTTTGCATTCAGGTTTAAGGTACAAATTAAGGTCTAGGTATATCTCGCATGCTATCTATTCCTAAGTCACCCCAAAAGTATTTAGTTAACTTCTATGAGCTTTATGTATGTTCCAGTTCTGAAGTTGTTGCCCGCTGTTTTCAGTTTACCATTGGGGTTGTATGCATTCTATTAAGATTTAAGTACTAATTTATAGCAGGCTGTCATTCTTTCAATTCGCGATGAATAGTTTCAAAGTTAGGCAAATTTGATTATCTTTGTAATAGGCAACTCAGAGTGAAGCATGCAGACATAAATAGGTTTTTGATAGATTTTTTCCTGTGTGTGCAAATGCTCACATATTCATTGAAGGTAAGGGTTGGGCTACCAGGTAGGAAACTTAGTCATACAAAATAATTCTTCTTTGCTGAAACTTTCATGTTGAAAGGGTTTTTTTTTTTTTTTGCCAGGAAATGTTTAACACTACAAGAATGTAAGGATTTGGAGGCAGAGTTTCCGAGGCTGATAATAGTTGTTTGTCTCAAAATTATATTTTGAGGCAAAGTGTTAGCCTCCAAATAATATTTTGAGGCAAACAATATTTGCCTCGGGACCATACTCTAATATGAGGCAAAGCATTCAAATTTGAGGCAGCTTCTTTTGCCTTTAGATGATACTGAGGCTAATTGATCATGCTTGCCTCGAAAGATACCTTATAAAATAATAAAAGAACTCTAAAAATATTGGCGGTAAACATTGGATACTCGGCGCGTAAAATTGGCGGTAATATTCTGTACATCACTTTATGGTCGACTCCTTAGTCCTCAGCTGATCCTCTCTGAGTCCAGACCGAACCAACAACTCTCATCCCAGATCCAGATCGAACCTCTCCTTCCTCCACCGCTCCCCCGCTCCCCCCCCCCCGTCATCTCTCCGTTGCCCGCTCCCCCGCCCGATTGAGTCCCCGGCTCCCCCCGCCCGGGCACCTTCGCCTCGTCTCCCCCACCCGGGCGCCTCCCCCGGCCGCAGCTGCATTATCGCCCCCGGCCGTAACCGCGTCTTCGCCGAAGGCTGCACCAGCCCACAGCTGCATCATCACCCCCGGCCGCGTCCTGGGTCAAGTGCCGCCCCTGGTCACATCCGCGCTCGCAGCCGCGTCTTCGCCCCTGGCCGCAGCCTCACATAGCCGCGTCGTTGCCCCAGCCACGTCCCCGGCCCTGCGGCTGCGTTGTGGGTCGAGCTTCTCCCCCGGTTGAGCTCTTCCTCCAAAGCTTACAGATATTGCTTTCTTTGAAAAATTCCTCCAAAGCTTACAAACTGGCATGAACAAGATGTAGATCCCTGCAATTGGAAGGGTGTTTGATTCTTTTATTGTCATAGATAACCAGGTATTGGATGGGGTCTTTCTATATGTTAACCGGGTTTGTTCTGCCCCAATTCCATGCTACCCCAATCTAAACCTTTTTATAGATCAGAAGGACATCAAGCATGTGCTACCCCAATTCCATGCTAAAAACTGAGAAGCTGTCATTTTTTTCACTGTCTTGTTCCTCATCTGTGACAGTGGAATGGACTGATACAATATCTATTCACAAAATAAACATGATATGTTTGTTCTACAGTGGAATGGATTGCCAATCCAAGACAGGAATAAATATCATTGTATCAGAAATGTTTGTGTTAATTATTTGCATCCAATGATTATGGAAATATCATAATTTGTATTACAGTTCTAACATTTCTCTGATGCAGCATCGTAGGTTTTACGGTGTGATTCAAATAGAGTTATATAACGTTGTGAATCATGGTTTTGTTTTCTACCTATTAAAAACAGCCATAATATGATTCATCATACTCTGTCTTGTCAAACTCTTCACTCTTAAGTGTTATTAAGACCTTTTTTCTTATAGCTATCGTAACACTGTTGAGTTAATAATATTTTCTAGAGAAGCATAGAAATTGTTTTTGCGCATGGTATTCGGTGTTTCGTTAGGTGCCCCATCTGCAGCGACAAGTGGCATAAACAAACTATTTAAAAGGCATTCTCATGATAAGTTGATATATGGCTCCAATATGGCAATATTTCTATATTTTGTATGTGTGCATTTATATCATACTGGATGCTGATTTTAGTCTACAGCATCAAGTGATTATTTCCCTTATAAATTATAATCACTCATGTATCCACGCTTGTTCATTACCTCCCCTTTTAAATGATTTCATCCCTTGTAGAGTCATTGCCGCTGTTACTTATAAAATATTTCTATATTTTGTAGAGTCATTTCCCTTATAAATTATAATCACTCACGTATGTGAGGCTGATGAAGGCCACAATCACAGCTCAATGTGCTTGGACAGGAAGAATGGCCAGAAGAGAACTTTAGAAACTCAAAATGGTAAGATCTCTGGTTGTAAACCTGCCCTGACTTATTTCTTCTTTCTCCCTTTTTCCCCTTGGGATGAAGCTACAATGTTGTTACATTCTTTTATTATCCTGGATCTCAATTGTAGTTTAACGGTAATCAGGCCTGTCAGTCTTGTTCCTTTGTATAGATTGTGGTAGTTTCATCTTTCTTTCCTTTTTAATCTAAAGGATTCATATGCGTTGAACGTCTTAGTATTACCACTCAATGTGGTGACTGCATGTCAATATGCTAAAAGATTTTCAACATTTATTTTTAGAAAAGTCAGCAATACTGCCAACTTTGGTGCAAATGTAACTTTGTGTAACCTGGTTTGCATCTTTCATAGTTTCTCTTATCAATATCGCATAGCAGTATCTTTGCTTCCCTCTTAGATTTGATTAAATTATTGTGACTGCAAACTTGTGTTGTTAAAACTATTTTAATCCGGATACAATACTCCCAACAAAAGAGTACAAACCCTAAATCCCAAGCACAATAAACAGGGGACACCTCCCCCTATTTATAAGAAAACCCTAGAAGTGTTCGCATGCATGTCCACTTGGCCCAATACATGCAAACTACCTCAAAACGATTACAACTGCACGCGTATGGCCCACCTACCGCACTCATGTGACTCACTCGCCTTCGCGTGCACTGTTCTCTAGTCTGAACGTCCCGCATGACATCCTCGACCACTAAGACCTTGGTTCCTACCTGAACCTAGTCCCAAACCTCAGTTCCTCCATGAACCTAGTTTCGGTCCCGTCACCGACCACGTTCGACCTCAAGCAACACCTGCACATGAACAAACACGAAACCGTGTACAAGCACAAGTACACGACTTGACTCAAGATCAATCCATGCAACCACTCACACGAGCGCATTGCATCAAACAAAACAACAACTATGCTACCTGCATATCAAACAATCAACTGAAACAGCACATGCACATGCACCACACATGCCAAAATCATCATTAAGCCAATTTTTCATCACATGATTTCACACATTCTTTCAATTCGCGGTGAATAGTTTTTGATTATCTTTGTAATAGGCAACTCAGAGTGAAGCATGCAGACATAAATAGGTTTTTGATAGATTTTTTCCTGTGTGCGCAAATGCTCACATATTCATTGAAGGTAAGGGTTGGGCTACCAGGTAGGAAACTTAGTCGTACAAAATAATTCTTCTTTGCTGAAACTTTCATGTTGAAAGGTTTTTTTTTTTGCCAGAAAATGTTTAAAGGGTTTAAACTGGTATTATTAATTTTTTTTCCTTTTTTATACATAGTGTCGGGACCCGAATATTCAAATTCGGACCCTCTGTATATACTGCACTGGTCTAGTATCACGCTGTTATGAATAGCACTTGTATTCAACATGGGCCAATGGGCCAATATATATACACGTACAGGAGGGTATAAAGAGAAAGTCTATATTAGGCAATATCTCTCCAAACTCAGTCTTACGCATGGAGCAACAATTGTTTTGTGGCAACGACCATACAAGGACAACGGACATATGTGTGTCAGGTTGGGGAAAAAATATTGTGCATGCATCGTTCAGGTAGATTCCATCATTAAAATAAAGGGTTCATGTCAAAATACAATAAAAATAACTGAAATTCAGAATTAAAAAAAAATTGATAGTTGGATTTGCAAACAAGCTCCAACCTAAAATTGGAATTTTGGAATAAGAAAATAAACATCTCTAAGGAAAGACTTGCCACACGTCAAAACAGCCTCCCTCGTCGTTGGGCTACTACCACGTGCCACACCTCTAGACATGCCAATGCATGTAGTACTCGTGTACCACCCAAAAATAGCCACCAGCTCACGGATAAAAGCACCACCTCTTCCTTCTCGTATCAGCCACTCACCACACCACCAAGAACATACAACAAAAACCCGAAACGAAGGCACGTACTGCTGCTAACTAATTAAGCTCGCAAGCACCAATCGAAGCGGTCATGGCACGCGCGCTCGCCCTCGCCATGATCCTCATTGCCGTCGTTGTGGTGGCGCCTTTCGTTGAGGCCAAGTCTAAGGTCGTCAGCGCCTCAGGGGTCTCCTCGTCGGCCGCGGACGCGCCGGCCGAGGGCCCTAGCGGGCCGGCGGCAGCCCCTGGCGCGACCGAAGCTTCGGTAGAGGGGCCAAGTGTCGCCAGCCCGTCCGACGGACCTAGCGCCGCTGATGCATAAGAAGAAGCGACGCGAATTTGAACCTGGAAACCGCGCGATCTACATACCGAAGGAATAAACTTACGTTGTCTTTTGTTTCCTCGCTATCAGGAACAATGGTCGAATGCAACCGGCTAGACATGGTGATCATTCTTTTTAAGGCCTGTACTAGCTGGAGCCATATTTTCTATGTGCTGATTGGTAATGTTATCAAATATCAATGCACTCTATATATGTTTCTGTTTAGTTTATGCTTTCGCACTCGAAAGTTTTGCTGCAACGTCTGCATTATCACCGTACTAGCTAGCTAGCCTATGGTAGCTACCACTAGTTATTAACAATGTACATTATCACACACTAACCACGCGCGCATTCATCTTCGCGAACGGCCTGTGTGCACGTAGAGTGTGATGAGCGTCGCAAGCTACGTACTTATATACAGGGGCGGAGCCAGCCCAGGCTAGGCCAACTGATCTTAGATTAAATATCTGTTTTTAATGATTTTTCAATAATTTTTTTTAAAAATTTAATGGGCTTTAGGTACTAGACCCCGGGCTGCAGCACGGGGAGCCCGGGGCCTGTATCCGCCCCTGCTTATATACATACATGCATGCATTGATCACACGCGCCATCAACCATGGATTCACGGATATACTAATGAGCCATTCGATCAGTATATCTATGAATACTCTACAGGGCACACGATATAGATCCCTCGTGCACGGTTAACTTGAGTGCGTAAAGCTGGTCTTATATACCCGGGTTCCAACCAGTTAAAAGATAAACATCATATTGTTATAATAGAAGATAAATATTAATTAGCTAACTAGATATAATATCCTCATCAAGTTGCAGTAAGAAATCTTGGCGTAGGGGTCCAATAGAATCCTATGGACTAAAGTCCATGAATCCTGATGTAAGACAAAGGATTCAAGAGCATCATAGACGAGTGTTAAAATTATCTCAAAAATTCAAAAGAAATTAAAATTTTGATTTGATTTCGGTTTTGATTTTCTTACCTGGATTTGCTTCGGCCTCCAGTCGGATCCGACGCTCCGCACCACACCCGCGCTTTCCACCGCGTTTCGCGCCGCCGCTCGCGGCGTCTTTTCTGCCGCCGTGCGGCGCACCGGCCGCGTCACGCCACGCCCCTCGTGTACCCGCCCATCACCCCCCATTGGACGCGTCGCTTCGTCGGTCGCCGCCCGCGCCGAACGGACGTACTCTCACGCACGCCAATCGGCCGTCCACTCTGCCACGGGCACGTCCCGCACCGCGCCGCGTGCCCATTATGCGCCCACTCACCTCTCTCATCCACCCGGCTATAAAACACCGCCCCGCACCGCGGTGAGCCTTCCCCTTTTCGTCCCCGCCTACAGCACCCGCGCTCGGGCCTCACCACCGCCCCGCCGCCTCCTCTCCCTCTCACGCTCATGCCCTAACCCTAAAGCCGCATGTGCCTGCCCTGCCCTCGTGCACCCCACATGTGGCCCCGCTGCCAGGCCTCCCCACTTCCGCGTGGGCGGCCCGACCACTCGGTGTGCGCCTGGCCAGCCTCTGGGCCGTTTGGGCCTTTCGGCCAAAGTGTTGTGCGGCCTGTGAAGCCTTTTTTCTTCTTTTTTTTCAATTTCTTTTCCTTTTTCGTATTTAAATAATCCCAAAATTTTGAAATTAATCCAAAAAGTTCCAAAAAAAGACAAAAATACACCATCTTGACCGTTTTGAGTCACTGGGTCCAAAAACAGCCTCCGCTCCACTATTTGAAGCTCCCAAAATTTCTAGAATGCCAAAATTGCCCTTCAATCTCCTTTGGCCCGTTTTTCCGTTTTTGTTTTCCGTTTTTGTTATCCGTTTTCATTCTGTTTTCGTTTTTTCTTTTTCGTTTTCGCATTCCATTTTCGTTTTTTGTTTTTGTTTTCATTTTTCGTTTTCTGTTTTTGTAACCGTCCGCCGTTTTCGATTCATTTATAGTTTATTTACCATTTTTCGTTCATTTTTCGCTAGATCTGACATTTGTGCAGTACTCGGGGCAGGAGTAGGACCAAACAGGAGCCAAGTACGACTACAGCCACTGCGCCTTAGACAACCCCTCAGCCCAGCAAGGTAAGCAGCATGCCCTTGAACATGTTGAACCCAATTATTCATAAAATACTAGTATTTAGTTTCTAATGTATTATTTTACTTGTATTTCAATTATTGAAAGTGGATAATTTAGAATGACATGATGCTTAGTTACCACCAAATTGCTCTTAGCCTCCTTGATGTTGTTAAGTCATAATTGATCCTTGATTAACCCTAGTTTATAACTATGCACCCCTGTAGCTAATTAATAATTTTGTTAGTCTCACTTAATGTCTTTACAAAGAAGAAAATGTGGCGAGCAGTCGGCTCAAAGATTTTAAAATTGTTGCTACAGTCAAGGGGACCGTATTGGACTAGCCACGAGGTGGATGTGGGTCCGATCCTCGGCTGATGATTAAAGCCATGGTTGGTATGGTGGCTGGTGCGGGCAGGTACCAATTTGGTCTGTGGTTAGTGGAATGGCTTGATCTGTGGCAATTAAGAACAACCCCCCCCCCCCATGAGCAAAGTAAATCATTTAAGTTTTCACTCAACCACAAGTTGAGACCGGTCAGTTCAGTTGAACCATTTCCCAACATAGCTCACTACATTGTTCGTCCCCTAAAAATACCTACAGGTGGTAATACCATTCTCAGTGAGGAGAAAGGGGTGCAGCATTCCTGGCAGGGGAATGATTGGTGGGGTGGAACGGGAATAGACGTTGGAATGTCAATCGCCGGTTTTCACAATGGTAGCTACCCACTCAGTATTGGATCGAGTTTCCCGCCTTGGCCTATGCGGTGTTTTGAATGTAATCTATTGGGCCCAACTGCGCCCCTTCCCTGGAAAAATTTGGCCATTAGGCCTTATATTCTATAAAAATAGTTGAATTCATCTTTTGTTTGGCAATGTATGTTTGGTTCCCGACAGCTAATCTTCCTAGGTAGCTGTTGAGGTATTTAAACGTACTACCTAAAAAAATGGTCCGCTACAAGTGTGGCAATGTTGTAAAACTCGTGCGAATAAGTGCATGTATATATAAACCTTTTCTTACCTCGCCACAGAGAGAGAGGGGGGGGGGGCTTTTATGTACAGACATGGAGCAACAATTGTTTTGTGGCAACGACCAGACGAGGATTAACGGACATATGTGTGTTAGTTGGGGGGGGGGGGGAATATTGTGCATGCATCGTTCATGTAGATTCCAACATTTTGTGAGCTTGCATCGACCAAGTACAGTAAGTGAATAGATTTCAGCAGGGCCTTGGAATGTTTTCAAACATTGGAGAGAGCCAAAAAAAATCTGAATTTTGTGGGAAAAAACATACGATATTCATAGAAAGTTGAAAATTTATTCAGCCAGAGGTACCCAATCACATAATTCAGAATCAGAATTTGGTTTATATTTGAAGTCATAAAGTGAACTAGTAGAAAACCTTTTCTGTGTACTTAAATATCAATCTATTATATTATTAAAGCAGAGACAAAAGGAGCCACCACATTTGCTTTTAAGAGTAGAAATATATTATATTATTAAGGCTAATGGTGTCACCACGTTCACTCTTAAAGAACAGAATTGCCACGTTAATCGAAGAAAAAGAAAAAAAATCTAGCCATTAGACCCAAGTTATAATGGCTTTGATTAAAATAAAGAGTCCATGTCAAAATGCAATAAAAATAACTGAAATTCAGAATGAAAATAAAATAAAATTATAACTTAATTTCATGCAAGCTTCCAAGTAAAACTAAAATTCAGAATAAAAATTGCTAGTTGGATTTGCAAACAAGCTCCAACCTAAAATTGGAATTTTGGAATAAGAAAATAAAAATAAAGTTAGCAATTTGAAATAGAAGCATCCATCCGGTGGATCGGATGGTCTAAGGGAAGACTTGCCACACGTCAAAACAGCCACCCTCATCGTTGGGCTACTACCACGTGCCACACCTCCAGACATGCCAATGCATGTAGTACTCGTGTACCACCTAGCAGTGGAGGTTGTACTATTGCATAGCTGATCCACTGAAATGTTTTCTGGGTGTATAACACAATACAGGAGGGGAAGAGAAACACGGTGCTAGAACTTCAGTAGATGTCAAACTGGCTTGGTTTTTGGTATTGCAATGTCCTTCCACCTCGCAGATTTACAATATGAAAATCCATGGATACATTTTCTTGCTTCCTGCATGTTAGTTGTTGATCTTTCCTGAAGCTGGAATTAGATTTGCTCATCATCCTCTTGCTGTTAAATTGTGAGAACCTAATTCAGATGTAACCCTTGCAAGTATAGAGGAATTGACTCCTGTTTTTATTAATTACTTACCCAGCGCGCTTCTCTGCTTGCAACTGCTTTCTACCATGCTCACTGTTGTGCATCACATCTCGATCCATTTATCCTTCAATCTGCGGCATTGTGTTTTGTAGTGTTCAACAGACTAGCTAACTACGGATTTCTTAGTCTGTCATGTTTGCGAAAAGCTCTAAGACATAATTTTTATTGATTTAGTTGGTAGGTGCATATTTATGTAAGATCAGAGTTAGCTGTTGTCAGTATGGGGCAACGATAATGTCTCAGTGTTCTCATATATTTATTGAGTTCATGTATGTTGTAGACCAAGTTGGCTCATCATAGACCAGGTTGATCAAAGGTAACTATTATCGTATTTCTGCTTTTACAATTTGTCGGTCAGGTTGATTTTCAGCTATAGCTGTTAACAGATGAGTGTTAAAGGTGTTGATTCCTTATTACTGTCATGTAAAACTGAGGCTTAAAGGTGCCGACTTACTATTATTGTCTTGAATATAACAAGCTCTTAGAGGAGCTCGTTTCTTATCATTGCTGTGAAAAAACATGTTAACGGTCTTAGTAATCGAAAGCTAGATGTGCTCAGTGTCGCCATTGGCGATTGCTCCCAGATCCATGATGGTTTATTCCTCAGCCTTTATTCCTATGTACAATAGGCTTCGAGTTGATTCAGGGGAATCAGGTAGTGAATAGGTGTTCTTTTGTGTTTCCTCTTTTTTTTGTTCTGATGTGTCAAAGTATTGGCTGATGAAACTGATTTGTTTTTTAGATACAAATTAGTGTCAGTATTGAGTACAAAAACATTGGTTCTTCCCTGTGACAATATATACTTGTTTTGCTCAGGCTGGTGAAGCAACTCAGAGGGAAGCATGCAGACATAAATAGGTTTTTGGTAGGTTTTTGATATTTTTTTCCCTTTTTTATACATAGTGTCGGACCCGAATATTCAAATTCGACCCTCTATTTATACTGCACTGGTTTAGAATCATGCTAGTACACACGGTAGTAACATAGATGAAATATCAACTCTATACAGCGGAAAAAATAAAAGAATAAATTTGATAAATAAATAAATAGTATGGTGACATTATGATCGAGTTTACATTTATTATACCTTGTAGGATATATTTACTTAATAAGATAAACATCAGTGGAACAGAAACTTCAACGAAAAACTCATCGACCTGCCACATGAAATTGACTAGGGCTTGAATCCTAGTAACCTTATAACCGGCCTCTTCATAGTACTCCTCCAATGCTGATGTTCATTCTTCTTCTCTATCCGATTGATTGACTATTGCAAGGGCACATGAAGTACTTAACAAGTTATGAACATAATGCAAATATAATACAACAGCATGCAAGATTTATTCCGAATAACATGCGGACTAATGCAATTGAATACAGTAATTGATTGAAAACACAAGTAAAACAAATAACAATAATAGTAAGTTATTAATAGATTTTTTTAAGATAAAATAGCACACAACCTATCTAATTTTCTTTTCCTTGGCACACAACCACCTGTCACAGCTTTGTTTTTTTTATAAAATCTAACCCTTGCGTGAAATTCCCGAGCATTGTCCATAGCCGAGGACACGGCTATTCG
Source organism: Rhipidocladum racemiflorum (assembly GCA_036346355.1). Lineage (NCBI taxonomy): Eukaryota > Viridiplantae > Streptophyta > Magnoliopsida > Poales > Poaceae > Rhipidocladum > Rhipidocladum racemiflorum. The sequence continues at coordinate 56,729,251 of CM070575.1, forward strand.
AATAGATTTTACACTTTGTAGAGGTTATATAGTTTACCCACAATATATGATCAATCTTATAATATCGGCCATTACACACTTCCTTTGGCGTGCGACTAAGAAGATCACAACAAAACTTTTCGAAAATTATATCCAAACATCGACCCTCCTGACAATCCTAATATCACTATTCCACCATCACACAAACCAGAAGAATATAAGGGACTCACCGTTGGACTAGGAACAACAACTATTCAAGATGTGGAGACACAACAACACACACCTTCCCCAGTCGTGTACGTAGTTTGATTTACCTCCTAATTTATCATATGTCAAGATTCGATAACTTACTCAGTTAGGTTTATCCTATTTTAGAGATGTCGTTGTATGATTAGCCCAGTTCAATGGCTTACAAGGTTAAATCCTTAACTGACTGAGGCAAGACATCCAATCTACTTATTCGTACCAAACAATATCAATTGATTCGCACAGAATCACCAACCCAATATCACATAGACCCACCTATCACATAGCCTCTTACCACTTGCCCCAATCTAAACTATTTACCACCCTAGTATCGGAACTTCCGATCCGGTATCGGAATATCCGAACAGTATTGAGATTTGAGAATAAGTAACGAAATCTAGCTAACTATGAATTACTTCTGCTCCAACTTGGTGCAAGATAAAATAAGAGATCTACGATCAACTAGTAAATGATTAGAACTTTAATGGAGGGAGTAAAACAAGATTCACAATGAGCAAGAAACAAATCAAGCTAATAGACAAGAGTATTTGTTCCCGGAGTTCAGATCCTTGAGGGGATCCTATGTCTCCGTTGAGGAAGCTCACAAAGAGCCGGGTCTATTCCAACCCTTTCCTCCCAAACCTCGGTCACACTTGAGATTTGATTTCACTTTTGATTTCTTCCCTTCCGGAGGTGAAATCGGCCTTCGCAATCTTCTCATGGCTACCCACAATCTTCGGGAGCTCGTGAGTGACACCTAGCAGTCTAGGAGTCCTTCAACCTCCAAGAATAATGAATGCAACTTGAATCTAGTCTTGGAGTAGATCCCTAATGCTCAAGATGAATGACTTTACTCTCGTTCTAGCACTGGATCTCTCTTTTGTGCAGCTCACTCTTTCAAGGATCACTAAGATGAAGAGGAGGGAAAAGAATGCTCAAGAATGTGTATAGAAAGCTCCAAAGATTCAACCAAAAGTGTTACCTCTCAAATGGGGAGGAGGTGGAGTATTTATAGGAGAGGCTGAAAACTTGCCGTTATGCCTCAATCCAGCCACACATCGGAATATCCGATTGGTATATCGGAACATCCGATGTGTGTAAATTTTCAGAAATCACCTCATCCTAACGGTCGAAGCAATACAAATCAGAACTTCCGATTTTTGAGATCGAAATGTCCGATATTTCCAGAGAGGATCTATCTTATGAAATTTCCTAAGTTTGCATCGGAACATCCAACCCATAGACCGGAACCTCTGATGTTTCCAAAGAGTGCCCCTTTTTTATTTAACACTAATCGGAATGTCCGATTAACAAATCGGAACATCCGATTTTTCCAGTATGCACCCATGTAAGGAAAATACTTAATCGGAATGTCCGATCCTATAGATCGGAACATCCGATCTGTCCAGAGAGAACCCTTTTTCGATTTTATACTGATCGGAACATCCGATCCAATTGATCGGAATATCTGATCTGTCCAGAGAGTGCCCGAAACACCAGCACCGGAAACTCCGATGGATCGAAACATCCGATTTATAATCGGAATGTCCGATCTGGACAGAACAGAAAAATTACACGGTGTGTGACGTGTTACTCGTGCCTCTTAACTAATTTTGAGTAGTATTCATCTGAGCATAAAGACTAATTCTAGATCAGCTACGTTGCACCCCTCTTAATAGTACGGCATTTCTATGACTCAATGAAACAAGAAAGATACATAAAAAATATGTCGTTTTCTTTCGATCCTTTTTTAGGGTAGTCAATTTTTTGTAGATGATCTTGCCTTGGGATTTTCACCTGTTCACAAACTTATTGAACGCATTAGTCTTTTTAATCGTTTGTCATTAATCATCCAAAACTCATTTAGGGGCCTAGATGCACTTTCAGTGTGGGGCTTAGCGGATCGGGCCAGATAGAAACTGAGCCGACGAGTTGGGTTTTTGAATTTAGAACATCCCATATTAAGCTTTAATTAGCAAATAAAATGGTAAAAAAATTTAGAGGGCTAAACTACTCAAAAAGATTTACGAAAAGGGCAAACATTGGGATGTTACGCATAATCTATCTCATGGTCAATAAAAGCATGACATAAAAGCAAAAGGATTTTGAAAAAAACAAAAATTGGGATGTTACGCATAGTCAGTCAATAAAGGCATGACATAAAGGCAATTTTAGGTTGCTAAAGTTTCCCTATTTTCCTTCTTAATTTTGGGACAGAAGTTCTTGGACGGGTTTTGTTGGGCATTGACCCCCTTGTCAAGATGCTACCTTATGAAGACGTACTCTACAAAATGATATTCTTTTGCATATGCAATCCTATATATTAAATTCATGTAATTTTATAATGGTATTGGTCTACAGGAGTAGTAGGTTTCAGTTATATCACCAATGTCCGTAGTTTTATGAAGCAAAGCTATGGATTCAAGCTATTTAGATCAACTTCCATTAAAATTGTGCCAAACTGTAACCGCTCACTGTTTCTATTCTGGTGTTAGATTTTAGGGTGTGTTTGGTTGCTTGTACCAAGTGGTACATGTATGAGATGATTCAAGAAAAAAAGCATTCATATGTTTGGTTGCTTGAATGAAACCATTCTATCCTGAACCAAGTGATACAAATTTAAGGAATATTCTCTGTAGATGCTGAACCATTCTATTCACTCAAAATAATGGAACAAAATAGTACAAAACCATCACATCCAATTCAACCTCGTCCCAGCAACCAAACACACCCTTAAGCAATGGATATGAGCGGCAAACCATTGTATGAACCTTGTTCCTATTTGAAGTTGATGGCTTGGACATCTCAAGAATAATGTCAACTATTTTAAGTTACTGGCTTGGACACCTCAAGAATAATGTCTGGTATGTAGTGCTCTCATATGCGTAGATCTTTTCGTTTGAGATTAATTTTTTATATGCCATTGGAATTTGGAGAAAATCCCTGAATGTGTCACTAACATGAGGCACTTTCGGTGGCATACAGGAATTGCCCCTTGTGTTTGTGTGGTTGCTTCCAAGTCTAGCTAATTCGATTTTTTTTAATAATACAATTTTTAATCCAAATTGCAAAACTAAACGTCCGGGGGAAGAAATTACAGAAATATACGTCTGTCGCTCGTTGGTTGGCCGACATAAGACTATCGCCCAACCAACGGGCGACAGGAGAATATCTCGCCGAACAGACATGCGTCGTGAGGAAACTCGCCGTATCAATTGGCGACAAAAGAAGTGTCGCCCTATCAATGGGCGACATATACTTGGGGGCAATTTTGTAAGTTTTATTAAGCTCCAAAACGAACGAAATAAATTTCTAAATTTTTATTAAGCTTTAAGGATCCAAATTATGTAATAAAAATTACTATGTTCCATGCTGTGAAATCATGTGCTAAAAAATTGCCTTAAAGAATTAAATTTGCAAAATATGCATGTGCATGTGTTTGACCTAGTTTTCAAGAAACAGAAAATGTCTCGTTTGCACCCGACCAAAATTCCAAGAAACAGTAAGTTTTCACTTTCACGCCGGACCATTGCACCAGACCAAATTTTAGTCCACCGTGAATGTGCTTTTGAGGCCTGATTTCGCATCTACGCCGGACCAAATTCTTGGTCCGTCGTGAACGCACTTTTTGAATACTTGTGCCGTACCAAATTTGTTGAAAAATAGTAAGTCTCTATGTTACGCCGGACCATTGTAACACCCCAAAATTTTGCTTTTCTTAAATTCATGTGTGATTTGGCACTTTGGTGAATTTTTGGAATTTTCTGGAATTTATTTGGATTTATTTGGAATTTATTTGAATTTATTCTATTTTGAAATAATTAAAGAATTTAATTTTGCAAATAAAATTTTGTTGGAAATATTTTATTTGAGTCCAAAATGATCCAAAATATTTTCCAGAATTTTTCTGGAATTTTTCTGAGTCTTTTGATATTTTTAATGAATTAAATGAATTACTGGGAATTATTTTGAATATTAAAATCGCTTGGGTTTAATCTTGTTCCTCAAGTCCGAAGTCGGACTCGAGTCAAACCGAACCCGCCGAGCCAACCGCTTTCGATCAAACCAAGTCACCGAACCCAAGCCGAACCCTAATTCTCGGCCAGTTGGATCAAGATCCAACGGCCGAGAATCGCCTGCACGGCCGAGCCGTGTCCGACACGAACCCGTTCACGCTGCGTGCGATCCCGGCCCATCTGGACACGTGGGCGGATTCGTACCATCGTCTCCGATTCCGACTCGGCACGAGCGGCTCCGTAGTGTGGTCTTGACCTCCGGTTCGCGAACGCCGAGGCTATTTAAAGCCCCGCCTCGTCCGAGGATCGCCACCGCTTCGCACCGCTTGCCCTAGGTTTCGCGCTCAGCCGCCGCCAAGGAATCCTCACCGGAGGAGTCGAGGGTTGGCTACGGAGTTTTAGAGCGATTCCGCGCCGTTAGCCATCCTCCGCCGCTCGAGGCCGGGTCTGAAACCCCACGTTGAGGCACCCTGAGCGTGCTCTCCTTCTCGCCGGGACACATGCACGCTGCCGTTTGGGTGTCGTCTTCCGATTCCGATGCCCGTGGCGCCGCCATGCCGCGACCTTGGAGCTCACACGGCCGTTGGATCATCATCGGCGCTTGAGGTGAGTCCACCTCTCTGTTTCGGCGTATTAGATCCCAGTAGGATCAAGATCGTAGGCACCGATTAGATCCGGGTTATTGCTTATAGGGTAGTCTCGGCGAATCTCGGTAGTCCATCCAAACTTGTGCGCCGAGATTGCGCCACGTGTGCCTAGTCGCACCCACGCGTGTGAGCGCGTGTCCCTGACACGCGGGCCCCGCATGTCAGTGGGCCCACACGTCAGCCGCGTTTGCGTGAGACCCCGTGACCGACAGTGGGTCCCATCTGTCGATCTCACCGGCCGTGGGCCGGTCCACCATGGACCGAATCAGCGTCGTGGTGAGCCCATGAGCCGGTGACGTCACCACCAATCGAGAGCCGACGCGTGTCACGCCGACGCAATAATTAATTTCGAAAAGAAAATGATTTATTAATTCGAAATATTGATTCAAATTTAGATTCAAACTTCAAACGCTTATAACTTTTGCGTTTCAACTCCGATTTGAGTGATTCAAATTTCTAAATTTGTATAAAATTGAGACCTATCTAAATATAAATTTTATTTAATTTTTGGACTAAAGTTTTTCTCTGCAAAATTATTTAATTGATTATTTAGACTTTAAATAATCATAACTTTTGCGTCTTAACTCCAAATTTGTGATTCGGTTTCTAAAAATTCATAAAATTATGTTCTCTCTGTTTATGGATTTTATTTGGATGTTTGGACACTTTTTGCCTATTGTTTATTTGTGTATTTGCTATTTGCACGCTTTACGAGTAGACGTTGAAGTGCCGGAAGGATTCGAAGGAGAAGTATTGACTCAGGATCCAACTCAAGACCAAGAACAAGTACTTTTTGAAGGCAAGTTGTGCTTTGACCATGTTGATCCTATTTCGAAATCTATTTTGATTTAAACTATTGCATGCTATGTTCAATTAGAAAAATACTTTGTTTAAACTTGGGGATTAGATAAGTACCAATTTGCTGTATGACACCTTGATTATTTAAGTATGTGCCATGACCCCTTGTCACCCTAGTTGTGGTTTACTAGTTGGACATTATTAAATTGCCAACATGGGTTTAGACCGTTGTAGTATCGCTTAGACACACTCGTGCTCGACATGATTTTGGACAATCAAATGTTAATATTGACTTAATGATATATTGAACCTGTTTTGGAAAAGTATCATGTGATGTTGATGGCACGTGGTGCATGGTAATCAACTGGGGTTTGATAAGCGATTTCGGCCAGGGGCATGTGGCAAGAGTAATCAGTGGGCTAGTTGTGGCGTTGGGAGTGTTGATTTGGTTCTTGGGTAGTCTTGCCCTGGTCACCCTAAGGACTTAACCTTGCAAGCCTTTGAACTGGGTCTAACGTGCAACCACATGTCTCAGTAATGGGACGGACCTAGTTGACTAAGTTGCTAATAACGTACTGTGGGACCTCGGGAGGTCAACTACACCCTTTGTGTAAGTTGTGCGGGGAGGCGTCTGGCCGAGGCAGTACCCATCTAACGGTTGATTGGCCTAGACTTCGCCTTAGCGAAGGGAAGGGTTAGTCTTGCAATAGCAGGGAGGACCACTTGTATTGTTAGAGGTTTACGAAAGACTTTGTTACGGAACTCGCCTTTGTGGTGTTTGACTGTATCTTGTGGGTAAAGTGCATAACCTCTGCAGAGTTTAGAATCTATTCGAATAGCCGTGTCCGCGGTATTGGACATCGCTCGGGAATTACAGTCAAGGGTTAGATTTTCTCAAAAATAACTTGGATTTGGAAAGTTGGGTTGGATTAATAATGAAGTTGATGGAAATGTAGAGTAGGATGGGAAAGATGTTTATTAAATTCCTTGAAAAGTTATTTATACTTTACTTGTTTCTACTGCTTTCGAATCTACTTATATTACTTTTCAAATCTTGTTTCGCAAATATACCTTGAGCTATTCCTTTGTACCAAGCCATGCATATAGTATATTAGCTTGCATTCTGCATTGCATGACTTCTTTGAGTACCAAGTACTCACCCTTGCCACAATACAACACCAGTTGAAGAGGAGATCGCACAAGCTTTGGAGGAGGAGCTCCAAGAGGATCCGTCTACTTAGGAAGCGAGCCCGATCAGTTGCTGTGGTATCTTGGATGGCGCCACGGTTATTTGATTTTCATTGCTTTTTCTCTGAATAAGTTTCGCCTTGCGAGGCATCTATTTGTAACTTGACCATAAGGTCGAGTAACCAGTTTGACTATTTAAATAAAGTACTTTATTGGTATCGAGTGGTATGATTGTGATATTTACCGATGTTAAGACTGTGTGCACTAGCGCGTTCCTGGACTAGTGCTGAATACACAGAGGGTCCGGATTTGCAAATTCGGGGTCCCGACAACCATGCACGCCGGACCAAATTTTCGGTCCGTCGTGAACGCATTTTTGAGCGTTGCCTTTGCATGTACGCCGGACCAAAAAGTTTGGTCCGCCATGAACGTGTTTTTGAACATGTTTGCCTTGAATTAAACCGAGACTTTCGCATTTACGCTGGACCAAAAGTTTGGTCCGTCGTGAGTTGCGTCGGCTAAAGTTTGGTCCGGCGTGAATGGTCTTTTGCTCGATTAGGGTTTTGAGCAATCTTGGAATTGAGTTTTGATTTGACTTTGAGATTATGAAATTCGTGTGAGTTTCATGATGCTGTTTTGAAGTTGACTTTATGCAATACTCGTGGAGTAGTTGCATGGACTAAGTTGAGTCAAGTCTCGGACTTGTGCTCGGATCATTTTTGTGGTTTGTTCATGTGCAGGTGTCGCTCGAGGGCGAACGTGGTCGATGACGGGACCGGAACTAGGTTCATGGAAGAACTGAGGTTCGGGACTAGGTTCTGGCGGAATCGAGGTCTTGGTGGTCAAGAATGTCATGCGGGACGTTCGGGCTAAAGAATGGTGCACATGAAGAATGGTTAATCACGTGAGTATGGCAGGTGGCCATGCGCGTGCAAAGAGTTAGTCACGTGAGTATGGTAGGGTTGCCATACGCGTGCAAGAGTTGTAATCGTTTAGGGTAACTTGCATGTATTGGGCCAGGTTGGGCCGAGTGGACATGCATCCGTACTCTATTAGGTTCGCTCCTTTAAATAGGGGGAGGTGTCCCTCTGTTTTCATATGCACTTGAGCTGGGCGCATAGAGAGGTGCCAGAACAAGTTTTTAGGGTTTGTACCCTTGTGTTTGGAGTATTTTAGACAATAGAGAAATAAAGATCAATTTCTTTAGATCCTCTGCGTGCTACAGTAACCTCGTGCTACAGTGCCCACGAGTTCCTGTTCATCCAAGTTTTGGTTTTCGTTCTCTCTTCTGTTTTTAGGTTTAGTAGATTGATTCTTCGTCTATTTTGATTCCTTGAGTTCCTTCTTGATTTGATCCATACAAAACCTTTCTAGGGCTTTGATTTAGTGTTCCTCAAAGTTTCGTTGGTCAATCTTTTGTGGATTTCTTTTAATCGCGAAATTAGGGCTTGATCAATTCTCGTCATCTTCTGCTACAGCAAGCTTGCGAGGTTCATAACGTTTGATCCGTAAGTCCGATCGAGCTGATTCTTTTTGGGTTCGATTCGTATTGGAATCTAGTTTCTTGTGTCCAAATTTCAGATCGATCCTACAGTTTGATCCCCAGGTATTTGCGTTTTACCAAACCTCTGTCAATCTGTTTTTGTCAAATCCGAAGCAATTATTTGACTTTCGAATTGGGGCGAATTTTAGTAAAACGTAAAACCATCAAAAATTTGTCATATATCTCGATCCTACACATGCAAATTAAAAAAAAATTAATGAAGTTTAATTAAAGATCCATAAATGTATTATGAAGGAACCATACAAACCACGGCTCAAAAAATCATGAAATAAATATCACTTATTCGTAGTGTCTTAAATGTCCCATTTTTCCAAAAATATTTATGAATTCTAAAATCAGTTGAATAAACCAAATAATGTAAGAAGCCTCTCTTACACGAAACAGTTTAGCATTTTCGACTGGCCATAAAATATGAAGTTTAAATGTAATTTTTAGAAAGAAGGGACCATATTTGCTCTTTGATATATGGACTACCATATTCTGGAAAAATATTTTATTTACACCTTTCTTTGTATCTAAATTCTACTAGTGCAATTACCCTAGTTGACAACAACCCATGATATGAATAGTGTAGCCCAGAAAACTTTAGCCAAAGTGTTTAAGTCATTACGGTCATTGTGAAAAGCGTGTAGATGCAACCAGCAACCTTAGTAGGGCAGATACAATGAAAGTTCAGATGATGACATAAGCCACTTGATTGACGGACAGTCTTGATAATCATAGTAAGTGCTAGGATTTCTTCCCTGAATGCAACTGAGCAGTGTGGGCAGATTGTGGTACGAGTCTTCAAACTTTCCAAACCTCATTTCTAAGGCCTTCTGTTTCGCCCTCCATGCCTTCCCATAGCTAATTGTGTACTGATATCTATTCTCGATTGTTCGTATAATAGCACGAGGCTCAAAACTCAAGTTCTCCACTATCTCTGCGTACATGATGTTCACGACATACCCGGATGACAGGTTTCTGTGAGCTATCATTGTTTCCTCAATCATACAGCTATGCTGCTCAACCTTCGAGCATAACCAATGGGTGCCCCATTTGGGCTTATGCGCGTGCACTCTCCACAGACACCCATGGATCTCACACACCACATCGTAGCATGTCGGGGTGGATTTCTTAACCCTGAAAGTCCTTCTCAATGATAAGGCCCAATCTTTCACAGCATCCTGCACAGCCTCTTTTGTCGCATACATACTGTTAGGCCTAACCTCGTTGTCGTTATACTGCCAAGGTATATCGCTGCTTTCATTGACAACCAACCTATCAAATTGATGCGTGCTCCACTCGGCTGGCACAGGCGGCTCCATACCTCAATCTTCCTCATCCGACTCATCGTCGTCTTCCACTTCTGCTATGTTGTACTCACGGTCTTCCTCTTCCATCCTAACTGTTATTTCATCAATTTACTCACCTTTGTCTACTTGTCCCCGCGCTACTTGCCCAACATTTTCTTCATCCTCCCCAAATTCAGATTGTTCCCCACTTTGGCAAATGACGTCCTCGTTGCGTGCCTGAACATCCTGCTGACGGCTAGATCCCCCAATTTTGGTGTCACCAAAACTGAACTCATTTTGAGGCTAACTACACTCACCGCCATCCAACTGCTGTTGAGGGGCAACATTCCTGCCAGATGCTTGCACCAAAAGCACCCGATTCCATCCCCGTTGCTCTGTCCCCTTCATATATGATCTCCACGATGCGGTTCCTTTTAGCTCAACTAGCTCCCAACAGATAGGATCGTTTTGCATAGTACATAGGCAAAATACCTTCAGTTGCCACTTCTCTTGTTCCATCCGAAAAGTATAATACAACCACTTCAATACAAAAGCAAATGGGCTATTGTCGCCCGTTGGTTGGGTGATAGTATTATGTCGCCCAACCAACGGGCGACAGACGTATATTTCTGTAATTTCATTTCCCGGATGTTTAGTTTTGCAATTTGGATTAAAAATTGTATTATTAAAAAAATACTACCTAATTCGGCGTTGTCCCATGCGTGCATCAGTAAACAGTAGTGTCACAACAGTGCTCTTACATTTTCAGAGATGGCGGACAAACAATTACTTAGTAGTGACATATATTAACTCTATTAAAGAGGAAGGAATTGCCGGCCTCTGGGGGCATCCACGTCAGCGTTTCCTTCGAAAAAACCTGGTGGTTTCCGTATTTGCGTGCAAGCCCCTCTCCCCGTCTGCCGTCGATCTCCAGCACCGGTCCCGATATGGCTGTCCACGCGTCCCCGACCGCTGGCCAATGCGTTGCCAAGAAAACGCCGTCGGCGGAGCGCTCGAGGACCACCGCCCTTTCCCCGTCGTGCTCGCGGTGCCCTTCGCCCGTTCCTCTTGCGGGGATCGCCGCGCCCGACCCGCTGCGCCACCCTCGAGCTCTCCTCCCCCGTCGTCGCCGCTCATGAACTCCTTCGTCGTCTCCACCTCCTCCGCTCCCCGCGTCGTCTCCCCACCACCGTGCCTCGCACCCTCGCCCGCTTCGCTGGCTCGCGTCCTTCGCCGCCTCTGTTGTCTTCTGCCTCGCGCGCTCCGCCGGCGCGGCTCCTTCCAGTTTTCCTGTGTCGCAGCCCCCCGTCGAACTCTCTGCCGCTGAATCGCCGATCTCTCCGCCCCTAGCCTTGCCACCGGGCCGCAACCTCCCTCGCGCCAAGCCTTCCCCTCCTCGGCGCTGGCGCCACCTCCGTCCCCACGAAGTCCCTCCGTCTCCCACGTGCCGTCGGCATCGCCTCGACCTCCCTCCCGTCGCATCCTTCGTCACTTCTCCCGTCTCCCGCCTCGTGCACTCTGCCGGTGCTCCTCCTTCCGGCTTCCCTATTTTGCACCCTCCACCGGTCTCTCTGCCGCCGAGTCACCGATCTCTCCGCCCCTAGCCTTGCCGCCGGTTCCTGATGCAGTTTCTATCTCCAATCGATTTGGTTTGGGATTTGGGATTTTGCCCTTGCTCCTTTCTGTGCATGACGACCTGGTCTGGACAGTGGTGTGCCATTCCGGGAACCCACATCGACCGCTTCACCCGACACCTCTTCTCCTGCCACTGCACTAAATATCAAGTCAAAATCACATGCTCAGGATTGCTTGTCATAACAGTCTGCTAGCTGATTTGTTAAATCTAATTTGGGTAAAGTTGTATGTTGGTTATCTTGCTTGATCTTATTAGGATACTCTTCTCCTTTTGTTGGATTTTCTAGCTTTTCAGCAGGTGGAGATAGATTATGTTATTGGTGAGAGCCACAAAGAATTGCTTCCCAACTCATCTAGTCCTGCAGCAATACTCAGGATTTTTGATGTCACCAGAGAAGGTTGGGTGCTTCTATTTTCAAAGAATTAGTTTTTCATATGATTTTTGCTGATGTGTGATGTTATCGTTTTAACCTTTTTTCAGGTCACAATGTATGCTATCAGGTGCATCGGTTTGAGCCGTATTTCTATATCAGTTGCCCATCAGGGACGGCCCTGATGATACTTCACACTTCCACCAAGCACTAGAGATTTTTTACTTTCTGTTGTATCTTAAGTTGAGCCTTCTACACAAATCTGCTACACTGGCAATTCATTTTTTCCCTTACATTTTCTTCATAATGTGCTACAGGGGAGGATGAAGGACTCAAATAGGAAGAACAATGTGCCAAGGTTTGTGAAGAGAGTTGAACTTGTGCAGAAGCAGACAATTATGCATTATCAACCACACCAGTCCCAGCCTTTCCTCAAGATAGTAGTTGCCTTGCCAACAATGGTTGCTAGCTGCCAACAATGCCAGTATAATGATATTAGTAGGTTTTTTCTGCAGTATGATGGAATTGTCCTCAATCCATATATTTTGTTTGAATTTCCTTATTTTGAGTCCGACATATTTACATTAGATGTTCGTGTAAGTTCGGTATCTGAAAAAAAACTATTAGGAGTTATTGACAATTTGTATAGTTGTATCCTTTCACATAATTTACTTGCAGCAGTTACTTTATTTAGGTATATATTATTTTAATATTGATTACACTACTCTTATTGCTGACGGGATTTGTAGGCATTATAGCATTGCCTACTCTAAACATGTGATCCTCATCTTTTAGAGCCTCTTTTCATAGCCCATGGTTGATTAACTTCAGGGATACAAGTAGTGTTTGTGCTTTTCATTCTTTTTTAGTTTGAATTTGTTCTTATTAATGCTTTGAACATACATGGAGAGCAGAAATCTGGTCTAGCTCCCGATACTGAGTCAAAGACCATATGGTTAGAGACTCAGAGCTCACTTATAAGGTTTCTACAAATTTTGGTGGCTCACCATTCATCCAAGAGGTACTGATTCCCGTCTTTGATTTAGTTTCACTATCTAGATTTACCAAACAGAGAACTAAGAGATTTGAATGTTGCATGACTAATGATATGTTCTGTTTTTGTGTTTCTACAAGATTGAAATGGACAGTGCAAATATTAGAGTTGGACCAAACAAATTTGGTGCAAGAGGATGCCCATAGAAGAACTGGGGTTATATACATTCAGGTTTGTTGCGGCATTGTATGCATACAATATTTACAGTTCTCATTTAACAATTGCAATGTTGATAATAAATATGTACCTGTTTCCTGCACACTAAAATGGTCAATTTCTCATTTACATTTATTTTTAGCTAACCTGTTCACAAAGCTACACCTTGGCTTTCCTTTTCCTCACTTTTTTTTTGTTTTCTATGTACAAACTTCTTTAATTCATATGCCAGGAAAATAGGAATTAAAAAGGCACTGTTTATATAGTCAGGTAGATGATAAACTATTGGTATATGCTTACTTATTGTATCTTTGCCTTTCTATAGATATTGTGCTCTTCAAAGAATTCGTGCTCTTCAATCTTCAGTTGGTATTGTCACTCATTGTACATGTCTATGAAATTTGGCAAATCGGATATTGAATATGTTGCTATTGTTACTGGCAAATCGGATATTGAATATGTTGCTATTGTTGCTATCAAGTATTTTCTATCTTCAGCGGGTATTGTCACCCATTGTACATGTCTATGGAATTTGGTAAATCGGATACTGAATATATTGTTTTTGTTGTTACTATCAATTATTTTCTACTCTTATTATATCTTTTGATTATGCTTTTTGCTGGCTGACTCCTGTGTTTTGTTGATTCCCGTTTTTCATTCAGTTTCGCTATCTAGATTTACCAAAACCCGTTTACTGTAGTAGCGATATAACATTATAGGTTTATTTGTTATTTTCTTTTTCCAATTTTCATATTGTATGATGATAATGTATTTTAATTTTCGAATACTTCAGTATATCAAAACTAGCCGCACGCAGCGTAGCGCGTGAAATCTACCTAGTTATACATATGGTAGTGATGCTATAGAGCACTAACAGACCAATATATATATGCGGTGCCCCGTGTTATCCACATTATCTATAATTCCATTGATACATATCAAAGGTTTCATAATATTATCTACATTATTTATAATTCCATTGTTACATATCAAAGGTTTCACAAATGTTCCAGTAAATAATTGAATATGCAACTAAATGGGAAACAAAGCCTACAATCAGGGTATAGAGCTTAATTTTCTTTCTACCGATAATGCCTGAGTGAGAGTATGACAGTCAGAGTAAATATAAATAGTTAGTATTTCTGCATATGTTGGAGAAATTTTACATTAATTTTTGTTTAACCTTTTTTTACCGGCAATGCCCAAGCTCTCTGGTATCATTAACAAAATTGAAGCAGCAGTACACCCAGATATATTACAAAAAGGTCCCTGACAAAATAAAAAATACATATTAGTCCTTGGAACCTTGCCGGAGCAGGAAGATGAAGTTTGCGGCTCACCAGCGCTTGAGGGGTTTCTCGTCGGGAGTTTGGGACGAAGATGGAGCTTTCCAGTGTAGGGGGTCTACGACGGCAACAGCGAAGATCGCCGGCGACCAGCCTCGTAGAGCTCCAAGTTGCCGTGGACCGTAGATCTAGAGGCCCTGAACCACGGAAACTATTTCTTGACGGTGTGGGGAAGAGGAATAGTTGGATCTGGAGAGACCGGATCCAGGGAGGGAAGGGGGAGGGAAGATCAGAAGACTAGGAGATGAACACTCCTGAGCTCCTCTGCGTGATCTCCTCCATCACCACATGGGAAGTACTTTACTACGGGTAATCCAGTTATTTAGGGGGAGGAGATCTTTCTTGAGAGCCGGCGCCGGCGAGGCCAAACCAGCCACATAACGGCGGTGGATAGCGTCACGGCAAAGAAAACCGATTAATCCATGATTTGTCATCATTTCCTTGTATTATTGATTATAGGTAATATGTTAATGAGACATCATGATTAATTATACCAATTAAAACAAAGTAAATCATCGATTCTCCAAAGAAAATCCTAGCCGTACAAAAACGAAAAGCAAAGAACTACTACCTACGAATTCATAGCTTATTTAGCCCTATCTACCTCGTATTTTACAAATCTATCATCTACATATGCATTTGCAAAATTGACTCCCTCCCCTACCATAGATGGCGCGACAGACGATACGTGTCTCTTGCCATGCCTAAGGAGCGCAACAGCTAGCCAACGTAGCGGCAGAGTGGGCTAGCGCGACACAATGTGCATGGGCAGCGGGTAGCCGGGCTGAACACACGTGGGCAGCGGGCGAGTGCGTGCGCAGGTGGGTGGAGCACAATGAGATGCGATTGTCGAAGCCGGGTAGCGCAGAAGGAATCCTCGCGCGCTCCTAGGTATGAAAGCATGTCTTTCTATGCTCTTTGGGCGCGGAAGCGTGTCCTCTCGCACACCCAGGCGCTACTGTGTTGCCGGCCAATTTCCGCGCTCTCTGAGCGCGGTAGGGGACACGTGTCGCCTGACGTGCCTTCTGCGGTGAGGGAGGGGACTAATTTTGTAAATGCATATATAGGGCTGTTACCCTCTTTTTCCCCCTCTTCATCTTTCACATTTAGATTCATGCAAGCTAATGGTGGCGCACATTGAGCAACAAGTGCGGATCAATGGATTGCAAGACATGAGGGACGGGGGTACATGGCAATTCCCTACATATAATTTCGCTTCATGTTGTCCTAGAATTGCTGCAACTATTGGTGAACCATGCTATTGTTTGCAAAATTGTGTATACTTCCTTCCTATTTTACCTATCTTCTATTCTTATCATGGTATCGGGTGTCTACATGATATCTTTGTCGTTTTTGTTTTTCCCCTGAGGGGGGACGCAAATGGAGGTTTGTATAGACCTCTCTTATATGTTGTTTATTGCTGAACAATTTCACATTTGCGGAAATAATCATTGTTGTTCTTATCACGAAGGATCGAGGCACAGTGGTGAACAGCTGCAAAGTAATACTTAAACCTAATTTTTCTGTTTTTATTAATTATGTAAATTAATCAAATAATGATCAAACTGAAAAAATCAATCTAGGACAAGAATCTAAGACCATAAAAGAAAACTAGATTAAACAAGCACACTAGAAAGCAACTAAACAAAAATATGAACAATAAGAACAGTAAATTGGGATCCATGCTCATTGATTTAATTCTCAACTTAAAAATACTGAACACGACCCACTTGCCCAAACGGACTGCTCGCTGCTCTCGCACGGGCCGCTGGCAACTTCACTGCATTGTCCGTCTGCATGGGCCTCTTCGCTTCCCGTCTCGCTGCACTCGCGTAACTCGTATGCTGCTCCTGAGCTACGCATCTCCTATGCGGCTTCTCTCTGACCTGTATTTTGCATGTCACACGTACCTGCGCTGCATCTCTTATTACAAGAAAAACCAACAAAACATAGTACTTTGGTCTATTACAAACAAATTGTTTCATCATCAAAAATCTTGTAAATACTTTCAAGCATAAAGAAGCCAAATAAAATAACTTTGGCATTAATTGAGGTTGAAATTAATCACATTAAATTGTTTGTGTTTTAAGAATATCCCAATTAAGCTTTAATTAGAAAAGAAAATTGGTGAAACCTTTCGGACAAGTAAACTACACAAAAAAAAATTTCTAAGAAAAAAAATTGGGATGTTACACTTTGGAAAGTCAACACGGGAAAAAAACCGATCGTGTTGCAGACACTTTATCAGATGGGATTCAAATTGTGCCAAAAGAATACCCTGGCTTTTTCCAATTGGTACTTGATTAGCACTAGAAAAAAAGGAATGGTTCCGCCACCGAAACTTTTTTGGGTTTGCTTCTCCATACTGTACTCCATTCATTTTCTTGTTCACATTCCCACGACAAAAATTCTCTCTGCCAATTTGGACCACCATTCCTAGAGAGAAAAAATTGCACCTCAAAATCCTTTAGAACAATTTTTTTTGTATTATAGATGAAAATACCCACAAATTCGGAAGACATCAAGAATTTGAAACTCCGGCCACGAAGATGACGAACATTGAAACGAAAAGCAGAACCACCCAAATAGGATTGTAGGAGAGTACTAACCGAATCCTCGGGGAGTTTGAACCTCGAACGATTGAAAGAGGCCACCAAAAAGAATTCCCGAAATCCACATTCAGGAGAGAACCCAAACTTTTTCCAGACTTCGACCTGAAAACCAAGGCCGGGGCTAAAATCTAGCCTTGGAAGGAGTTGCATTTTGAAGAGAATTAGGAGAAATCATTGGTAGGAGAGCCACCTTAGAGCAAGGCTAATAGTATAGCTCACTGCTGGCTATATGTGGTTGCCATATCATACACAGCCGTCTAAAAGCTCACTCATATAATAAGTTAGCTGTAGAAACAATCTACACATTAATAAATGGTCCACACATCCATCCTCTCATCTTCTTTGGAATCTGTGTTATAGCCAGCTTAAAGCTGGTTATTGAACAATAGCCCACTTCTTCTCTCTCTTCTCTTCTCTTTCTTCCAACAAAGCAAAAATATGATGTGGCAGCTTTTATAGCCCGCTTATGTCACCTTATTATACTTGCTCTACTGTAGCTGAATCGGAATATAATAGGTTCACCAATGCTGGCACAGACTATTGCTTTCAATTGATCAGCGCACACATACAAAGTACTTCCTTTAGGCAATACCAATGCATAGTTTCATTTCTAGCAAAATGGAACAAGGAATTTCAGTTAATAGCGACACGCAGACTCATCAATCTAGGCCGCGCAGAAGACACGCAGACTCATCAATTTAGGCAAAGGAATTAAGGCTACTTAGCTTCCAGGTTTTTAATTAGATTTCCTATCACTACACCATGACACAATTTCATCGATAGACTATCAGTCGGCAAAACCCATGTAATACGACGCACTATCTGTCGGCAAAAGTTTTCCCGACAGAAAATTACAATCGGAAGAAGTCCTGTCGGGAAAAACATTTACCGACAGATATGTTTTTGCCGACAGATGTACTGACCGTATTATATGCTATTTGCCGACAGATACTTTTTCCCGACAGACAGTTTTTGCCGACAGATATATAAATGCCGACGGATCAACTGAAAGAAGAAATTAACAATGCCGACAGACAGTCTGAAACAATAAATGACAAATGCCGACAGATGCACTGAAGCAAGAAATTAAAAATGCCAACAGACAGTCTGAAACCTGAAATTATAAATGGCGACAGATAGTCTGAAACCGAAAATTATAAATGCCGACAGAAAGTTTGAAACCACATTCTACTACCTGAAACCATTCAACTGACAGTTCCATTCAACACAGTTAACACCAACCATTCAACACAGTTAACATTCAACTGACAAGTCCATGTCTCATAAAACATGATAGTACATCACACAGTACAAAATGATTCAATGAATACATCCATTCAACACAGTTTAAGTTCATTCAACTAGAATATACAATTTTGTCCATCGCAATTCGCATTTATATACACATAACCCTTGTCCAAAAGCCATAGAGGTCCTACAGTTAACCATCAATCCATTACAAAATACAACCGTGTTGGATCTTTAAAGACTAGGTAAACTATCTTCCACCCACATTTGATTTTACATATACAAAATGATTACTTAGCGTACATGCTACTAGTTGTTTTGAACAAAAGAATTTATATCCTTTGCTCGTAATGTTAACACCAACTTCCTAGGCCGTTCCAATTTTGCCTGCAAAAAAGACATTTCCAAATTTAGTGCCTTGTCATTAGTACTCATGGCAGTATATGGATAAGTATCATAATATTACTTGGTTGCAAACAACTAAAAATAAAAGGTTGATCAATATATGGACTGTATGTATATGGACTGGATCAATATATGGATTGTATGTATATGGACTTGATCATTAATAAGGTGAGTACTGCATAAGAAATTTAATGGAAAGAGCACAACGGTTTCTCAAACTATACAAGCTTATTATGATAGAAGTTTCTGCTACTTTATGTTAGTGTTGTGCTCATAGGGCATTGTAACATCAAAATGCCATTTCGCAGTCACAAAGATGGAGAAAGGCCATTAGGTACACCAAACAGATTGTTGAAAGGAATATATATCTCTCATTTGAGGCTTCTGAATTATCCTTTGGGCCACTCAATGGACAATGGCACATACGGTTCACAATTAAACATGAAAACACACCCTCTATTGCTTTAATAATCCAATAGCCAATCATCTCTTTGCTTAGCTAGTTTAGTAATCTTTTTGCCTAGTACAGTTATCACTTGTGAATTGTCACTGGTTAGGATGAGTAGATAACTAGATAAGATTTATTTACCTTTCATCAAAAGAGTAGCCTACAAAAAGTAAAGGAGGTTTGGTGCGGTGCATTCTAATAAGGTAAAACAGAACTAGGGTTTAGTACTTTTGTCATCCATCAGTTTTGGTTCCTTGGAGCCACTACTCGTTTATTGCTAAGTTAAGGTCTTGACTAGATAGATCTTTCCCATAACTAGCTATAAGAAACAGGATTCCAACAGGATGTAGTCTTTTTTCCCATAACTATAGTCAGTTACTGCGGAGAGAAGCAACTGCGTTATAAGAGTCTCAAGAAGACAATAACAGTATATATGGTTTGCAAGTGCATGCATAATAGCACAAATGTCCAGCATAGTAAATGTAAAGTTTGGAGTAAAATACCTGCAATCTAGGATGCCGCTGGCTTCTTGCTATCCTTTATCTACCAAATTATCAGTAATTAGCAAATAAAGTGCAACCATTACAATCATCAAAATGGAAATATTGTGTAATATAGGTTATTACCCTCTTGTATGGCCACGCAAATGCAACTACCGTTAGTTCATTTGTTTCCAGAACATACCTAAAAACATCATAAGTAAATGTAGCTACGAGAGCCACCGTTAAATTGTTGGGAAGTGTTGCAATATATTCTTTAAAAAAAACATGCACATAATCATGCATGCATTAGCTAATATATCCAAGATAGTCGTGAACATCGACAACAAAAATGAGGCCAAGAGAAGCTAGCAGTTTGGAAATGTCCTCCTAGAAACGTGTGCTCACCAACGAAATACTTTTTACTGTGAGAAGTACTTGTTGTCAGCAAGCCAATAGGTGATGAAAATATTATAGTTAAATAAGCTACAGGTCATGCTCACCAACGAAAGAAGGGTTTTCCCAATATTTCCATAGATATTCACTAACGTCTCTGCAACACAATTTGTTCAGTCAGGAAAAAACCAATAGATGTAACATAAATCATGCACTACAATAAAATAAAAATGCAGCTTACGTTGATCTATAGATTGCACACCCATCTGACAAAAGTTCAGCACCCCTCTTGTAATATCAAGTAAAATATTGCCAATTTGCCAACCGATTGTACTCTTCCACTTGAAATTCATGATGGCCTAAGGTAAATAGGAAACAGAATAATTAGAAATAGATATAACAGCATACTATTTATATACTTGATCCCATATTTTGTCCTACATCAAGGATATCACTAGCTATCTGTCAACACTAAGAGGAAATCAAGTGATTGTACAACTAAAGCATATAGCTAACCTTAATAATCATTATTAGCTCCGCCAAAACTCAAAACTAAAAGGGTTTATAACAGTGAAGGTAGAGAGAACTTACTTGAACACATTGATAAGCCAAAGCCAATTACCTTTTGGCCAAGCTAAAATGAGGCAAACAATAGCAGTTGTCTAGACAATACCATTGATTGACATGCACACTTTGGACTCTCTGGTTTCCTCGCTGCATGTTTTGAGTTCAAAAATTTGAGCCACTAAAGTGTCAGACACTGAAACATAGTTGCAGTCCCCATGGGACAGGTTAGCTAACCTCATAGATGAATACTTGAAAAATGGGAAAAGCTATCAATGCTCGGGACCATATTGTTACACACAAACAAAGTAATAACTAAGAGTCATAAAGCTTTCAGTGTAGAATGATGCTCGGGACCAAATGAAGCAAGAAAGGGAGCGATCACATGTCGAACAGTTGTTGTGTTAATGAATACAGGATGCCAAGGCATAAAATGTTCTTACAACTTTTTACTCTACGGCAACATTCAACTGAATTGTTGCAACAAACACCTAATACTTACAATGAAAATTCAGGCATCCGACTTTTAGCAATTCTGAGATAATAAAGTAACTACATTTGGTTCCTACAAATCCAACACCTCCAATGCTTTCCTACAAGAAATCCCTAACAAAAACTTAGTTATATGCAGAGAATAGGCCAATAACATTACTGTCGCCGAGATTTTTCAATGATTTTCCATACAACTAGAGTTACAGACTCATAATCTTTTATGAGAAATGTTTATGAAGATTCCATCTGAAATTGTTCTCCAGATTTTTCAATGGTGTTCTCAAAATAAGATCTTTCTGTTCCAAATATATGATGTTAATTTCTGTAGGTTTCCAAACAACCAGAGTTACAGACTCATGCTCTATTATAATAAATATTTATAAAAATTTCCATCTGAAATGCTCCCCTAATGATTGACCTTGGGTATCAGGATGAATTTGAAGTTATTATTTTGGAATCTACTCATCTGAATAACTTTGCTCAAATGTTAATTTAATCATACAAAACAATTTGGGATCACATTTGAAGGTAAGGGGAAGCACCTCTGTAAGTTCTAACGGCAAGGGGAACAAAATGGCGGCGGCGACGGGGAAACACCTACAGGGAGAAATAGGGACAAGGGATGAGCGATGTAGAGTGGGGAGGCCCAAGAAGATGCAGCGCATACCTCGGAGGGCGGCCCATCGTAGCTCACGCGACGAAGGGGGCATAGCCGGTCGGAGGGGGGCCTGCTCCTTCGCAGCCGGTCGGAGGCGGTGGTGGCGCAGCTGAGCTTCTGACCAAGGCGCCGAGGAGGTTGACCAAGGGGCCGAGGAGAGCGACCGGCCGGGCGCAGATGAAGCCAGCCGGGGGTGGAGGCGGAGGAGGTCAGCTGAGGGTGGAGGCAGAGCAGATCTGCAGGGGGGCAGGGTGAGCGTGATGGAGGAGGGGGGAGAGCACGGTGGAGGATGTGGGTGGCGCGATGGAGGAGGTGGCCGGCTAGGCGGGGAGGCGACAGGCCGGCTGGCGACGCGGGGAGATCTGGCGATGGAGGAGGTGGGCGGCGCGATGGAGGGGGCCGGTCGGCGAGACGGGGAGGCAGCATGCCAGCCGGCGAGGCGGGGAGGCGGCAGGCCAGCTAGCGACGCGGGGAGATTTGGTGGAGCGAAATAATTGGAGAGGTGGCGCGCGGCTGCTCTTTAGGTTTAGGTTTTGGTTAATTTGGTCCTGGGCGTTTTTGGTCAGTACGCGCTCATTATTTTTCGTTTGCCGCCCACGATTTTCACCGACAGATAGCCTGACCGAGAAACATATGAATGCCGACAGATCTATTGTCTTTAAAACTATATAAAATTACCGACAGATGCCCTGACTGGAAAACTAAAAATTACCGTCAATATTTTGTCTCTAAAACTATGTCTCTTTACCGACACACAGTCTGTCCATAATTATGGTACTGCCGATGGATTAACTGTTGGAAATCTTTACCGACAGATGGTTTGATGGTAAAGACTGATTTTTACCTAAAGATGTCTGACGGAAATTTTATGCCATGGTGTAGTGTATTTTAGAAAATACTAAAAAAACAAAATAGCACAATTAAAATTGCAAATGCACTAAAAAAATTAATTAAAAATCTTGTAAATACTTTCAAGCATAAAGAAGCCAAATAAAAGAACTTTGGCAATAATTGAGGTTGAAATTAATCACATTAAATTGTTTGTGTTTTAAGAATATCTCAATTAAGCTTTAATTATCAAAGAAAATTGGTGAAACCTTTCGGACAAGTAAACTACACAAAAGAGAATTTTCTAAGAAAGAAAATTGGGATGTTCACTTTGGAAAGTCAACACAGTAAAAAAACCGATTGTGTTGCAAGCACTTTATCAGATGAGATTCAAATTGACGTCTCTAATCTTGAAAAAGCAGTTGAAACAGAAACTGTGACAAAAGATTACCGCGGACTTTTTTCCGGTTGGTACTTGATTAGCACCAGAAAAAGGAATGGTTTGATCTATGACTGAAACCTTTTTGGGTTTGCTTCTCTATACTGTAGTCCATTCATTTTCTTGTTCATATTCCCACAACAAAAATTATCTGCCAATTTGGACCATCATTCCTAGAGAGAAAAATGCACCTCAAAATCCTTTGGAACAACTTTTTTTGTATTATAGATGAAAAGACCGACAAATTTGGAAGACACCGAGAATTTGAAACTTCGGCCACAAAGATGACAAACATTGAAACGAAAAGCAGAACCACCCAAACATGATTGTAGGAGATTACTAACCGAATCCTCAGTGAGTTTGAACCTTGAACGATTGAAAGAGGCCACAAAAAAGAATTCCCGAAATCCACATTCAGGAGAGAACCCAAACTTTTTCCAGACTTCGACATGAAAACCAAGGCCGGGGCTAAAATCTAGCCTTGGAAGGAGCTGCATCTTGGAGAGAATTAGGAGAAATAATTGGCACGGGAGGGACGGGCGGAGAGAGGAAGAGGGGCAGGTCGTCGGAGGAGCGGCTAATGTGATAGGTTTGCCAATAATGCTGACACAAACTATTGCTTTCATTTGATCAGTGCACACATACAAAGTACTTCCTTTAGGCTATGCCAATGTATAATTTCATTTCTAGCAAAATGGAACAAAGAATTTCAGTTAATAGCGACAGGCAGGCTCGCTTTGCACCTAGATTCATATTTATGTGCAAAAGTTACGATAGTACTGCCATGTCCTATGTGAGCATCAACAAATCTGACTTCGGAATGCTTTGTGAAACCAACAATGGTATAAGCCCAATAGAGATCATAAGCAGATAACTCAAGATCTTACTCCACAAAAAACACTTAATAATCAGAAAATTTGGTGCGGCCTCCCGTGCCATCTTTGCAAGATGCTCTTGGTTCTACACAGAACCTGGGGTTTTGTGAAACAATAGGGCCATAACACCGGGATTATGTGTCACATACTAAAAACCCTGTGGTGTTCTGCTACTATGACCGCAAAACATAGGTGAAATAAGGCCCCGTTTGGTACAGTTCCAGATTCTAGTAGAAACGGAAACGGTTCCAGATTCTTGGTAGAAACGTTTCAGGTAGAATCAGAACCACTGTCTGAAAACTGTTTGGTACAGTTCTAGATTCTAGTAGAAACTAGTAGAAACGGGGTTGAGGGTGATTCAGCCACAGCGTAGAAAAAGAAGAAACGTTCCAAGTTTTAGCCTGTTTGGCTGGGTTTCTCTCATATTCTAGTAGAAACAACTCGGTTCCAAGTTGCCAAACGGGGCCTTACTCTCTTAAAGCTGGGAGAATTTGAGCTCAACCACTGCCGCCACATCAACTTCTTCCAGAAGAACCTCCCGAAAATTTTGAAATTGCATTTACTCCTCCCACCGACTCTTTGGTAAAGAAGAGTCTGTAGTTCTGTAAATTTGCCGACGAGTTCTCCGCCATTTTTTGCAAAAAAAATCCAAATTTTCGTTTAGGTCCTCCCATTGTGTGAAATCATGTGCTGAAAAATTGGCTTAGAATTGAATTTGCAAAATGTGTTTGTTCATGTGTTTTGACAATTTGACAAGAAGCTTGATAAGTTTCGCTTTGGCGCGGACCAAATTTTTGGTCCATCATGAATGGTTTTTTGAGTGACTTTTTCATGTGTACGCCGGACCATATTTTTTGGTCCGTCGTGAATGCGTTTTTGCTCGATTAGGGTTTTGAGCAAACTTGGAATTGAGTTTTTGGTTTGACCTTGAGATTATGAAATTGGTGAGAATTTCATGATGCTTGTTTTGAAGTGGACTTTATGCAATGCTCGTGTGAGTATTTGCATGGACTAATGTTGAGTCAAGTCGCGGACTTGTGCTCGAAATTGTTTTGTGGTTTGTTCATGTGCAGGTATTGCTCGAGGGCGAATGTGGTCGATGACGGGACCGGAACTAGGTTCATGGAGGAACTGAGGTTCGGGACTAGGTTCAGGGAGGAACTGAGGTCTTGGTGGTCAAGGATGTCATGCGGGACGTTCGGGCTAAGAGAATGGTGCACATGAAGAATGGTTAGTCACGTGAGAATGGCAGGAGGTCATTCGCGTGCAAAGTGTTAGTCACGTGAGTATGGCAGGTGGCCATACGCGTGCAAAGTGTTAGTCACGTGAGTATGGTAGGGTTGCCATACGCGTGCAAGAGTTGTACTCGGCCAGGTTGGGCCAAGAGGAGTTGTGTTGAATACATACTCCTTCTAGATTAGGAATTGTATTCAGAACTCCTTGTGTTTTGCTCCTTTAAATAGGAGGGGTGTCTCCTGTTGAAGGGCAACCAAGGTGAGCAAGGCGCAGAGAGCCTCAAGCTCAGTTTTAGGGTTTGTACTCTTTTGATGAGAGTACTTTAGATAAAAAAAAATAAAGATCAATTCTTCCAAGATTCTTGCGTGCTACGGTAACCACGTTGCTGCAGTGTTTTCTGTTTTGGTTCTTGTTTGCATGCTTGTTCTAATTGTAGATTGGTTTTTTATCCTTGAGTTTCATCTTGATTTGATCCATCAAAAACCTTTCTAGGGTATTGATTTAGGGTTCCTCAAAGTCTAGTTGATTAATCTTTTGAAGATCTTGTTTAATCTTGAAGTCTTGATTAGATTGATTCTCGTCAAGTTCTGGAACAGCAAGCTTGTGAAGCTCATAACTTTTGATCCGTAAGTCCGATCGAGCTGATTATTTTTGGGTTTGATTCATATTGGAATCTAGTTTCTTGTGTCCAAATTTAAGATTTTTACGACGGTTGGATCTCCGGGAATTCGCTTTTTACCGAACCTCTGTCATTCTGTTTTTGTCGAAAACGAGGCAATTATTTGGTTCCGCTTTGGGGTGAACTTTTATTAGATCAAAGATTTGGTTTTAGCTTCCGCACAATCATTCACCCCCCCTCTGATTGCTATATTCGTGTCTTTCGATCCTACACATTGTCTCTTTTGTAAAAAAGACCCGTAGTTCCGCAAAATTCACCGACGACTCCTAGCTAGCACATTTTTGAAAAATCCCTACTAAAAAAACCAAAATTATGTTTAGGTCCCGACGGGTCCTCTACCGGTTTTTTACAAAAAGGACCCGTGGTTCCACAAATTTGCCGATGACTCTTATATAGCACATTTTTGAAATCCCCCTCTCGAAAGAACTAAAATTATGTTTAAGTTCTCGTACCATTTTTTTAGAAATAACCGTTGTGCCAAATTTCGCACGGCGCAGCGTAGCACGCGACCCTGGCAAGTTTACTTAAAAGAAGAAAGAAAGGAAGTCCGAAACACGCATCTGACGAAGTCACTAGGACAGTATAAACTATTTATGAGGCCAAACCTGTAGTAAACATTGCAGTTTACGACCAATTCATCATATATGGTATGTCCTTTTTGCAGATATAATGCCACCGGACAATTGAAGCTACGGTTTACAATTTACTTCCGTCCTTGAGTATCAGACTTCTACATCAGTTAAACTAGTTACATGCCCCGTGCCCTGCTACGAAAAACATCTATTTTAACGCTTCATTTCTTGCAAAAGCTGGTTAATTAAAGCAACGCTTCGTTTCTTGCGTAGGGCAATTAAGCAGAGCAATTAATGTGATGTGGGAAGAAACTCTCACTTTATATAGTAGAGATTTGTGATGAGTTGATTTTCCAATTTTCAAGCACGTAATCAAATCCGTGTGCAAGCCGCCAAAACCAGAAGGTAAATATCAAAGACCACTGGAAAATAAAAACGTAATAGTACGCAATAGTACGCCAATAGTACAAGCTAACCAAGTCTAAGATAGCATGTTGAAATGAAAACGTACTTGGCAGAGAGTAATAGTACGCAATAGTACAAGCTAACCAAGTCTAATATAGCATGTTGAAATGAAAACGTACTTGGCAGAGAGTAATAGTACGCAATAGTACAAGCTACAATTGTAATGCTTTAAGATTAGGTGATATCCTTCGATATCAACCACACGAGTGCAGTTGTAAGGAAGGCCTCGTGCACTGCTCTGTTATTACATCCACTACTAGAGAACTGAGATTGGAGGGCACCTAATTCATGTAAAAATCACTGTGGCGTTTCCGACAACAGGTAACTTGGGCTGCCATCCTGCTATCTCTTCCCAACCACATCAGGAAATGAACCGTCCAAATTGTTGCCCGACAAATCAAGAACATGGTTGCAGGTGATGTTTAGTGATTGTTAAGTTGTCGCAAACAGAGACAAGCTGTCGTTACTTGATACCCTGAGACAAGATAGCCGTGGTGCCTCGCAGGTGCAAACAACCACTCTCATATTCTCACAGAAATGGCTTTGTATAAGAACTAGACCGTTCCTGTCATGGACACTCTCAGAACAGCTGAACACGTAACTTTGCAGGTAACCATGATCAGATAAGTACAAACGTTAAATACCTGAGATTTTAATGAATTTAACGGAATAATAATAATAATCCACACAGTCACACCGAATTGAATAGCACACAAACTCCTTTTCAGCAAGCTGAAATTGTGAGTAGCACCAAATGTAACACATGCCGTTACATCTTGAAGAACAGAATAGCAAAGCAAATCATTAACATACATGCTGTCGCATGTATAAATCCAAACCACGCAGAAATCAAACTCTGTCTTGTTCGGTCTTTGATAGGCAAGACACACGCTAGGATGGGCTCTGTGACTAACACACATACACACTGGGACAGCCACAGCCACATCCTCTTATTTGAAATACATAACCAATCGCAAACCAAGCCAACTCGGTGATACATGTATAATGTGTAGCCTCACTGAGGCACACCACACAACGTCCGAACACTTAAAGATAAATATTTTGCTCTTGCACACAAATTAAAAAGCAGGGGTGGACGAACACACCATCAAACGGTCGCTTATTCTTCAGAAATCTTGCAAACACACCAACGGCAATCAATTACACCATCCATATATCTCAAGAAAGAAATCCATGGTAGAAACAGCAGTAGTACATGTGGCCACCAACTGTACCTAGATTAGGCAGACATGAGAACATGAATAACATAAGGAATTAATGGAAGAACAGTTTTATACAAGTACTGTACTACACTCATATAGTGCTATTATATACTCTTCTTTTGTTACATAATACAATTACAGGAATCGTTATGGGGGGCATATTCGGTGCAAACCTCCCTTACCGTGAAAACTCCGTGAAAACCACGTGTAAAAGTTTTGAAAAATTCTCAAAAAATTATCATAGGTATGGGAGGTGAGGTTCTACAACCCTGTAAAATTTGAAGACGAAACTCAATCGCATTTGGAAGATATGAAAAAGACAAATTGCAAAATGAATTTGTCTTTTTCATATCTTCCAAATGCGATTGAGTTTGGTCTTCAAATTTTACAGGGTTGTAGAACCTCACCTCCCCTACCTATGATAATTTTTTGAGAATTTTTCAAAACTTTTACACGTGGTTTTCACAGAGTTTTCACGGTAAGGAAGGTTTGCACCGAATATGCCCCCATCGTTATGACCATGACTGCAGATAAAAAAACATGACACTATATATTTTTGTGAAGATAAGTAAAGAAGTGATCAAATCGAGGAATTGATTAACTACCCCCTCGGCTCATTAACAAATGAAATAAAGTTCTTCTAATTAACTTGTTACTACAAATGTCTATATATACACGTACCTAAATGAAACGAACGTACGGCATACATACCTGGATGGTGGTGGCCTCACCGCAGAACTGAGACTCTAGGTAGGGCCTTCTTGTAGTACGGCGAGTGGCGTGGCTCGAAGAGGGATGGGTGGTGGCCGGCGTCGAGCCCGTCCCACTCTAGCTTCTCCCACCAGTCCTTCTCGCAGTCCACAGCTGGGCGGCCTTCTCCTCGGCGGCGGTCGACGGCCGGGAGGCGCCTGAGGCTCCAGCAGCCCCTGAGCTTGATGGTCTGGAGTGCCGGTGCATACATTTTGAACCCGCATATCTGCTGCAGACTGGGAAGCTCTTGCAGGTGGATGTGTTTCAGCTTTGGGAAATCCTTGGTGTCCTTTTCACTGTCTGCAGCTTGTTCGTCTGAGGAATCAAACGGGAAGATCTGCCTGAGATCACCGCAGTTGATGATGTGGATTATCTCCAAGCTTGGCAAGTTGAACCATGTCGACAAAGGGAGTACAAATTTGAGACTGGGGCAGGAGTGCAAGTGAATTTTCTGAAGATTTCTGAACGGTCTCCAGCCCTGTACTTTCGCAATGATTCCTTTGCTCCATATGCAACTGGCTGTGAGGAGATCAGACACCAAAATGACCTCGAGTTCATCAAAGCTGTAAACCTTCCCACTATCGTAAGAGACAAAGACCGTCTCCAGCTTGGGGCACCTCTCAATACTGCACCATTTTAAATGGAGTTGAACAGAATGG
The DNA here is from genome assembly GCA_036346355.1 of Rhipidocladum racemiflorum. Classification (NCBI taxonomy): domain Eukaryota; kingdom Viridiplantae; phylum Streptophyta; class Magnoliopsida; order Poales; family Poaceae; genus Rhipidocladum; species Rhipidocladum racemiflorum. Next base: position 56,758,553 of record CM070575.1, read on the forward strand.
TAACCTTCACGTACGGATTTGGGAGTAACAGAAGTGATGGAAGAATTATCATGCACATGCAGGGAATCGATCGATAGCATCAGAGATTCAACAGCTTCAATTGCCTTACCGCCCTCTACATCGGTGAGGCTAATTCCTTCAGCAATCTCAACATGGCGATCCAACGGTGGTGGAGGCGATGGGATCCCATCAGCAGCAGCAATCCTCTCCATTAAGGTACCACTGTATGTTCCAACTATTTGATCATTGTATGGATCTCTGTCTCCCTCAGCCTTGCTACTTGAAGCTGTCATATGCAAATTTAAAGGGAGTTGAACAGAATGGGAACCTTCACGTACGGATTTGGGGGTAACAGAAGTGATGGAAGAATTATCATGCACATGCAGGGAATAGATTGATTCGACAAATTCGATTACCACATCTCTCTTCACATCGGTAAGGCTAATTCCTTCACCAATCTGAACATGGTGATCCAACGGTAGTGGAGGCGATGGAATCCCATCAGCAGCAGCAATCCTCTCCATTAAGGTATCATTGTATGGTCCAACTACTTGATTATTGTATGGATCTCTCTCTCCCTTGCGGCTGCCTCGTCCTTCAACTTTGCTACTTGAAGCTGTCATGTGCAAATTTAAATAGAGGCTACTAGTTAGGTATGTTGTTCCTCCCAGCAGCAAGGACTGAATGAACCTCCCATCTCCTAGAACAACATAGCCATCGTACTTTCTGTATTGGATGTAGGGGGTTGGAGAAGGATCAGAATATTGCAATCTTCTGTCCTCCTTTCCTTTGGTGTCAATGCGCAGCATCTTCAGTTGCCTCCGCTCTTTCCACCATAGTATTGCATGGAGCTGCCGGCAGCCCATCAGAAAGACTCGCTCGAGGCTTGGCACCTGCACGACCTCATCACTGAGGTCAAGTTTTCTGATTGATGTGCATGATACGTCCAGCTCCTCAAAATGTGGCAGCCTTCCACGCAATATGAAATTCTCCAAATGCACACAACCTGCCAAAGAGATCTTGGAAAGTTTGGCTTCATCCTTTACTCCGGATCCTGCATCTAAGCTGAACGACTCAAGTGATGGAGGGAGGCCTTCGGGGACAACATGCTTCAATCCAACACAACCATATAGAACCAAACTCCTGAGGCCAGTTGCTCCAGACAAGCTCGGCAAATGGCCTGTCTCCCAAGGGCTTGTAGGTTCAATTACTCGAAGCTTGCGAAGGTTCTGCAGTCCCCGCCATGCAAGATTGCTGTGCCAAATCCTTCCCTTCTTTATATGTATCTCCCTAATGTTTGTAGCTATTTGCTCTATAATCTCGGGGGATAAAGCCAATTCCCAATCAGTGTAGCATATGTCTAGCACCCATAGGCTCTGGAAGATTTCCATTGCTGGTCTATCTTGCTCCTCCTCTTCTTCCTTTTGTGGTTGATCCTTGCAGTTATCTAATCCAAGGAATCTTAAGTTGTGGCAGCGACGGAAAGGAGGTGAAGAAAAGCTGAAGGTGCACCGACAGAGTTTCAATACACGTAGTTTGTCCGATTGTTGAAACATGTTATTGGGTAAGGATGTTATTGGATGATCTGATCCACTTCCTACTGCCAAGAAAAATGATGTTGACTCTGCTTGTAAATTTAATGCACCTATATGTGTCCTTGCTTCGCTATTGGAGTAGGTGAGTGAAGCCCAATTTCCAGGAGTCTGAAATTCATCTCCAATAGAGGGCAATCTATTATATGAGTATCCCTCTAGTTGCATCTCTTGATGCAGAGCCACACTGGCCTCCCAGGCTTCGTCTTCGTTGCCTGCTTGTATAATTCCATCACAAACCCAATAGTTGGAGGCATGGGTAGTCCAATCATAGTCCATTCTGTGTCCACTTTTAGAATTCAATGACACAACATACAAGCAACATTTTGTAGCAATTTCTACGGGGACACCATGCTGATGTGCGTATAGAACTATTTCTCTAGCCTCTTCCTGTAGTAAATCCACCCAATTGGATTTGCCAGGATTAAAATTTGAATAAAGATAAATATGTGAACTGTCCACTTCCTCTGGTAATGGTTGTTCTTCAGGCTTGGCAGATTCTTCTTTTTTGGAAGACACAGGCTTGACAGATCCTTTTTTTTTGGAATCACGATGTTCTTGTTCCATTTTTGGCTTCATTCCTGGGATGGGTCGAAGCCTTCCTCGGAAGGTCCACAGTACCTTGCTGACAACGTTGGACCATCGATCTCCAGGTTTAGGAATGCCAAAATCATTCAAGTCAATCGCGCTTTGGCTCCCATTATGAAAGACCACCAAACAACTGTATCCTTGGAGGGCTTGATGGATCTCTCTACTGACGTCTGCTATCTCAACCCTAGAGCCTACATCTACCCCACTGAAATCATCCTCCCCATCTTGTCTATGAAAAATAGCCATGACTTGCTGAGGAAGCTTTAGTTTATATGCAATTTCCTTTTGTAGTGCTCTTCGATTTTTCCACCTTGAGCAATCGACATGGATAATCTTATCAAATTTCTTCCTCAGAGACAGCGGAGTATCTTCAGCTATAGATCTGAGGGCAGCCGACGCGGCCAGTCCACTCCATCCATCGAAGTAGATGACCTGATTTGCTTCGCTTGTATCCTCCAGATAAGGAATTATCCCTTGTACCGCCTGTACAACGGTATCCGCAAGAATTTCCTGCATTAATAACAAAAAATTCAGGCAAAGTGACGAGGGATGGACATGGACGTCCATGCATGGGATGACGAAACTAGGCCGGTGCTCAAGTAATTGTGGTATTAATTTACACCAAATATGAAATATATATGCTAGTTGAGCTCGACGTAGTAGTTAATTTGGTGGTGAAATGACAACTCACCTTCCAAAGCGAAATCCGGCGCCGCTCTATGAGATCGCTTGGGATGTCAAATGGAACACTGCTTGGGATGTCGACCGGCTGCTCTACCGGCTCCACTACCGGCTCCTCTACTGGCAACTGCAGTATATAATTAGTGCATTATAATTTTATTTATTAATTAAGGTTGCCCTCCAGTTACCATCCAACATAAATTTTCACTACTAGAAAACTAGGTTTTACTATCGACACATCACTACCGATTAAATTTGAACCGGTACTGATATCACTATCAGTACCGGTTCATTTATTAGTTTGGTTATTTATGGACGTTACTTTGGATCAATATGGAAATAAAATTGTTAATTTTCCTATATGTTTATGCTAAATTTCAGTTAATTAGAATTGTACTTCACATGCCTCGCAAAAAAATTTGTACTTTTATAGACTTTTTCTTTTAATTCGCTAATTTTTATTTAATTATTTGAAGATATTACTTTGGATGTTGTATAGAAATCAAATTGCTAATTTTTTTTATTTTCTATTCCGAATTTCATCTAATTTGGATTGTACTTAACGTGGTCTTTTTTTAATCTGGGTTTGTTTGTTTTAATATGAACCGTTATGAGTTAAGTTAACCAGATAGATGGCTATATCTTTTTGGTTAACCGGATAGATGGTTATATCTTTTTGGTTAACGTGAAAGCTTCTATAGAGTACCTAATTAGTATAGATATATAGATCACAAAAATAAAACTATAGTGTTGTAGCATCGTTTAAACTTTTTACAACGAACTCAAAATGTGTTAGAGAAAAAAACTATTTGGTGTGAATATTAACATTTGTCCTTTTTTTCCTTTTCCATCTATTTTGTCATTTTTTCCCTTGATTTTCTCTTTTTTTTTTTGTCAACTTATGACAAATTTGAAATTGAAAATGTATACATAGGTAGAGTAAAATAAGTACAATTTTTTCCAAAAATTCTTTGTGCTAATTTGATGTCCAAACCAGAAGTTGTTTCTTGATTCACTACTACCGAACTAGCCTTCAATACCGGTTTGTAACTGCCTTCAGTACCGGTTTTTAAATCGATACAGGCCAGCCAGAACTGATGCACATTGGACATCAGTACCGGTTGGTGGATGGCACTAGAAATGTTTCAAAATATATCGAGGATGTATGGGAGAAGCGGGACTCGAACTCGCAACCTCGTGGCTCCAGCCTCAACCTTCTAACCAACCCCATCCACCATCGCGTACTGATATACAAAGAATATGCATTCCTTTTGAACTTTCCTGAAATGAGGCATCAGTACCTTATGCACTCTCATCAGTACCGGTTCGTGTTACCAACCGGTACTGATGCTCTGTGCCTTCAGTACCGGTTCATTTCATGAACCGGTACTAATGTGAGAGGGTATCAGTACCGGTTTGTGTTACCAACCGGTACTGAGAGCCCACTACAGCCCTGTAGTTAATGGACTGGTACTGATGTTACTATTAGTACCGGTTCAAATCTAATCGGTAGTGATGTGCCGGTAGTAAAACTTAGTTTTCTAGTACTGATTATTCCAAATTAAGCTTTTGCACTAGATATCTCCACTACTATATATTAGAGTTCTTGTCGCTCCTAGCTTTTCATATTAGCACCCTTACTTGTGAAGAGATTGGAGGCCAACCAAGGCACCCACGTGGCGCTCGTGTTTTTGCGAAAAGCCCTCCGGTTTCTTCGAAATTACGTCTAGGTCCTTGCGCGATTTTATGTGAGAGAAAAATATTTTTTTCGGTTCGCGTTTAGGTCCCTGGTTTGCCGTTTTGCATGGAGGACCTCCCGTTAAGTATGAATCGCGACCGAGCCCTTTCCTAATTTTTTAAAATAGCGAACAGGTCTAAAATTATAACAAATAGGTCCTCGCGCTTTACGTTAGAGTCCTTTCTCCGTTTTGTCCGAAAAAAATGTTTTTGGGGTCCGTTTTTTCTCCAGAGTATGCGGAAAATATTTTCGGTAGCCGTTTTTCCAAAAAAAAAATTGAAAACCTTTTTCTTTCTTCGTTTTGCCCGAAAAAAATGTTTTCGTGATCCGTTTTCCCTCCGGAGCATGGGGGAAATGTTTTCGGTAGCTATTTCCCCCCCAAAAAATGGGAGACCGTTTCGTTTCTCCGTTGTGCCCGAAAAAAAATATTTTCGTGATCCGTTTTTTCTCCGGAGCATGGGAAAAATGTTTTCGTTGGCCGTTTTTGCAAAACAAAAATATGGAAAATCGTTCCCTTTCTTCGTTTTGCCCGAAAAAAATATTTTCGTGATCCGTTTTTCCTCCGGAGCATGGGAAAAATGTTTTCGGTGGCTATTTCCCCCCCCCCCCAAAAATATGAGAAACCGTTTTCTTTCTCCGTTTTGCCTGAAAAAAATATTTCCGTGATCCGTTTTTTCTCCGGAGCATGGAAAAAATATTTTCGTTGGCCGTTTCCCCAAAAAAAATGTAAATTCGTTTTTCGTCCGTCGTTTCTACGTTTTTCCCGCTTTTCCTCATTTTCCACGGGAAAATAAGCGCATAGGGTGTTAAACTTGGCATCTAAAATTCCTTTTGCGGCTCGATCTCTAATATTTTTTAAGATATGTATTATTGCTTGTTGACCGCATAAAGTGTTAAACTCGACGTATATAGCTTTATTTTGTGGTTTGGGATCTAATATTTCTCGGAACATGTATTATTCTTTTTTCCCCCAAAAAGAGCCGTTGTTTCGCTGGTTCATCGACGGTTCTTACCTAGCGTCTTTTTTCCAAGAAATATCCAAGCGAAAAAAAAAACTCGGAGATTCCTGCCTTTTGTTAGAGATAAAAACTTGGATCAAATTTCACACGGCGCGGCGGAGCGCGCAGCTCTCACTAGTAGTCTCTAAAGTGCGTGACATACTCGTTAATACCTTATTCCGGTATAGCTCGACTTAAACCGCTTTGGTACTGAACCATTCAGTTGTGCTAGGTTAAAAAATAAATATATAAATAATGCATATTTGATAAATAATGCAGATTTGATTAGACATCTTAAGTTTTTAGAAATAACCTAAAACAAGTCTGGTGTCAACGGAAGTGCTTTGTTTTATTGTCCGGTGGATAGATCAAAACTTCTGTTCTTGGGACAAAATGCTGTAAGAGCCGCACCGCAACCGGAATGACAACACTAGAAGAGCTGAAGGTAGAAAGCTGTGGGCGGAATGGCAACTCACCGCCAACCGGCGGCGTACTTGATCAATGTAAGCCCGCGCGCGGGCGTCCATCCCGTCGTTCACGTTGAGCCGGGGCACTCTGCACGCAATTTCCACGACAGCGCATCAATAACCAACACAGAACACAAATCCAAACCACACCTCAAATAAATGCGGAGCCACACGTAACCACCTCGAGGCGGGAGCCACCGCGCACAACGGGTTTTGAGAGCTAGCCCATTCTTCCTCCCATCAGAAAAACTAGATAATATGGGTGAGAATTACTTGGACACCATGAAGCCTGGGGCTGAGCTCTATGATCAAAAACGAATATTTTCTTTAGAATTTTTAGAATGTTGAGTTTAACTTGTTCAAACAAGTTTGAACTAAAATTCAACTTGAAATTCAAGCAAAAAGCCTACATAGGTGGAGTGGTAGAAGCTGTGGTGTGTGCACAAGAAGGCGTGGGTTCAAGTGCGCTTGCTGCACCATCACTTCACGCCGAAGCATCCTGCTAACTGAGCTACGAGGGATTTTGTGATATTTATGTATGACATTAATGTAAGCATATCCCTACTACACACAAAAAAATCAGGCTGCCATGACTGAACCCGGGTATCTAGGCTAAGGGTCACTGCACCTAATCGGCTAGCCCACGCCTAACCCGGAGTACAAAATATCAAATCCCATCTATTTTGTTGACTAATCCCAAAATTTCTCCGTTGAAATTTTTGAAATTACTGTAGTAATTTGATTTTTTTTAAAAAAATATTCAAATTCTACCAGAATTACGAATCTAGGGGACCGGAATATGAGATTTCACCAAAACTTACAGTGAAATTTCACCGGACATTTTGATCCACGACTCGTAACGAAAGCAACTCGACCTGACACTTCAGGAACTACAAAATGCAAATAGTGATCCATTCATTACTTCCCAGCAGATGCATTAAACAGAGCATGGTTGCGAAACATCATCTCTACCTTCAATGCAACTAGGCAGAGTCGCGCTACGCAGCGCCGTGCGAAATTTGATTCAAATTTTTTTATCAAAAAACTGTGAATATACGGAACTACGGGGTCCTTTTTGCAAATAACCGGTAGAAGGACCTAAATATAAATTTGGTTTTTCCAGAGGGCCCAGCCGACAAAATGAAAAAAAAATCAGTGCAGAACCCTTTCGTGAATCTACGGAACTAGAGGGTCCTTTTCGCAATATAACAAATGGAAGGATTTAGACATAATTTCAAAATTTCTAGAGGGCCTTTTCGCAAAAGTGATGAGGCGGCGCACTCTTTGGGCTCTAACTCTTCTCCCTTTAATATATAGTATATTACAGACCGAGCCGGGAAAAAATACGATTTTGCTTTCCTTTGAGTAAAAATATTTTTTTATAGAAAAAATAGATCTAGACGTATTTTTAAATGCGCACGCCGCGCGCATGAACGAAAAATAACTCTACATTTTTTTTTTCCGGAGAAAAAGTAGACCTAGACGTATATTCAAAATTTTTGGAAGCTCGAGAAACCTTAGAGACCGAGCCGGGAAAAAAGTACACATCTTTCTGTTGACGAAAATATTTTTTTCGGAGAAAACGGCAAAAGGACCTGGATGTAAAAACCGGGGACCTGTTTGTTATAGTTTTGGACCCTAACGCTATCCTGAAAAAAGTAGAAAAAGGCTCGCTCGCGATTTGCATTTAACGGGTGGCTCTTTCCGTAAAGTAGCAAATGGGGGACCTAAACGCAATCCGGAAAAATTTTTCTTGCCCTCATAAAACATCGCAAAGGACCTCTACGTAAATTAGAAGGATCTATCTATAATTTATAGAACTGGAGGGTTTTTTTTTTTGAAAATAGCGGAGAGAGAAAGGGAGAGGTGACGTGGGGGGCTTCTCCGACCGAGAAGTCTCCAGGAAATATAGGCTGGAGACTAGGGCAATAAAATAGACCTAGACGAACGAAAAATGATTTTGCGTTTTTTCCTCAGAAAAACTAGGCCAATAAAACAGCGCGTGAATGAAAAATGATTTTACGTTTTTCCTTCAAAGAAAAAATAGACCTAGATGTATTTTTTTAAAAAAAATTAGCTCGAGAAATCTTACACCCAGGAAAAAAGAGCACATATTTCTGTTGACGAAAATATTTTTTTTGGGAAAAACGGAGAAAAGACCTAGATGTAAAAACCGGGGACCTGGTTGCTATATTTTTGGACCTCACTGCTACCACGAAAAAGTAGAAAAGGGCTCGTTCGCGATTTGTATTTAACGGAAGACTCTTTTCGTAAAGTAACGAACGGGGGACCTAAACGTAATCCGGAAAAAATTTTCTTTCCCTCACAAAAAATCACAAAGGATTTTTTCGTAAATTCGCAGAGACTTATCCGTAATTCAAAAAAACGAACGACTTTTTCGCAAAATGGCTCGTCGACACGTGGATGGGTTGGCTGGCCGGGAAGTCTTCGGACTTTGTTTTAGGTAGTATAAATATATGGTGTTTTAAATGTGAGTAGTCAAGCTTTCTTAATTTTAATTATTAATACATGCAAAACTATTTAAATTGATTATATGAAAATAGCACCTTTAGATTTATTGTCAAAAGTACTTTCGTAATGTGTAATGTTGGATTTATGTTCCAAAATACTTTCGTAATATAGTATTCTTATAACATGTTACAATAGAAATTAATGGTCAAGATTACATATTGAGACCGTATTTTATTTTAACCGAGGTATTTTTATGTTTTTCTTTTTTAAAGTTATACAAATATTAAAGCATAAATAAAAATAGATGGTGATTATATACCTCTTCGTTTACTTTAAGATTTGTGCAACTTATATTAGAAGGAAAAGGATAGAGCACCGCTCTTTAATTTTTATCAAAGGCGCAAGGGATCATTATAGTATAACACATAAAGACAATATCTTTTTAACCGTGGAATTAAATGCGAGCAATTGATATTATCGTTTACAGAGTGTAACGTGCGAATATTTGTACTGATTAAGTTGAGTGAAATTGACGTCCTTTTGAACAAGATAGACTGTCCAAGCTTTTTTTACATGTTACAGTAGGCGGTTATTACTTATCAGGCCATATGACATTTTACTGCCCCTTTTCAGCTCTTCCCTTCCCCCCTTAAGCATGTACATACATTGTCAGGAGACACTACACCCAAGGATTCAAATCTCGATTTCCGATGAAATTTCAGAGGGGATCGAAATCCAAAATCCTAACTACATCTTAAAATTTTGAACAAAATTCTAAAAACAAAATTCAAATCTTGTTTTATTTGGACCAAGATTTTTGAGATCTTAGCCAAAATTATCGAGATCTCGGCAAAATTTAACCGAGTGAAAAACGGATGAAACATGTCAAAAAAATTTATAGATGGTCCTGACACATCACTAATATTCTCATAAAAATTTCAGATGATGATCAAGTCTGACGAATTTTTAAAATTTTTGATAGTGCTACTGCCCTGATAAATGGCTGACCAACAAAATTCAACCAAATTTAAAATTATTCACATCATCTTAGAAAATTTTGATATTTTTTTGGATGGTCCTAACACATCAATAATGTTCCCATAAAATTTTTTAGATGATGATCAAGCAATAGGAATTTTCAAAAATTTAGACAATGCTACTTTCCTGATAAAAGGCTAACCAACAAATTTCAACCGAATGAAAAATGGTCCAAACCATGTCAGAAAATTTTGAAAAAAATTTAAATGGTATTGACACATCACTAATATTCTCAAAAAAAATTTAGATGATGATCATGCTTGAGAAATTTTCTAAAATTTTGATAATGCTACTATTCTCATAAAAGCCTGATGGTTAATGCATAGATTTGATTGAGCAACTAAAGAAGGTTTAGAATTTTTGAAACTTTTATAGAAGTGTGTTGAGATAATGATTAAGCTCTCAAAAAAATTTTGGATCATGATCACACTCAAGTGAATTTATAAAATTCAGACAAGAGTAATGCATCATTTATGTTCCTTTTGTTTTTGATTTTTGAAAGATAACACGTGCTAGAATATATTGAGGAAGGAGTCTGGATTTTTATAGTGATCTAGGAATGATCAAATGGAAACTGGTCCTCCATTAGATCTTGTTGTTTCTTTACCTATTACTAATTGACTATTGTCTATTCAGTGGATGTAAAAATTTGTTTGAAGATTTTAGTCATGTGAAGCATCATTGTCACTTGCATAGCTTGCATTATATTGACTGTACTTAAGCTCAAGAACAAGTCTGCCAGCCAACACTTAGGTTGAACAAGCACATACCTAAGCACATAAGCTCAACAATACTGGCCAACACTTAAGGTGAAGTCCAGTTAGATCCGGTCCTATAAAACACCAACCCAGTATATAAAATCATGAATCCGGCATAAAGAAGCTAAATTTTGGTGATATATGTGGAAATTTTGGGGTTACATGATTAAATTTCGAGCTAAAAATGAGATTATTTGGTTACCTGTATTGGCGAGAACATCTATTCATTCCTAAGTTTTATAACTTTACACCTGTGTTTAGACTTCAGAGTTTCGGACTTTAGAGTGTATGCTTGTACAGTTCACAATTTTTGATTGAGCAAAAAAATAGGTTCAAATTTTTTGAAACTCTTAGAGAAGGGTGTTAAGGCAATGCTTAAGCTCTCCTGAAAATTTTGGATCATGATCACACTCAAGCGAATTTATAAAATTTTGACATGATTATTGTCTCAAATTTATTCATTCTGTTTTTGAATTTTTAAATATAACAAATTAAGTTCAATTCTTTTAAAAAAATTTGTATGATCCTATACTGGTAAAGATGGTACAATAATTTTTTTAGAGCATGATCAAGCTCGTACAATTGTATAAAAATCTAACAATGTTTCTGCTATTTTTAATAAATATCTCAAAAATTCAGTTTTTCAACAAAATTTCATGGAAGATGACATTCTTAAGGGTTATTACCAAAATCTGGTCCTTTCAGTGAGATTACTAAAATTACTATGGCAATTTGAATTTTTTATTTGGTCAGGATTTTGAATATGGGGGATCCGAGACTTCGCCAGAATTTTTAACCTTGTGCACACCATAACAGTACTTTGAGGGCACTCATTCTACCGGAAAAAAAATGTCCGTCAAGGGTAAATTTTTTGCTAGGAATGACTTTTATGGACACATATTCTACCGACACCATCTGACAGTCCCAGCTGTTCGCAGTTGTTTTTACCAATAGACATCTACTAGCTAGAGCCGCGCGCTCCGCCGCGCCCTGCGAAATTTGATCCAAGTTTTTATCTCTAAAAAAAGGCAGGAATATCCGATTTTTTTTGTTCGCTTGGGTATTTCTTGGAAAAAAGACGCTAGGTAAGAACCGTCGACGAACCAGCGAAACAACGACCCTTTTTGGGAGAAAAAAAGAATAATACATGTTTCGAGAAATATTAGATCCCAAACCACAAAAAAATCTATAGACGCCGAGTCTAACACCCTATGCGGTCAACGGGCAATAATACATGTCTTAAAAAATATTAGAGATCGAGCCGCAAAAGTAATTTTAGATGCCGAGTTTAACATCCTACGTGCTTATTTTCCCGTGAAAAATGAGAAAAAAGGGGGAAAACAGAGAAACGACGGACGAAGAACAAATTTTCATTTTTTTTTGGGAAAACGACCAACGAAAACATTTTTTCCATGATCTGGAGAAAAAACGGATCACGAAAAAAAAAAATTTCAGGCAAAATGGAGAAAAAAACGGTCTCCCATTTTTTTGGGGGGAAGTAGCCGCCGAAAACATTTTCCCTATGCTCCGGAGGAAAAACGGATCACGAAAATATTTTTTCCAGGCAAAACGGAGAAAGGGAACGATTTTCCATTTTTTTTGGAAAAACGGCCAATGAAAACATTTTTCCCATGCTCTGGAGGAAAAACGGATCACGGGAAAAAAATTTCGGGCAAAACGGAGAAAGAAAACGGTCTCCCATTTTTTTGGGGGAAATAGCCACCGAAAACATTTCCCCCATGCTTCGGAGGGAAAATGGATCACAAAAACATTTTTTCTGGGCAAAACGGAGAAAGGAAACGGTTTTCCATTTTTTCTTTGAAAAAATGGCCACCGAAAATATTTTTCGCATGCTCTGGAGAAAAAACGGACCCCGAAAACATTTTTTTGGGACAAAACGGAGAAAGGACCCGAACGTAAAGCGTGAGGACCTATTTGTTATAATTTTGGACCTGTTCGCTATTTTGAAAAATTAGAAAAGGGCTCGCTCGCAATTCGTACTTAACAGGAGGTCCTCCATGCAAAACGGCAAATCAGGGACCCAAACACGAAACGGGAAAAATATTTTTCTCTCACATAAAATCGCGCAGGGACCTATTTGTAATTTGGAGAAAGCCGAGGGAGTTTTTTGAAAAAATCGCGGGGGTTACGTGGAGGCACGGTTGGGCTCCAATGCTAGGGCTTATAAGGTGGTTAATATTTTCCCGACAAAGGATTAGACCCTAATGATTAGATTATCTCCGGCAAACATTTTATTACTGAGAGAGTTTATTTTCGCAATAAAGTAATTACCGACATACTTTGTATTGCCAACAGACAGTTTGACACGTGCTCAAAGAATTACCGACATAAAGTTTGCCATTATATGGGTTCTAGAAATCAATTAATTTTTTATAATACTAAAGAATTTCTAACAGACATTTAATTATTTTCTTTGCTTCATAAAAGTTTTTAGTTGGCATTGAGCCTTCAGAAAAAGCCTTTCTAAGCAAGTCCAGTAACATGTCAAAGCTTTTATCGATCATTCCATCCTCACAGGAATTTAGTGTGAAGCATTCGGACTAAGAAATTTAACTTTGAGATGATCTTTCACCTAGGGTATATTCCTTGACTTGCATCATATACTAATTTGCAAAAATCATCCACATCTGCATTGCCATCTCCTAAACCACCATCATTGCCATCACAATCCCCTATTCCATCGAACCCATATGCCATATCTCGAAGCATTGTAGGCATTTCATCATGATCCTCCAGCATTTCTTCTACTTGAACCCATTCATATGCATTACGATATGCAGAAGATAATTTGTACCCACACGTCTAAAGCCTTCGCAAATTAGGTGTTCATATACAATGTCCGCTTCTCTCCAAGAACAATTAACACATTTCTAACAAACTCTATGGATCCTTCGACCCTTGTATATAACTAGGTAGGACCGCGCACGTTGCCGCGTTGTGTGAAATTTGATCTAAGTTTTTTTTTCTGAAAAAGGTAGGAAGATCTAAGCTGTTTTTTTGTTCTCTTGGTTTTTTTTTAAAAAAAATACGCTAGGTAGGAACCGTCGACAAATTTGCGTAACAACGGGCCTTTCTACCAAAAAAAAGAATAATACATGTTCTAGAAAATATTAGATTTGAAGTTGACAAAAAAATTATAGATGCTGAGTTTAACACCCTATGTGTTCACCGGGTAATAATAATGTTTTGGCAAATTTTAGAGATCGTTCCGGAAAATATTAGATTTTGAGTTGCCAAAAAAACTATAGATACCGAGTTTAACACCTTATGCGTTCATCGGGTAATAATACATGTTTTGGAAAATTTTAGAGATCGTTCTGGAAAATATTAGATTTTGAGTTGCCAAAAAAACTATAGATGCCGAGTTTAACACCCTAAGCATTCACCAGGTAATAATACATGTTTTGAAAAATATTAGAGATCAAGTAGCAAAAAAAATTATAGATGTCGAGTTTAACATTCTATGTGTTCACCGGGTAATAATACATGTTTCAAAAAATATTAAAGATGTTAATATTCTTTTATCGAGTTTAACACTCTATGTGTTCACCGAGTAATACTACATGTTTCGAAAAATATTAGAAATCGAGTCGCAAAGAAAAGTCTAGAGATAGAACTGTACACATATTTCTGTTGACGAAAATATTTTTTTGGGAGAAACGGAGAAAGGATATGGACATAAGGGATAGGGACCTGTTTTTTTATTTTTTGGGCTTAAGCGCTACTCCAAAAAATTAGAAAGGAGATGGTGTTAGACCCTATAGAAAGGCAACATATAAAAATAATTAAAGTAATCAGCCTCTTGAAACATACAAACTAATCGACGTCTTGAAAAATAATACATAGCCAACATCAACTATCTAGTATTTTTACTCTGGTGTTGTTTAACATCGATTTGAACGACTGTCAGCAGCATATGGAATAACTTTTGTTACCTAGTGATTTGTTATAGTTACTAGTTTTAGTTTTGGTTTATTACTTGTAGGTGACAACACATATACAAAGATCTCAGAGTGCTATATTTTGGTTAATCCATCCATTTCCTATGTAACATCCCAATTTTCGAGTTTTTGGATTTCTATTGTTTCAAAATTGTTTTATAAACTTTTCCCTAATTTTTTCGAATTAATTAAAGCTTAAATTGAACTTTTATAAATTAAAATGATTAAATCCAGAGAGTTTTAGGGAATCTTTTTGAATGTTTCCGAGTTCATTTGGTATTTATCGTGGCTTATTTGGATTTATGGTATTTTCTAAAAATCAAACACTAATTATAAATATCAAAATGCTCATGAGCTTAATTCTCTCCTCGCCCAATCTCTCTCGTTTCTTCGCCTGGGCCAAAGCCTGATTACCCATGGGCACGGTCCATTTGTGCACCAGCCCTGCCGAGCTGCATTGCTGCTGCTCTCACCATCGTTAAACAGTGGGCCGGCATGTCAAGCATACTTATGCTTCATTTCCGAGGAGTTCGTCTTTCTCACAAGATGTCACGTTTTAGTTGCCTCGGATTCTGCATCTATAACTTCCCAAAATTATAAAAAGTTGTTTAAAAGCTCCAATATCTACTTTCTGCATTTTCTGGCTTTTTCAAAAAAAAATTTGCATTAAATAAAATATTTTCCTAAATTTTAGCAATGGTTTTTGAATTTTCAAAATTAATTCAAATTTGGATAGATTGTGGAAATAATTTATTTGGGTTACAAAAAATTCAAAGTGCCTCTCCAAAAAATGTTCATAAATTTTAGAGTTTGCTTGCTAATTTTCAAAATTCAAACTCAATTTAAGCAATTAAATTAAATAAAAAAACAATTTAAAATATGTTTCCTTCCTTGGGCCTAGTCCTTCTCTATTGACCTGGCCCATCTCTGTTCTAGCCTAGCTCCACCCCATGTGTTGCTTTTCGGAGCCTTCTTTGTCGCGCAAAGACACCAGCACTGAGTTCACCACCTCTCCGTTCTCCCCCTGTCTCTCAGCTCTCGCTGACACCTAGTCCTACTTGCTAGCCTTCTTCTTCCATGCACTGTCGCTGCCATGGGAGAGGGACCTCCATGCTACTATAGTGCCCCTGGTTCCTGACTGCGTCACCCACTATTTTTGACCTCATGAGCACATTCACACGACGCCTATGGTGCCCCCTCCTCCAAGCTAGGCTCGGCGTCGACCGCAAGTAATCGCCGGTCGAGTTATAGATTCTCCCCTTGTAGCCGTGAGTTCTCAACAAGTCAATTGCCCTCATCTCGCCCCAAAAGCCAACTCTAACCGTGTCTAAATCTTAGCTGCCCCTCGCTGCTTCCATTTTACCTGTTCACAGCCCAGCTTCCCCTTTGAGTCGCCTGAAACACCATCATCATCCTCAACTATGGTGCGTGCTCGCCGTCTCCCCTGCCATTGCCGTGGTCCTTCCCAATAAGGACTAGCCTCGACACCCATGTCACATCGCACCTTGAGCCACTGCCTTTGCAATCACTTCCGTGACCATGCCTAGCATTGCCGCCATTGCTGGTCCCGTCTCTCTATTGAGCCCTCACCTTGAGAATGGTTACTTCCGCGCTCCTAGCCCTCCCCTGAGCCTCATAGCATGCTCAATTGTACTTCTCTCACTCTCTCGCTACCCTCGCATCATAATACCTTTGTAACATCCCAAAATTTATAAAAAGTGGAATACAAGCTTAAAGATTGAATTTGGTCTTCATTTGAATCTTTAGCATTTATTTGGAATTTTTGCAAATAATAAAAATGCTTTTAAAAATAGCCTAGTAAGGGTTTTGAATTTCAAACTTTAGTTTTGAGACATCAAAAAATCTAGAATTTTTTTTATAAATCGTAAATAATCTCCAAATCACGTCCAAAAAGTTTTATAAATTTTTAAATTCATTTAATGCTTAGAAAAATAAAAAGTAGCAACTCTTAAAAAGAACAAAAGCACTATTTGATTTTTATAAAAATCCACAGGACTTGATCATCCTCTAGAAATTTTATGGGAACATAAGTATCACCTCAGGATCCTCCATAGAAAATGTTCATAAAATTTCAAGCTTGTTTGGTAGCGCAATTAAATTCTAGAAACCTTGACTGCATATAGGATCTAATAAGAATAGAGAAAATGCCGAGAATGGAAAGCGTCTCGTGGATAAAGCTATTTTCTTTGTGAGGAAGCGTAGGCCACGGAAAGTTGCTTTCCAATTTTTGCTCTCCCTCTCATTCTCCCTCTACATTGGTCCCGACCGCTTCCGCGGCCCTATCTACCAGCGGCTAACCACCCGCAGTGCACGCCCTGCACCCAGCCTTCTTGCACTGTGCATAGGGGTGGGCATTTTTAGATCGAAATCGAATTACCGAACTGAATCGAATTAACCGATTATTTCGGTTTATGGTTTTCGGTTCGGTTTTTATTTTGGTATAATTCGGTTTTCGGTTCGGTTTTTGGTTTTCAAAAACCGAAATAACCGAATAGCCTATATACAATTCCATTTTTATAATGTTCTTCCTAAATCTACCAAACAATTATTATGTTTTAACATCTTTATTCATATGTGTGGTATATTTATATGTTCTACTATACTTATACTGTAATGACCTATGATATTGTATGGGTTTATGTCTATTTTATGTTGCGATGTGAGAAGGATAAAATCTAATCTACCTAGTGTTTATTCATATTCATATTTCAGTTAACCGAAAAACCGAATTAACCGAATCGAAATATCTCGATTAATTCGGTTCGGTTTTTCACTTTAGTCGGAGAAATTCGGTTACCACTTTTCAAAAATCAAATTATTTTAAAACCGAAAAAACCGAACCGATAAGACCGAAAAAAATCGAATGCCCACCCGTAACTGTGCACACCCACACACCATGCCAGCTTGCTCCGCGACGGAGAACCGGTGCCACATCGTCGGATTTTCCTGGACCGCCATGCCCACTCCCTGTAGTGTCCACCCCTCACTCACCTAGCCTTGCCGTGGCAGCCTCAAGCTCTGCCACTCCCAGGCACGCCGCGCCATGGCGAGACTTGTGCCTGGTTAAGCCGTTTTGTCATTGTCGTGCCTTTTCTGGTTCCCCAGCAAACCGAGCTCATGGGCACCAGTGCAAAGCCACTCGTCTTCGGCTATTTAAAGCCGCACCAAGGCCATGGCCAGCTCGCACAGACCCCTGCAAGCTTTCCAGCCCAAGCCCTACACAAATTGTGCCACCGTTACCCCCATTGCCACTGAGCACCCGAAGAATGAGCCAAGCTCAATTGAGCTATCCGGTGAGTTATTTTCAAATTACATTTTGCCTAGAACACCTTGAGCATGGCCTAAGGCCTCCGCCAACCTTAGTTGTAACTTGGATCACCCGAAGTCGCCCCGCCTCGACCATTATCTTCCTTGGATTTGATGATTGGTGCCAGACCATCTTGGTGATCCTTCAACCTCCATAAGTACCAAAATGAGATCCTAGGAAACCGTGGATGCTTTCCCTTCTATTCTTCAAGCTTAAACACCCCTAACTTTTCCTCACGGCTAATCATAGCTACCTCTGCCGCTCCTTCTCACCGTCAGCTTCAGCTATCTCCGACCAATGTTGATCACCTCTGATGCCTCCCCAAGCATCGCCAACCCCCGCCCAAGGTAGAGCAACTATCGGCCGAGCACGACCAGCCACTATTCACTGGCGGTGAGCACCTACCTGCTCGGCCCTGTTTCGAGCCACTGATAGGTGGACTCAACCTTTCAGTGTCCCCTCTCATGACCTAAGTCTCTGACAATATGACCCCACACGTCAGTTTTTTAATTAAAACCTGGTTTTAAATATTGAGTCTATGATATGTGGGACCTAGTAAGATTTAATTATAAATCAAAACGCTATTTAAGAGATGAGTTACTAATAGTCGGGCCCCACATGTCGACCTCTGTAAAATAAACCAAAAACCTCTAAAAATACGAAATGCACTTTTAGTTCTATTGAAAGCATGCTCTCTATTGGAAAACATACTTGCGGAAAATACGCCTTCAACTTCATTAATTTTTCAATTTAGGTGATTTTTAGTACATACAAAATCCAAATGCATATAACTTTTGCAAATGAGCTCCAAATTTAGTAAAACTCACATGCGTCCGTGTTAAGTTGCTCTCGAACACAAATAAATTAGGTGAGCTCCACTTGCTCTAGCCAGTCGGGCAAAGCCTCAACCGCCAACAAAAATAAATTAATAGTCATTTAGAGAAACAGAAGGCTGAGAACAGCTAAGATCCTCAATATCGTGTCCGACTAAAATGCCATTCACCACCATCGCAATCATCTGGATCACACGTTTTTTCAAGTTTCAATTGCCAGTGGCTGATGCTATTGCTAATGCTATGTGAAAACAAGGGAGCACCTGGCTTAGATATCCAGCAGGAGGAGGTTGTACAGGCTTCTATATATTAAGGTAGAAGTGGGAGATCGGAGCTCTGCTTATTTTAGGCAGATAATTGGTTGAATGGAGTGTCCATCAAGCATTTAGCACCCAATCTTTGGAAATCTAGTAAGGAAGGAAACACTCCGTAGCCTATCAGTAAAAGAGGCGTTTACTGACAGAGCCTGGACCAGAGATACCATGGGGAGTTTATCTGTTGTGGCAATATATAAGTGAGTGTTTGCAGCTTTGGAATCGGTTGAACAAAGTTCACTTGCTGAAAGAGGTGCAAGATATTGTCATTTGGAGATGGTCTCCCTCATTATGTTACACAGTACAATCAGCTTATCTGGTCTTTTTTTTTTTTTCCATGGATTAATCAGGCTGACATGCGGCAAACAAATTTGGAAATCCAAGGCACCGTTGAGATGTAAGTTTTTTGTGCGGTTGGCAGTTCAAAAACTGTGTTGGACAGCTGATAGACTGCAGCGTAGGGGATTGTCACATCCGGAAGATCAGGAGACGATGCAGCATCTGCTATTCCACTGCGTAGTAGCCAGGCAAGTTTGCTACGCCTACGCTATTGTATCTACTACGAATTGTGAAGATCTTGTGCCAAGTGATACAGCTCAAATGGAGGAATAGTTGACTACGGCGAGGGGTGCTATCTCAAAAGACCTGAAGCGGGGATTTGATAGTTTTTGGTGATTTGGTTGTTATGGATGGAAATGAATGCCCGTGTTTTCAGCTGAAAGTGCTTCATGCCTGCGTTGTTGGCTCCCTTAGCCTAGAATTGATATTGATTTGGCTGTATTTCCTTTATGTTTTCGGTGTTTCTGTTTCTGAAGTCATGATCTGCCCATATTGTAGTAGAACGGTGGTAATCTCTTCTATTAATGCAACGGCAGGCAAGTCTTTTGCGTGTTCACGATTTTTTTTTTATTTTTAAATAAGGAAACACCAGCCCCTGACATCTTAACCACCAGGAATACAACAATTAATGGGCATGGCTCAATCGTAAGATACTAAGATCCCTATTTTACTGTCCAAAAAATTTTCTTTTAACGAAATCATGCAATCTTCCTTCTTTCAAAAATAACGTCTTCTGTTCATATTTAGCATTTTAATAAAATCGTGATACGGGTAGCTTTTTATTATAATCATATAGATCATACTGTCTAGCAACGCAATTTGTGCTGGAATTTCGAGTAGTTAAGGATAAAATGAATAAATAAGTACAAGCATTATAACTTTAAAGATAAATAAAAAACTCATCGCGACAAGGGTAAAGGATTGCATACCTCTTCAACCGTGATGGATTTCTACACAAAAGACCAAAGAATATAGAAAGCTTCATGGGTGTAACCCATCTGCTCCTCCAGATCTCTTCGATGGCCTGCAGTGGCATACGATGCGTGTGTTCATCGACGTTGTTAATCCATATGCATATATGCTTAATTGTTTTCGACAGAAGAAAGTTGGACTAAAAAATGAGGTAGAGGAAGAAGCTAGCTGTGGTGGTGTGGAACCACCGGGTCTCTCTCTCTTCTTACTCGTCAGACTGCTTCTTGTTTTTCGGGGAACCTGCCTGTCCTCTTTCTTCCTTTTCTTTTTATAGGGCAGGCCTCAGGATATGCACGTCCTCGTCGGCCTTCTTTTTCCTTCCTGGTTCTCGCCAAGGGCTAACTTGACTTTTCCTTGGGTCTTCCCCACCTGTGTCGGGTTTTTTTGTCCTCTATTCATATACCCTTTGTAGGGGTTCAACGGGGATTTCACTTATGTTAGGGTCTCAGATTAGCCTGACACACCCTGGCGTACTAGGGAGGGGTTGTTGGGGAGTGTCAGATCTTGATGGTTCGTGCTACGTTTGCGCCGGAAAGAGACGTAACCGAGGGGAGTTCCCTCCGTTTTCCTCCCTCGCTACGGAGGGAAACTTCCCCTCGTCGCGGAGGGGGCGGTCTTTATTCTTTTTCGCCTTTTACCGGGGGATGGTCTCCTAAGGTAAGGATTTATAGCTTTATCGAAGGGAGAGGTTGACGTTTATAAATCCGTTCATGTGGGCCAGTAGACGCGAGGTGTTTTCGATTAGTTGGCCGAGGGGAGGGCTGAGCCTAGCCGGCCCACCACACTAGCCCCTCATGTCAGCGGGTAGAAGTCGTTCTGCTCGCTGGGATGCAACATTAAACGTCCGGGAGTTTTTTTTTTTTTTTTTTTTATAGGGATAGGGTTTTCCGATGGTGACGAAGTTCATCTTCTTTGGCTCCGCATTTCATCCGTTTTCTTTTCTCGTTCGCATTCTCCTCTGGTGCCTGGCTCCCTGATCTCCTACCCACCTAGATCTCCATGGGTCCTAGGCGCCCCCCTAAGATAAAACCAGTTCTGAGCGAAGAGGATGCCGCAGGATTATCCCCCGTTTTGGGGCGGTCGGCGTTGAGTTCTGCCGACCTCGATGCACTAGCGGCTGATTTTGGGGTAATACGCCCTTCCATGCGCCTCCCGGGTGGTGAAGAAACCCCTCAGCCTCAGGCAAATGAAGCAGTGGTGTTCGCGGCATTTCTCGAGGCAGGACTTCGCTTTCCGCCCGCCTCTACTATCATCGATACTCCAGGTTTTCCATGCGGAGCTGTCACGGCTTACTCCTAATGCCATAAATGCGATTGGCGGTGTTGGAATGGGCTTTCCGCCGGCTGGAATCCACCCGACAGGGCGCTTGTTTTCTCTCATAGAAGACGCGTTTTGGCAAATCAAGCAGTAAAGCGAGGAACGAAGGCCGTAAGTCGTGTTTCGGTTCTCCGAACTTCCGCATTTAAGAGATCTCTTATAAAGGAAATCCCAGTAGCAGCCGCCAAGGGGAAATGGGACTCAGGATGGATGTCCCGGTGGTATTATCAAATTCTCGTGGGCACGGACTCTCCTCTTCATACTTCAATGGGTCCAGTCCGCGCGATTCGATCCCCTAATTGGAGCGCGACCGCGGAAGAAATTAGACATCTTGACTATCTGAAGGCCCTTCGTGCCTGCAGTACAATGCGAGATTTGGTGGAAGAATCGCCTATGTCGTATCGACCCTTTGGCCAGGAGTTCCCCGTTACTCTGGAGCGGTCATTTGGGAGGTACGGTGTCCGTGATTAAATCTGAAGGGTACAAGACCGGGGCGTGGGGCGGCCGAGAGATTGGCTCGCAAGCTTCGGGCCCTTGCCAGGCTTGAGTATGAGGCCGCTTATGGGCGCCGTGGGGCCACCCGATGTTCTCGTTTTTATCGAGGGACGCGCGCCCCTCATCCCCGAGGGTCGATTGGCTCTCCCTCGCTAAACGAGCAAGGTTAGCTCGTCTGCTGCCCCAAGCCTGCTACGCCAGGTGGGAGCGAGGATTCGGGGATGATGACGACAAGGAGGCGGATTGGGATTCGGAGGAATCCAGACGAGGGTGATTCCTCCGGTTACGTGGCGGTTACGTCTCTCCTGCCTCCACCCTCCGGATTACGTGGGTGCGGGGTCCTCTAAACGATTCCCTTGGCTGTTGTGGGCGAACCTCGCATGTGCCATCTGCCCCAGATCTGAGCTGTCTGAGGCAACATCGAGTCCGATCGCTGTGGGGAGGTTCCTCGGCCCTCCCACTTGACCCTTACGTTAATGTGCCTGTTGACGGAGTCGATCCCGGGTATTCATTTCTGGGATTCGGAGTGGAGACTATCGGCATATATGACGAGGATGATGGTGATTCTCATTTGCGGAGTGCGCACAAGGGCAACTTAAAGATGGGACTGCCGCCGCGACAGGGGAGACTCGGGGTTTGCGGTTGAACATTTCCACTCCTAACACCCCCACTGGGGGAGAAGGTCTTACTCCTGATACTTTTCCCGCCAGCTCGTTAGGGTGCGATATTCTTTCAGGTCTTGATGAGGTTAATGCAGGAGGTAATAATGCGGAGGAGGCGGAGGATTTAACACCGCTGAAACAGTCCAAACTGGGGCGCTTGCCAGTCCTTTGCCTGTCGCGGAGGAGGAGGGTCGAGAACCTCCGATTCCAAGTACTCAAGGCGTCCCCCCCCGGATGAGGGGATTCTACCTTCGGGCCCGCCAGCCCCTGCGGTTGGTGTGGGCTCTTCCTTTGTCCGCTTTGATTTGTCGGATTTTTCAGCCTCAGATTTTGAAAGGGGGGCGGCTGTTTCTCCGTCCTTAAGAAAGATGCGCGCGGCCTTTTCTCCTTACAATAAATCTGTGGCTTTATTTGAGGAAGTCAATGACCTTTCTCTCTGCGAGATCTCGATGGACCATCATCTAAAGGTATCCTTCCTTTTGAGCTTATCCTACCGGTATCAATATCTTTCAATATCCTGCTTCATATCTTCTCCATTATTAGGAATTTGTACTCGCCAGAGATATCACGTCGATTTCGGACGTGCTTGGTCGATTCAACAAGGGGGCCCAGGATTGTGAGGCCGCGAAGGAACGAGTAAGCGGAACTAGAGGCGGAGAAGGCTAATCTATCAAGGGCACTTCAGGACTCGAGGACTCGTTGGCCAAAGTGTAGCCAAGCGTCCCAGTCGGGACTTAGCTGCGAAAAATGCAGAACTAGAGGGGGTAATTTCTCTGATGAGGGACCGTCTCGCCGAGGAGGAGCGAGCCCGCATGGCGGCGGAGCGAAACGAAAAGAAGAAGGATGATCGAATAGAGGAGTTGAAAAACCTATTGGTGGTTGCTGAAGAAGGCAAGAACATGTTGAAGAAGCAAGTGGAGGAATTCCCCTCTCAACTCGCAACGGCGCGGAGCGAAGTTCAAACGCATCTTCGTAACGCTCAACGGGCGGAGGAGCGTCACAACATGGTTCAGACGGAACTGGAATCCGTTGTCTCGGGGATTCACGGGGCTACAGAGGCCTTCCTTCAGCAGCTCCCTCGGTTCGGTATTGATGCGGCTCCGAGTCGTATTCCTTCCTCCAGCCTGGAAGCTGTCTCCTTCCTTGAGAAATCCACTAAGATTTTTGGGGATTCAAAGATCGACTCTTCGGCGATTCGCGCGAGATTGGGCTCCGTGAAAACGGCTCAGCTATTGGAGGCAAAAGGATGTACTCATATACGCGAGCATTTCGGTTTTTCTTCTGCAGCTCGTCGTTACGGGGTTCGGAGATATCCTCGTCGGTGAAGCCTTCCTCCGCCGCATCTAGATTATCGTCAAGTTTTATGTCAGATTGAAGCAGGCACGGGAGCCCACCGCAAGAAGTCGATTCGTCGAGCTCGGCCGTGATGCGTGATTCGGGAAAGGCAAAGAGAAGTCGCCTCCTTCTTAGTTGGTGTATCTTCGTGTGAGGGATTTTTGTAGACACTTGGGTTAAATCACTTATTTTATCAAATGACCATGTATGTTCGATTCGCTCTCACGGGTCCCTTCGTCCGGAAAGGCGTTTAGCTTCTCCCAATGGAGACCAAACGTCGATTTGAGTATTAGCGGGACTTAATGGTCCGGCGAACTTCTCGGGGGACGTGTAGACGCTTGGGCTTCTCGCGTTAGTATTTAACTCTGGCCCTTTTCACCTTCCTCGCCCACCTTGTTAGTATCAAAGTAGACAATCGCTCTCTTCCCCTGCCTTCCTTTGATTTTTCAATGGCTGACCTCCCCGGGGAAATTATGGAAGAAGACCCCATTTTTGCCAACCTGGATGAGGGGCCGCTGGTGGCAGAGATCCCGCCACTGCTGGAGGAGGAGGGAGCCCCTATCATGGTTCCTGATCTTCTGGGTGACGCTCTCGCCCCCGGGGGTCTTCCAGCCGCCGACGATTTCGAGGCCTTCATTGAAGGTCTATGGGCAGATTTCGACGTGATAATGGCCGCAGAGGAGGCCCTCGCCCGAGACCTCGCCAACCTCGACATTTTGATCGGGATGGTGCCGCGGTTGCTAGAAGCCAAGGACGCCCTCGCGGAAGCCGTGGCGCGTGCTAATCGCATCTAAGTCCGCTTCGTTTCGTGTAAAAGCTATTGTTGGATTACTGTTCTATGTATGCTTGGAACGATGTTATGTAATTCCCAGTCGGGGATTGGTGCTTGTATCTGTTCTTTGTCTTCTCTGTTTGAATTCCTTCTGATCTTACATTCTTAGCTTCCTATCGTGCCTTGAGTAGTAGTCGTGAAATGATCTCATATGGTTGCATAATGCGTAAGCACCCCCTCCCTCCTTGCCGAGAGAAAAACGGGATACCGGCTTGGGCGTATTTTCTCAATGACTTGGCGAGGGTAGTACGACGTGTTCTCCGGTCCTTCGGAGCGAAGGTGAGGTTGGTACCTTAACCCGGACGGTTATTTCGTGAATAGATGAACGGGGACAGCGAACGGATTGTAGTGTCGGTGCGACTAACTACCCACGAATTCTTACCCCGCGCGAGGCAACGGGACTCCGTAGCGAGGGATGGGTGGGACTTACGCCCAACCAAGCATCCGCGAAATCCTACCCGGCACGAGGCAACGGGTCTCCGGAGCGAGGGATGGGTGGGACTTATGCCCGACCAGGCATCCGTGAAATCCTACCCGGCACGAGGCAACGGGTCTCCGGAGCGAGGGATGGGTGGGACTTATGCCCGACCAAGCATCCGCGAAATCCTACCCGGCACGAGGCAACGGGTCTCCGGAGCGAGGGATGGGTGGGACTTATGCCCGACCAAGCATCCGCGAAATCCTACCCGGCACGAGGCAACGGGTCTCCGGAGCGAGGGATGGGTGGGACTTATGCCCGACCAAGCATCCGCGAAATCCTACCCGGCACGAGGCAACGGGTCTCCGGAGCGAGGGATGGGTGGGACTTATGCCCGACCAAGCATCCGCGAAATCCTACCCGGCACGAGGCAACGGGTCTCCTGCGCGAGCGAGGGCAGGGACGTATGCCCGACCAAGCATCCGCGAAATCCTACCGACACGAGGCAACGGGTCTCCGGAGCGAGGGATGGGTGGGACTTATGCCCGACCAAGCATCCGCGAAATCCTACCCGACACGAGGCAACGGGTCTCCGGAGCGAGGGATGGGTGGGACTTATGCCCGACCAAGCATCCGCGAAATCCTACAACGCACGAGGCAACGGGTCTCCGGAGCGAGGGATGGGTGGGACTTATGCCCGACCAAGCATCCGCGAAATCCTACCCGGCACGAGGCAACGGGTCTCCGGAGCGAGGGATGGGTGGGACTTATGCCCGACCAAGCATCCGCGAAATCCTACCCGGCACGAGGCAACGGGTCTCCGGAGCGAGGGATGGGTGGGACTTATGCCCGACCAAGCATCCGTGAAATCCTAATAGGTTTATTGATTTGAATCTTGGAGAACATGAAAATGGCTCAAACTTGCGATGTCTTTCCATTTTTTTATTGATAAGGATCGGTACATTTCTTTCCTTCGGATTCGACCACCTACGGAAAAAATTTTTTGAGCGCGTCGGTGTTCCAGGTCCGTGGTATCTCTTCTCCGCAGGGGGTAATGAGCTTGTGGGCACCCTTCGCTGTTGATTCTTGGATGATGTATGGTCCTTCCTGTGTCGTTTCCAACCACAAGGCCGGAGCGGCCCGCTTGAGCACCATGTCTCCAGGGTGTAGTTCACGTTTCTTCACCTTCTTGTTGAAGCTTCGGGTGGACGCCTCCGCGTAGGCTTTCATGGTCTTTAAGGCTTGAAGCTTGTGTTCTTCCTTTAGATCACACGTGATGTCAATTGCCTCATGGGTCGGGGTTTTGATTACTCGTAAGGATTTCGCCTGAGATCTCCGCAGGAGAAACGGCTTCTTCCCGAAAAGGAGGCGGAAGGGAGAACCCGGTCGCTCTTGAGGCCGAAGTGCGTGTTGCCCATAAGACGTGATCCAGCTCGTCGGGCCAAAGCCCCTTCTTAGAGCCGTAAAGCCTTTTTTTTATGCCATCAAGAAGTAACCCGTTCGCCCTTTCCACCGCCCCGTTCGACTGAGGATGACCCACTGAGGCGAAGCAGATCTTTATCCCGAGATTATCACAGTAATCGCGGAATTTCCAGGAGTCGAATTGAGTCCCATTGTCGGTTACGATCTGGTAAGGGACCCCGTATCGGCAGATAATTGTTTTCCATAGGAATTTGACGGCGGCCTCTGCGGTTATCTTCGCAACTGGCTCTGCCTCGATCCAACGGGAGAAGTAATCGATGGCGACGATTAAAAACTGAAGGTTTGCTCGAGCTTTAGGAAGCGCCCCAACAATGTCTATTCCCCACTTGGCGAAGGGCCAGACCGGGGGTACCGCATGCAGTTCGTTGGGCGGGGCCCTCGTTTGCTTGGTCATCCATTGGCACGCATGACAGTGTCGGACCATGTGCTCCGCATCTTGCAACGCTGAAGGCCAGTAGAGCCCCATCCGGAATAGCTTTCTCACGAGATTCCTAGGGGCCTGGTGCGCCCCGCAATCTCCCTCGTGTGCTTCAAGTAAGGCTTGAACTCCTTCTTCTCGCGAGATGCAGCGTAGCCACGGAGCGCAGAGGCCGCTACGGAACAAGAGGCCGTTGATGATGGCGTACTTCTTTGCTCGTCTTTCGACGCGCCTCGCCCGTGTATCCTCGTCTGGCAGAACTCCTTCCAGGAGGTAGTTGTATATCTCATCCCTCCAGTCTTCGCCGGCTGCCCGAACGATGAGGTTTATCTGGGAAGGAATGGAGGGGGTGCGAAGTATCTCAAAGAAGATTGTCGAAGGTAGGCTTCCTCCGGTGGCTGCGATCTTGGCTAGCTCGTCAGCACGTTCGTTTTGAGACCTGGGAATTGCATTAACGGTGAACCCGGTGAAGCCCTTCTCCATTGTCCGGATCATATCGACATACTTCTGGAGCTGCTCATCCCTCACTTGATATTCTTTGGTGATGTGCCCCTGAATGAGTTTCGAGTCGGTGTATATTATCGCCTTTCTTGCTCCCATGATCTTTGCTTTTCTGATACCCAATAATAGCGCTTCATACTCAGCTATATTGTTAGTTGAAGGGAATTCCAGCCTTGCTGCAAACTCCACTTTTTCTCCATTGGTGTGTGTATCACCGCCGCTATTCCCGCCCCACTTGCCCCCAAGACCTGGCCTGAGTGGATGGACCACATTGTTGGAGTTTGGTTGTTCTCCTGGCCGGGAGGTCCATTCTACCATGAAATCGACGAGGGCTTGGCTTTTGATTGCCGTGCGAGGAATTATGGTTAATTCAAAGGAGCTAGCTCGATGACCCACTTGCCGATGCGCCCGTGCTTTCCTATTGAAGAGCATAGACCCTAGGGGATATGTAGTTGGCACCTTGATGCGGTTGGCTTGAAAATAATGCCGGAGCTTTCGAGATGCCATTAACAGAGCATATGCCAGTTTTTCCATTTCCGAGTATCGTAGCTTCGCTCCTTGGAGGGCTTGAGAGACAAAGTAGACCGGGCTGTTGTTTGGCGCCTTGAGGCCGCACTAACACGGCGCTTACGGCCGAGGGGCTAGCTGCTAGATATAATGAAGCTCCTCACCTTGCTTCGGGCTTTGTAGGACAGGGATTTCCATGAGGCTCGCTTCAAGTTATCGAAGGCACGTTGGCATTCCTCGTCTGCATTTAAACTATCGTTTGTGCGCAAGGCTTTAAAGACCGGCAGACTTCGCTCCGCGGATTTTGGCAAGAACCGAC
Organism: Rhipidocladum racemiflorum; assembly: GCA_036346355.1. Lineage (NCBI taxonomy): Eukaryota > Viridiplantae > Streptophyta > Magnoliopsida > Poales > Poaceae > Rhipidocladum > Rhipidocladum racemiflorum. Next base: position 56,786,922 of record CM070575.1, read on the forward strand.
TGAGCGCTGCTATCCGCCCTGCCAACCGTTGTACTTCTTTCAGGTTTCTTGGTGGGGCCATGTCTTGGACAGCCCTTATCTTTTCTGGATTCGCTTCTATGCCCCGTTGGGAGACCAGGAAGCCTAGCGACTTTCCCGGCCCACGCTAAAACGCATTTTGACGGGGTTAAGCTTCACCTTTCCTTTTATCAAATTTACGAAAGTTTCTGAGGTCCCCGACGTGATCTTCTTTCTTCTCACTTTTGACAATGATATCGTCAACGTAGGCTTCCACATTTCTTCCCAACTGATCGGCGAAGATCTTCGTGATGAGTCGAGCGAAGGTAGCACCTGCGTTTTTGAGCCCGAAAGGCATCCGTACGAAGCAATAGGTACCGAAGGGAGTAACGAATGCTGTCTTGTCTTCGTCTCCTTCTTGCATATAGATTTGGTGATAACCAGTGCATCAAGGAAGCTCATCCTTTCGACCGGAGGTTGAATCAACGGTGGTCGATGCGGGGCAGGGGGAAGTCATCTTTTGGGCATGCTTTGTTTAAATCAGTGAAGTCGATGCACATCCTCCATGCCCCGCTAGCCTTCTTGACTAAGACGATGTTGGCCAGCCAATCCGGGTATCGAGTTTCGCGGATGATTCCCGCCTGGAGCAGTTTGGCCACTTCCACCTTCGCAGCTTCTTGTCTTTCTGCTGCAAGTTTTCTCAATTTTTGCTTCCGAGGCTTCACGTTTGAATTAACAGCGAGAGCATGTTCAATAGTTTCTCTCGGGACGCCAGGAAGGTCTTCAGGCCCCCAAGCGAACACGGTTTCATATTCCTGGAGGAGCAGCAGCAAGTGTTTTTCCTCCTCTGGAGACAACATGGCGCCGATACTTACTGTCTTGCTGCTTCCTGGCCTGAGCGGTATCCGTTGGGTTTCTCCCTGGGGTTGTGGTTTAGGGAGCCACCGGCTGCGATTCGCAGGTATGATGGGATCTAGCTCAGTAGCGCGGACGTGTTTGACCTGAGGTGGGTTCTCCATATCTATCTTCCTTGCCAAGGCTTGGTCTCCTCGCACCGTGATGACACCATCTGCGGTAGGGATTTTCATGCATAGGAAACCGTGATGAATTATGGCCCCCATGGTTGTCAACGAGCCCCTGCCTAGGATCGCATTGTATTGGAATGGCATGTCTACTACATCGAATGTGACGCGACTTGTGACGCTGGTTTGAGGCGTCGCGAACGTGACTTCAAGCTCCAATTGCCCAGAGTGCTGACCGTGCTTCCTCCAAAACCCATCAGCGGCACCTCCGATTTTTTCAACCGATCTTGTGGAATCATCATTTGTCGGAAAGCCTCCATGGATAGTATGTCCGCGGCGCTCCCTCCATCTACCAATATTCGACGTACTTCGCAGTCGGCGATAATGGCGGTTACTACCAAGGAATCTTGGTGCGGGAAGTGTACCCCCGTGGCATCCTCCTGTGTGAATGTGATTGGTTCGCATTTTACCGGAGGAAGGGTGGTGGGGGTAATTGCAACGTGGTTAATTTGCCGGGCGTACGCCTTCCTCTGTATTTTTGACGAGAGATGTGATGAGGAGCCCCCCGCAATGACGCGTTGATAATGCGGCGAAGATGATTCATTCCTACACGGGGTGTTGTCGTCCAACAGGAGGCGCTTCCGGCGGCGCAGGATGTATCTTGTCTTCCCTTTGTTTCGCCTCGAACCGCCTATATCCGTTGATCACTTTGCATTGGATGGTGTCGTGAGTGATATTTTCCCCGTGATATTCACAGAAGTACTGCCGGGGCTCTGTCCCTTCTTTCTTGTTAACTCGGCTTCCTCGTCTTGTTTTCCTCGGCCGGGGTGGTCTCGTCTTTGCTGCTCCCGCCTGTCGCCCGTGGCTTGCCGATCTCTTGGCTTTTCAATGTGGTGGATTCTCCTCCTCTCGTCTCTTCTTCCTGGCTCTGGGTATCGTTCCTCATTTTTGGGTTGGGCGGAGGTCCTTCCTCGCCCTCTCTTGCGTGGAGCGAATTCTTGCTTCTCTGTTGGGGCCCGTCTTCCCTTCGGAAGTTGTCTTCCTCCGCTGCGTACTCCCTCATCTTCGCAAAGAGTTCTTCCACCGTGCGCACCTCTTTACGAGCGAGCCTTTCCGCCAACGGTCCCCTACGCAGCCGCATAGCGTGCGCATTGATGATAGTAGTGTCGCTTACTCCTCGTACGGCACTTAATCCGAGAAACGCTGGAAGTAACTTTTAAGGGTTTCTTCGGCGTTGTCTCGATCGCAAATAGGTCACTTTCCTCTTTCATTCCGTCGAAGTTACCACGAAAGTTGCCTTCAAGCTTGGATCGGAGTTGTGGCCAACAGGTGATCGATCGGGGCTCCAGCGAAGAGTACCAGGACAGGGCTATGCCTTCAAGGGCTAGAAGGAGCCCCTTCGCCTTGATGTCATCATCTCCTCCGCCGCTTCAATCGCCAGTATCATAAACGCGGAGGAACTCCCTTGGGTCCGTCCGACCGTCATATGGCTTAACAGTGGGGAATTTGAAGCTTCCCGGGGAGGGCCATTTTTTGGCCCGTAGGCGGGTGCTGAGGGGGTTTGGATCGTGATCTTCCTCAGGCGCCATCGCAATCGCTGGAGATAGCACCTCGCGGCTCGGGCTTTCATCTTGTGATTCGTATTGACCCCGTCAGTTGCCCTTGTAGACGCCTCAACTCGCCATGAGTTGCTCGTTGGCTTCCATCAGCGCCGACGTGGGGGTCAATCTCCTCCCGAGCTCCGGTTCCTCCTCCGTGGGTTTCTTCATTTCCGTGGGTCTCTCGGCGATGAGTCGGATGTGTCGACGCTTCCGCCACATCTCCTCCTGGTGTTGAAACCGTTCGTCCTGTCGTCGGAGGCCGCCGCTTGGGGCTCGCTTGCACGGCCACCGGAGTCTGTGGATGTAAAGTTCCCGCCATGTTTCGGGCTTACATTGCGGCTGGCATCCGGCGTCTCGTCATGCGAAGTCGAGGGATCTCAGATTGGCTTCTCGACGCCGCCTTGGTTCTTCTCGTTCTGCCGTCGTTGCCGCCCCTTGATATCGCCTCCTTTCCTTTCTTTGGTGGCATGGTTGCAGGAAACTTACCCTTGGGCTTGATCGGCAGGTGGTGGTTTCACCTTGCGGTTGGGTTCCCCACGGACGGCGCCAGTGTGGTGGTGTGGAACCACCGGGTCTCTCTCTCTTCTTACTCGTCAGACTGCTTCTTGTTTTTCGGGGAACCTGCCTGTCCTCTTTCTTCCTTTTCTTTTTATAGGGCAGGCCTCAGGATATGCACGTCCTCGTCGGCCTTCTTTTTCCTTCCTGGTTCTCGCCAAGGGCTAACTTGACTTTTCCTTGGGTCTTCCCCACCTGTGTCGGGTTTTTTGTCCTCTATTCATATACCCTTTGTAGGGGTTCAACGGGGATTTCACTTATGTTAGGGTCTCAGATTAGCCTGACACACCCTGGCGTACTAGGGAGGGGTTGTTGGGGAGTGTCAGATCTTGATGGTTCGTGCTACGTTTGCGCCGGAAAGAGACGTAGCCGAGGGGAGTTCCCTCCGTTTTCCTCCCTCGCTACGGAGGGAAACTTCCCCTCGTCGCGGAGGGGGCGGTCTTTATTCTTTTTCGCCTTTTACCGGGGGATGGTCTCCTAAGGTAAGGATTTATAGCTTTATCGAAGGGAGAGGTTGACGTTTATAAATCCGTTCATGTGGGCCAGTAGACGCGAGGTGTTTTCGATTAGTTGGCCGAGGGGAGGGCTGAGCCTAGCCGGCCCACCACACTAGCATATGTAGTACCTTAATTAATTAGCAGCTGCGTATCTCGCATAAATGATATTGCACCCCTGTTGGTCTTGTCGTAAGCCAAACCAGGTGAAAGAGGAAGAAGGGAAATAAGAGTGGACTCTCGATGCTAGCTCGCAATCAAATCTTCGGTTTGCTTAAGCAGAGGCTGCAAACCTATAGTTTTCTTCTAATAATTCTGTTAGTAAAGGATGCACCTACTTTGTTTGCTTGGTTTGGAGCCAAGGAATAAAGATGGGAGCTGCCATCATGTCATCTAAAGTTTCGCCCTGGCTTTGTTGACTGAAAAATAGAACCCATCAAGCGCCAATACAGACATAAAAATCAAGGACCGGGTGTTGGATATACGAGGACAAATATGAATAGATTACCATATGTATTGGTTGATGATTATGTTTAATAGGTTATACATATGGAGATATCAAATCAATAATATAGACACATGTCAGAGAATATGGAGTTAAATTGACCCATGTGGAGACATTGCGACAATGTTGTAATCTTCATATCATCAGTTGTTCTTATATACAATATGTATGCTATATCTTTAGACTTGACGTTAACATATGTACTCGAGATGTGTAATGACTTGCTTAGAGGTTGTCAAATGCTACCCCGTAATTAGATAGTTATAAAGGTGTCTTTTGGGTTTGTAATGAAGCATGCTGCGAGGCATGGTCGATCAAGATAGAATTTGCCCCTTCATATAATAGGATAGATATCTTTAGGCCTCTCGAGTGGTCGAATTCCGAAAATAGAATGAAAAAAACACTCACTTTCCTATTGCTTCTTCTCGATGTTGGAGAGAGTTTAGGACTAGATACCCAGAGTGCCGGAGGTATATCCTGCCAGAGTAACTCCAGATAAGCGTGATTTTTGCTTGCATGTTCGACACCAGAGGAGCTCTTAGCGGGCCTCTTTCCAGTTGCCTTAGTTTGCAAAATAAAAGGAAAGACGGTTAGTTCGGTTCAAGACTACTAAACCTCTTATTTTGGTGGATCCAATTATAATGGCTGAGGTTATATATAGTCATGTAATAAATATAACTCTGCTTTTGAAATATAATCATATATATATCGTACTGTCTAGCTACACAATTTCTGCTGGAATTTCGATTAGTTAAGGACAACATGAATAAATAAGTGCTAGCATTATAACTTTAAAGATAAATAAAAAAATTCCTCGCGAAAAGGGTAAAAGATTAGCTCTTAATTAGACTGTCTACTTTTCGAAATAGCATGTGGAGAAGCTAGCATACCTCTTCAAGCGTGATGGATTTCCACACAAAAGACCAAAGAATATAGAAAGCTTCATGAATATAGAAACCCATCTGCTCCTCCAGATCTCTTCGGCTAGCTGCAGTGGCATATGATGCGTGTGTGCATCGACCTTGTTAATCCATATGCAGATATGCTTAATTATTTTCGACAGAAGAAAGTTGTACTAAAAAAATGAGGTAGAGGAAGAACCTACCATATGTAGTACATTAATTAGTTAGCAGCTGCGTATCTCGTATAAATGATAATTGCACCCCTGTTGGTCTTGTCGTAGGTAGCAGCCAAATCAGGTGAAAGAGGAAGAAGGGAAATAAGAGAGTGGACTCTCGATGCTAGCTCGCAATGAAATCTTCGGTTTGCCTGAGAAGGGGCTGCACGCTATAGTTTTCTTCTAGTCATTCTTTTAGTAAAGCATGCACCTACTTTGTTTCCTTGGTTTGGAGCCAAGGAATAAAGATGGGAGCTGACATCATGTCATCTAAAGTTTCGCCCTGGCTTTGCTGACTGAGAAATGGAATCCATCAAGCGCCAACATAGACATAAAAAAAATGAAGGACCGGGTGTTGGATATATGGGACACATGTGAATCGATTTCTATATGTATTGGTTGATGACCATGTCTCACAGATCATAGATATAGAGATATCAAATCAATAATATAAACACATGTCAGAGAATATGAAGTTGAATCGATCCACCTTGAGACACCGCGAGAATGTTGTAATCTTCATATCATCAGTTGGTCTTATATGTTAGATTAAGCTAATGATCTAATGACATTAAGCCTTAGCCTAAAACATGATCACTAGTTCTAATGCAGAATAAAATTGTACTAACCGGAGCCATTAGAAGCCATTAGTGTGGTGAAGCCGTTCGGTGATGTAGATGTCACAGGGAGGTTGGCGTCAGCTTCAAGGTGTGGGTGTTGCCGACGTTCTGTTGGAGGGTGTCGGCGACCTTCGGGTCTCCACTTGCACTAGCCGGGCACTGCGCTTTGAGTCTCCTCCAGCGCCGGTGAGGATCGGTAGTGTTAGGGTTTTGGAAGGAGGAATAAGTGTATTAGATCGTCACCTAAAACACGTGCCCACCTCTTCTTATATATAATGTGGCGCTGTGGATCTCCGGGGCAAGTTCCAATATATGGAATGCGCCTCCGATCATGGCACGTATTAAGGAAGGTGTTGATTAGGAAGGTTTTATTTAGGAAGGTGAATGTACAGCAGGATTTGGGTGGCAAACATCCCTTAGCCGAGATCAACCAACATTCTCCCACTTGATCGAAGGCTATCATAATTTATTCACTCTTAGTAAAACAGCGGTCCAAAGTAATGTGTTTTCAACAGCAAATGAAAACGCCATTGAAATATCAGTATCTATAGTCCACCATAATACCTCGATAGAATACTAGCTTAGTCATAACGGGTGTTGATCGATTTTAAAGCCCCAATATCCAGGATCATGATCAAAGGTCCTTCAATAAACCCATGCCGGTAGTATGTTCTTTAAATAAGTTAGGAGGTAAACCTTTTGTGAGCGGATCCGCGAGCATTGACTTAGTACTGGTTTGCTCAATTTTGATAGTTTGATCCTGGATTCTATCTTTCACAATATGGTATTTAATGTCAATGTGTTTGGCAGCACCACTTGACTTGTTGTTACTCGAATATAAAACTATGGCCTTGGTAAATCTGGAGAGGGACTTGTTGGTTATGTTGATTCTGACTATGCTGGTGATTTAGACCAGAGGAGATCTCTCACAGGTTATGTTTTCACTATTAGTGATTGTGCTGTCAGTTGGAAAGCAAACTTGCAGGCCACTGTTGCTTTATCAACCACTGAAGCTGAATATATGGCTATTTCTGAAGCATACAAAGAAGCTACTTGGTTGAGAGGTTTGTACACTGAGCTTAGCGGGGTTACTGTTTGTGTTACTATATTTTGTGATAGTCAAAGTGCTATTTGCCTCACACAGGATCAGATGTATCATGAAAAAACAAACCACATTGATGTGAGGTATCACTACATCCGAGATGTTATTGCTCAAGGTGATATCAAAATATCCAAGATAAGTACACATGACAATCCCACCGACATGATTGTTGGGGAACACGGTATGCTACTCTAGCACAAATTAAAATTTTTCTACCGCATAACCAGAAAGCTACTCGCGAGAAGGGGATCATAGATCAATTATCACTAGACGCGCAGTTGCGGAATCCTTCGCACGTCGATGTAGTGGATCGTTCCCGCCGCAGTCGTGGATCGTCCTCGCACGCTGCAGTCGCAGCAGCGTCACCACAGCAATCCACACGTCCAGGGATGGGACGCCGTGCGTCGGTGTGCAAGCACCGGATCGCTCAGCAGGGGCAGCGAGAGGAGGTGGCTAGGGTTTTGGGTGAGGCACTTCAAAACCACACGCGAGAGTATGTTCTACGCCCAGCCTCCTCCCCTCCTTATATAGCCACGAGTTGAAACCCTAGGCAGTCAGGGCCCATCTACGCGCTAAGCCCACGAGGTCCATTAATTACGGATCCAATCAGAATTAATGCGTCCCAGCCCGTTAAGTGTGTGACCCTATAGGTTCATGTGCATTTGGACATAGATTCGGAAAACCCTTTTCTAATCCAATAATCGGTAGCGGCTCCTTGCAGAGTATGCCAACTCCCAAACGCATATGAGTAAAGTACTGATGTAATAATCCCTTTGCCAAACTATGTGAAGATCGAACTCAAGGCGAGAAGAATGTCAGCCTTTGACAGTTCAATCCATCTCTCGTATCCGTGATATATTAATAAGTTGTGATTGACTCCTCAATCACGGCATGGCCATGCACTTCCTTAATAATATCACATGAGTGGCCTATACATATATCTCCGTTACACCGGAGTGGCAAATCCCATCTTGATCGCTCACTTCCCTCTGCATGTTTCATAGTGAACATGAAAGCTACCTTTATAACTATCCGGTTAGGAAATAGTGTTTGGTAGCCCCAAGGTAAACTATTACACATGTAGGAAATATGACAATCTCAGGTCTAAGGATCATACATCTACTACGTATGAGATACACTGATGACACATAAGAATGTTACATTCTCGCAGTGTCTCATTGTGGGTCTACCTAACCCATGTTCTTCAATATGTGTTCACAATGTATTGATGATATCTCCATATCCCATGATCTATGAAACATGATCATCGATCAGTACATGTGCTGATCTATTCATCGTCGTCCACTACGATGATATCTTATCAGAGATACTTACCGAATTATATCAATGAATAAAGAGTTTCATAAGCAAGTCACATACTTGTTGATCAATATAATGATATACATTCATTGGATCAATAATCATATTAATATTCATAAACATAGTCATGTTACAGTCATCTATATGACTGCCTCAAGGGCATAATACTAACAATCTCCCACTTGCACTTGAGTCAGTCAATTAAGCATCTAATACCAATAGACCTTGTGTGCGCCTTATGCTTAGGCTGTGGGAGAGGCTTCGTTAACGGATCAGCCACATTAGCTTCCGTATGTACTTTGCATATCTTCACGTCACGTCTATTCACAATCTCGCGAATAAGGTGAAAGCGTCGGAGTATGTGTTTGGACTTCTGTAACACCCCAAAATTTTGCTTTTGTTAAATTCATGTGTGATTTGGCACTTTGGTGAATTTTTGGAATTTTCTGGAATTTATTTGAATTTATTCTATTATGAAATAATTAAAGAATTTAACTTTGCAAATAAAATTTTGTTGGAAATATTTTATTTGAGTCCCAAAAGCCTTAAAATATTTTCTAGAATTTTTCTGGAATTTTTCTGAGTCTTTTGCTATTTTTAATGAATTAAATGAATTTCTGGGAATTAATTGAATTATTTAATCGCTGGGAAATTGCGAGTGGGTTTGTACTGTTCCTCCGACCGAGCCCGAGTCAGACTCGAGTCCGAGTTCGACTCGAACCCAACCGAACCCTAACCGCGTGACCATCCGATCAAGATCGAACGGCCACGATTGAGCCACGTCACCGAGCCCGAGTCCGACCGAGCCAGCCAGCTCGCCCGAGCCAGACCCGAGCCCAAACCCGCGCACCGTTGGATCTTGATCCAACAGCTGAACGCGTGCCACGTCACCTTCTCCGTGTCGCCGTCGGAGTCCGCCGCCGCAACGGAGTGGGCCTCGGTTTCCGCTCGTTTCACGGAAGCCGAGGGCACTATTTAATGCGCCGCCGCCACCGCCGGGTTCCTCTCTCCCGTGCGCACCCGTAGCCCTAGCTCACGCCGCCTGAGCCGCCGCCGTCTAGTCGCAATCGCTCGCCGTAGTTGCCGTAGCTCTCTGCCGCGGTTAATTGCTGTTTCCGCCGCCGTCCACCGTCCTCTGCCGCCGTTGAGCCTAGTTCCGGAACCGCGGGGTCAAGCAGCGTCGGTGAGGACCTCTCACTTGGCCGGAGCACGCCCGCAGCGCTGTTGCCATGGTCGCCGTCTTCATCTCCGGTAAGCCAGCGCCGCCGCAAGCCATCACCGCCTCGCGAACTCCCTCAACCGTCCGATCCGGATCCAACGGTCCAGATCACGCCACGTCACCCTGGTGAGTTTCCACGTTGAAATCCTAGATTCATTCTCAGCCGTTAGATCTAGATCAAACGGTTAGGGTTAGCCGCGTTGTTTACGTTAGATTGGATCTTGACCGTCCGATCAAGATCGAACGGTGCAGATCAGCCGAGTAGTTATCTACTGCGTTAAGCTAGATCCAATCTGGGCCGTTGATTTTCAAACCAACGGCTCGGATCGAGCCACGTGTTCGGGGAGCCGAACCGCCGCGCCCACGCCGGCGTGCGCGTGGGTCACCGACACGCCGGGCCCGCTTGTCAGCGACTGCACCGTGACGTCACCCATGACGTCATCGGTGGGTCCCACCTATCAGACGCCTCAGCCGAGTGCGGTGACGCTGGCCACGACGCCACCGAGGCCCACTGTCGTCGGTCTTGCGGACCGGGTCCACAAGTGGACCCGAGCCGTGAGGCTGAGCCGTGGACGGCCGACGCCACCGCCCAATCGAGGCTGCCACGTGTCATCGGCGCCAATAAAGGTTTTCCGAAAAAGAAAATGATTTATTAATTCAAATAAATGATTTCAGAATTTGTTTCAAACTTCAAACGCTTATAACTTTTGCATTTTAACTCCGATTTGAGTGTTTCAAATTTCTAAATTTGTATAAAATTGAGATCTACCTAATGATGAATTTTATTTAATTTTTGTACTAAAGTTTTTCTCTGTAATATTATTTAATTGATTATTTAAACTATAAACTGCTTGTATCTTTTGCGTTTAAACTCCGAATTTGACGATTCCAGTTTCTAAAAATTCATAAAATATTGCTCTCTCTGTTTATGAACTTTATTTGGATGTTTGGACACTTTTTACCTACTGTTTATTTATTTATTGCTATTTGCACGCGTTACGAGTAGACGTTGAAGTGCCCGAGGGATTCGAAGGTGAAGTGTTGACCCAAGAGCCAGGTCAGGACCAAGAACAAGTACTCTTTGAAGGCAAGTTATGCTTTGACCATGTTGATCCCATTTTGATACCTATTTTTGATTCAAGTTATTGCATGCTAGTTTAATTGGAAAATACTTTATTTAATTCCGGGGAATTAGATAAATGCCAAATTGTTGTATGACACCTTGGTTAATTAAATATGTGACATGACCCCTTGTCACCCTAGTTGTGGATTACTAGTTGGACATTACTAAATTGCCAACATGGGATTTTAGATCGTTGTAGTATGCTTAGCCTTGCCACGTGACATGATTTTGGACAATCAAATGTTAATGTTGACTTAATGATATATTGAACCTGTTTTGGAAAGGTATCATGTGTTGTGATGTTGATGGCACGTGGTGCATGGTAATCAACTGGGGTTTGATAAATAGCTTTTGACCGGGGCATGTGGCAAGAATGATCGGGTGGGCCAGTTGTGGCATCGGGATTGTTGGTTTGGTTCTTCGGGTAGTCTTGCCCTGGTCACCCTAAGGACTTAACCTTGCAAGCCTTTGAACTGAGTCAAGCGTGCAACCACTTGTCTGCAATGGGACAGACCTAGTTGATTAAGTTGCTAATAACGTACCTGTGAGACCTTTGGGTGTCAACTACACCCTTTGTGTATGTTGTACGGGGGAGCGTACCGGGGCTGCGGCCAGGTACCCATCTAACGATGGATTGACCTAAACTTCGCCTTTGCTAAGGGAAGGGTTAGTGTGCAACACCGGAGAGGACCACTGGTACTGTTAGAAGTTTCCGAAAGACTTTGTTACGGGAACTCGCCTTTGTGGTGTTTGACTGTATCTCGTGGGTAAAGTGCATAACCTCTGCAGAGTGTAAAATCTATTCGAATAGCCGTGTCCGCGGTATTGGACATTGCTCGGGAATTACAGTTAAGGGTTAGACTTTCATGAAAACAACTTGGACTTGGAAAGAGGGTTTGGTTTAAAGAATGATGTTGATGGAAATGTGGATTAGGATTGGGAAAGATGTTGATTAAACTCCTGGAAAAGTTACTGATCTTATACTTGTTTCTACTGCTTTCGAATCTACTTATGATACCTGTTAAATGCTGTTTACTGCAAATAAACCTTGAGCTATTCCATTGTACAAAGCCATGCATGTAGTATATTAGCTGCATTCTGTGCATGACTTGCTGAGTACCAAGTACTCACCCTTGCCTCAATACAACACCAGTCGAAGAGGAGTCTACACCAGCTTTGGAGGAGGAACTTCCAGAAGAACCGTCGAACTAGGGAGCGGGCCCAGTCAGTTGCCTGTGGTATACTGGATGGCGCCACGAAGTTATCTTATTTTCCGCTGCAGTTATTTCTTCTTATTAAGTTTCGCCCTGCGTGGCGTATATTTGTAACTTGACCCTAAGGTCGAGCAACCAGTTTGGCTAACTATTTAAAGTACTTTATTAGTATCGTTTGGTATGATTATGATATTTACCAATGTTGAGACTGTGTGCACTAGCGCGTTCCTGGACTAGTGCTGAATACACAGAGGGTCCGGATTTGCAGATTCGAGTCCCGACAGAGGTGGTATCAGAGCCATACTGACTGTAGGCTCACCCATAGTTAGAATGGTCGTAGTGAGGATAAAACTTATTTTCTAAAGCTAAAAGTTTGTCAAGATAATGAATGAATTCTCGACTTACCCCTTTCTTTTTTGTTCATACCCCTTGCTGAGTTCTTTTTATCTTCCACCTTGATTTTAAAATGTTGCGTTCTTACGCAAGTGTCTTCTGGCAGATGATGATGAAGAACAACTACGCCGAGCGTGAAGGAGGCTATGCCGCCGAGTTGTGGCGTATGCTTCAGTTTCTTGGAGGATTTGAGAGGCCGCTCTACCGAGGGACTACACTCGTGCAGGCAGGACTGGTCATAGGATGGGACGTCAAGATCACGGTGTATGCCCAAGAGAAGACAAAGTGCAGTCGCCCTTTCCGCTTCACCGCCAGGAGATCTACCTTTGAGATTGGAATCCAGGAGGTGTCGCGTCGAGCAATGTAGCAGATCGCCCGCACTTACTCCAGAGAGCTGGAAGGCACCGTATTCCATCACCACCCACGCCGAGACAGCAGAGCTCAACGAAAGCCGATAGAAGATGAGGATGCTACCGTCACTCACTTAGCCAGATTCGTCGCCGCTTAGGAGGAGCAGATCGAGGACACAGTTCAGGAATTGAAGAAGGCTCACGAGCAGGTTGAGGAAGAGAAGAAGCACTTGGAGAATGCCACTGAGTACGTCGCTCACGCTGCAGAAAGGATCGCAGAGCTGGAGACCGCACTGTATGGACAAGGCCCTGATCCAGTGTTGGAGTTAGAAGCCCCAGAGCCAGCAGAAAACCCAGAAGAGGCGCCGCAGCCACAGCAACAGCCGGATCCAGAGTCAGAGGAAGACGCCGCGTCGTCAACCACAGTTGCAGTTGCAGGGCATGGCGATTGTTTCGCGCCTATGCCGTCGCACCCCCACCCAGGCAGTGGAGGTTTTCTTGACGAGTGAGTGTAGGTTTTTGCAGTTGAGATTTCTTCGTCGAGTCGCGTTATAGATTAAGAGTCACCCTTTAGAGGCGTTGGATTTTCATTGTTTGCTGAGTGTGCAGTATGTGTTACACCTTTTCCCCCGCATAAGTTTCCCTATTACTTGTCTATTCTTGTTCCCTCTCATCTCTGAAACCTTGGAGTAATCGACAGATGGTGAACACCCGCGGAAACCTTGGAGGCAATGGCAGTGGTTCTCGCCCAGCTGGAAACCCCAATGATGGAGCACCTGCACCCCACCTAGCACCGCCAGTGGACATGCAGAATTTTGGAGCTTTTCTTGCTGCTCAGACTCAGTTGATGCATGCTATGATGCAACAGATGCAACACGTGTCGGGACCCGAATCTGCAAATCCGGACCCTCTGTGTATTCAGCACTAGTCCAGGAACGCGCTAGTGCACACAGTCTTAACATCGGTAAATATCACAATCATACCACTCGATACTAATAAAGTACTTTAATTAAATAGTCAAACTGGTTGCTCGACCTTATGGTCAAGTTACAAATATACGCCACGCAGGACGAAACTTATTAAGAGAGAAATAGTAGCAACGGAAAATAAGATAACTTCGTGGCGCCATCCAGTATACCACAGGCAACTGACTGGGCTCGCTCCCTAAGTAGACGGTTCCTCTTGGAGCTCCTCCTCCAAAGCTGGTGTAGTCTCCTCTTCAACTGGTGTTGTATTGTGGCAAGGGTGAGTACTTGGTACTCAGCAAGTCATGCACAGAATGCAGCTAATATACTACATGCATGGCTTAATACAAAGGAATAGCTCAGGGTATATTTGCAATAAAACAGCATTTGACAAGTAGCATAAGTAGATTCGAAAGCAATAGAAACAAGTATAGTATCAATAACTTTTCCAGGAGTTTAATCAACATCTTTCCCATCCTAATCCACATTTCCATCAACATTATTATTTAACCAAACCCAACCTTTCAAGTCCAAGTTATTTCAAGAAAATCTAACCCTTGACTGTAATTCCCGAGCGATGTCCATTACCGCGGACACGTCTATTCGAATAGATTCTACACTATGCAGAGGTTATGCACTTTACCCACAAGATACAGTCAAACACCACAAAGGCGAGTTCCCGTAACAAAGTCTTTCGGAAACTTCTAACAATACAAGTGGTCCTCCCCGGTTGTTGCACACTAACCCTTCCCTTAGCTAAGGCGAAGTTTAGGCCAACCAACCGTTAGATGGGTACTGGCCTCGGCCAGACGCGCTCCCCGTACAACTTACACAAAGGGTGTAGTTGACCTCCTGAGGTCCCACAGGTACGTTATTAGCAACTTAATCAACTAGGTCCGTCCCATTACAGACATGTGGTTGCAAGATTGACTCAGTTCAAAGGCTTGCAAGGTTAAGTCCTTAGGGTGACCAGGGCAAGACTACCCGAAGAACCAAATCAACATCCCAGTGCCACAACTGGCCCACCTGATCATTCTTGCCACATGCCCCGGCCGAAAACTATTTATCAACCCCCAGTTGATTACCATGCACCACGTGCCATCAACGTCACATGATACCTTTCCAAAACAGGTTCAATATATCATTAAGTCAATATTAACATTTGATTGTCCAAAATCATGTCATGAGCACGTAGCAGGTCTAAGCCACATACTACAACGATCTAATTTCCCTTGTTGGCAATTTAATAATGTCCAACTAGTAAACCACAACTAGGGTGACAAGGGTCATGGCACATATTTAATTAATCAAGGTGTCATACAGCAATTTGGCATTTATCTAATTTCCCATATTTAAATAAAGTATTTTCTAATTGAACTAGCATGCAATAATTTGAACCAAAATAGGTTTCAAAATAGGATCAACATGGTCAAAGCACAACTTGCGTTCAAAAAGTACTTGTTCTTGGTCTTGAGTTGGATCTTGAGTCAACACCTCTCCTTCGAATCCTTCCGGCACTTCAACGTCTACTCGTAAAGCGTGCAAATAGCAATACACGAATAAACAATAGGCAAAAAGTGTCCAAACATCCAAATAAAGTCCATAAACAGAGAGAACATAATTTTATGAATTTTTAGGAACTGGAATCGTTCAAATCGGAGTTAAAATGCAAAAGTTATAATTATTTAAAGTTTAAATAATCAATTAAATAATATTACAGAGAAAAACTTTAGTCCAAAAATTAAATAAAATTCATAATTAGGTAGATCTCAATTTTATACAAATTTAGAAATTTGAATCACTCAAATCGGAGTTGAAATGCAAAAGTTATAAGCGTTTGAAGTTTGAATCAAAATCTGAAATCATTATTTCGAAATAATAAATCATTTTCTTTTTCGGAAATTAATTATTGGCGCCAATGAGGACACGTGTCATCCTGTGATTGGTCCACGATGACTGGCGACGCCAGCACCGAACGGCCTCCATGATGACGCCAAAGATGACGTCATGATGCCACGTGGCATCACTCGAGTGCGCCACGTGTCCGGCCCATGGATCGGGTCCACGGGCGACCGCGGTCCACGGTGGTGGCGCCGCGGCAGTGCGGCTGACATGCGGGCCCGCATGTCGGCGGCCCCACGTCTTGCGCCGCACGGCGGCGGCGCGCCTAGGCTACGTGTTACGATCGTGTCCGTTGATTTGAAAATCAGCGGCGCGATTAGATCCAGGGTTAACACGTTGAAAACTACACGGTGATCGTGGGCCGTTCGATCTAGATCGGACGGTCCAGATCTAACCCTATGTTAACGCTGCTACGGCATGAGGTGATCGTGGGCCGTTGGATCTTGATCCAACGGTCCAGATCTAATCGGGTTTGGAAACACGTGAACTCACCTCAACCGCACGATCAAGATCGGACGGCGCACAGAGCTCGCGAGGGCTGATGGCGGTGCGGTGGTCGGGGACGAACGGAGCTGGGGAAGGCGACCTTCGAAGCGGCGTTGCGGTGCTCCTCCGGCGAGATGGGTGCACGGCTCGGGCGCGTCTCGGCGAGGGGTTTCCAGATATGGGCTCGGTGTCGACGGAGCGGCTCTGGACACGGCGGAAGACGGCAGAAACCACCGTGGAGACCCAACCAACTTCGGCGAGCAATCGGGCACGAACGGCGGCGGATAGGGTTTCGGGAGGTGGGGCAAAAGGTGCGCACGGTTGAAGCGAACCTCGGATGATGACCCACGCCTTAAATGGCCTCGACAAGCGCGCACAAAACGGAAACCTAACCGGACGCGGCGGCGGAGTCCGGCTCGGATTCGGCGGAGACGACGACACACGGCCGTCCACGTGGCACGATCGACGGTCACGATCGCGTGGGTGCGATCGGATCCGACCCGGACTCAGCTCGAACCGGGGCGGTCCAATTTGGCCCGTTGGATCTCGATCCAACGGTCAGGATCGAATGGGGTTCGGTCAAGTCACGTGGCTCGAGTCGGACTCAAGTCGGACTCGGACTCGGTCGGATGATGAACAAGATTTGACCCGACTTCGATTTTCCAGCGATTTAATATTTAAAATAATTTTGAAATTCATTTAATTCATTAAAAATAGCAAAAGACTTTAAAAATTCTAAAAATTACGAAAATATTTTAGGGTATTTGGGACTCAAATAAAATATTTCCAACAAAAATTTATTTGAAAATTTAATTTCTTTAATTATTTCAATATGGAATAAATTCAAATTAAATCCAAATAAATCCAAATAAATTCCAGAAAATTCCAAAAATTCACAAATGTGCAAAATAATATTTTAATTTCATGAAAAGCAAAAATTGGGGTGTTACACACGTCACTGCTCAGGCCACCGCTAATCAAGCCAATCAGGGACAACGCCAGAATACAAGACTGTCAGAGTTCATGAGGACTCACCCACCCACTTTCTCTGGGAATGCCAATCCGCTGGAGGTGGATGATTGGTTAAGGTCAATAGAAAGGAAGCTACACATTGCTCAATGCATGTGAAATGAGAAGGTACTCTACGCTTCTCATCAGTTGGAAGGAACAGCCGCTGAATGGTGGGAAAATTTCTGCGCTATGCGGGATAACCCACATGATATTACTTGGGAAGAATTCACAGCTGCTTTCCGTCAGTATCATGTGCCAGAAGGAATTATGGACCTCAAGAAGGAGGAGTTCAGAGCACTGAAGCAAGGTAATCAGCCGGTGGCCGAATACCTGAACAAGTTCACATAGCTTGCACGTTACGCACCTGAAGATGTAGCGACAGATAAAGATAGACAGTCTCGCTTTATGAAGGGACTTAACTCAGGACTACAGGTGGGACTGATCACCCACACCTTCCCAGATTTCCAGGAACATGTGAACAAGGCTCTCATTCTTGAAGATAAGCGCAAGGAATTGGATGAAAACTGGAAGCGAAGGATGCAGCATCAGGGATTGCAGCAACGTTTGAGAGTTGCGCCAAATCAGTTCTTTAGATTCCAGCCGCAGAATGCAACAAGGACACCGTCACCAGCACCAAGACCCGTCAATCAGAGCTATCAGACCCCAGCACCAGCCAGAAACGCCACTTCAGGCAATCAACAGGGGACAGTGAGACGCTGCTACAACTGCAACGAGCCAGGACACTTTGCCAACAGTTGCCCTAAGAAGATAGCAGGAGTGACCCCAGTTCGCTTCAATCTGGGATCCACACCAGCCAGGACGCTAACACCAGGAGCAAACCGTGTGGGACAGCACAGCCAGGAGCAGTACCCCAGACCGTGGTGAGAGGACGAGTAAACCATGTCACCGCAGAGGCACTTCAGAATGCTACGGACGTTGTACTGGGTAAGTTACTTGTCAACTCAGTACCTGCAACAGTTTTGTTTGATTCTGGAGCTTCGCATTCGTTTGTTTCTCAAGGTTTTGCTGCTAAAAATGATTTGGAGATTGCAAGACTTAAATGCATGCTTTTAGTTCAAACCCCTGGTTCCGAACTCCGAACTAAAGTAGGATGTTCTGGGGTGAGAATACTAATAGATGGGATAGAGTTCCTAGCGAACCTTATTATATTGGAAACCCAGACCTTAGATGTTATTTTGGGAATGGATTGGTTTTCCAAGCACAAGGCCGTATTGGATTGTGGTCGAAGGATTATATCAGTTGAGAGCCCGTGTGGAAGAAAAGTGGAATTTCAAGCTACCACCGTTCGTGATGGACAATTGATGATTAACAGCGCCAAAGCAATCAGCATTGAAGATGTCTCAGTTGTGAATGAGTACCCAGATGTTTTTCCCGAAGATCTACCGGGTATGCCGCCAGACAGAGACATAGAGTTTGTGATAGAGCTTGTACCTGGTACAACGCCGATAGCAAAGAGGCCTTATCGGATGTCCACCGAAGAATTGGTAGAGATGAAGAAACAGCTTGTAGAGTTGATGGAGAAAGGATTCATCAGACCAAGTTCGTCGCCGTGGGGAGCGCCCGTTTTGTTCGTCAAGAAGAAGGACGGGAGTTTCAGGATGTGCATTGACTACCATGCACTCAATGAAGTCACCGTGAAGAATAAGTACCCGCTACCTAGAATCGATGATTTGTTTGATCAGCTGAGAGGAGCCGGAGTTTTCTCAAAGATTGATCTGAGATCAGGATACTATCAGTTCAAGATCCGATCAGAAGATATTCCGAAGACCGCATTCTCGTCAAGATATGGACATTACGAGTTTACAGTTATGTCCTTTGGTTTGACGAATGCGCCAGCCTATTTCATGAATATGATGAATAAGGTGTTCATGGAGTATTTGGACAAGTTTGTTGTTGTATTTATAGATGATATCTTAGTCTACTCCAAGACAGAGGATGAACATGCCGAGCACTTGAGGCAAGTGTTGGAAAAACTGAGGGAGCAGCAACTCTTCGCCAAGTTCAGCAAGTGTGACTTTTGGAAGGACAAGGTGGAATTCCTTGGACATGTAATGACCGCAGAAGGAGTCGCCGTTGATCCAAGCAAGGTAGAAGCTGTGTTACATTGGGAGCAGCCGAAGACCGTGACCCAGATCCAGAGTTTCCTTGGAATGGCAGGTTACTATCGCCGTTTCATTGAAGGCTTTTCGACAATTGCGAAACCTCTTACGCAATTGCTGAAAAAGGAGAAGAAGTTTGCGTGGACGTCGGAGTGCGAGAAAGGTTTTCAAGAGCTGAAGAAGCGATTGACATCAGCAACGGTGTTAGTTCTACCGGATGTCAATCAAAGCTTTGATATTTATTGTGACGCGTCGCGTCAAGGACTTGGATGTGTGCTGATGCAGAATGGAAAGGTCATCGCTTATGCATCAAGGCAGTTGAGGCCGCATAAGGAGAATTATCCGACGCATGATCTAGAGCTAGCTGCTGTAGTGCATGCTTTGAAGTTATGGCGTCACTATTTGATTGGAAACAGATTTGAAGTGTATACGGATCATAAGAGTCTTAAGTACATCTTCACCCAATCAGACCTGAACATGAGGCAGAGGAGATGGTTAGAGTTGATCAAGGATTATAATGTTGGAATCCATTACCATCCCGGAAAGGCCAACGTGGTTGCCGATGCTTTGAGTCGGAAAAGCCATACTGTGAATATGTTGCTAGCCACAAGCCAGGTGGAGCTATGTGAGGATTTTCAGAGAATGCAGATTGAATTCGTACCAGAAGGATTCTTGGCCGCATTAGAGGTAAAGCCTAACCTGGAGGATCAGATCCGAGAAGGACAGAAGGATGATGACAAGATCCGCATGATCAAGTCCAAGATGGATGAAGGCAAGTCCAAGGATTTCAAGTTGGACGAACAAGGCACATTATGGATGCAGGATCGAATCTGTGTGCCAAACCGGAAGGAGCTGAAACAGTTGATTTTAGAAGAAGCCCATGACTCCAAGTATTCAATTCATCCTAGAAGTGCCAAGATGTATCAGGATTTAAAAGAAAGATTCTGGTGACCGAACATGAAGCGTGAAGTCGCCGAGCATGTTACACTGTGCGACATATGTTAGAGAGTCAAGGCAATGCATCAGAGACCAGCAGGATTGCTACAGCCGTTGAAAGTACCTGAGTGGAAATGGGAGGAAATCGGAATGGACTTCATTACCGGTTTGCCGAAAACCCAGGGTGGATATGATTCCATTTGGGTTATAATAGACCGCTTGACTATGGTCGCCCATTTTATTCCAGTAAAGATCACTTACTCGGGAGACAAGTTAGCATAATTATACATGACCAGGATCGTCTGTTTGCACGGAGTGCCGAAGAAGATCGTATCGGATAGAGGTACCCAGTTTACCTCGAGATTCTGGAATAAGCTGCACGAAGCCATGGGGACCCGTTTGAATTTCGGTACAGCTTATCATCCGCAGACGGATGGACAGACCGAAAGAGTTAATCAGATTCTAGAGGACATGCTACGAGCCTGTGCATTGGCTTATGCTACCTCTTGGGATAAGAGTCTGCCGTACACTGAGTTCATCTACAATAACAGTTATCAAGCAAGTTTGCAAATGTCACCTTTTGAGGCATTGTATGGTCGACCCTGTCGGACGCCGTTGAACTGGAATGAGACAGGTGAACGTCGTGTCTTTGGACCGGACATACTTCAAGAAGCCGAAGAACAGATTGCCATGTCAGGGAGAGATTGAAGATAGCACAGTCAAGACAGAAGAGTTACGCCGATAACCGTTGCCGAGACTTGAGTTTTGAACCGGAAGATTTCGTGTATCTCAGAGTCACGCCACTCAGAGGAGTTAAGAGATTCCATGCCAAAGGGAAACTCGCGCCGAGATATGTTGGACCGTTCAAGGTTCTCAGTCGCAGAGGGGAAGTTGCTTATCAGTTGGAGTTACCGCAGTCGTTGGTAGGAGTACATGATGTTTTCCACGTGTCCCACTTGAAGAAGTGTCTTCGAGTACCAGATGAGCAGACACCGCTAAAGTCAATTGAGCTACAAGAAGATCTGACTTACAAGGAGCACCCCGTAAAGATTCTGGACACAGTGGACCGAGAAACAAGAAACAAGTCAACCCGTTTCTGCAGAGTTCAATGGAGCAACCATGCAGAGATTGAAGCAACCTGGGAGCGCGAAGAGGAATTGAAGAAAGAGTTTTCGAACCTATTCTTTAGTAAGCCCTAAATCTCGGGGACGAGATTCTGTTAAGGGGGGGAGGTTTGTAACACCCCAAAATTTTGCTTTTGTTAAATTCATGTGTGATTTGTCACTTTGGTGAATTTTTGGAATTTTCTAGAATTTATTTGGATTTATTTGGAATTTATTTGAATTTATTCCAATTTGAAATAATTAAAGAATTTAAATTTGCAAATAAAATTTTGTTGGAAATATTTTATTTGAGTCCCAAATGCCTTAAAATATTTTCCAGAATTTTTCTAGAATTTTTCTGAGTCTTTTGCTATTTTTAATGAATTAAATGAATTTCTGGGAATTAATTGAATTATTTAATCGCTGGGAAATTGCGAGTGGGTTTGTACTATTCCTCCGACCGAGCCCGAGTCAGACTCGAGTCCGAGTCCGACTCGAACCCAATCGAACCCTAACCGCGTGACCGTCCGATCAAGATCGAACGGCCACGATTGAGCCACGTCACCGAGCCCGAGTCCGACTGAGCTACCACCGCCGAGCTGCACCGAGCCCAAACCCGCGCACCGTTGGATCTTGATCCAACGGCTGAGCGCGTGCCACGTCACCTTCTTCGTGTCGCCGTCGGAGTCCGCCGCCGCAACGGAGTGGGCCTCGGTTTCCGCGCGTTTCACGGAAGCCGAGGGCACTATTTAATGCGCCGCCGCCACCGCCGGGTTCCTCTCTCCCGTGCGCACCCGTAGCCCTAGCTCACGCCGCCTGAGCCGCCGCCGTCTAGCCGCAATCGCTCGCCGTAATTGCCGTAGCGCTCCGCCGCGGTTAATTGCTGTTTCCGCCACCGTCCACCGTCCTCCGCTGCCGTTGAGCCCAGTTCCGGAACCGCGGGGTCAAGCCGCGTCGGTGAGAACCTCTCACTTGGCCGGAGCACGCCCGCAGCGCTGTTGCCGTGGTCGCCGTCTTCATCTCCGGTAAGCCAGCGCCGCCGCAAGCCATCGCCGCCTCGCGAACTCCCTCAACCGTCCGATCTGGATCTGTAACACCCCAAAATTTTGCTTTTCCTAATCTATGTGTGATTTGGCACTTTGGTGAATTTTTGGAATTTTCTGGAATTTATTTGGATTTATTTGGAATTTATTTGAATTTATTCCATTTTGAAATAATTAAAGAATTAGACTTTGCAAATAAAATTTTGTTGGAGATATTTTATTTGAGTCCCAAATACCCTAAAATATTTTCCAGAATTTTTCTGTAATTTTTCTGAGTCTTTTGCTATTTTTAATGAATTAAATGAATTTCTGGAAATTATTTTTTTAATTATTAAATCGCTGGAAATTGAGTTGGGTCAAGTACTATTCATCCGACCGAGTCGGAACCCGAGTCGGACTCGAGTCCGACCGAGCTACCGCGCCACTTGACTTGACCCAACCGCGTCTAAACCCCAGATCAGATCCGAACCGTTGGATCAAGAGCCAACGGTCAGGATCAATCCGCGCTGGCACGGCCGCGCCCGAGCCAATCTCGGCCGTCGATCGCGCCACGTGGACGGCCCGCGTGCGTCCACGCTATCTCGCCGTGTTCGAGCGGACTCGCCGTCCGTCATCGCTCCGCCACGGATTCCGCGGATCTCGGCGTCGCCGCAGATTTAATGCCGGACCGCCCGAGGTTCGCCCTTGTCTCGTGCGTCGTTTGCCCCAAGCGCCCAAGCCCTAGCCGCCGCCGTCGACTCGCTATTGCTCGCCGTAGTTGGAGAAGCCTCCGCCACGGTCCTTGCCTCGTCCCGCCGCCGTCCGCCTTCCGCCGAAGTTGGAGCCCAATCCGAGTCCTCAAGCCAAGGCGCACCGTGGTACCTCCCACTCGCCGGAGAGGCTCGGCGCCGTCGGGCTCGTCGTCGTTTTCGTCTCCGGTGGCCCTGCTCCGCCGTGTCACCATCGCCGTCCGCAAGCACTGTGAGCCGTTGGATCTTCATCGCACGGTCCAAGATCACGCCACGTCACCCACCGGTGAGATCCCGTTCAAAAATCTCAAGATCCAATCTCGACCGTTGGATCTAGATCCAACGGTCCAGATCAAACGCGTTAACCCAAACGCGAGAGACCCAGATCCAATCTGGGCCGTTGAATTTCAAATCAACGTCCGAGATTGTGCCACGTGTCGGGAAGCCTGACCGCCGCGGTCAGCGCCCTCGTGCGTGTGACGCTGACACGCTGGGCCCGCGTGTCACCGACGTGACCAAACCGCACCATGACGTCACGCTGACGACATGGCGGGTTCGCATGTCAGTAGTTATCCCAGCCGTGCGCTGACGTCAGCAATGACGTCACCCATGGGACCCACCCGTCAGCACCGTGGGCTGAGCCCCGCTGACGTCAGTAGTGACGTCACCCGAGGGGGACCCACATGTCAGTGACACGATGTCGGGACCCCGAATTTGCAAATCCGGACCCTCTGTGTATTCAGCACTAGTCCAGGAACGCGCTAGTGCACACAGTCTTAACATCGGTAAATATCACAATCATACCATTCGATATTATCAAAGTACTTTATTTAAATAACCAAACTGGTTACTCGACCTTATGGTCAAGTTACAAATGTATGCCTCGCAAGGCGAAACTTATTAAAAGAGAAATAATAGCAGCGGAAAATCAAATAACTTCGTGGCGCCATCCAAGATACCACAGGCAGCGGCGGGCTCGCTTCCCTAAGTAGACGGATCCTCTTGGAGTTCCTCCTCCAAAGTGGCGTAGTCTCCTCTTCAAGCGATATTGTGTTGAGGCAAGGGTGAGTACTTGGTACTCGACAAGTCATGCCTGAGAATGCAAGCTAATATTCTATATGCATGGCTTGGTACAAAGGAATAGCTCAAGGTATATTTGCGATGTGACATTTGAAAAGTAATATAAGTAGATTCAAAAGCAGTAGAAATAAGTAAAGCATAAATAACTTTTCAAGAAGTTTAATAAACATTTTCCCCATCTAAACCACATTCCATCATCTTCATTATTAAACCAACCCAACCTTTCAAACCAAAGTTATTTTTAAGAAAATCTAACCCTTGACTGTAATTCCCGAGCGTTGTCCAATACCGCGAACACGGCTATTCGAATAGATTCTAAACTCTGCAGAGGTTATGCACTTTACCCACAAGATACAGTCAAACACCACAAAGGCGAGTTCCCGTAACAAAGCCTTTCGGAAGCCTCAAACAACACAGGTGGTCCTCTCCGGTTCGTGCTCTACACCATCCCTTCCCTTAACCAAGGCGAAGTATGGGACCAACACACCGTTAGATGGGTATCTGGCCACAGCCACGATACGCTCCCCCGTACAATCACACAAACGGTGTAATTGACACCCTGAGGCCCCACAAGTGAGTCCTTAGCGACTTAGTCAACTAGGGCCGTCCCATTCCAGCCATGTGGTTGCAAGTATGACCCAGTTCAAAGGCTTGCAAGGTTAAGTCCTTAGAGTGACCAGGGCAAGACTACCCAAAGAACCAAATCATCATTCCCAACGCCACAACTAGCCCACCTGATTACTCTTTGCCACATGCCCCGGTCGAAAACTGTTTATCAAACCCCAGTTGATTACCATGCACCACGTGCCATCAACATCACATGATACTTTTCCAAAACAGGTTCAATATATCATTAAGTCAATATTAACATTTAATTATCCAAAATCATGTTATGAGCACGCAAAGCAGTCTAAGCAAAGATACTACAACGGTCTAAACCCAGGTTGGCAATTTAATAATGTCCAACTAGTAATCCACAACTAGGGTGACAAGGGTCATGGCACATACTTAAATAATCAAGGTGTCATGCTGACAAATTGGTACTTATCTAACCCCCATGTTTAAACCAAGTATTTTTCTAATTGAACTAGCATGCAATAGTTTAAATCAAAATAGATTTCAAATAGGATCAACATGGTCAAAGCACAACTTGCCTTCAAAAAGTACTTGTTCTTGGTCTTGAGTTGGATCCTGAGTTAATACTTCTCCTTGAATCCTTCCCAGGCACTTCAACGTCTACTCGTAAAGCGTGCAAATAGCAAATTCACAAATAAACAATAGGCAAAAAGTGTCCAAACATCCAAATAAAATCCATAAACAGAGAGAACATAATTTTATGGATTTTTAGAAACTGGAATAAATCAAATTTGGAGTTAAGGCATAAAAGTTATGATTATTTAAAGTTTAAATAATCAATTAAATAATTTTGCAGAGAAAAACTTTAGTCCAAAAATTAAATAAAATTCATATTTAGGTAGATCTCAATTTTATACAAATTTAGAAATTTGAATCACTCAAATCGGAGTTGAAACGCATAAAAGTTATAAGCGTTTGAAGTTTGAAACAAAATCAAATCATTATTTCGAATTAATAAATCATTTTCTTTTGGAAATTAATTATTGCGTCGGCATGGACACGTGGCAGCCTCGATTGGTCTGCGGCGTCGGCCGTCCATGGACTCGGTCCACGCCGGCTCGGGTCCACCGTGGACTCGGTCCACGACTCAGCGTGTCAGCGACATGTGGGTCCCCCTCGGGTAGCGTCATTCTTGGCGTCGGCGAGGCTCGACCGCAGTGGCGGCAGGTGGGACCCTGGCGTCATTCTTGGCGTCGGCGCTCGGTGAGACGGCCGACATGCGAGCCGCCATGGCGTCGGCGTGGCGTCATGGTGTGGTTCGGCCGAGCGGCCGACACGTGGGCTGTCGGCGTCCGCACGGCGTACGGCGCTGACCGCGTCGGTCCAACTTCCCGGACGCGTGGCTCGATCTCGGCCGTTGATTTGAAAATCAACGGCGCGGATTGGATCTAGTGTTGACACGTTTAGGTTAACGCATTGATTTCGGACCGTTGGATCTAGATCTAACGGCTGGATTTCACCGGACCATGGTGCGGTTAACTGTTACGTGATCTAATCCGAGCCGTCAGTTTTAGATCCGACGGTTAGGATCTAATCAGGGTTTCGGGAGTTAGGATTCACGGGGACTCACCGTAGCGGTTGGATTGAGATCCGACGGTGAAGAAAGCTTTGGGCGGCGATGGCCTCGCGGCGGAGGAAGCAGACCGTAGGTGAGCAGCAGCGAGGCCGACGGCGTTTCGGGGCTTCTCCGGCGAAGTGGATGACTCCCTCAGGTGCGCCTCGGTGTAAGGAACCTGGGTCTGTCCTTCACGACGGCGGAGGGTGACGGAGGACGGCGGAACCGACGAAAAACCGAAGCGTCTTCTTCTTCCAACTTCGGCGAGCTCGCACGGGCAGACGGCGGCGACTCCGGCGGGGTGAGTTGGGTGCTCGGGTGCGTACGGTTGTGCGCTCTCCGATGGCGGCGGCGGCGTATTTAAAGGGGGCCTCGGCTTCCGTGTAGAGCGCGGAAACCGAGGTTGACACGGTGACGGCGGCGGAGTCCGGCTCGTTTACGGCGGCGATGGCGCGAGCGATCTCGGCCGTTCGATCGTGATCCGACGGTCGACGGTCGATCGGGTCGGCCGGTTCGGCCGAGTCACGTGGCTCGGGTCGGACTCGAGTCCGACTCGGGTTCCGACTCGGTCGGATGAACAGTACTCGACCCGAGTTGATTTTCCAGCGATTTAATATTTAAAATAATTCCCAATAATTCATTTAATTCATTAAAAATAGCAAAAGACTCAGAAAAATTCCAGAAAAATTCTGGAAAATATTTTAGGGTATTTGGGACTCAAATAAAATATTTCCAACAAAATTTTATTTGCAAAATTAAATTCTTTAAATATTTCAAAATGGAATAAATTCAAATAAATTCCAAATAAATCCAAATAAATTCCAGAAAATTCCAAAAATTCACCAAAGTGCCAAATCACACATGAATTTAAGAAAAGCAAAATTTTGGGGTGTTACAAACCTCCCCCCCTTAATAGAATCTCGTCCCCGAGATTCAGGGCTTACTAAAGAATAGGTCCGGAAATTCCTTCCTCAAATCCTCTTCGCGCTCCCAAGTTGCCTCGCTTTCTGCATGGTTGCTCCACTGAACTCTACAGAAACGGGTTGACTTGTTTCTAGTTTCTCGATCCATTGTGTCTAGAATCCTCACGGGATGCTCCTTATAAGTCAAATCCTCTTGCAACTCAATTAACTCTAGCGACGCCTGCTCTCGGGAACTCGGAGGCACTTCTTCAACTGGGACACATGGAATACATCATGCACTCCTGCCAACGACTGTGGCAACTCCAGCTGGTAAGCAACTTCACCTCTGCGACTCAAAATCTTAAATGGTCCAACATAACGGGGTGCGAGTTTCCCTTTGGCATGGAACCTCTTAACTCCCCTGAGAGGCGTAACTCTGAGGTAAACAAAGTCTTCTGGTTTAAAACTCAAGTCTCGGCGACGATTGTCAAGATAACTCTTACATCGAGATTGGGCTATCTTCAACCTTTCCCTAATCATAGCGATGCTTCTTCACCTCTTGAAGAATATCAGGCCCAAAGACACGGCGATCGCCGGTCTCATTCCAATTCAATGGCGTACGACAAGGTCGTCCATACAAAGGCCTCAAAAGGTGACATCTCAGAAACTAGCCTGATAACTATTGTTGTAACTGAACTCGGCATACGGTAAACTCTTATCCCAAGAAGTAGCATAAGCTAATGCACAAGCTCTCAACATATCCTCCAGAATCTGGTTGACTCTTTCGGTCTGTCCATCCGTCTGTGGATGATAAGCTGTACTGAAGTTCAAACGGGTTCCCATGGCTTCATGCAACTTATTCCAGAACCTTGAGGTAAATTGGGTACCTCTGTCCGATACAATCCTCTTTGGCACTCCGTGCAAACAGACAATCCTGATCATGTACAATTCTGCTAATTTATCTCCCGAGTAAGTGGTCTTTACGCGGATAAAATGAGCTACTTTGGTCAAACGATCTACCACAACCCATATGGAGTCATAACCTCCTTGAGTCTTCGGCAAACCGGTAATGAAATCCATTCCGATTTCCTCCCACTTCCACTCAGGTATTTTCAGCGGTTGTAGCAATCCTGCTGGTCTCTGATGCATTGCTTTGACTCTCTGGCATACGTCGCACAATGCAACATGCTCGGCAACTTCTTGCTTCATGCTTGGCCACCAGAATCTCTCCTTCAGATCCTGATACATCTTGGCGCTTCCAGGATGAATCGAGTACTTGGAGTCATGGGCTTCTTCCAGAATCAGTTGCTTTAACTCCTTTTTGTTAGGCACACAAATGCGATCCTTCATCCACAACGTGCCTTGCTCATCCAACTTGAAGTCCTCTGCCTTGCCTTCCTCCTTGATGGACTTAATCCTGCGGATCTTGTCATCATCCTTCTGTCCTTCTCGGATCTGATCCTCTAGGGTAGGCTTTACTTCCAATGTGGCCAACAATCCGCTAGGTACAACCTCAATCTTCATTTTCTGAAAGTCCTCACATAACTCATCCTGACTTGTGGCTAGCAACGTACTCACGGTATGGCTTTTCCGGCTCAGAGCATCAGCTACTACGTTGGCCTTCCCGGGATGGTAATGGATTCCAACATTGTAGTCCTTGATTAACTCTAACCATCTCCTCTGCCTCATATTCAGATCCGACTGGGTGAATATGTACTTAAGGCTCTTATGATCCGTATACACTTCACATCTGTTTCCGATCAGATAGTGACGCCATATCTTCAAAGCATGCACTACGGCAGCTAACTCTAAGTCATGTGTCGGGTAATTCTCCTCATGCGGCCTCAACTGCCTTGATGCATAAGCGACGACCTTTCCATCCTGCATCAGCACACATCCAAGTCCTTGGCGCGATGCGTCACAATAGATATCAAAGCTTTGGTTGACGTCCGGTAGAACTAACACCGGTGCTGATGTTAATCGCTTCTTCAGCTCCTGAAATCCTTTCTCACATTCTGGCGTCCATGCAAACTTCTTTTCCTTCTTCAGCAATTGCGTAAGAGGTTTCGCAATTGTCGAGAAGCCTTCGATGAAACGGCGGTAGTATCCTGCCATTCCAAGGAAACTCCGAATCTGGGTCACCGTCTTTGGCTGTTCCCAATGTAACACAGCTTCTACTTTGCTTGGATCCACGGCGACTCCTTCTGCGGTCATTACATGTCCAAGAAACTCCACCTTGTCCTTCCAAAAATCACACTTGCTGAACTTGGCGAAAAGTTGCTGTTCCCTCAGCTTTTCCAAAACTCGCCTTAAGTGTTCGGCATGTTCACTCTCTGTCTTGGAGTAGATTAGGATATCGTCTATGAACACGACGACAAACTTGTCCAAATATTCCATGAACACCTTATTCATCATATTCATGAAATAAGCTGGCGCATTAAATCGGCCCAAAGGACATAACCGTAAACTCGTAATGTCCATATCTTGACGAGAATGCGATCTTGAATATCTTACGATCGAATCTTCAATCGATGGTATCGATCTCAGATCAATCTTGGAGAAAACTCCGGCTCCTCTCAACTGATCAAACAAATCATCAATCCTAGGTAGCGGATACTTATTCTTCACGGTGACTTCATTGAGTGCACGGTAGTCAATGCACATCCTGAAACTCCCGTCCTTCTTCTTGACAAACAAAACTGGTGCTCCCCACGGCGACGAACTTGGTCTGATAAATCCTTTCTCCATTAACTCCTCTAGCTGTTTCTTCATCTCTACCAACTCCTCGGTGGACATCCGATAGGGTCTCTTTGCTACCGGTCTTTGTGCAGTACAAGCTCTATCACAAACTCTATGTCCCTGTCATGGCATACAGGTAGATCTTCGGGAAAAACATCGGGTACTCATTCACTCTTGAGACGTCATCTATGCGATTGCCTTGGTATTGTTAACCATCAAGCTGTCCATCTCTAATCATGCGGTGGCTTGAAATTTCACTTCCTTTCCACACGGGCTCTCAACTGAGATGGTCCTTCGTCCACAATCCAATACGGCCTTGTGCTTGGATAACCAATCCATTCCCAAAATAACGTCTAAGGTCTGGGTCTCCAAAATTATAAGGTTTGCTAGGAACTCTATTCCATCTATTAGTATTCTCACCCCGGAACATCCTACTTTCGTTCGGAGTTCGGAACCAGGGGTTTGAACTAAAAGCATGCACTTAAGTCTTGCAATCCCCAAATCATTTTTAGCAGCAAAGCCTTGCGAAACAAACGAATGCGAAGCTCCAGAATCAAACAAAACTGTCGCAGGTACTGAGTTAACAAGTAACTTACCCAGTACGACGTCCGTAGCATTCTGCAGTGCATCCGCGGTGACATGGTTGACTCGGCCTCTCACCACGATGCTGGGTGTGACTCGTGTCTTTGGCGTCCTAGCTGGTGTGGATCCTAGATTGAAGCGGATCGGGTCACTCATTTGTCTTCTTTGGGCAACTGTTGGCAAAGTGTCCTGGCTCGTTGCAGTTGTAGCAGCGTCTCACTGTTCCTTGCTGACTGCCTGGAGCGGCATTTCTGGCTGGGGCTGGGGTTTGATAGTTCTGATTCACGGGTCTTGGTGCTGGGGATGGTGTCCTGGTTGCACTCTGTGGTTGGAATCTGAAGAATTGATTTGGTGCAACTCTCAGGCGCTGTTGCGTTCCCTGGCGTGATCCTTGCTGTTGCATCCTGCGCTTCCTGTTCTCATCCAGTTCCTTGCGCTTGTCCTCAAGAATAAGTGCCTTATTCACCAATTCCTGGAAATCTGGAAAGGTGTGGGTGATCAATCCCACCTGTAGTCCTGAGTTAAGTCCCTTCATGAAGCGAGACTGTCTGGCTTTATCTGTCGCTACATCCTCAGGTGCGTAGCGTGCAAGCTGCGTGAACTTATTCAGGTAGTCGGCCACTGGCTGATTACCTTGCTTCAGTGCTCTGAACTCCTCCTTCTTGAGATCCATGATTCCTTCAGGCACATGATACTGACGGAATGCAGCTGTGAACTCTTCCCAAGTGATATCTTGGGGGTTCTCTTGCGTGGCACAGAAGTTCTCCCACCATTCGGCGGCTGTCCCTTCCAGCTGATGAGAAGCGTAGAGTACCTTCTCATTTCCCATGCATTGAGCGATGTGTAGCTTCCTCTCAATTGATCTTAACCAATCATCGGCCTCTAATGGATTGGCATTCCCGGAGAAAGTGGGTGGGTGAGTTCTCATGAACTCTGACAGTCTTGTGTTCTGGCGTTGCCCATGATTAACTTGATTAGCAGTGGCCTGAGCGGTGACGTGTTGCATTTGTTGCATCATAGCATGCATCAACTGAGTCTGGGCAGCAAGAAAAGCTCCGAAATTTTGCATATCCAGTGGCGGTGCTGGTGCTCCATCATTGGGGTTTTCTGCTGGGCGAGAACCACTCCCATTGCTTCCAAAGTTTCCACGGGTGTTCACCATCTGTCGGTTTGCTCTAGGTTTAGAGATGAGAGGGAAACAAGAATAGACAAGTAACATGGAACTTATGCGGGGCGAAAGGTGTAACTTTAGGGTCCAACTTTATTATTAATAACTTGGTATGGTTGCTTACAATGCCTAAGGGCCTTGCAACACATACTGCACACTCAGCAAACAAAGCAAATCCAAATCGAACTAACTCTGGAGTCTAATGCCTAAAGGGTGACTTTTTATTCTATGACGCGACTCGGCGAAGGAGTCTCACTATAGAACCTATGCTCACTCATCGAGAAAACCTCCACGGCCTGATGCAGGTCTTTGTGGCATAGGCGCCAAACGATCGCCATGTCCAAAGAATCGTGTCCTCTCGTGGTAGTCGAAGAAGCGATGTCCTCATCGAGATCCGACTCCTCCGGATCTCGCTCGTGTAGCTCAAATCTTGGCTCTGGGTCTGGTCCGTACAAGGTCATCTCCAACTCGTCAATCCTTCGTAGAAGGTGTGCCACATACTCTTGAGCTTCCCGCCATCTGTTCTTCTCTGTCGTGATCTCCTTGCGGGCCTTCTGTAGCTCCTTGCTTGTATTATCTAGTACATCCTCCTGGGCGACGACAAATCGTGCCAACTGTGTAACCGTGGCATCCTCATCCTGAATCGCCTTCGGGTCAAGAAGGTTATCGCTGCGCGGATGATACCGGAACACCGTGCTCTCCAACTCTCTGGCGTAGATACGGGTAATGTGCCGCATTGCTCGTCGTGATACTTCTTGGATACCCGTCTGCATTGTAGATCTCCTGGCAGTGCAGTGTATCGGGCGATTGCCTGGGCCCTTTTTCCTAGCAGGTACCTCAATCCTCACGTCACAAGCCTTGATCAATCCCGCTTGTCTGATCACCTCCACTTGGTATTGGGGCTTCTCAAAATCTCCGAGAGTCTGTAGCATATGCCAAAGTCCCGCGGCGTGACCAACTCCCAGATCAACGTAGTTGAACTCTTCCTCCATCTGTCACAAGAGTGCTTTACGAAAGAACTCGGAATTTTTTTTTAAATTGTGACAAGGTAAGGGAAAATTTTAGCAAGAGACAAGAAAAGAGAGAAGGGGATAAGTTGAGATGTCATTTCTTATCTTGACAATTTTTTTAGCTTTAGAAAATAGGTTTTATCCTCACTACGACCATTCTAGCTAGGGTTGAGCCTACGGTCAGTATGGCTCTGATACCACCTCTGTCGGGACCCCGAATTTGCAAATCCGGACCCTCTGTGTATTCAGCACTAGTCCAGGAACGCGCTAGTGCACACAGTCTTAACATCGGTAAATATCACAATCATACCATTCGATATTATCAAAGTACTTTATTTAAATAACCAAACTGGTTACTCGACCTTATGGTCAAGTTACAAATGTATGCCTCGCAAGGCGAAACTTATTAAAAGAGAAATAATAGCAGCGGAAAATCAAATAACTTCGTGGCGCCATCCAGTATACCACAGGCAACTGACTGGGCTCGCTTCCCTAAGTAGACGGATCCTCTTGGAGTTCCTCCTCCAAAGCTGGCGTAGTCTCCTCTTCAACTGATATTGTGTTGAGGCAAGGGTGAGTACTTGGTACTCAGCAAGTCATGCACAGAATGCAAGCTAATATTCTATATGCATGGCTTGGTACAAAGGAATAGCTCAAGGTATATTTGCAGTAAACAGCATTTGAAAAGTAATATAAGTAGATTCAAAAGCAGTAGAAATAAGTAAAGCATAAATAACTTTTCAAGAAGTTTAATAAACATTTTCCCCATCTAAACCACATTCCATCATCTTCATTATTAAACCAACCCAACCTTTCAAACCAAAGTTATTTTTAAGAAAATCTAACCCTTGACTGTAATTCCCGAGCGTTGTCTAATACCGCGGACACGGCTATTCGAATAGATTCTAAACTCTGCAGAGGTTATGCACTTTACCCACAAGATACAGTCAAACACCACAAAGGCGAGTTCCCGTAACAAAGCCTTTCGGAAGCCTCAAACAACACAGGTGGTCCTCTCCGGTTCGTGCTCTACACCATCCCTTCCCTTAACCAAGGCGAAGTATGGGACCAACACACCGTTAGATGGGTATCTGGCCACAGCCACGATACGCTCCCTGCACAATCACACAAACGGTGTAATTGACACCCTGAGGCCCCACAAGTGAGTCCTTAGCGACTTAGTCAACTAGGGCCGTCCCATTCCAGCCATGTGGTTGCAAGTATGACCCAGTTCAAAGGCTTGCAAGGTTAAGTCCTTAGAGTGACCAGGGCAAGACTACCCAAAGAACCAAATCATCATTCCCAACGCCACAACTAGCCCACCTGATTACTCTTTGCCACATGCCCCGGTCGAAAACTGTTTATCAAACCCCAGTTGATTACCATGCACCACGTGCCATCAACATCACATGATACTTTTCCAAAACAGGTTCAATATATCATTAAGTCAATATTAACATTTAATTATCCAAAATCATGTTATGAGCACGCAGCAGGTCTAAGCAGTATACTACAACGGTCTAAACCCAGGTTGGCAATTTAATAATGTCCAACTAGTAATCCACAACTAGGGTGACAAGGGTCATGGCACATACTTAAATAATCAAGGTGTCATACAAAGAAATTGGTACTTATCTAACCCCCATGTTTAAACCAAGTATTTTTCTAATTGAACTAGCATGCAATAGTTTAAATCAAAATAGATTTCGAAATAGGATCAACATGGTCAAAGCACAACTTGCCTTCAAAAAGTACTTGTTCTTGGTCTTGAGTTGGATCCTGAGTTAATACTTCTCCTTCGAATCCTTCCGGCACTTCAACGTCTACTCGTAAAGCGTGCAAATAGCAAATTCACAAATAAACAATAGGCAAAAAGTGTCCAAACATCCAAATAAAATCCATAAACAGAGAGAACATAATTTTATGGATTTTTAGAAACTGGAATCGTCAAATTTGGAGTTAAGACGCAAAAGTTATGATTATTTAAAGTTTAAATAATCAATTAAATAATTTTGCAGAGAAAAACTTTATTCCAAAAATTAAATAAAATTCATATTTAGGTAGATCTCAATTTTATACAAATTTAGAAATTTGAATCACTCAAATCGGAGTTGAAACGCAAAAGTTATAAGCGTTTGAAGTTTGAAACAAAATCTGAAATCATTATTTCGAATTAATAAATCATTTTCTTTTTCGGAAATTAATTATTGCGTCAGCATGGACACGTGGCAGCCTCTGATTGGTCTGCTGACGTCAGCCGGTCCATGGACTCGGTCCACGCTCGGCTCGGGTCCACCGTGGACTCGGTCCACGACTCAACGTGTCACTGACATGTGGGTCCCCCTCGGGTGACGTCATTGCTGACGTCAGCGGGGCTCAGCCCACGGTGCTGACAGGTGGGACCCGCTGTGACGTCATTGCTGACGTCAGCGCTCGGCTGGGACAGCCGCTGACATGCGGGCCCGCCATGACGTCAGCGTGACGTCATGGTGTGGTTCGGCCGAGCCGCTGACACGCGGGCCCAGCGTGTCAGCGTCACGCGCGTACGGCGCTGACCGCGTCGGTCCAACTTCCCGGACGCGTGGCTCGATCTCGGCCGTTGATTTGAAAATCAACGGCGCGGATTGGATCTAGTGTTGACACGTTTAGGTTAACGCATTGATTTCGGACCGTTGGATCTAGATCTAACGGCTGGATTTCACCGGACCATGGTGCGGTTAACTGTTACGTGATCTAATCCGAGCCGTCAGTTTTAGATCCGACGGTTAGGATCTAATCAGGGTTTCGGGAGTTAGGATTCACGGGGACTCACCGTAGCGGTTGGATTGAGATCCGACGGTGAAGAAAGCTTTGGGCGGCGATGGCCTCGCGGCGGAGGAAGCAGACCGGAGGTGAGAACGACGACGAGGCCGACGGCGTTTCGGGGCTTCTCCGGCGAAGTGGATGACTCCCTCAGGTGCGCCTCGGTGTAAGGAACCTGGGTCTGTCCTTCACGACGGCGGAGGGTGACGGAGGACGGCGGAACCGATTTAAAACCGGCGTCTTCTTCTTCCAACGGCGAGCTCGCACGGCAGACGGGCGGCGACTCGGCGAGGTGAGTTGGGTGCTTTCAGTGCAGACGGTTGTGCGCTCTCCGATGGCGGCGGCGGCGTATTTAAAGGGGGCCTCGGCCTGTGTAGAGCGCGAAACCGAGGTTGACACGTGATGGCGGCGGAGTCCGGCTCGTTCTGGCGGCGATGGCGCTGAGCGATCTCGGCTGCTCGATCGTGATCCGACGGCCGACGGCCGATCGGTCGGCGATTCGGCCGAGTCACGTCTTCGGGTCGGACTCGAGTCCGACTTCGGGTTCCGACTTCGATCGGATGAACAATACTCGACCCGAGTTGATTTTCCAGCGATTTAATATTTAAAATAATTCCCAATAATTCATTTAATTCATTAAAAATAGCAAAAGACTCAGAAAAATTCCAGAAAAATTCTGGAAAATATTTTAGGGTATTTGGGACTCAAATAAAATATTTCCAACAAAATTTTATTTGCAAAATTAAATTCTTTAAATATTTCAAAATGGAATAAATTCAAATAAATTCCAAATAAATTCCAGAAAATTCCAAAAATTCACCAAAGTGCCAAATCACACATGAATTTAAGAAAAGCAAAATTTTGGGGTGTTACACACGAGGAGCCGTGGACCGAGTCCACGATAGACCCGAGCCGAGCGTGGAGCAAGTCCATGGACCGGCTGATGTCAGCAGACCAATCAGAGGCTGCCACGTGTCTTCGCTGACGCAATAAATGATTTTCCGAAAAAGAAAATTATTTATTAATTCGAAATAATGATTTCAGATTTTGTTTCAAACTTCAAACGCTTATAACTTTTGCGTTTCAACTCCGATTTGAGTGATTCAAATTTCTAAATTTGTATAAAATTGAGATCTACTTAATTATGAATTTTATTTAATTTTTGGACTAAAGTTTTCCTCTGTAATATTATTTAATTGATTATTTAAACTTCAAAATGCTATAACTTTTGCATTTTAACTCCAAATTTGACGATTCCAGTTTCTAAAAATTAATAAAATTATGTTCTCTCTGTTTATGGATTTTATTTGGATGTTTGGACACATTTTGCCTATTGTTTATTTGTGTGTTGCTATTTGCACGCTTTACGAGTAGACGTTGAAGTGCCGGAAGGATTCGAAGGAGAAGTATTGACTCAGGATCCAACTCAAGACCAAGAACAAGTTCTTTTTGAAGGCAAGTTGTGCTTTGACCATGTTGATCCTATTTTGAAACTTATTTTGGATTTAACTTATTGCATGCTAGTTCAATTAGAAAATACTTTATTTAAATATGGGGGATTAGATAAATACCAATTTGATGTATGACACCTTGATTATTTAAATATGTGCCATGACCCCTTGTCACCCTAGTTGTGGTTTACTAGTTGGACATTATTAAATTGCCAACATGGGAAATTAGACCGTTGTAGTATGTTGCTTAGACCTGCTAAGTGCTCATGACATGATTTTGGACAATCAAATGTTAATATTGACTTAATGATATATTGAACCTATTTTGGAAAGGTATCATGTGATGTTGATGGCACGTGGTGCATGGTAATCAACTAGGGTTTTGATAAATAGTTTTCGGCCGGGGCATGTGGCAAGAATGATCAGGTGGGCCAGTTGTGGCACTGGGGATGTTGATTTGGTTCTTCGGGTAGTCTTGCCCTGGTCACCCTAAGGACTTCACCTTGCAAGCCTTTGAACTGGGTCTAACGTGCAACCACATGTCTGTAATGGGACGGACCTAGTTGATTAAGTTGCTAATAACGCACTGTGGGACCTCGGAGGTCAACTACACCCTTTGTGTAAGTTGTGCGGGGAGCGCATCGGCCGAGGCCAGTACCCATCTAACGGTTGGTTGGCCTAAACTTCGCCTTAGCTAAGGGAAGGGTTAGTGTGCAACAACCGGGAGGACCACTTGTATTGTTAGAAGTTTAAAGACTTTGTTACTGAACTTGCCTTTGTGGTGTTTGACTGTATCTTGTGGGTAAAGTGCATAACCTCTGCAGAGTGTATAATCTATTCGAATAGCCGTGTCCGCGGTATTGGACATCGCTCGGGAATTACAGTCAAGGGTTAGATTTTCTCAAAAATAACTTGGATCTGAAAGGTTGGGTTGGATTAATAATGATATTGATGGAAATGTGGATTAGGATGGGAAAGATGCTTACTAAACTCCTTGAAAAGTTATCTATGCTTTACTTGTTTCTACTGCTTTCGAATCTACTTATGATACTTGTTAAATGTCACATCGCAAAAATACCTTGAGCCACTCCTTTGTATTAAGTCATGCATGTAGTATATTAGTGCATTCTCATGCATGACTTGCCGAGTACCAAGTACTCACCCTTGCCACAATACAACACCAGTTGAAGAGGAGACTACACCAGCTTTGGAGGAGGAGCTCCAAGAGGAACCGTTTACTTAGGAGCGAGCCCAATTGCCTGTGGTATACTGGATGGCGCCACGAAGTTATCTTATTTTTCCGCTGCTATTATTTCTCTCTTAATAAGTTTCGCCTTGCGAGGCGTATATTTGTAACTTGGCCATAAGGTCAAGCAACCAGTTTGGTTATTTAAATAAAGTACTTTATTAGTATCGAGTGGTATGATTGTGATATTTACCGATGTTAAGACTGTGTGCAATAGCGCGTTCCTGGACTAGTGCTGAATACACAGAGGGTCCGGATTTGCAAATTCGGGGTCCCGACAGAGGTGGTATCAGAGCCAGGTTGACCGTAGGCTCAACCCTAGCTAGAATGGTCGTAGAGAGGTTAAAACCTATTTTCTAAAAGCTAAAAGGTTGTCAAGATAAGAAATGATATCTCGACTTACCCCCTTCTCTCTTTCCTTGTCTCTTGCTGAATTTTTCCTTACCTCGTCACGATTTAAAAATTTCGAGTTCTTACGTGAGCACTCTTGTGACAGATGGAGGGAGAGTTCAACTACGTCCGACTGAGGTTGGTCACGCTTGAGAACTTTGGCGTATGCTCTGGACTCTCGGAGATTTTGAGAAGCCGCAATACCAAGTGGAAGTAATCGGACAAGCAGGATTGATCAAGGCTTGTGACGTGAAGATTGTGGTACTGCTAGGAAGAAGGGCCCAGGCAATCGCTCGATACACCAGACCGCCAGGAGGTCTACAATGCAGATGGGTATCCAAGAAGTATCACGATGAGCAATGCGGCACATTACCCGTATCTACGCCAGAGAGTTGGAGAGCACGGTGTTCCGTTATCACCACAAGCAGCAATAACCTTCTTGACCAAGGCGATTCAGGATGAGGATGCCATGGTCACACAGTTGGCACGACTTGTTGTCGCCCAGGAGGATGTACTCGATGATACAAGCAAAGAGCTACAGAAGGCCCGCAAGGAGATCACGACAGAGAAGAACAGATGGTGGGAAGCTCAAGAGTATGTGTCACACCTTCTGCGAAGGATTGACGAGTTGGAGATGGCTTTGTACGGACCGTAACTGAGCCAAGATTTCGAGCTACACGAGCCAGATCCAGAGGAGTCATATCTCGATGAGGACACTGCTTCTTCGACTACCACAGATGACACAGTTGCTGGACATGGCAATCGTTTCGCGCCTATGCCGCAGCATCCGTACCCAGGCCGTGGAGGTTTTCTCGATGAATGAGCGCAGGTTTTATAGAGAGACTCCTTCGCCGAGTCGCGTCTTAGAATAAAGAGTCACCCTTTAGGCGTTAGACTACAGTGTTAGTTCGATTTGGATTTTCATTGTTTGCTGAGTGTGCAGTATGTGTTGCAAGGCCCTTAGGCATTGTAAGCGACCATACCAAGATACTATTGATTAAAATAATAAAGTTAGACCTTAAAGTTACACCTTTCGCCCCGCATAAGTTCCATATTACTTGTCTATTCTTGTTTCCCTCTCATCTCTAAAACCTAGTGCAAATTGACAGATGGTGAACACCCGCGGAAACCTTGGAGGCAGTGGAAGTGGTTCTCGCCCAACAGAAAACCCCAATGATGGAGCACCAGCACCGCCACTGGATATGCAGAATTTCGGAGCTTTCCTCGCTGCTCAGACTCAGTTGATGCATGCTATGATGCAACAGATGCAAAACGTCACTGCTCAGGCCACAGCTAATCAAGTCAATCAGGGACAACGCCAGAATACAAGACTGTCAGAGTTCATGAGGACTCATCCACCCACTTTTTCTGGGAATGCCAATCCGTTGGAGGCCGATGATTGGTTAAGGTCAATTGAGAAGAAGCTACACATTGCTCAATGCATAGGAAATGAGAAGGTACTCTACGTTTCTCATCAATTGGAAGGAACAGCCGCCGAATGGTGGGAGAACTTCTGCGCCACGCAAGTGAACCCTCAGGACATCACGTGGGAAGAGTTCACAGCTGCATTCCGTCAGTATCACGTGCCTGAAGGAATCATGGATCTTAAGAAGGAGGAGTTCAGAGCACTTAGGCAAGGTAATCAGCCAGTGGCCGAATACCTGAATAAGTTCACACAGCTTGCTCGCTACGCACCTGAGGATGTAGCGACAGATAAAGCCAGACAGTCTCGTTTCATGAAGGGACTTAACTCAGGATTGCAGGTGGGATTGATCACCCACACCTTTCTAGATTTCCAAGAGTTGGTGAATAAGGCGCTTATTCTTGAGGACAAGCGCAAGGAACTGGATGAGAACAGGAAGCGCAGGATGCAACAGCAGGGATCACGCCAGGGAACGCAACAGCGCCTGAGAGTTGCACCAAATCAGTTTTTCAGATTCCAGCCACAAAATGCAACAAGGACACCGTCACTAGCACCAAGACCCGTCAATCAGAACTACCAGACCCCAGCCCCCGCTAGAAATGCCGCTTCAGGCAGCCAACAAGGAACAGTGAGACGCTGCTACAACTACAACGAGCCAGGACACTTTGCCAATAGCTGCCCAAAGAAGACAGCAGGAGTGACCCCAGTTCGCTTCAATCTAGGAACCACCCCAGCTAGGACGCCAAAGATCAGGAGCCACACCCTGCATGTGGTGAGAGGCCGAGTCAACCATGTCACCGCAGATGCACCGCAGAATGCTACTGGACGTCAGATCGGGTAAGTTACTTGTTAACTCAAGACTGCAGCAGATTTGTTTGACTGAGCTTCGCATTCGTTTGTTTCGCAAGGCTTTGCTGCTAAAAATGATTTGGAGATTGCAAGGCTTAAATGCATGCTTTTAGTTCAAACCCCTGGTTCCGAACTCCGAACGAAAGTAGGATGTTCCGGGGTGAGAATA
This sequence comes from Rhipidocladum racemiflorum, assembly GCA_036346355.1. NCBI lineage: Eukaryota > Viridiplantae > Streptophyta > Magnoliopsida > Poales > Poaceae > Rhipidocladum > Rhipidocladum racemiflorum. The sequence continues at coordinate 56,827,850 of CM070575.1, forward strand.
CTAATAGATGGAATAGAGTTCCTAGCGAACCTTATTATTTTGGAGACCCAGACCTTAGATTTTATTTTGGGAATGGATTGGTTATCCAAGCACAAGGCCGTATTGGATTGTGGACGAAGAACTATCTCAGTTGAGAGCCCGTGTGGAAAGAAAATGGAATTTCAAGCTACTGCCGTTAGGGATGGACAGTTGATGGTTAACAGTACCAAGGCAATCAGCATAGAGGATGTCTCAGTAGTGAATGAGTACCCAGATGTTTTCCCTGAAGATCTACCTGGTATGCCACCGGACAGGGATATAGAGTTTGTGATAGAGCTTGTACCTGGTACAGCACCGATAGCAAAGAGACCTTATGGGATGTCCACCGAGGAGTTGGTAGAAATGAAGAAACAGCTAGAAGAGTTAATGGACAAAGGATTTATCAGACCGAGTTCGTCGCCGTGGGGAGCGCCAGTTTTGTTCGTCAAGAAGAAGGACGGGAGTTTCAGGATGTGCATTGACTACCGTGCACTCAATGAAGTCACCGTGAAGAATAAGTATCCGCTACCCAGGATTGATGATTTGTTTGACCAGCTGAGAGGACCCGGAGTTTTCTCCAAGATTGATCTGAGATCGGGATACCATCAGTTGAAGATCCGATCAGAAGATATCCCGAAGACCGCATTCTCGTCAAGATATGGACATTACGAGTTTACAGTTATGTCCTTTGGTCTGACGAATGCGCCAGCATATTTCATGAATATGATGAATAAGGTGTTCATGGAATATTTGGACAAGTTTGTCGTCGTGATCATAGATGATATCCTAATCTACTCCAAGACAGAGGATGAACATGTCGAACACTTGAGGCGAGTTTTGGAAAAGCTGAGGGAACAGCAACTCTTCGCCAAGTTCAGCAAGTGTGATTTTTGGAAGGACAAGGTGGAATTCCTCGGACATGTAATGACCGCAGAAGGAGTCGCCGTTGATCCAAGCAAGGTAGAAGCTGTGTTACATTGGGAGCAGCCGAAGACTGTGACCCAGATCTGGAGTTTCCTTAGAATGGCAGGATACTATCGCCGTTTCATTGAAGGCTTTTCGACAATTGCGAGACCTCTTACGCAATTGCTGAAAAAGGAGAAGAAGTTTGTATGGACGCCAGAATGTGAGAAAGGATTTCAGGAGCTGAAGAAGCGATTGACATCAGAACCAGTGTTGGTTCTGCCGGACGTCAATCAAAGCTTTGATATCTATTATGATGCATCGCGCCAAGGACTTGGATGTGTGTTGATGTAGAACGGAAAGGTTGTTGCCTATGCATCAAGGCAGTTGAGGCCGCATGAGGAGAATTACCCGACACATGACCTAGAATTAGCTGCCGTAGTGCATGCCTTGAAGATATGGCGTCACTATCTGATCGGGAACAGATGTGAAGTGTACACGGATCATAAGAGCCTTAAATACATATTCACCCAGTCGGATCTGAATATGAGGCAGAGGAGATGGTTAGAGTTGATCAAGGACTATAATGTTGGAATCCATTACCATCCCGGGAAGGCCAACGTAGTTGCCGATGCCTTGAGTCGGAAAAGCCATACCGTGAATATGTTGATAGCCACGAATCGGGATGAGCTATGCCAGGAATTTCAGAGAATGAAGATTGAGGTGGTACCTAGCGGATTCTTGGCCACATTGGAAGTAAAGCCTACCCTAGAGGACCAGATCCGGGAAGGACAGAAGGATGATGTCAAGATCCGCAGGATTAAGACCATCAAGGAGGAAGGCAAGGCAGAGGATTTCAAGTTGGATGAGCAAGGCACGTTATGGATGAAGGATCGGATTTGTGTGCCCAACAAGAAGGAATTAAAGCAACTGATTTTGGAAGAAGCCCATGACTCCAAGTATTCAATTCATCCTGGAAGCGCCAAGATGTATCAGGATTTGAAGGGAAGATTCTGGTGGCCGAGCATGAAGCGTGAAGTTGCCGAGCATGTTGCATTGTGCGAGGTATGCCAGAGAGTCAAGGAAATGCATCAGAGACCAGCAGGATTGCTACAAATTACCAAAATACTCCGAGTGGAAGTGGGAGGAAATCAGAATGGATTTCATTACCGGTTTGCCTAAGACTCAAGGAGGTTATGACTCCATATGGGTTATAGTGGATCGCTTGACCAAAGTAGCCCATTTTATCCCCGTGAAGACCACCTACTCGGGAGATAAATTAGCAGAGTTGTATATGATTAGGATCGTCTGTTTGCACGGAGTGCCAAAGAGGATTGGATCGGACAGAGGTACCCAATTTACCTCAAGGTTCTGGAATAAGTTGCATGAAGCCATGGGAACCCGTTTGAACTTCAAGATCTGACCTATCATCCACAGACGGATGGACAGACCGAAAGAGTCAATCAGATTCTGGAGGATATGCTAAGAGCGTGTGCATTAGCTTGTGCTACCTCTTGGGATAAGAGTTTGCCGTATGCCGAGTTCAGTTACAACAATAGCTACCAGGCTAGTTTACAGATGTCACCTTTTGAGGCACTGTATGGTCGACCCTGTAGGACGCCATTGAATTGGAATGAGACCGGCGAGCGCCGTGTCTTCGGGCCTGATATTCTTCAAGAAGCTGAAGAGCAGATTGACATGATTAGGGAAAGGTTGAAGATAGCCCAATCACGACAGAAGAGTTATGCTGACAATCGTCGCCGGGATTTGAGTTTTGAACCAGAAGACTTTGTATAACTCAGAGTTACGCCTCTCAGGGGAGTTAAGAGGTTCCATGCTAAAGGGAAACTCGCACCCCGTTATGTTGGACCATTTAAGATTTTGAGCCGCAGAGGCGAAGTTGCTTATCAGCTGGAGTTGCCACAGTCGTTAGCAGGAGTACACGACGTATTCCATGTGTCCCAGTTGAAGAAGTGTCTCCGAGTACCTGAGGAATAGACACCGCTAGAGTCAATTGAGTTGCAAGAAGATTTGACTTACAAGGAGCATCCCGTGAAGATTCTGGACACAATGGATCGAGAGACGAGGAACAAGTCAACCCATTTCTTTAGAGTTCAGTGGAGCAATCATGAAGAAAGCGAAGCGACTTGGGAACGCGAAGAGGATTTGAGGAAAGAGTTTCCGAACCTATTCCTTTAGTAAGCCCTGAATCTCGGGACTAGATTACATTAAGGGGAGGTTTGTAACACCCCAAAATTTTGCTTTTCCTAATCCATGTGTGATTTGGCACTTTGGTGAATTTTTGGAATTTTCTGGAATTTATTTGGAATTTATTTGAATTTATTCTATTTTGAAATAATTAAAGAATTAGACTTTGCAAATAAAATTTTGTTGGAAATATTTTATTTGAGTCCCAAATACCCTAAAATATTTTCCAGAATTTTTCTTGAATTTTTCTGAGTCTTTTGCTATTTTTAATGAATTAAATGAATTTCTGGAAATTATTTTTTTAATTATTAAATCGCTGGAAATTGAGTTGGGTCAAGTACTATTCATCCGACCGAGTCGGAGCCCGAGTCGGACTCGAGTCCGACCCGAGCCAGCTGCGCCACTTGACTTGACCCAACCGCGTCTGAACCCCAAATCAGATCCGAACCGTTGGATCAAGATCCAACGGTCAGGATCAATCCGCGCTAGGCACGGCCGCGCCCGAGCCAATCTCGGCCGTCGATTGCGCCACGTGGACGGCCCGCGCGCCCACGCTATCTCGCCAGTTCGAATGGACTCCGCCGGGCATCGCTCCGCCACGATTCCGCGGGATCTCGGCGTGCCGCCAGATTTAATGCCCGACCTGGCCCGAGGTTCGCCCTTGTCTCGTGGCCGCTTTGCCCCAAGCGCCCTAGCCCTAGCCGCCGCTGGCCGACTCGCTATTGCTCGCCGTAGTTGGAGAAGCCTCCGCCACGGTCCTTGCCTTGTCCCGCCGTCCGCCGTCTTCCGCCGAAGTTGGAGCCCGATTCGAGTCCTTAAGCCAAGGCGCACCTGTGGTACCTCCCACTCACGGAGAGGCCTCGGCGCCGTCGGGCTCGTCGTCATTTTCGTCTCCGGTGGCCTGCTCGCCGTGTCGCCATCGCCGTCCGCAAGCATCGTGGAGCCGTTGGATCTTCATCGCACGGTCCAAGATCACGCCACGCCACCCACCGGTGAGATCCACCAAAAATCTCAAGATCCAATCTCGACCGCTGGATCTAGATCCAACGGTTCAGATCAAACGCTGTTAACCCAAACGCGTGAGACCCAGATCCAACTGGGCCATTGAATTTCAAATCAACGCCGAGATTGCGCCACGTGTCGGGAAGCTCGACCGCCGCGGCCGGCGCGCAGGTGGACGCCGACACGCCGCCCGCGCGTGTCGGCCGACGTGACCAAACCGCACCATGAGGTCACGCTGACGGCATGGCGGCCCGCGATGTCGCCAAATGTCCCCAGCTGCGGCGCCGACGCCAAGAATGACGTCACCCATGGGACCCACCGCCAAAGACTGCGGTCGAGCCACGCTGACTTCAGCAATGACGACAACCGAGGGCGACCCACCTGTCAGTGAAACGAGGAGCCGTGGATCGAGTCCACGGTAGACCCGAGCACAGCGTGGACCGAGTCCATGGACCCACCGACGCCAGACCAATCGAGGCTGTCACGTGTTCACGACGCAATAAATGATTTTCCAAAAGAAAATGATTTATTAATTCGAAATAATGATTTGATTTTGTTTCAAACTTCAAACGCTTATAACTTTTATGCTTCAACTCCGATTTGAGTGATTCAAATTTCTAAATTTGTATAAAATTGAGATCTACCTAATTATGAATTTTATTTAATTTTTGGACTAAAGTTTTCCTCTGTAATATTATTTAATTGATTATTTAAACTTCAAAATGCTATAACTTTTGCATTTTAACTCCAAATTTGACGATTCCAGTTTCTAAAAATTCATAAAATTATGTTCTCTCTGTTTATGGATTTTATTTGGATGTTTGGACACTTTTTGCCTATTGTTTATTTGTGTATTGCTATTTGCACGCTTTACGAGTAGACGTTGAAGTGCCTAAGGATTCAAGGAGAAGTATTGACTCAGGATCCAACTCAAGACCAAGAACAAGTACTTTTTGAAGGCAAGTTGTGCTTTGACCATGTTGATCCTATTTTGAAACTTATTTTGGATTTAACTTATTGCATGCTAGTTCAATTAGAAAATACTTTATTTAAATATGGGGGATTAGATAAATACCAATTTGCTGTATGACACCTTGATTATTTAAATATGTGCCATGACCCCTTGTCACCCTAGTTGTGGTTTACTAGTTGGACATTATTAAATTGCCAACATGGGAAATTAGACCGTTGTAGTATGTTGCTTAGACTCACACGTGCTCATGACATGATTTTGGACAATCAAATGTTAATATTGACTTGATGATATATTGAACCTGTTTTGGAAAGGTATCATGTGATGTTGATGGCACGTGGTGCATGGTAATCAACTGGGGTTTTGATAAATTGTTTTCGGCCGGGGCATGTGGCAAGAATGATCAGGTGGGCCAGTTGTGGCACTGGGGATGTTGATTTGGTTCTTCGGGTAGTCTTGCCCTGGTCACCCTAAGGACTTCACCTTGCAAGCCTTTGAACTGGGTCTAACGTGCAACCACATGTCTCAGTAATGGACGGACCTAGTTGATTAAGTTGCTAATAACGCACTGTGGGACCTCAGGAGGTCAACTACACCCTTTGTGTAAGTTGTGCGGGAGCGCATCGGGCCGAGGCCAGTACCCATCTAACGGTTGGTTGGCCTAAACTTCGCCTTAGCTAAGGGAAGGGTTAGTGTGCAACAACCGGGAGGACCACTTGTATTGTTAGAAGTTTCCAAAGACTTTGTTACGGAACTCGCCTTTGTGGTGTTTGACTGTATCTTGTGGGTAAAGTGCATAACCTCTCGCAGAGTGTATAATCTATTCGAATAGCCGTGTCCGCGGTATTGGACATCGCCGAATTACAAATCAAGGGTTAGATTTTCTCAAAAATAACTTGGATCCGAAAGGTTGGGTTGGATTAATAATGATATTGATGGAAATGTGGATTAGGATGGGAAAGATGCTTACTAAACTCCTTGAAAAGTTATCTATGCTTTACTTGTTTCTACTGCTTTCGAATCTACTTATGATACTTGTTAAATGTTGTTTACTGCAAAAATACCTTGAGCCACTCCTTTGTATTAAGCCATGCATGTAGTATATTAGCTGCATTCTGCATGACTTGCCGAGTACCAAGTACTCACCCTTGCCACAATACAACACAGTTGAAGAGGAGACTACACCAGCCTTTGGAGGAGGGGCTCCAAGAGGAACCGTCTACTTAGGAGCGAGCCCACTGGTTGCCTGTGGTATACTGGATGGCGCCACGAAGTTATCTTATTTTTCCGCTGCTATTATTTCTCTCTTAATAAGTTTCGCCTTGCGAGGCGTATATTTGTAACTTGGCCATAAGGTCAAGCAACCAGTTTGGTTATTTAAATAAAGTACTTTATTAGTATCGACTGGTATGATTGTGATATTTACCGATGTTAAGACTGTGTGCACTAGCGCGTTCCTGGACTAGTGCTGAATACACAAAGGGTCCGGATTTGCAAATTCGGGGTCCCGACAGGATCCAACGGTCCAGATCACGCCACGTCACCCTGGTGAGTTTCCACGTTGAAATCCTAGATTCATTCTCAGCCGTTAGATGTAGATCAAACGGTTAGGGTTAGCCGCGTTGTTTACATTAGATTAGATCTTGACCGTCTGATCAAGATCGAATGGTTCAGATCAGCCGAGTAGTTTTCTACTGCGTTAAGCTAGATCCAATCTGGGCCGTTGATTTTCAAACCAACGGCTCGGATCGAGCCACGTGTCCGGGGAGCCGAACCGCCGCGCCCACGCGGGCGTGCACGTGGGTCACTGACACGCCGGGCCCGCGTGTCAGCGACTGCACCGTGACGTCACCCATGACGTCATCGGTGGGTCCCAATTGTCAGACGCCTCAGCCGAGTGCGGTGACGTCAGCGCTGACGTCACCGAGGGGCCCACCTGTCAGCGTCAGTGCGCCGTGGACCGGGTCCACAGTGGACCCGAGCCGAGCCGTGGGCTGAGCCGTGGACCGGCTGACGTCAACCGCCCAATCAGAGGCTGCCACGTGTTACTGCTGACGCAATAAAGGTTTTCCAAAAAAGAAAATGATTTATTAATTCGAATAAATGATTTCAGAATTTGTTTCAAAGTTCAAACGCTTATAACTTTTGCATTTTAACTCCGATTTGAGTGTTTCAAATTTCTAAATTTGTATAAAATTGAGATCTACCTAATGATGAATTTTATTTAATTTTTGGACTAAAGTTTTTCTCTGTAATATTATTTAATTAATTATTTAAACTCTAAACTGCTTGTATCTTTTGCGTTTAAACTCCGAATTTGACGATTCCAGTTTCTAAAAATTCATAAATTTTGCTCTCTGTTTATGAACTTTATTTGGATGTTTGGACACTTTTTGCCTACTGTTTATTTATTTATTGCTATTTGCACACGTTACGAGTAGACTTTGAAGTGCCCGAGGGATTCGAAGGTGAAGTGTTGACCCAAGAGCCAGCTCAGGACCAAGAACAAGTACTCTTTGAAGGCAAGTTATGCTTTGACCATGTTGATCCCATTTTGAAACCTATTTTTGATTCAAGTTATTGCATGCTAGTTTAATTGGAAAATACTTTATTTAATTCCGGGGAATTAGATAAATGCCAAATTGCTGTATGACACCTTGGTTAATTAAATATGTGCCATGACGCCTTGTCACCCTAGTTGTGGATTACTAGTTGGACATTACTAAATTGCCAACATGGGATTTTAGATCGTTGTAGTATGCTTAGCCTTGCCACGTGACATGATTTTGGACAATCAAATGTTAATGTTGATTTAATGATATATTGAACCTGTTTTGGAAAGGTATCATGTGTTGTGATGTTGATGGCACGTGGTGCATGGTAATCAACTGGGGTTTGATAAATAGCTTTTGACCGGGGCATGTGGCAAGAATGATCGGGTGGGCCAGTTGTGGCATCGGGATTGTTGGTTTGGTTCTTCGGGTAGTCTTGCCCTGGTCACCCTAAGGACTTAACCTTGCAAGCCTTTGAACTGAGTCAAGCGTGCAACCACTTGTCTGCAATGGGACAGACCTAGTTGATTAAGTTGCTAATAACGTACCTGTGGGACCTCCTGGTGTCAACTACACCCTTTGTGTATGTTGTACGGGGGAGCGTACCGGGGCTGCGGCCAGGTACCCATCTAACGGTGGATTGACCTAAACTTCGCCTTTGCTAAGGGAAGGGTTAGTGTGCAACACCGGAGAGGACCACTGCATCAAGTTAGAAGTTTCCAAAGACTTTGTTACGGGAACTCGCCTTTGTGGTGTTTGACTGTATCTCGTGGGTAAAGTGCATAACCTCTGCAGAGTGTAAAATCTATTCGAATAGCCGTGTCCGCGGTATTGGACATTGCTCGGGAATTACAGTTAAGGGTTAGACTTTCATGAAAACAACTTGGACATGGAAAGAGGGTTTGGTTTAAAGAATGATGTTGATGGAAATGTGGATTAGGATTGGGAAAGATGTTGATTAAACTCCTGGAAAAGTTACTGATCTTATACTTGTTTCTACTGCTTTCGAATCTACTTATGATACCTGTTAAATGCTGTTTACTGCAAATAAACCTTGAGCTATTCCATTGTACAAAGCCATGCATGTAGTATATTAGCTGCATTCTGTGCATGACTTGCTGAGTACCAAGTACTCACCCTTGCCTGAATACAACACCAGTCGAAGAGGAGTCTACACCAGCTTTGGAGGAGGAACTTCCAGAAGAACCGTCGAACCAGGGAGCGAGCCCAGTCAGTTGCCTGTGGTATACTGGATGGCGCCACGAAGTTATCTTATTTTCCGCTGCAGTTATTTCTTCTTATTAAGTTTCGCCCTGCGTGGCGTATATTTGTAACTTGACCCTAAGGTCGAGCAACCAGTTTGGGTAACTATTTAAAGTACTTTATTAGTATCGTTTGGTATGATTGTGATATTTACCAATGTTGAGACTGTGTGCACTAGCGCGTTCCTAGACTAGTGCTGAATACACAGAGGGTCCAGATTTGCAGATTCGGGTCCCGACAACTTCTGATGTGATCTAGGCTCTTTTACTTGTGCAATGTCGCCACTATTATCACAATAGAGGTCCACTGGATTAGAGGCACTAGCAACCACACCAAGTTCCGAGATGAACTTCTTTATCCACACAGCTTCCTTTGCGGCCTCTGATGCCGCAATGTACTCCGCTTCTGTCGTAGAGTCGGCCACCGTGTCTTGCTTGGAACTCTTCAAGCTTACCGATCCTACATTTAATGTAAACACAAACCCGGATTGCGATCGGAAATCATCTTTGTCAATTTGGAAGCTTGCGCCGGTGTAACTCTTTACAACCAGTTCTTCCTCACCTCCAAAAACTAGGAACATATCCTTAGTTCTTCTCAAGTACTTCAGGATGTTTTTCACGGCTGTCCAATGACCATCACCGGGATTCGCTTGGTATCTCCTCGTGACACTTAGAGCATATGAGACATCTGGGCGTATACAGATCATGGCATACATAATAGACCCAATAGCCGAATCATATGGAATCTTGCTCATCCTGTCTCTCTCATCAGTTGTCGAGGGACACTGATTCTTGCTAAGACTGATGCCATGTGACATTGGCATGAAACATCTTTTGGATTCATGCATATTGAACCTCTTCAATACCTTGTCAATGTATGTTTCTTGGCTTAATCCAATCAACCTTTTTGATCTATCTCTATAGATCTTTATGCCCAAGATATAACATACTTCTCCTAAGTCCTTCATTGAAAAACTCCTTTTCAATGAAGTCTTAACATCTTCAAGCATAGGAATATTATTCCCGATCAATAATATGTCATCGACATACAAGATCAGAAACACAAGTGCGCTCCCACTAGCCTTCTTGTAAACACAAGGCTCTTCTTCGTTTTTGATGAAGTCAAATCCTTTGACTACTTCATCAAAACGAATGTTCCAACTCCGAGATGCTTGCTTCAATCCATAAATGGATCTTTGAAGCTTGCATACCTTTTTAGCATTTTTAGGATCGACAAAACCTTCAGGTTGTATCATGTATACATCCTCAGAAAGATTCCCATTAAGGAAAGCTGTTTTGACGTCCATCTGCCAAATTTCATAATCGAAATATGCAGCAATAGCTAAAATGATCCGAACAGACTTAAGCATGGTTACCGGTGAGAAAGTTTCATCATAGTCAATTCCTTGAACTTGTTTGAAACCCTTTGCCACCAACTGTGCCTTATATATCTGAACATTTCCATCCATGTCTATTTTCTTTTTGAAAATCCATTTGCACTCAATGGTTTTTACACCATGAGGAGGATCCACCAAGTTCCAAACTTGATTGTCATGCATGGATTGAATTTCGGATCTCATGGCTCCAAGCCATTTTTCGGAGTTTGGGTCCATCATTGCTTCTTTATAAGTCGTTGGCTCACCATTGTCCAACATTAATATGTCTTGTCCATATCTTATGGGTTCTTGATGCGGCCTCCCCGACCTACGTAGGGCTGGTGTCTCTTCCACAGGTTGTACAACATTTTGTACATCTTGTGAAGGTTCAGTGGTAGCTTGAACATATTCATGCGATTCTCAAATTTTATCGAGATGCACATACTCCCACTGATTTCTTTGGAAATAATCTCTTTCTCCAAAAATACACCATTTCGAGCAACAAAAACTTTTGTTCTCGTTTCTTTTGTAAAAGTAATATCCTTTTGTTTCTTTAGGATACCCCACAAAGAAGCATTTTTCTGATTTAGGTGCGAGTTTATCTGATTGCAAACATTTTACATAAGCCTCGCATCCCCATATCTTGAGAAATGACAACATGGGACCTCTCCTGGTCCATATCTCATATGGCGTCTTCTCAACGGAATTTGATGGGATCCTATTCAATGTGAACGCAGTTGTCTCTAGAGCGAAACCCCAGAAAGATAATGGCAGATCTGTTTGGCTCATCTTTGACTGAACCATGTCTAACAAAGTTCGGTTCTGTCGTTTGGACACGCCATTCCATTGAGGCGTTCCTGGCGGAGTAAGTTGTGGAACGATTCCACATTGCTTTAGATGATCACCAAACTCTTGGCTCAAGTATTTGCCACCACGATCTGATCGTAAGTGTTTTATTGATTTGCCAAGTTGATTTTGTACTTCGTTCTGAAACTCTTTGAACTTTTCAAAAGTTTCAGATTTATGCCTCATTAAGTAGATATATCCATATCTACTAAAGTCATCGGTAAAAGTTACAAAGTACTGAATCCCACCTCTAGCAATCGAGCTCATTGGTCCACATACATCTGTATGTACTAAGGCCATCAATTCACTCGCCCTCTCACTAAAACCTGTGAAAGGGGATTTTGTCATTTTGCCAAGTAAACAAGATCCACATGTTTTAAATGATTCAAAATCAAATGAGGTGAGACATCCATCACCATGGAGCTTCTTCATGCGCTTCTCATTTATGTGACCTAAGCGAAAATGCCATAAAAAGGTAGGATTCAAATCATTAGGTCGAGGTCTTTTGACATTAACGTTATAGACAGGCTTTTCTTTGAGTTTAAGGACGTACAACCCATCCACCATGGGGCAACGACCATAATACATTGATGGCGCCGTGATGGCACTATGGGCGTCCCGATCTTTCGATGAGAAACACACGATCGATTTGTTGGAGTCGACTTTGATGATCCGACTACACCGTACGACGACGATGCGCCTTAGCAATCGCTAAACCAACTTCAGCGGGTTATTGATCTTGCCGTAGGCACAATCAACCTGAACACGAGGTTCAATTCCTGCAAGCAACCGAAGAACAAGCAAGAACAATAGGATAAGCAATCTGAAATTGCGGATAAAACTGGAAGCGAAACAAAGTGGAGTCTTATTGACGATCTTGACAAGGTGGCTGTCCAGCACAACTCGCAGGATCAAGTTTGCACTTGGCTAAACTAATCAAATAAAACCCGAAACCCTAAGGAGCCGATGTCTGGCTATTTATGAAAGCTAGGGGCGTGGGAATCACGTCCAAAGCAGTAGGATACCAACTACAACTCTATTACAAGGCTCAAATCCCAAGTCTTCTCGGTTTGGAAAAGTGACACCAATTGTTTTGCAGATTCCCGTCGACTCGGATGGAATTTGGGGATGGGGCCAGATCCGTTGGAAAGAGGATGTCGAAACCTTTCAAACCAGTACTCATAAACCCCAAACACCCATGTGGATCAAAAGTTATGGTCGTTTTAAGTTAGTGATGTCCCGTAGGCCGAATCCGAGTATAACTTGTCCACCGGAAGAATTGGCTTCATGCTTGACGTTTGGGAGTCCTTCTCCTTGGTTCCTAAGGACAATAAAATCATCACAAGGATTAAATAGCATTCCATTCATTAAATTATTTGTATGCAACCCTAGGAACGCATTCACCTGGTAATTGAATTGACGTGCGCGAGCTCGAGTAATTGGCCTTTGTATGACATTATTGGTTTCCATTGGGTTTGTAGGTATGGCCGTATTCATGGTAGTGATGTCCTCATCATACATATCATTCAAAAATATTGAACAAACAAAGTTCTTTATTCTGAATTCATAACCTTCATGTTCCAAACAAGAAGATGAAATAATGTTTCTACTCAAAGCCGAAACAAAATAACAATTATTCAGTTCTAAAACTAATCCTGAAGGCAAATGCAATGGGTAGGTGCCAACGGCAAGACCAGCAACTCTTGCTTTATTCCCCACGCGAAGATCCACTTCTCCTTTTGCCAAGACTCTACTCTTTATCAGCCCCTGCATCGAATTGCAAATATGAGCAACCGAACCGGTATCATATACCCATGAGCTGAGAGAAGTAGTAGAAAGATTAATTTCTATAACATTAAAACCTGAAGTGGAAGTCACACTCCCATTCTTCTTATCTGCCAGGTACTTCTCGCAGTTCCGTTTTCAATGTCCTGACTTCTTGCAATAGAAGCACTGGGATTCAAGCTAAGGGCAAACTTTAAACTTCTGAAGCTTAGTTTTAAGGCTCGCGATATCATCTTGAGCCTTGCCCTTGCCCTTGCCTTTCCCCCAAGCCTTAGCTTTCTTCTTTTTTAAGGCAGTTGTCTTCTGAACCATTATCACATGATTGGGTTTTTTCTTAATGCTTTCCTCGGCAGCCTTGAGCATCCCATGTAGTTTGGTCAGGCTCTTCTCCATGCTATTCATATGAAAATTCATAATGAATGGCTCAAAGCTCTGAGGCAGAGACTGGAGAATGACATCTGTAGCCAAACCGATGCTAAGGGGAAACTCAAGTTTCTCCAATCTCCCAATGTAGCCGATCATCTTAATCACATGTGGGTTGACCGGACTGCCTTCAGGCAGCTTACAAGCAAATAGAAGCTTCGAGATACCATACCTCTCAGCTCTTGCTTGATTCCCAAACATGCCCTTCAAGCCCACAATCATATTGTAAGCATCATGGTCCTCATATTGCTTTTGCAGCTCAGAGTCCATGGTGACAAGCATGAGACAGCTGACCTCTACAGAAGCATTAACATGTTTTTCATACTCAACCTTCAAATTGCGAGGAGCATTTTCGGCTGGTTCATCAGGAATTGGATTCTCTAGAACATAGTCCTTCTTTTCGTGTTTGAGAACAATTCTCAAATTGCGATACCTATCAACAAAATTTGTTCCATTCAGTTTTTCCCTTTCCAAGACCGATCTTAAAGCAAAACCAGGTGTGGCAGTAGGAGCAGGAGTAGGAGGTGCCATTGAACTACAACAAAAACATGCAAAGTTTCTAAGCACTATGTTTATGTGAAACTTTCATTAAACATTTTAACAAAAGACACTCCTATTTTAATGTCCCCTTTATGGACAAAGTGAGTATTCAAGATCCATATTCATTAAATTCTAGTGAGCCTTGGCATCACTGCTAGAAATTCAATGACTTAGGTAAGCAACACCTTTGCTAATTACATCTCATGTAACTCTTGTTGGTTGGGTATGAAAACATGTAATGAATGCCTCCATCACTTGACTCTTGGCCAGGTCAACCCGCCCCGAGGGCTCACATGAGGAAGGGAGCACTTCCCATTTTCGGGTGCCAATTAAGAAACCTAGCCTCATGTGTGTTTTCCTAGACACCATTTGTCTTGTATATGTTCCTTCATTACCGAAATCAAGTCCCAACTACTTATGTCCTCAAGCCCAAAACCGTTTTGATAGCTTGATTAAATCTACCATTGTTATGCGCAATGTGTCCAACACATCCCTATCATATATTAAGATAGCCATTGATATACTACTTTGGCAGTCATATTAATAACGATCTAAATTCTTGATAGGTGCAACAATTGGGTGGACAAGTTTGATCTAAAATTTTAACAATGGTGATGAATAATATCTACTATGAACATGGCATCACATGCAATGAGCATAAATAAAATAGCAAGGATTAAACACACATCCACATATAATCAAATTATGATGTGAAATAGTATGGCCCTTAGCATTAGAATCTCCATCATCATGCTTGATTGTACACCTAGCCATCATCTTGATTGTTCACGTAGCCACCATGCTTGATGCCACCAATCTTCATAATTGTAGATGCAACTCCTTACAACTTTGATGATGAATTTTACATGAGGGTTTGAAACATCACAAGTTGACACGCAGGTCGTTATACATTTTAGATTGAAATAGTCTTATGGCTTGACACGGCACGTAGGCCATGTAAATATTACATGCATCACATACACATAGGCCATACTATTTCACACAACAACCTGCAAAAACGAGTTAAACAAAATAGATTCTACGGAAGCGGAGTTCCAAGGGGCAGCGCCCATGGCGGGGTTCAAGGGGCAGCGCCCCTGGCAGCGATCCATCATATTGACCCAATCCGATTCAATCTGATTGGCTTGGTCCCATATGGTTGCGATTCGTGAACCCTGATGGTGGTAACCCGACCGGTAAGGGCAACGTCGTACTATGAACGGACTCACCCAAATCAAGATTGATTCGGTTTGCGCTTTCCTCGAACCCTAAACTGATCGATCTCATCGACGGCCGCCTCCACCAATTCATCACATGAATCGGTTGAACATGTAATAGATCCGCAAACTGACGGCCAAACCGAGAGGGTCAATCAGATCCTTGAGGATATGCTGAGGGCATGTGTTCCATCCTATGGGAAGAAGTGGGATGAATGTCTTCCCTATGCTGAGTTCGCCTACAACAATAGCTACCAAACCAGCATCAAAATGTCTCCATTTGAAGCACTTTATGGTTGTAGCTGTCGGACACCCTTGAACTGGTCCGAGAGTGGGGAACGACTATTCTTTGGGCCTGATATGGTTAAGGATGCAGAAGAAAAGGTGAAGACCATTCAGGATAATCTGAGGGTAGCGCAATCCCGGCAGAAGAGCTACGCTGACCATCGTAGGAGACCCCTCTCCTTCGATGTTGGCGATCATGTCTATCTGAAAGTGTCTCCTCTCCGGGGCACCCACCGTTTCGGAATTAAAGAAAAGTTGGCGCCACGCTACACAGGGCCATTTCGAATCCTTGCAAAGCGTGGTCAAGTGGCGTATCAGCTAGAGCTTTCTCCCTCTCTGGCAATGGTCCACGATGTTTTCCATATATCCCAATTGAAGAAGTGCCTCCGTACTCCCTTCGAGACACTGGAGGTGGACGAACTAGAAGTTCAGCCTAAGCCTGATCTGTCTTATCAAGAGCATCCTATTCGGGTTTTGGAAGAGGCTGAACGCAAGACCCGTCGGCGGACTCTCAAGTTTTACAAGATTCAGTGGAGCAATCACACTGAAGACGAAGCTACTTGGGAGCCCGAGGATCGTTTGAAGACCGAGTATCCCGAGTTCTTCCAAGCCATGTGAGTACCAGTGTGTAGTTCTTCGCAATTCCAGGCATGTCGATTAGTGTGTAACTACGCTATCTATCAGTATTCTACTCTGTCTATGCGCTTGTCCCGAATCTCAGGGTGAGATTCCTTTAAGGGGGAGGGTTTGTCAAGGCCCCAAGTTTAAACATTCTGGGACATCCGGAGTGTCCGGATTAAACCTCTGGAATGTCTGGATATAACCTGGAATACCCGGATAAATCATCCGGAGTATCCGAACTGGGTCTACCGAAAGCCCTAACCCGGAATGTCCGGATTTAATGTCTGGAGTGTCCGGATTGGGTTGACCGAACACCTCAACCCGGAGTATCCGGACTAATTGTCCGGAGTGTCCGGGGTGTTCGGAGTTTATTTTTACCGAAGACCCCAACCCGGAGTCTCCGGGTTAATTGTCCGGAGAGTCCGGACTTATTGGGGTTGGGTATAAAACTCCGGTTGTCTTAACTCCTCCCTCACTCCTTCTCCACTATTGGCTCTCCTCCTCTCCCGTGAGCTCCCCCACCCCAAGCTCATCACCGGCGAGCTCCCCATTCCGGCGACCTCCCGTGGTCCTCCCCGGCGTCTCCTCCACCCTGGTGACCTCAAGATCCTCTCCAAGCCGGCGTCCTCTTCTCTCAACCCGGCTTCCCCTCCATCTCCTTCATCCCCATTGAAGGTAGGATCTCTTCTTGGAGTCTATTTGTGGGGTTCTTGGGTTCTAGGGCTTCCTTGGGGTTGGATTTGGGGTTTGGTGTGTAGATAGGGAGTTGGGGTAACTTTGGGGAAGGTTAGGGTTTTGGTGGGTGGTTAGATTTGGGGCTTGGTTTGGGCAATGTTGGATGCTAGGGTTAGAGATCGGGATGAGAGGATGCTATTCTACGCCTCGGGTTAGGTTTTGGTTGGAGTTCTTAGAAGTGAGCGTCGTTCGTCGCGGTTTGAGCTAGCTCGGAGCTTCTTTGGCTTGACCGCGTGTAGGAAAGTTGTAGATCGGGCCCTATGGTGCCATAGAGCTTGGTGGTGCTCCGATCCCTTAGGTAGTTGGGCAAGATGCGCCAGGTCCGGAGGGTCCAGACAAATTGTCCGGAATGCCCAGTTATTCCAGAGTATCCGGATGAACCATCCGGACTATCCGGATTGTCTGGGCTGTTTTCGTGGGATAATTGCATTGGTTCTCATTTCATTGCATTGCATGCATCTTATTCATGCATTATATTCGTGTAGAGAATGATCCCGCGGTGACTGACGTGGCCGTGGTCGAGGGGATTGTCGAGGAGCAAGCCGTGGTCCGTATGCAAGCAGAAGCACAAGGCAAGCACCTAAGCATATTCGAACCTTTATGTAATTTATTTTTGTGAATCAATTGCTTAGTGGATGTTTAAGTTATGCATTAGGAGTTGAAGTGTGGAATTGGTACTAGATCCCATTTGTTGCATATACACCCTTGTTAATTGTTGAACACCTCCTTTGGAGCTAGTATGGGTAATTGTAATGTGTACTTGCTTAGTCTTGCTTAGATGTCGGGTACGGGCCAAGTGGTGGATGGTTCCGCCGCTTGTGATTATTTTGCGTCACAATACTCGAGTTGCTATGGTTATGGTTGTGAGTAGAAATGGAAAGATGAAATGAGACCGGGCGAGAAAGTTGGGGCACTTGGGTGTGGAGACTCAAGTGTGGTAGTCTCTCCTGTGTCAGTTGAGGACCGATCTGTTGTCTGCCCTTTGATCGAGAACACTTTGTTAGTCGCATGCAGGTATGGGACGGTAAAGCTATTCTTCCATCGCATGCCGTTCGATGGGTCATACACCTCATGTGGTTGGGCGTGGTTGAGGGAGAGGCTTAGGCCAACTCTCGAGGGCCAAGCCGGGCTTGGGTCGCTCGAGGGGGTGCTAGGTGCTCGGACCGCATGAAGATGTCCCCAAAGGATGGGTATGGATGGGAGGATGGTTGACACGAGGTTCTTTGTGGCACGTGTCGTGCGATTAATGATCCCCTGCAGGGTGAATAAGTGATTCGAATTACCGCGCTCTCGGATATGAGCACGCTTAGTCATCGCACATTCAACGTAGTAATAACCTGAACTTGAGGTTAGCTGGTGTGGACAAGAATACTGACGAGGATACTTGTTCCCAATGCTACTTGTTGTTATGAATTGTTGAATTCCAAAGTTCACCTTAGCGATAGGCGCTTGTCCAAGAACGCTGTAAAATTGTGAAATTGAGTAGTGAAAGTAATTGAGCAACAAAGTTAAGCTTTCCGCAAATTTTACCTCGAGCTTGTTCCTTGCTACATCCAAATGCATACCCCTTGTTTGTGTCGGTCATATATGGACCACGGGTAAGACTTGCGAGTACCTTCCTTACTCAGGCTTCTGCTTTTGTGGTTTTGCAGGTGAGGATCCAGCGGGGTCTGAGTTCTGCCCCTACTGCCTATCGGTGACCGGGCGGGGCACCGAGTAGAGGCTACCGTCGTCGTACACACCCGGGAGTGTTCAGAGGCAGAACACTTCCGGAATTGTTTTACTTTTGGGTCTAGTCTAATAGTTGTGTACTCTTTGTTGTATAGTTAGTTTAAATGATGTCTTATTTGCTTGGGTACTTGGTTCCTTTTGTAGTTGACTTCTGTTATATGTCATTGCCCTCCTTGCTTGTGTTTTTCCTCTTGTCCTTGCCGGCCTTCGTGCCTTGCTGTTGTTGTTGTGGGTTGTGGTCGTGGGGGTTTGTCTTCGTGCCGGGGTGTTCTCTTTTGTTGTTCGGTTGGTTTTGCTTCTGCTTTGCGCTTTTGGTTGTGGGGTCTCGAGTTTGTTGCCCCCTTCCTGCAAATTGTTTCGATTTGGCATTGTAAGACGGTATGCGGGGATACTGGGCGTGTTTTGGGTCGCATACCGGGGGAATACTGGGGTTGTTGTCGAGTTATTCGAAGGGTTCCAAAGTTTGTCTCAATTGGGCTTGGGTGCTAACACTGCGAGCGCCTCCGGCGATCCGTTGCTAGCCTCTAATTCCGATTAGGACGACTAAACCTTCTAATAGCCCGAGGACGATCTGGGCGGCTCCTCACAGCGCTGGTATCAGAGCAAGGTGCATGAAGACGAACCCGAAACTTGACAACCATCTAAGGAATTGATTAGGACTGTCATAATGCATTAGGTAGAGTTGGTACTTGTACCCCGCCCTATGTATATAAATAGTGAGTGAGGGATACGTTGGAATCGTGCATTTCACGTCATGTCATGCATGTGCCATGCCATCTTGCATCATGAGTTGTGTTTTTGAGTGTGTTAGACTTGTTGAACTCTAGTGCGGAGTGCTACAGTCTGATGTGGGGGTAGTTTGTGGGTTTATCAAGTTTAAGGCCTATCCTTTCCGTGTGGGTCTAACCATTGTCGTCTGACCTTGATTGGCGACAGAATGAGGACCCGCGGCGGTATGGGAGGTGATGATGGCGCTGGGCAATCACAGTTTGGTCATGGCGATCCACCACCTCCTCCCAACTTGCTGGATGTCTTGATGTGCTCAGAGCAGAATCAACAGACCACCAACCGGATTCTGGAGATGTTGGTCCAGAATCAGACTGCTCCGGGTGGCCGCGGTGATGGGCGAGGCTGACCCAATGGGTACCTGGATTTCCTGCACACTCAGCCACCGACCTTCTCCCGGGCCAGTGATCCGTTGGAGGCTGACGACTAGCTCGCACGATAGAGCAGAAATTTGCTCTCATCCACTATGAGGACCTTCAGAAGGCTCCTTTTGCGGCGCAGCAGCTTCAGGGCCTAGCTGGGGCCTGGTGGGCTAACTTTGTGGTGATGCAGCCTGTAACATCCCAAAATTTTGTTTTTCTTAAATTCATGTGTGATTTGGCACTTTGGTGAATTTTTGGAATTTTCTGGAATTTATTTGGATTTATTTGGAATTTATTTGAATTTATTCCATTTTGAAATAATTAAATAATTTGACTTTGCAAATAAAATTTTGTTGGAAATATTTTATTTGAGTCCAAAATGCCCTAAAATATTTTCTAGAATTGTTCTGGAATTTTTCTGAGTTTTTACTATTTTTAATGAATTAAATGAATTTCTGAGGAATTAATTGGATTATTAAATCGCTGGAAAATCGAATCGGGTCGAGTATTGTTCATCCGACCGAGTCGGAACCCGAGTCGAACTCGAGTCTGACCCGAGCCAACCGACTCGACTAAACCCAATCCTAACCCTAATCGATCCCGACCGTTGGATCGGGATCCAACGGTCCGGATTGGACCGCAACGGCTAGAGCCGAGTCCGGGCCGGATCCGACCGCCCCCGCGCGATCGTGACCGTCAATCGCGCCATGTGGACGGCTGTCCGTCGTCGTCCTCGCCGAGTCCGAAACGGATCGCGCTGGCCTAACGCCGGAGCTCGTTAGGGTTCCGGTTTGGGCCCGCATGCCGAGGCTATTTAAACCCCCGAGCCGCCTCCGAGGTTCGCTTCAACCATGCGCACCTTTTGCCCCACCTCCCGAAACCCTAGCCGCCGCCGTTTGTGCCCGATTGCTCGCCGGAGTTGGTCGGGTCTCCACGGTGGTTTCGCTGCCTCTCCGCCAGTATCCAGAGCCGCTCCGTCGACACCGAGCCCGGATCCAAAACCCCCTCGCCGAGACGCGCCCGAACCGTGAACCCATCTCGCCGGAGACGCGCTCAAACGCAGTTTGGAAGGTCGCCTTCCCCGGCTCCGGTCTGCTCACGCCGCCGCGTCGCCATCGCTGCCTCAAGCTTCCTCGACCGTTCGATCTTCATCGCACGAACGAGGTGAGGCCACGTACCCCTTTACTGTCTCCACCCCAGATCTTGTATCGGACGTTAGATCTAGATCGTGCGGTCCAGGCTAGATCACGTGTTGTGTATTAGATCCTCTAGCAGCCGTTAGATCTAAATCGGGCGGACGCGATTGAGCCACGTGCGCCCTAACCGCGCCCACGCGCGTGAACACGTGTCTCTGACACGCGGGGCCCGCGTGTCAGAGGGCCCACCTGTCAGCGGCCACCCCAGTCGTGCGGTGACGCCAGCAATGACGTCACCAGTGGGTCCCACCTGTCAGCAGTGGGCTGAGTCCGCCGACGTCCGGGCCGATGACGCCACACCGCTGGGTCCCACTGTCGGGCCGACGTGAGCCGTGGACCGGGTCCACGGTGAACCCGAGCCGAGCGTGCACCGAGTCCGTGAACCGGCTGACGTCAGCCGCCCAATCAGAGACCGACACGTGTCCTTGCTGACGCAATAATTAGTTTCCGAAAAAGAAAATGATTTATTAATTCGAAATAATGATTTCAGATTTTATTTCAAACTTCAAATGCTTATAACTTTTGCGTTTCAACTCCGATTTGAGTGATTCAAATTTCTAAATTTGTATAAAATTGAGATCTATCTAATGATGAATTTTATTTAATTTTTGGACTAAAGTTTTTCTCTGTAATATTATTTAATTGATTATTTAAACTTTAAATGCTTGTATCTTTTTCATTTAAACTCCGAATTTGACGATTCCAGTTTCTAAAAATTCATAAAATTGTGTTCTCTCTGTTTATGAACTTTATTTGGTTGTTTGGACACTTTTTGTCTACTGTTTTATTCATTTGTTGCTATTGCACGCGTTACGAGTAGACGTTGAAGTGCCGGAAGGATTCGAAGGAGAAGTATTGACCCAGGAGCCAGCTCAGGACCCAGAGCAAGTACCTTTTGAAGGCAAGTTGTGCTTTGATCATGTTGATCCCATTTTGAAATTAATTTGATTTAAATTATTGCATGCTAGTTCAATTATGAAATGCTTGAATAAATTTTGGGGGATTAGTTAAATGCCTAATTGTCGTATGCCACCTTGAACATGAATAATTGTATTCCATGAACCCCTTGTCACCCTAGTTGAGGATTAACTAGTTGGACATTATTAAATTGCCAACATGGGTAGTTAGATCGTTGTAGTATTGCTTAGACCTGCTACGTGCTCATGACATGGTTTTGGACAATCAAATGTTAATATTGACTTAATGATATATTGAACCTGTTTTGGAAAGGTATCATGTGTTGACATGTTGATGGCACGTGGTGCATGGTGAACAACTGGGGGTTTGATAAATAGTTTTCGACCGGGGCATGTGGCAAGAAATGATCGGGTGGGCCAGTTGTGGCATTGGGAGTGATGATTCGGTTCTTCAGGTAGTCTTGCCCTGGTTAGCATAAGGACTTAACCTTGCAAGCCTTTGAACTGAGTCAAACGTGCAACCACATGACCGGAATGGGACGGTCCTAGTTGAGTAAGTTACTAATAACAAGCATGTGATACCTCGGGTGTCAACTACACCCTTTGTGTAGCTTGAGAGGGGAGCGTACCAGTGCTGAGGCATGGTACCCGTCCAACGGTATGTCGGTCCCATACTTTGCCTTTGTTAAGGGAAGGGATGGTGTAGGGCAAAAACCGGAAAGGTTCACTTGCGTAGTTAGCCGTTTCCGAAAGGCTTTGTTACGGACACTCGCCTTTGTGGTGTTTGGCTGTATCTTGTGGGTAAAGTGCATAACCTCTGCAGAGTGTAGAATCTATTCGAATAGCCGTGTCCGCGGTATTGGACATCGCTCGGGAATTACAGTCAAGGGTTACACTTTCATGAAAACAACTTGGACATGGGAGGTTTGGTCTGGTTTAACAATGATGTTAGTGGGAATGTGGATTAGGATTTGGAAAGATGTTTATTTAACTCCTGGAAAAGTTATTGATATTATACTTATTTTTATCGCTTTTGAATCTACTTATGATACTTGTCAAATGCTGTTTACTGCAATTATACCTTGAGCTACTCCTTTGTATTAAGCCATGCATGTAGTATATTAGCTTGCATTCTGTGCATGACTTGCTGAGTACCAAGTACTCACCCTTGCCACAAAACAACACCAGTTGAAGGAGAGGCTACGCCAGCTCTGGAGGAGGAATATCAGGAGGAGCCGTCTAACTAGGAAGCGAGCCCAGTCAGTTGCCTGTGGTATACTGGATGGCACCACGATGTTATCTTACTTTTTTCGCTGCTATTATCTCTCTTTTAATAAGTTCGTCCTGCGAGGCGTATATTTGTAACTTGGCCCTAAGGTCATGCAACCCAGTTTGATTAACAACTTTAAGTACTTATTTATTTCGTTGAGTATGATTGTGATATGTACCAATGTGAGACTGTGTGCACTAGCGCGTTCCTGGACTAGTGCTGAATACACAGAGGGTCCGGATTTGCAAATTCGGGTCCCGACAGAGGTGGTATCAGAGCCATACTGACTGTAGGCTCAACCCATAGTTAGAATGGTCGTAGTGAGGATAAAACCTATTTTCTAAAGCTAAAAAGTTTGTCAAGATAATAAATGAAATCTCGACTTACCCCTTCTCTTTTTCCTTACCTTTGCTGAATACTTCTGTCTCCCACTTTGATTTAAAATGCTACGTGCTTACGCGAGTGTTTTGTGACAGATGGAGGGAGAAGTCAACTACGTCGATCTTGAGGTCGGCCACGCCGTGGAACTTTGGCTTATGATGCAGTTTCTCGAAGGATTTGAGAAGCCACAATACCAAGTGAACATCATCAGACAAGCGGGACTGATTAAGGCTTGTGATGTGAAAATCACGGTGCATGCCAGGAAGAAGGGCAAGGGCAACAGTCCGATATACTGCACCGCCAGGAGGTCGACAATGCAGATGGGAATTCAGGAGGTATCGCGACGAGCCTTGCGACACATCGCCCGCATCTACGCCAGCGAGCTGAAAGGCGCAGAGTACCGCTACCATCCACGCAACAACAACCTTCTTGACCCTAAGATGATTCAGGATGAGAATGCCACGATCACACAGCTAGCACGACTTATCGTCGCTCAGGAGGATGTACTCGATGATACAAACCGGGAGCTACAGAAGGCTCGAGAGGAGGCCGCGGTAGAGAAGAACCGATGGCGGGAGGCTCAAGAGTATGTGTCTCATCTTCTGCGAAGGATTGACGAGTTGGAGATGGCATTGTATGGACCAGGACCAGAGCCAGTACTCGAGCTACATGAGCCGGATCCAGAGGAGCCGGATCTGGATGAGGACACTGCCTCTTCGACTACCACAGTTGCAGGGCATGGCGATCGTTTCGCGCCAATGCCACCACACCCCCACACAGGCAGTGGAGGTTTCCTTAACGAGTGAGCATAGGTTTTGCAGTTGAGACTCCTTCGTCGAGTCGCGTTATAGAATAAAGATTCACCCTTAGAGGCATTGGATTTTCATTGCTTTCTGAGTGTACAGTATGTGTTGCAAGGCCCTTAGGCATTGTGAGCAACCATACCGAGTTATTATTATTAGTTAATAAAGTTGGAATTTTGAGTTACACCTTTTCCCCCGCATAAGTTTGTAACATCCCTGGATTTACTGGACAGATAAAATAAAATATTAAAATGTGAATTTGAATTATTATTATCTTTCTGTAAATTTAAAAGCTTTTGTTAAAAGATAATTGAATTCCTGAAATTAGAAAAAAGAAAAGTTACAGAAGAAAATGGTAAGAAGATAAAATAAACCAATTACTATTTGCTAATCAGAAGCAATCATTGCAAAGGATTGAATCAAAGAATTGAACTGTAACACAAATTTTTATTGATACATCGTAATTCACATTTACAATACATCGGAAATACAAAGATCTTTACATACAACAGTTATATGGAATATAACTCTTACAATCATTCGATTACATATGCAATTACAATTACAACTCACATAACTATCTAATTACATATCTGATTGCAAAACTACATCTCAAAAAGTAAAATACAAAACTATAAACTACAGCTCCTGTGCTGTCTTGATCCGCTTCTGTAAACCTGCATATTCAATTGCATCTATATCAGTAAAAGAATGAACTAAATGTGTTAAATTAGATACAATAAATAAAAAGGAAAGGAATTGCCGTCAGCCAATTAATTACTTGATCGCTCAGTGAGGTACCCTAGATTGTCCGGGGGCCAATCTGGCTCCTCTCGCGATTAAGCTTTGCATCATTCGGCATTACACAAACCTGTTAAACCGTAGACGCGAGTGTTCAGAAAATATCGCAAGGTAAAAATATTTTACCGCAGTAAATAGTGAAAAGGGATAAAAGCCTCAGCACAGTGCCTTCAGGGCAGCTCAACCCGTTTCGAAGTCCAACCGAACACTCCAGGGAAAATCCCAGTCGGAACCAGGGCAAGTAGCCAACTGTTCACTTAAGCCACCAAAGCAAGTCACCAGACTACGCAAGAAAGCTCTAGATTAACCTAGCCAGCCGGCCAAGCACGTGGGTTAAGGCTAAGACCGTGCCACTTGAGCAAAGTAACCAGCCATACCTCCAGCCGAAACTGCCAGGGCAAGCCAAACCAACATCCCAGAAGACCGGCAAAGGAAGACACGCACGTCCAGGTTTTAGAAGCATGGGGAAACAGAAATTAAGCAGGGAACCAAAAGGCTCCAGAATAAGCTAAGCAAACCAAGTTATCATTATTTATGCCAACTGAGCCAGCCGACCACCAAAAGGCACAGACCAAAAATTAATGCACTGACAAGATTAGTAAATAAACAATCAATCCAGCCGCAAGGACCTTTGGACCAAGCCCCTCTTTCAAACCCTGCTCACACCGCCATTACCATACTATATAAACCAGCCAAGCCTCAGCTAAGGAGACACAAAATAAACCATTGCCCAGAGCAAACTCGCATAAGATAGAAGAAGCCAGGAAAGGCAAGCTTCAAAAGTTGGCGCAAGAAACAACCAGCAGAAGCTAGGAAAGCCAAAGCCCAGGAGCAAGGAGGAGTATCAAGTTGCGCAAATCTCCAGCCATTTCCCCTTTTAAGTAAGTTTCCACAAGTTCAATTTTATTAGAAGTACCATGCCATATCCAGTAAATTATGAAAAATGATAGTAGAAGAAGAAACATAGAAGAAGTGGTCTCAGATTTAATTTGGATATTATGGGGGTTGCACTGCGCGTTCCCTAAAGCTTGTTTATGCTCCCCCGGCGCACAGCAAAGCTTAGGGCATCGCCGCGATGCCATCCAACCCATGTATCATCCTTTAATCAATTTTATTAGTTGCATCATCGACCAAAATGGAATTAAAACCGATTCCAATTAGAGGTTGCAAATAAGCGATATCATACGTCCCCACGGTATTGCCTCATTCCCTAATATGCAACAATAGCCGTAGGTATCGCCACAATACCGTTCTTCGCCATCCAACTAATTTAATCATCACAAACCCTGGTGCTCAGCCATTTTAACCAATTTATAGCTCATCAGTGCGTAGCAATCAATATTAGACTACTAAGCAACATCATAGCACCAGCAGACAACAGAAGAACGAGATTTCCAAATCTTTAGTGCACAACATAATTAGTCATTCAGTAGACTGATAACAAGCATAAAGAGATTTCACATATATTAGCTTGACCCATCTTTATCTCCAGCCCAAGCATGTAATTAGCAAAAATAAGTATTACTCCCTGTTATAGGATCAAGCAGAGCAGTAGAGTCCAAAATATATTATTCTCTTTAGCCCTTTACTGGAATCCCATTATAAAACATATGCCGAACCCTAGAATTCACCCCAATATCTGAATACATGCATTTTGTCAATCCCGTTTTCACAATAGACAAACTAGATTGAGCAGGCACGAATGGTGCTCACCAATTCAATTTTCAGACATATGCATTCTAAACCGTATAATCATCAGAACATTGATTCTTATTGTCTAGTTTAGAAGCTTATGAATCATAGTAGAACAAAGAATGGATTACTTTAGTTAGACATGAGGATAAGCGTTCCAATAATCAGAAAAACCATCATCAACCCGTATCTTCGGAAGGCCACTAGATCACGAAGAACCAGGTAACAATACTCGTTACTGAATAATGAAGACTACTCAAAATAATCAATCACCCTAGAAACAAGTATAAGGAATAGTCCTGAATTAGATTGAAACTGTCCCTATTGTGAAATAGCAAGGCGCATGCATCACCTTTAGTCACATTCGGCAAAGACAAAAGGGAGTACAAAAAGATCGTAATGGGCAGGCCCTAGAGCAATTAAATCATGACATGGATATAGATCTTACCTTTAATTTATGAACTATCCGATAAGCAGTTTATGCGTCAATTTACCATCCCCAACACTTAGGTTTTCTAGCAAAAAGGGAAAAATTAACCAAGAAACAGAAGATGGGGAGTGAAAAATCATAGAGAACCTCAAAGGCCGGAGGTGACTCGGGAAGAACCAGAGTCTGGTGGATCGGGAGCGTGCCGCCAGGAAGCCATGTGAGCTAGCAACCGACGGCGGAAACCCTTAGGGCCAGAAGCCGGGCCCAGGAAGGTCGAGCGCACAGCGGGGAAACGCCCGAAGACCAGGGGTGATGGGATCGAACCGGTAGGACGACGGCCGGAGGCACTAGGGCACAGCACGAACGAAGAACCGGCGGGAACTAGGCAGGGAGGAGCCATATCGGCTAGAAGGGGAGGAGAGGCGTAGAGATTGGAAGAGACTGGGAGAAGTCTCTGGAAGAAGGTGGGTTCGGTTGACCAAACAAGTGGAGAAGAAAAACAAAACAAAGGAAATAAGGAGAAAAAAAAATATAGGAAATGGAAAATAAAAAGGAGAATAAAATAATATATGTCTAGAAAAATGAGTATTCCAAATGGGTAAGAATTTTGTAAAATTTAATAAGGTTGAACTACTATAGTAAATACTCATACCATCACAATGTATATCTGTTTTTAAATATAATCACAATACATATATAGGTAAATATACATATTAAATTGTTTTATATACAATCCATAAAGCATGATCACTTGATGCTATAATAATTATCACTAACCTGCTTTGTTTTTATATGTATATATATATATATTAGACTTTACGCATATGGAATATTTAGCCTTCCATTGACATATACTTCCGTTCGATAGACAGAACACTAACAATAGACCTTGATACCTGTAAGATCATCCTTAGGATACCTTCTGAGACAGATTACCATGTTCTATATAAATATTTCTATTATATCCTGCTTTGCATCTGAATCCCATTTTAAAACATAACCATACAAAAGATAAACCTTAAGGTTTGTAGTAACGATGCATGTACTTAAAGTTTAACCATGCAATTTGTAGTTACTCTCACTCCTGCTGTCTCATGTACTAAAATATATATTAGTGCAAGCAGCTACATACCCTGAAAATGAATCTTAGTTTGTTTAGTCTCACAATCTTAGCTTCCTGAATTCGTAAAATAAAATAACATGAAACATAAGGAATATGTGTCATATGTGATGCAACCCTTAAACTGTTGATCAATGATAAAGAATATAAAAGTAACACACTTATATGTTCAAAAGCCATAATCCACACTCATGTTTGTTTAATATAGTGGTTGTTATTTGATTCTTCATCTGATTTCCTTTTGCCCTTATTGAAAGTGTTATTTGCTATTTGTATCTTTTCCATTGTACGACGTGTAGAATCCGACGTCTCGGACTTCATCGTCGACGACTTCAAGATCACGTCTTCGTCTCCGTCACTGAAAATAACGGATAGCAAGGCAAGCACTCATGTAGATCCTATTTTTCCTTTAACAAGAAGAATCAAAATAAAATTTGCATGCATATGCTATATTTTGTATACACTGCTATATTATGGGAAAAATGGTAGATATAACCTTCATTGATGGTTTTCCTTAATCAGTAGCGATAGATGAAAGCCTAGATTGTTAATGGACACACAAAATGGGTATATTCGATTATTACATGCATATGCTTAGCCCTGCTTAGATTGGGAACACGAACGGATGGTTATACTGTTCGTGATGAACTAAAATTGTTGGACATGATGAACATTAATCTTGAACCTATTGGAATAATGTGGTTATTGACACTTTCTTTTTCTGGAAATAAAACTATGATTTCGACGTGGGTGATTATTGGCAATAGCCGGATGTACATGTTTTAATGTGTACGTAGATAGGGGGAGTATCGCCCATGTCACTTTAAGGACCGAACGTAGTGTTGCATGATCCAAGTAAACCGTACATCCACAAGTACTGGAGTGGGACAGTCTTAACTTATTAAATTATTTGGGAATTAGCTTTGCACATTGGTAGGCAGTTGTAGCACGGGCATTCCGAATATAGGTTTGCTCGAGGGAGGTGTCATCACCGAGGTGTTGGCATCTGCCGTTGTAACGGTGTACGCCTGGCTATGAATTTGGGGCTGTTTATTATTCCTGGTGGATCACTAACTCCGGAATTTCTATTCCTGGTGGGTTACTGACTCCGGAATCCCTTTTACATTTTTAGCTTCCATCATAGTCAGGAGTAACGTCACTGGGCTAGTGCAAAGTTAAGGTTCAAGTAATCGAACGGTTTCGTTATGAACTCCTTGCGGGCACACCAAAGGAAGTGTGTCTTATATCGATTGCACAAGGGGAGAACATATCTTGTGGGTAAAGCTGTACAACTCTGCAGAGTCTAAAACTATTCGAATAGCCGTGTCCACGGTCATGGACGACTTGGCGAATTGACACTAGTTAGCTGTTTATATAAAATGTTTTGGTGAGCTTACCCTTACAGATGATTCAATACTTGACATTACGTTGGCAAGGTTGAATTCAACTGTTGTGCCCTGTGTGGACAAAACTTTAATCTTCAGATAATATTTCATATGATGGGACTGGACGTTTTATCACTCACAAAGGGTTGTGGGTATTTTGTTACATTTTATTCGCGAAGGGTTGTGAGTTATCTATCTCTTCGCATTACTTTTAAGTACATACTTGTTACTTTACTTATTTATTTACTTTTACAAATTTTCGTTTTCACTCTACTATTCAGTATCTATATTTCAATTTGGCTCCAAGCAAAAGTTAACCGTAGAAGCTTTATTCTAGGATCAGCCTGCATTCCAAACACACAACTCAAGTCTTGCTGAGTACGAAATGTACTCACCCTTGCTATCATTGTTGATTTTAGGTGAAGATGCAGGTATCTCGATGGACTTTACTTTGACGCAGGATTGCGGGATTGTTAACGACATTTCTTTCTAAGGCTTTACCTTGTCAGTTGCCTGTGGATTTTGTGGCAAACTACAAGACATCTGATTCTTTTATTATGTTTAGTTGACCTTCTCGGTCATAATGTATCATTACTTCCGCTGTAATAAAATATGAAACTTTTGTATGGTTGTGATTCCAAATTGTGTTTTGTGCGTGCCAGCCACTGATCATGGGAATGGTACAGTATGCACATTAGAACCTTGCTTTTATGTTTGCACTGTAGCATAAAAGTGAGGGTCTTACAAAGTTACTCTATACTTGTCTATGCTTGTCTCCCTCTCATCTTAAAACCTTGGAACAATCGACACATGGTGAACACCCGTGGAAACCTTGGAGGCAATGGGAGTGGTTCTCGCCCAGCTGGGAACCCTAATGATGGAGCACCTGCACCCCACCTAGCACCGCCAGTTGACATGCAGAACTTTGGAGCTTTTCTTGCTGCTCAAACCCAGTTGATGCATGCTATGATGCAGCAGATGCAGCAGGTCACTGCTTAGGCCACCGCTAACCAAGCGAAATCAGGGACAACGACAGGGAGCAAAGTTGTCGGAGTTCATGAGGACTCATCCACCCACATTCTCTTGGAATGCCAACCCACTGGAGGCGGATGATTGGCTAAGGTCAATAGAAAGGAAGCTACACATTGCCCAATGCATGGGAAACGAGAAGGTGCTTTACGCATCTCATCAGTTGGAAGGGACCGCCGCTGAATGGTGGGAAAACTTCTGCGCCACGCGGGAGAACCCACAGGACATCACATGGGAGGAGTTTACGGCTGCGTTTCGTCAGTATCATGTGCCAGAAGGGATCATGGACCTTAAGAAGGAAGAGTTCAGGGCTTTGAAGCAGGGTAACCAACCGGTGTCAGAGTATCTGAACAAGTTCACACAGCTTGCACGCTACGCGCCTGAAGACGTAGCGACAGATAAGGCCAGACAGTCTCGCTTTATGAAGGGGCTCAACTCGGGACTGCAGGTGGGACTGATAACCCACATCTTTCCAGACTTCCAGGAGCTTGTGAACAAGGCGCTCATTCTTGAAGATAAGCGCAAGGAGTTGGATGAGAATAGGAAGCGCAGAATGCAGCAGCAAGGATCACGTCAGGGAACACAGCAGCGTCTGCGAGTTGCGCCGAGTCAGTATTTCAGATTCCAGCCACAGAATGCAGCAAGGACTCAGTCACCAGCACCGAGGCCTGTGAATCAGAATTTCCAGACCCCAGCCCCAGCCAGGAACGCCGCTGCAAGCAACCAGCAGGGCACAGTGAGGCGTTGCTATACATGCAACGAGCCAGGGCATTTCTCCAACAGTTGCCCTAAGAAGATAGCAGGAGTGACCCCAGTTCGCTTCAACTTGGGATCCACACCAGCTAGGACACCTGCACCAGGAGCAAACCGCGGAGCAGCACAACCAGGAGCCGCACCCCAGACCGTGGTGAGAGGCAGAGTCAATCACGTGACTGCGGATGCACTTCAGAATGCCACGGACGTCATACTGGGTAAGATACTTGTCAACTCAAGACTGCACAGTTTTGTTTGACTCTGGAGCTTCGCATTCGTTTGTTTCCCGAGATTTTGTTTCTAAGAATGACTTGGAGATTATGGACCTTAAGTGCATGCTTATAGTTCAAACCCCTGGGTCAGAACTCCGATCTCAAGTAGGAAGTTCCGGGGTGAGAATACTAATAGATGGGGTAGAGTTCCTAGCGAACCTTATTATATTGGGAACCCAGACCCTAGATGTTATCTTGGGAATGGATTGGCTATCCAAACACAAGGCCGTATTGGATTGTGGGCGAAGGATTATATCAGTTGAGAGCCCATGTGGAAGAAAAGTGGAACTTCAAGCGACTACC
Source organism: Rhipidocladum racemiflorum (assembly GCA_036346355.1). NCBI lineage: Eukaryota > Viridiplantae > Streptophyta > Magnoliopsida > Poales > Poaceae > Rhipidocladum > Rhipidocladum racemiflorum. The sequence goes on from CM070575.1 coordinate 56,859,827, forward strand.
GTTCGTGATGGGCAGCTGATGGTCAACAGTGTGAAGTCAATAAGCATAGAAGATGTCTCAGTAGTAAATGAGTATCCGGATGTTTTTCCTGAAGATTTACCTGGTATGCCGCTAGACAGAGACATAGAGTTTGTGATAGAGCTTGTACCTGGTACAGCGCCGATAGCAAAGAGACCTTACCGGATGTCCACCGAAGAATTAGTGGAGATGAAGAAACAGCTTGAAGAGTTGATGGAGAAAGGATTCATCAGACCGAGTTCGTCACCGTGGGGAGCGCCAGTTCTGTTCGTCAAAAAGAAGGACGGAAGTTTCAGGATGTGCATTGACTACCGTGCACTCAATGAAGTCACCGTGAAGAATAAATACCCGCTACCCAGGATTGATGATCTGTTTGATCAGCTGAGAGGAGCCGGAGTTTTCTCCAAGATTGATCTGAGATCGGGATACCACCAGCTGAAGATCCGATCGGAAGATGTTCCAAAGACCACATTCTCGTCAAGATATGGACATTATGAGTTTACTGTTATGTCTTTCGGTCTGACGAATGCACCAGCTTATTTCATGAATATGATGAATAAGGTTTTCATGGAGTACTTGGATAAGTTTGTCGTCGTGTTCATAGATGACATTCTTGTTTACTCTAAGTCAATAGAAGAACACGCTGAGCATTTGAGGCTAGTTCTTGAGAAGTTGCGAGAGCAGCAGTTGTTTGCCAAGTTCAGTAAGTGTGATTTTTGGAAGGACAAGGTGGAGTTCCTAAGATATGTAATGACCGCGGAAGGAGTTGCCGTAGATCCAAGCAAGGTAGAAGCTGTGTTACATTGGGAGCAGCCCAAGACCGTGACCCAGATTCGGAGTTTTCTTGGAATGGCGGGTTACTATCGCCGCTTCATCGAAGGCTTTTCGACGATTGCGAGACCTCTTACGCAATTGCTGAAAAAGGAGAAGAAGTTTACATGGATGCCAGAGTGCGAGAAAGGATTCCAAGAACTGAAGAAGAGATTGACGTCGGCACCAGTGTTGGTTCTGCCGGACGTCAATCAAAGCTTTGATATCTATTGTGATGCATCGCGCCAAGGACTTGGATGTGTGCTGATGCAGAACAGAAAGGTTGTTGCTTATGCATCAAGGCAGTTGAGGCTGCATGAGGAGAATTACCCGACGCATGACCTAGAGTTAGCTGCCGTAGTGCATGCTTTGAAGTTATGGCGCCATTACCTGATTGGGAATAGATGTGAGGTGTATACGGATCATAAGAGCCTTAAGTACATATTCACCCAGTCAGATCTGAAAATGAGGCAAAGGAGATGGTTAGAATTGATCAAGGATTACAATGTCGGAATCCATTACCATCCCGGGAAGGCCAACGTAGTGGCTGATGCTTTGAGTCGGAAAAGCCACACCGTAAGTATGTTGATAGCCACGAATCAGGATGAGCTATGCCAGGATTTCCAGAGAATGAAGATTGAGGTGGCACCTAATGGTTTCTTGGCCGCATTGGAAGTAAAGCCTATCCTAGAAGACCAGATCCGAGAAGGACAAAAAGATGATGACAAGATCCGCAGAATTAAGTCCAAAATGGAGGAAGGCAAGGCAAAGGATTTCAAGCTAGATGAGCAGAGCACATTATGAATGAAGGATCGGATTTGTGTGCCAAACAAGAAGGAATTAAAGCAACTAATTTTGGCGGAAGCCCATGACTCCAAGTACTCAATTCACCCAGGAAGTGCCAAGATGTATCAGGATTTGAAGGAGAGATTCTGGTGGCCGACCATGAAGCGTGAAGTTGCCGAACATGTTGCATTGTGCGACGTATTCCAGAGAGTTAAGGCAATGCATCAGAGACCAGCAGGATTGCTGCAGCCGTTGAAAATACCTGAGTGGAAGTGGGAGGAAATCGGAATGGATTTCATTACCGGTTTGCCTAAGACTCAAGGAGGTTATGACTCCATATGGGTCATAGTGGACCGCTTGACTAAGGTGGCCCACTTTATTCCCGTAAAGACCACCTACTCGGGAGACAAGTTAGCAGAATTGTATATGATCAGGATCGTCTGTTTGCATGGAGTGCCAAAGAGAATTGTATCGGACAGAGGTACCCAATTTACCTCAAGGTTCTGGAATAAGCTACATGAAGCCATGGGGACCCGTTTGAATTTCAGTACAGCATATCATCCACAGACGGATGGACATATCGAAAGAGTCAATCAAATTCTGGAGGATATGTTAAGAGCGTGTGCATTGGCTTATGCTACCTCTTGGGATAAGAGTTTGCCGTATGCCGAGTTCAGTTACAATAACAGTTATCAGGCCAGTTTAATGATGTCACCTTTTGAGGCACTGTATGGTCGACCCTGTCGGACGCCATTGAACTGGAATGAGACAGGTGAAAGCCGTGTCTTTGGGCCGGATATCCTTCAAGAAGCCGAAGAACAAATTGCCATGATCAGGGAGAGATTGAAGATAGCCCAATCGCGACAGAAGAGTTATGCTGACAACCGTCGCCGAGACCTGAGTTTTGAACCAGAGGATTTCGTGTATCTCAGAGTCACACCGCTCAGAGGAGTTAAGAGATTCCATGCCAAAGGAAAACTCGCGCCAAGATATGTTGGACCATTCAAGGTTCTCAGCCGCAGAGGTGAAGTTGCTTATCAGCTAGAGTTACCGCAATCACTAGCAGGAGTGCATGACGTGTTCCACGTGTCCCAGCTGAAGAAGTGCCTCCGAGTGCCTGAGGAGCAGACACCGCTAGAGTCAATTGAGTTGCAAGAAGATCTGACCTACAAGGAGCACCCCGTGAAGATTCTGGACACAATGGATCGAGAAACTAGAAACAAGTCAACCCGTTTCTGCAGAGTTCAATGGAGCAACCACGCGGAGAGTGAAGCAACTTGGGAGCGCGAAGAGGATTTGAAGAAAGAGTTTCCGAACTTATTTCTTTAGAAAGCCCTAAATCTCGGGGACGAGATTCTGTTAAGGGGGGGAGGTTTGTAACACCCCAAAATTTTGTTTTTCTTAAAATCATGTGTGATTTGGCACTTTGGTGAATTTTTGGAATTTTCTGGAATTTATTTGGATTTATTTGAAATTTATTCCATTTTGAAATAATTAAAGAATTTGACTTTGCAAAAAAAATTGTTGGAAATATTTTATTTGAGTCCAAAATGCCCTAAAATATTTTCTAGAATTTTTCTGGAATTTTTCTGAGTCTTTTACTATTTTTAATGAATTAAATGAATTTCTGAGGAATTAATTGGATTATTAAATCGCTGGAAAATCGAATCGGGTCGAGTACTGTTCATCCGACCGAGTCGGAACCCAAGTCGGACTCGAGTCCAACCCGAGCCAACCGACTCGACAAAACCCAATCCTAACCCTAATCGATCCCGACCGTTGGATCGGGATCCAACGGTCCGGATTGGACCGCAACGGCTCGAGCCGAGTCCGGGCCGGATCCGACCGCGCCCGCGCGATCGTGACCATCAATCGCGCCACATGGACAGCTGTCCGTCGTCGTCCTCGCCGAGTCCAAAACAGACTGCGCCGCAACGCTCGAGAGCTCGTTAGGGTTCCGATTTGGGCCCGCATGCCGAGGCTATTTAAACCCCCGAGCCGCCTCCGAGGTTCGCTTCAACCGTGCACACCTTTTGCCCCACCTCCCGAAACCCTAGCCGCCGCCGTTTGTGCCCGATTGCTCGTCGGAGTTGGTCGGGTCTCCACGGTGGTTTCTGCTGTCTCCCGCCGTATCCAGAGCCGCTCCGTCGACACCGAGCCCGGATCCAAAACCCCCTCGCCGAGACGCGCCCGAACCGTGAACCCATCTCGCCGGAGACGCGCTCAAACGCCGTTTGGAAGGTCGCCTTCCCCGGCTCCGGTCTGCTCACGCCGCCGCGTCGCCATCGCTGCCTCAAGCTTCCTCGACCGTTCGATCTTCATCGCACGCACGAGGTGAGGCCACGTACCCCTTTACTGTCTCCACCCCAGATCTTGTATCGGCCGTTAGATCTAGATCGTGCGGTCCAGGCTAGATCACGTGTTGTGTATTAGATCCTCTAGCAGCCGTTAGATCTAAATCGGGCGGACGCGATTGAGCCACGTGCGCCCTAACCGCGCCCACGCGCGTGAACACGTGTATCTGACACGCGGGGCCCGCGTGTTAGAGGGCCCACCTGTCAGCGGCCACCCCAGCCGTGCGGTGACGCCAGCAATGACGTCACCAGTGGGTCCCACCTGTCAGCAGTGGGCTGAGTCCCCGCTGACGTCAGCAATGACGTCACACCAGTGGGTCCCACCTGTCAGTCGCACGTGAGCCGTGGACCGGGTCCACGGTGAACCCGAGCCGAGCGTGGACCGAGTCCGTGAACCGGCTGACGTCAGCCGCCCAATCAGAGACCGACACGTGTCCTTGCTGACGCAATAATTAGTTTCCGAAAAATAAAATGATTTATTAATTCGAAATAATGATTTCAGATTTTGTTTCAAACTTCAAATGCTTATAACTTTTGCGTTTCAACTCCGATTTGAGTGATTCAAATTTCTAAATTTTTATAAAATTGAGATCTATCTAATGATGAATTTTATTTAATTTTTGGACTAAAGTTTTTCTCTGTAATATTATTTAATTGATTATTTAAACTTTAAATGCTTGTATCTTTTTCATTTAAACTCCGAATTTGACGATTCCAGTTTCTAAAAATTCATAAAATTGTGTTCTCTCTGTTTATGAACTTTATTTGGATGTTTGGACACTTTTTGTCTACTATTTTATTCATTGGTTGCTATTGCACGCGTTACGAGTAGACGTTGAAGTGCCGGAAGGATTCGAAGGAGAAGTATTGACCCAGGAGCCAGCTCAGGACCCAGATGAAGTACCTTTTGAAGGCAAGTTGTGCTTTGATCATGTTGATCCCATTTTGAAATTAATTTGATTTAAATTATTGCATGCTAGTTCAATTATGAAATGCTTGAATAAATTTTGGGGGATTAGTTAAATGCCTAATTGTCGTATGCCACCTTGAACATGAATAATTGTATGCCATGAACCCCTTGTCACCCTAGTTGAGGATTAACTAGTTGGACATTATTAAATTGCCAACATGGGTAGTTAGATCGTTGTAGTATTGCTTAGACCTGCTACGTGCTCATGACATGGTTTTGGACAATCAAATGTTAATATTGACTTAATGATATATTGAACCTGTTTTGGAAAGGTATCATGTGTTGACATGTTGATGGCACGTGGTGCATGGTGAACAACTGGGGGTTTGATAAATAGTTTTCGACCGGGGCATGTGGCAAGAAATGATCGGGTGGGCCAGTTGTGGCATTGGGAGTGATGATTCGGTTCTTCAGGTAGTCTTGCCCTGGTCAGCATAAGGACTTATAACCTTGCAAGCCTTTGAACTGAGTCAAACGTGCAACCACATGACCGGAATGGGACGGTCCTAGTTGAGTAAGTTACTAATAACTAGCATGTGATACCTCGGGTGTCAACTACACCCTTTGTGTAGCTTGAGAGGGGAGCGTACCAGTGCTGAGGCATGGTACCCATCCAACGGTATGTCGGTCCCATACTTCGCCTTTGTTAAGGGAAGGGATGGTGTAGGGCAAAAACCAGAAAGGTTCACTTGCGTAGTTAGCCGTTTCCGAAAGGCTTTGATACGGACACTCGCCTTTGTGGTGTTTGGCTGTATCTTGTGGGTAAAGTGCATAACCTCTGCAGAGTGTAGAATCTATTCGAATAGCCGTGTCCGCGGTATTGGACATCGCTCGGGAATTACAGTCAAGGGTTAGACTTTCATGAAAACAACTTGGACTTGGGATGTTTGGTCTGGTTTAACAATGATGTTAGTGGGAATGTGGATTAGGATTTGGAAAGATGTTTACTTAACTCCTGGAAAAGTTATTGATATTATACTTGTTTTTATCGCTTTTGAATCTACTTATGATACTTGTCAAATGCTGTTTACTGCAATTTTACCTTGAGCTACTCCTTTGTATTAAGCCATGCATGTAGTATATTAGCTTGCATTCTGTGCATGACTTGCTGAGTACCAAGTACTCACCCTTGCCACAAAACAACACCAGTTGAAGGAGAGGCTACGCCAGCTTTGGAGGAGGAATATCAGGAGGAGCCGTCTAACTAGGAAGCGAGCCCAGTCAGTTGCCTGTGGTATACTGGATGGCGCCACGATGTTATCTTACTTTTTCCGCTGCTATTATCTCTATTTTAATAAGTTCGTCCTGCGAGGCGTATATTTGTAACTTGGCCCTAAGGTCAAGCAACCCAGTTTGATTAACTACTTTAAGTACTTATTTATTTCGTTGAGTATGATTGTGATATGTACCAATGTGAGACTGTGTGCACTAGCGCGTTCCTGGACTAGTGCTGAATACACAGAGGGTCCGGATTTGCAAATTCGGGTCCCGACACAGCCCGCCGGTCATCAGGTGACCTGGGCGGAGTTCCGTGAGGCTTTCCGGGCGTACCACATCCCAAAAGGACTCATGGATATCAAAAAGCAGCAGTTTCTTGCCCTCAAGCAGTTGAGCAAGTCAGTGATGGACTACTCACGAGAGTTCAATTACTTGGCTCAGTATGCGCCAGAGGAAGTCGATACTGATCAGAAGAAGCAGGATCGCTTTATGAGTGGACTGACGGTGAAGATGCAGGATAAGCTCTCAGTCTGTGACTTCGCCGATTTCAATGCTTTAGTGAGTCGGGCGATTACTGTGGAGCACAAAATGAGAAAAAGCAAAAAAGGGCGGTTCAGTACTCAGCTGGTGGTAGTTCACAGCGGGCCCGGATTGCTCTTCCACTACCGAGGGCCCCTGTTCCTATGCCTTCCCTACCGACTGGAGTGGCTCGTCCTCCTGTTGGTGCTCCTCGACCTCCATAGCCACAGTCCGAAGTGCGAGTGGTGACAAGCTCTGGACCGGGCCCATGCTACAATTGTGGGCGTGCGGGGCACTTCATCCGCGACTGCCCATTTCCAAGGCGGGGCAACAATCCTAAAGCCCGATGGCCTCCAGTCGCGACTGCACCACCTCCACTTCCTGCTCCAACCAGTGGCCGAGTCAACTACGTTGATGCCGAGGCAATTCCCGCGGGCGCTATTGTGCTGACTGGTACGTTGTGCATTGAGGGGCATGCTGCCAGGGTTTTGTTCGATACGGGGGCTTCCCATTCCTTCATTAGTAAAGGTTTTGTCCTGCAACATCGGATGAAAGTGAGTTGTGGCCGCATCTCATTCCTAGTCGAAGCACCAGGGTCAACGATTGTTGCCCGTCAAGTAGTGCAGAAAGCCACTGTACAAATCTAAGGGGTTCCTTATCTTGTCAGCCTGCTGCTCATTGATCTTCGGGGGATAGATGTCATCTTGGGCATTAATTGGTTAACACGGTAGCAGGCCATTCTAGATTGCTCTCGTCGCTCCATCTCGCTCAAGAGACCAAAGGGCAGCGTGCTAACTCTAACTCTCGATGATGGCGGGGCCGCTCTTTGTTCCTTGAATGGCATTGAAGTTGAGGAGTTAGAGTCCATTCCCATGGTGTCGGAGTACCCGGATGTGTTCCCAGCGAAACTGCCAAGGATGCCACCCGATCGGGATATCGAGTTCGTAGTGGAACTTCAACCTGGGACTGCTCCAGTTTCCAAGCAACCGTATCGGATGCCACCCAATGAATTGGCCGAGTTGAAGAAGCAGCTGAAGGAACTGATGGACAAGGGATTCATTCGTCCGAGCTCCTCGCCTTGGGGTTGCTCGGCTCTCTTTGTGACCAAGAAGGACAGCTCTCTTCGACTCTGTGTTGATTATCGGCCGTTGAATGCCGTCACGATCAAGAACAAGTACCCTCTGCCTCGGATCGATATCCTATTTGATCAGCTTGCTGGTGCACGGGTGTTCTACAAGATCGATTTAAGGCTCGGGTACCATCAAATTAAGATTCAGGCCGAGGATATTCCGAAGACAGCTTTCTCCACCCGATATGGCTTATATGAGTACACCGTCATGTCGTTCGGTCTGACGAATGCACCGGCATACTTCATGTACCTCATGAACTCTATTTTCATGGAGGAGCTCGATTCTTTTGTGGTCATCTTCATCGATGACATTCTGGTCTATTCATCCAAAGAAGAAGAGCATGCTAAGCATCTTCATGTCGTTCTCGGAAGACTTCGAGAACATCGCCTCTATGCCAAATTCAGCAAGTGCGAGTTTTGGCTGAAGGAGGTATCCTTCTTGGGACACGTCCTCTCTGAGCAAGGCGTCGCTGTCGACCCAAGCAAAGTACAGGATGTCCTCAAATGGGAGCAACCCAAGACAGTCACTGAGATCCGTAGTTTCCTTGGGCTTGCCGGCTATTATCGCCGTTTCATTCAGAACTTCTCAAGGATTGCCAAGCCTATGACAGAGCTACTGAAGAAAGGTGTGGAATTCAAATGGTCAGTGGGCTGCGAGCAAGCATTTCAGACTTTGAAGCAGCGCCTGACTACAGCTCCTGTCCTTACCCAACCTGATGTCCACAAAACATTCGATGTTTATTGCGATGCATCAGGTATCGGCCTTGGCTGCGTGCTCATGCAAGAAAGCCGGGTTGTTGCCTATGCGTCTCGACAGTTGAAGCATCATAAAGAGCACTACCCAACTCATGACTTGGAGCTTACTGCAGTGGTCCATGCTTTGAAAATTTGGCACCACTATCTCCTAGGGAACAAGTGCAACATCTACACCGATCACCAGAGTCTCAAGTACATCTTCACTCAGGCAGATTTGAATATGAGGCAAAGAAGGTGGCTTGAGCTGATCAAGGACTACAATTTGGAAGTCCATTACCACCTGGGGAAAGCCAATGTGGTGGCGGATGCGTTGAGTCGCAAGGCTCGATGCAATTGCCTCGCTCTTGAACCCCACGCTCTGTGCCGAATTTCAGAAACTCGGCTTAGAGATGGTCGAAGAAGGATCGTTGGCTAATCTGGAGTTAAATTCCACATTGCTGAATTAGATTAGAGAGGCTCAAAAGGGGGACAATGACGTTGCCCGAATTTGCAGTGAACTGAATTCCGGCCAAGCCACCGACTTCCGTCTTGATAACCTTGGAACGTTGTGGTTCGGCCAGCGCATAGTTGTCCCGGACAACCAAGAGTTGAAACGGGAGATCCTGGATGAAGCCCATCACTCCTTACTCATAATTCATCCGGGTAGCAACAAAATGTACCAAGACTTGAAGCAGCGATTTTGATGGACTCGCATGAAGCGCGAGATTGCTCGCTATGTGGCTGAATGCGATGTCTGCAAAAGGGTGAAGGCTGAACACCTTAAGCCAGCCGGTACTCTTCAGCCGCTGCCCATTCCAAGTTGGAAGTGGGAAGATATCGGCATGGATTTCATCACCGAGCTGCCAACGACTTCTTCGGGTCATGACTCAATCTGGGTTATAGTAGACCGTTTGATGAAGTCTGCACATTTCCTAGCCGTTCGCACCACCTACCGAGCCATCAAATATGCGGAGCTGTACCTATCCCGGATCTTGTGCCTTCATGGAGTGCCGAAGCGAATAGTTTCAGATCGAGGCTCTTAGTTTGTCTCCCAATTCTGGAGAAGTTTGCATGAGGCCTTGGGCACCAAGCTGCTTCACAGCTCAGCGTATCATCTGCAAACTGACGGCCAAACCGAGAGGGTCAATCAGATCCTTGAGGATATGCTGAGGGCTTGTGTTCTGTCCTATGGGAAGAAGTGGGATGAATGTCTTCCCTATGCTGAGTTCGCCTACAACAACAGCTACCAAACCAGCATCAAAATGTCTCCGTTTGAAGCACTTTATGGTCGTAGCTGTCGGACACCCTTGAACTGGTCCGAGAGTGGGGAACGACTATTCTTTGGGCCTGATATGGTTAAGGATGCAGAAGAAAAGGTGAAGACCATTCAGGAGAATCTGAGGGTAGCGCAATCCCGGCAGAAGAGCTACGCTGACCATCGTAGGAGACCCCTCTCCTTCGATGTTGGCGATCATGTCTATCTGAAAGTGTCTCCTCTCCGGGGCACCCGCCGTTTCGGAATTAAAGGAAAGTTGGCGCCTCGCTACACAGGGCCATTCCGGATCCTTGCAAAGCGTGGTCAAGTGGCGTATCAGCTAGAGCTTCCTCCCTCTCTGGCAATGGTCCACGATGTTTTCCATATATCCCAATTGAAGAAGTGCCTCCGTACTCCCTTCGAGTCACTGGAGGTGGACGAACTAGAAGTTCAGCCTGAGCCTGATCTATCTTATCAAGAGCATCCTATTCGGGTTTTGGAAGAGGCTGAACGCAAGACCCGTCAGCAGACTCTCAAGTTTTACAAGATTCAGTGGAGTAATCACACTGAAGACGAAGCTACTTGGGAGCCCGAGGATCGTTTGAAGACCAAGTATCTCGAGTTCTTCCAAGCCATGTGAGTACCAGTGTGTAGTTCTTCGCAATTCCAGGCATGTCGATTAGTGTGTAACTACGCTATTTATTAGTATTCTACTCTATCTATGCGCTTGTCCCGAATCTCAGGGCGAGATTCCTTTAAGGGGGGAGGGTTTGTCAAGGCCCCAAGTGTCCGGATATAACCCGGAATATCCAGATAAATCATCCGGAGTATCCGAACTGGGTCTATCGAAAGCCCTAACCCGGAATGTCCGAATTTAATGTCCGGAGTGTCCGGATTGGGTTGACCGAACACCTCAACCCGGAGTATCCGGACTAATTGTCCGGAGTGTCCGGGGTGTTCGGAGTTTATTTTTACCGAAGACCCCAACCCGGAGTCTCCGAGTTAATTGTATGGAGAGTCCGGACTTATCAGGGTTGGGTATAAAACTCCGGTTGTCTTAACTCCTCCCTCACTCCTTCTCCACTATTGGCTCTCCTCCTCTCCCGTGAGCTCCCCTCCACCCCAAGCTCATCACCGGCGAGCTCCCCATTCCGGCGACCTCCCGTGGTCCTCCCCGGCGTCTCCTCCACCCCGGTGACCTCAAGATCCTCTCCAAGCCGGCGTCCTCTTCGCTCAACCCAGCTTCCCCTCCCTCTCCTTCATCCCCATTGAAGGTAGGATCTCTTCTTGGAGTCTATTTGTGGGGTTCTTGGGTTCTAGGGCTTCCTTGTGGTTGGATTTGGGGTTTGGTGTGTAGATAGGGAGTTGGGGTAACTTTGGGGAAGGTTAGGGTTTTGGTGGATGGTTAGATTTGGGGGTTGGTTTAGGCAATGTTGGATGCTAGGGTTAGAGATCGGGATGAGAGGATGCTATTCTACGCCTCGGGTTAGGTTTTGGTTGGAGTTCTTAGAAGTGAGCGTCGTTCGTCGCGGTTTGAGCTAGCTCGGAGCTTCTCCGGCTTGACCGCGTGTAGGAAAGTTGTACATCGGGCCCTAGTGGTGCCATAGAGCTTGGTGGCGCTCCGATCCCTTAGGTAGTTGGGCAAGATGTGCTAGGTCCGGAGGGTCCGGACAAATTGTCCGGAATATCCGGTTATTCTGGAGTATCCGGATGAACCATCCGGACTATCCGGATTGTCTGGGCTGTTTTCGTGGGATAATTGCATTGGTTCTCAATTCATTGCATTGCATGCATCTTATTCATGCATTATATTCGTGTAGAGAACGATCCCGCGGCGACTGACATGGCCGTGGTCGAGGGGATTGCCGAGGAGCAAGTCGTGGTCGGTACGCAAGGAGAAGCACAAGGCAAGCACCTAAGCATATTCGAACCTTTATGTAATTTATTTTTGTGAGTCAATTGCTTAGTGGATGATTAAGTTATGCATTAGGAGTTGAAGTGTGGAATTGGTACTAGATCCCATTTGTTGCATATACGCCCTTGTTAATTGTTGAACACCTCCTTTGGAGCTAGTATGGGTAATTGTAATGTGTCCTTGCTTAGTCTTGCTTAGATGTCGGGTACGGGCCAAGTGGTGGATGGTTCCTCCGCTTGTGATTATTTTGCTTCACAATACTCGAGTTGCTATGGTTATGGTTGTGAGTAGAAATGGAAAGATGAAATGAGACCGGGCGAGAAAGTTGGGGCACTTGGGTGTGGAGACTCAACTGTGGTAGTCTCGCCTGTGTCAGTTGAGGACCGATCCGTTGTCTGCCCTTTGATAGAGCACACTTTGTTAGTCGCATGCCGGTATGGGACGGTAAAGCTATTCTTTCATCGCATGTTGTTCGATGGGGCATACACCTCATGTGGTTGGGCGTGGTTGAGGGCGAGGCTTAGGCCGACTCTCGAGGGCCAAGCCGGGCTTGGGTCGCTCGAGGGGGTGCTAGGTGCTCGGACCGCATGAAGATGTCCCCAACGGATGGGTATGGATGGGAGGATGGTCGACACGAGGTTCTTTGTGGCACGTGTCGTGCGATTAATGATCCCCTACAGGGTGAATAAGCGATTCGAATTGCCGCGCTCTCAGATATGAGCACGCTTGGTCATCGCACATTCAACATAGTAATAACCTGAACTTGAGGTTAGCTGGTGTGGACAAGAATACTGACGAGGATACTTGTTCCCAATGCTACCTGTTGTAATGAATTGTTGAATTCCAAAGTTCACCTTAGCGATAGGCGCTTGTCCAAGAACGCTGTAAAATTGTGAAATTGAGTAGTGAAAGTAATTGAACAACAAAGTTAAGCTTTCCGCAAATTTTACCTCGAGCTTGTTCCTTGCTACATCGAAATGCATACCCCTTGTTTGTGTCAGTCATATATGGACCACGGGTAAGACTTGCGAGTACCTTCCGTACTCAGGCTTCTGCTTTTGTGGTTTTGCAGGTGAGGATCCTGCGGGGTGTGAGTTCTGCCCCTACTGCCTATCGGTGACCGATCGGGGCACCGAGTAGAGGCTACCGTCGTCATACACGCCCGGGAGTGTTCAGAGGCAGAACACTTCCGGAATTGTTTTACTTTTGGGTCTAGTCTAATAGTTGTGTACTCTTTGTTGTATCGTTAGTTTAAACGATGTCTTATTTGCTTGGGTACTTGGTTCCTTTTGTAGTTGACTTCTGTTATATGTCATTGCCCTCCTTGCTTGTGTTTTTCCTCCTGTCCTTGCCGGCCTTCGTGCCTTGCTGTTGTTGTTGTGGGTTGTGGTCGTGGGGGTTTGTCTTCGTGCCGGGGTGTTCTCTTTTGTTGTTCGGTTGGTTTTGCTACCGCTTTGCGCTTTTGGTTGTGGGGTCTCGAGTTTGTTGCCCCCTTCCTACAAATTTTTTCGATCTGGCATTGTAAGCCGGTATGCAGGGATCCTGGGCGTGTTTTGGGTCGCATACCGTTGGAATACCAGGGTTGTTGTCGAGTTATTCGAAGGGTTCCAAAGTTTGTCTCAATTGGGCTTGGGTACTAACACTGCGAGCGCCTCCGGCGATCCGTTGCTAGCCTCCAATTCCGATTAGGACGACTAAACCTTCTAATAGCCCGAGGACGATCTGGGCGGCTCCTCACAACGCGCAGTTGCGGAATCCTTCGCACGTCGATGTAGTGGATCTTTCCCGCCGCAGTCGTGGATCGTCCTCTCCTCACCGTGGATCATCCTCGCCTTGCCATGGATCGTCCTCGCACGCCGCAGTCGCAGCAGCATCACCACAGCAGTCCACACGTCCAGGGATGGGACGCCGTGCGTCGGTGTGCAAGCACCGGATCGCTCGGCAGGGGCAGCGAGAGGAGGTGGCTAGGGTTTTGGGTGAGGCACTTCAAAACCGCACGCGAGAGTATGTTCTGTGCCCAGCCTCCTCCCCTCCTTATATAGCCACGAGTTGAAACACTAGGCAGTCAGGTCCCATCTACGCGTTAAGCCCACGAGGTCCATTAATTACGGATCCAATCCGAATTAATGCGTCCCAGCCCGTTAAGTGTGTGACCCTGCAGGTTCATGCGCATTTGGACATGGATTCAAAAAACCCTTTTCTAATCCAATAATCGGTAGCGGCTCCTTGCAGAGCATGCCAACTCCCAAACGCATATGAGTAAAATACTGATGTAATAATCCCTTTGCCAAACTATATGAAGATCGAACTCAAGGCGAGAAGAATGTCATCCTTTGACAGTTCAATCCATCTCTCGTATCCGTGATATATTAATAAGTTGTGATTGACTCCTCAATCACGGCATGGTCATGCACTTCCTTAATAATATCACACGAGTGGCCTAGACATATATCTCCGTTACACCGGAGTGGCAAATCCCATCTTGATCGCTCACTTCCCTCTGCATGTTTCATAGTGAACATGAAAGCTACCTTTATAACTATCCGGTTAGAAAATAGTGTTTGGTAGCCCCAAGGTAAACTATTACACATGTAGGAAATATGACAATCTCAGGTCTAAGGATCATACATCTACTATGTATGAGATACACTGATGACACATAAGAATGTTACATTCTCGCAGTGTCTCATTGTGGGTCTACCTAACCCATGTTCTTCAACTTGTGTTCACAATGTATTGATGATATCTCCATATCCCATGATCTATGAAACATGATCATCGATTAGTACATGTGCTGATCTATTCATTGTCGTCCACTACAATGATATCTGATCGGAGATACTTACAGAATTATATCAATGAATAAAGAGTTTCATAAGCAAGTCACATACTTGTTGATCAATATAATGATATACGTTCATTGGACCAATAATTATATTATTATTCATAAACATAGTCATGTTACAGTCATCTATATGACTGCCTCAAGGGCATAACACTAACAATGATGACAAAGTCAATTTCTACTACTAAGTTTGAACTATGCTCAAGCTTAGTTGGAGTTACAGCTTAAGTCCTAGAGACTTTCTTGGCGCCGATGATATTTATTATTGAAGGGAGTTCATTGATGATTTTTTTGCTACAAGAGGGAATTCATCTCAAGGTGGAGTTTGTTGGGTTTTGATCCGAATTTATTCCTAGGCTTTAGGGACGCCTTTGGCCCATATGTCGGTGTAGCCCGTTCTAGACTCGAGTCGCACTGCCACCTATAAATACCCCTTGTATGCTGCTTGAGAGGGTGATGCCTCATTGTATTCTGTACTCAAACCCTAAATAGTGATATCGTTCTCTCGGCGCCCGTGGTTTTTTCCCAAAAGGGTTTCCACGTAAAAATTTTGTGTCTCGTGTGTTCTTTGATTAGTGATTGATTTTACAACAAATACATTGAAAACCAACTTATGAACAATTAACTTTGAGAATGAGTTGTTATGATCTTATGATCAGCTTTCGTCATTTGGCTTGTGTTTGGGCTTTGGGGTGCTTTCACTAAAGCATGTTGCATGGTGTTGAAGCTTAAAGAACAAAGATGGAATCGTCGTCGTGCTAAAGTGACTTGATTGCTTGAAAGAGACTCTGTCCAGCACAGACCACTACTAGAAAAAGAGCCAACAATACCGGTTGGTGAGGGTCTTCAGTACCGGTTCAAAAACAGTATATACCATCCGATACTGATGCCCAATGGCATCAGTACCGGTTCCACCAATCAGTACTGAAGGTAATAAATAATGTTTCAAAATATGGGACAAGCGGGACTCGAATCTGCAACCTCGTGACTCTAGCCTCACACTTCTAACCAACCCACCCACCATCGCGTACTGATATACATAGAATATACACTCCTTTTGAACTTTCCTGAAACGAGGCATCAATACCGATTCGTAACACCAACCGGTACTGATGCCCTCATCAGTATCGGTTCATGTTACGAACCGGTACTGATGCCCTCACATTAGTACCGGTTCGTAACACCAACAGGTACTAATGTCTCGTTTCAGGAAAGTTCAAAACGAACCTGTACTGATGTTACTATCAATACTGGTTGAAATCTAATTTGGACTGATGTGCTGGTAGAAAAGCCCTATTTTCTAGTAGTGGATGAACCGGCTTCTCCGTCCTGTCACAAATATTTGTTGTTTTCAACGTCCGTATAGTTTTCAAAGCATAATTTTAACTACTAGTTTCTAGTATAATATATTTATAACTCAATAATATTATAATATTATAAAAATACTTTTCAAGATAAATTTACCTATATAATTTTCATGTATTTAATTTAAATATTTAAAAAGATATTAACAATCAAAATTTTAAAAGTTTAACTACGTATGTTTAAAATGATAACTACTTGTGCTTGAGCGAATAAAAAAAAGCTTATTTAACCATGCTATGATTACTTTTAAAGTACCACTACTACAAAACCAGCTACCACAAGCGGCTCGTAACCCCCTTTAGAAGCGGTTTTATAACCGCTTGTAAGCAACCGCGTGTGATACCCGTCCGGTATCACAAGCGGTTGCTCGAACTGCTTGTGCTGTAGCACCAGAAGCAGTTGGGAAGGTGTCCAGGAATGCCAGTGTAGCCGCCTCGTGGGGGACTCCACAAGCGGTTCGTGTTACAAACCGCTTATGGAGAGCAACACTCCAGAAGCGGTTGGAGTCACTAACCGCTTATGGAGAGAGTTTTCAATTATATGTATTATAGAATATGTTCTTAGGGTGTTTTTGTATATCGCTTTTTTACCATAAAATTGAATATGAGTGGAGGAGTTTTTTTGCGCAATTAAATATATATTACATATGCTTACTCATACACATGTTCACAAGGTAGCTCACTACACAAAAAACGAAGTTAATAGTGTAAAAAAATGGACAAGTACATACACACAACCGACGTTTACAAGTTTAAATGATTAAAAAAATGATTATCGAACTCAGTTCTTGCATGCGTCAGTCTTTAAGTCCTTGGTCGACGTGGATGTCGTCATCAGTTCAGCGGTGTTCAACGAAGGACCAAGCCTTACGTGGAACTCGCCATTTGGAGATAGAACCTCGTCGACAATGAAGCCCATGAGTTGCTCTTGGAGTGCGCACACTCGATGAGGCGGGAGCACGTTAACGTGCTCATTGATGTTGGGCTGACAATTGATTAAGCGGGAAGTATATAAATATGCGATCACATGCAATTAATTAAAATGTAAGTTGCAGCTAACAAATTGACATGCATATACGAACCTTGGCATAATGTTCCGGCTCATCGCCATGGTTAAAACTTTGAATATAGTGGAACACGTAGTAGCTACATAAGTTGTTTCCAGCCGTCTGGCGTTTAACCTTCACGGGGAGAAATTTCAGAACATCAGATAAAGAACTGATATGGCGCATTTATATTAATAATTGTTTTTGTAGTACGTACCTGAGTGTTTGTTATGACTTCGAATTCTTTCTTGAATTCTCCTTTCTGCTTCTTCTTGAACTTTGCAAATGTCCTGTTCAGGACGTCAATGAACCATTGGTATTTGTCGACTAGATTCCTTCTTGAGTTATGAACTATAATCCTGCTGTTGTCAAGCTCGATGACTAGAAGGATCCAGTGAAACCTATTCGTATATTCCAACATATGCGTAAGTAGCTAGTCGTACTATCAATGTCTTAAGTAATACAAGAACAAGAGGTTTGTGACAACACGTACTTGAAGTTGAAGGGCAGAAGTATGTACGATTTGTAGTGCTATTTCAATAATGCATGCAAAATGTATGCTCTTGCGGTCTTTGCTGGTCGAATGCCCAGATTTTCTCGTTGACAGCCTGTGGGTCGATGAAGCCAACGTTCTGTTTGCCCAGTCTTCTACATCGTTGTATCTCCATTCTACATAAAAAGGGATAACTAAGTTAATCAGATTTTCAATTTTGTGGTACGAGAGGAAGCAAATGGTAAACTTAGTAGATCGACACTTACAAACACCAGCAGCACATGAAGGACACATCGACGGTATCTGTTTGATACACATGGTACAAGTCCTCGAATTCCAGCCATTTTTCTGGGTTGTTCCCGCGGAAGAAATGCTCATCTTGAGAAATAAGGAGGAACATTTTCTCTTCTTTAGATGCCCCTTTCATGTAACATTCATGCAATTGACGCATCTTGGTTGGGAGATCATTTATATCTTTTGGATCAATTAGCGGTTTGCCCAACTCATACTTCCATTTGGTTGGTGCCATTAGAAGATCCTGGTCTATTGATTCGAGTCCCGCCTCCTTCAGGAATGTCAGGACCCTCAACTGTTCAGCACTCTGCTCATCTTCCACTATCTTCTTCTTTCCCGCCAACATAGCCCGTTTATTTTTCACTGTAGCCTTTCTTATTGTCCTTTTGTAGTCGGTCGTCACAGGCGGTGGTGCCGTTCCGCATGACTGAAAGTGCTTCACAGTTTTTTTAGATATTTTAACCTTGGGCTCTGGCTTCTTTGGCGCAAGCTGCCTGGCCACATCCATCTTTACGGATGCAGCTAGCTCCTACGCGGTCAGATCATATGGCCTCTGTGAAATCATGTGCTGAAAAATTGGCTTAGAACTGGCTTAGAATTGGATTTGCAAAATATGCTTGTGCATGTGTTTGACAATTTGACAAGAAACAGTAAGTTTCTCTTTGCACCGGACTAATTTTCAAGTTCCAGGGAGTTGGACGTTTACGCCGGACCGATTGTGTTTCAGTCCGTTGTGAACGTGTTTTTGCTGGTCTGATTTCTCGAAGAGACATAGTGTTGGACGTTTGCATCGGACCAACTTTTTGGTCCACCGTGAACATGTATTTGAGGCCTTTTGCATCGGACCATGTTTTTCAAGTAACCGAGGTTTTGACGTGTACGTCGAACCATTTCTTTTGGTCCGCCGTAAACGTGATTTTGACGTTTTTCCGCCGGACTGTTTTCTTTCAAAAACAGTAAGTTTTACATGTACGCCAGACCGTTTTCTTTGGTCCGTCGTGAATGGTTTTTCTAGGGTTTTAAGACCTGTGTGCGCCGGACCGAATTTTTTGTTTGGTGTGAATGGCTTTTGCTTAATTAGGGTTTTGAGCGATTTGGAATTGATTTTTGGATTTGAATTTGAGATTATGAAATTTGTGAGAATTTCATGATGCTTGTTTTGAAGTGGAATTTATGCAATGCTCGTGTGAGTATTTGCATGGACTAATGTTGAGTCAAGTCGCGGACTTGTGCTTGAAATCGTTTTGTGGTTTGTTCATGTGCAGGTATTGCACGAGGGCGAATGTGGTTGATGACGGGACCGGAACTAGGTTCATGGAGGAACTGAGGTTCGGGACTAGGTTCAGGGGGAACTGAGGTCTCGGTGGTCAAGGATGTCATGCGGGACGTTCGGGCTAAGAGAATGGTGCACATGAAGAATGGTTAGTCACGTGAAAATGGCAGGAGGTCATTCGCGTGCAAAGTGTTAGTCACGTGAGTATGGTAGGGTTGCCATACACGTGCAAGAGTTGTACTCGGCCAGGTTGGGCCAAGAGGAGTTGTGTTGAATACATACTCTTTCTAGGATTAGGAGTGGGACTCCTTCTAGGATTAGGAGTAGGAATTGTATTCATGACTCCTTGTGTTTTGCTCCTTTAAATAGGAGGGGTTGTCTCCTGTTGAAGTGCATCAAGCTTTGAGCAAGCTTTAGGGTTGTACTCTTTTGTTTGGAGTACTTTAGACAAAAGAAAGGAGAAATAAAGATCAAGTTCTTCAAATCTTTCGGCGAGCTACAATTCTAGTTAGATCTATTCTCGTCATCTTCTGTCAGAGCAAGCTTGCGAGGTTCATAACTTTTGATCCGTAAGTCCAATCGAGTTTGGGTTCGATTCATATTGGAATCTAGTTTGTTGTTTCCAAATTTTAGATCGTTCCAACGGTTGGATCTCCGGGAATTCGCGTTTTACTGAACCTCTATCATTCTGTTTTTGTCGAATACGAGGCAATTATTTGGTTCTATTTTGGGGTGAACTTTTAGTATATCAAGAATTTAGTTTTAGCTTCCGCACAATCATTCACCCCCCCTTTGACATTCTCTGCCTGTAGGATGCCGACTTGGTGGGAGGAGGTGCCGGTGCGGGATGCCTCCTTCTGACATCGAGCTTCTTCCTCGGGGGAGATGCTGGAGGTGGAGTCGGGCTTCGGTATGGAGCGGGAGGTGGAGGAGGCGTGGCCTGGATCACCGGGGAAGCATTGCGTGGAGGCGACGCTGGAGGAGTCGCGGGTTGTCGATGTGGAGGAGGCGTGCTTGCTCCTGCAGTTGGCTCAAACTACGGGGCCTCTATTGATGGAGATGTAACCTCCACACCATCTGGAAATATGATGTACTTTTTGCGCTAGAGGATGAATGTGCCATGGAGGGCCTATCCAAGCTTGGTCACGTCGTCGCCACCAGTAATCTCGAGAATGAGATCTTCGAAGCCCCCCACCACCTCTTCCACTGTGACCTTCGAGTATCCGGAGGGTATCTTGTTGAAGTGGAACATCTGGCCCTCCTCCACTGGATAAGCCATGCCGTAAGCCACCTTGTAGGAGAGGTTACGCATATCAATGTGTAGCTCGCACTGCCGGTGAACCTTGATGTTGTCCACGGGATGACGGGCCTTCGGGTCGTCTGCTACAGGGGCCACGGCGGACGCGCAACTGCTCTTTTGTGCGGTCGGGCTGATCATGGGTTCCGGCGCCGCCTAAACATCGGTCGAACGTAGTGCTCTCTGAAGCTGGCTTATTGCTTCGGACACTTTTTGCGCGACAATATCTCCGATGGAAGCTTTCGTAGCTCTAAGCTCTTCCTCCAATCGGCACACTCTACCCTGATCTCTCCTTTTGCTTCTGTCCCGGCTCCTGTAACTGCTTGAGTCTTTGGCAAAGCCGTGCCTCCACGGCATCTTCCCGAAACCTCATGTCCATCTCGGGTGCTCAGGGTTTTGAAGGGCATATGTTAGATCGTCATTCTCCTTATCCGTCACCAAGGATCCTGACCGAGATTGTTCGATGGCTTCTACAATCCTTTCACCAACTTCTTCGACTGTCGGTGCCATCACCAAGTTGTCGTCATCTACAAGTTTGCCCCTGTGACCCAAGAACCAATTGCGCAGGCGGGGCTCCCAATTGTCTGTTTCAGGTACAATATCCTGTTGCCGAAGTTCCTCTTCCCGCTTGTCCCATTTCTTTGAAGCCTTGATATAACCACCGGTGCCGAGATGGTGGTGGTATTTCTTCTTCTGGGCATTCACCTTGTTTTTCTCTCTCGCGGCCTGTCCTGCATCGGATAGCTTTTACTCCTCGGAAGCCTCCAAATGATCCGCCAGCTTAGGAAACTGATTGAAGTCTGGCTTTTCTCCTTTGTCGATGTACTTGCGGGTGAGGGACGACTTCCACTGCTGAAAGGAAGTTGCCATCTTGTTCAAAGCCCATCCCTTGGCCTTCTGTTCGTACCCTTCTGGAAAAGTGAAATTTTCCTGCATATCATTCCAGAGCAGTTCCTTGGTAGCTGCAGGGACTTCGGCCCATTTCTGGATGCTTATTGGGACGTGATCTCTCACGTGGTAGCCACAAGCGTTGTTGAAAGGGCCAATTGCTGATTCTGGGTCTAGCAGACTCCCGTCGTTGCCGACTTTGGTTACCACATACTTTGTCAAAGGCTTCTTGTTAGGTCCTCGGTTAATTCCGGACTGAGTGGCAGATGTTGTACCGGGCTGGATACACAAACACATATAATAACGGTGATTTTAGAATAATGAACATGTTTACGGTGATTTTATAATGGTTAAGAGTATACCTCGGTGTAGCCGGTAGTATCCTCGCCGGTACTAGTGTTAACAGCCTCATCGATAGCGTTAGCAGCACCAGCGTTAGCAGTGTTAACGCCTAAGATGCTACCCAACGCAATGTCTCGAACATCATATTTTCCGCCTCATCGAAATCCGGGTCACCACGTCTTGGTGCTGCCATCTATAGTATATACACTATTTTCTCATTCGCAAACATACATACGACATAAATGTGGGCATGAAAACATATATACACTATTTTCTCATTCGCAAACATACATACAACATAAATGTGGGCATGAAAACATATATACACTATTTTCTCATTCGCAAACATACATACAACATAAATGTGGGCATGAAAACATATATACACTATTTTCTCATTCGCAAACATACATACAACATAAATGTGGGCATGAAAACATATATACACTATTTTCTCATTCGCAAACATACATACAATAAATGTGGGCATGAAAACATATATACACTATTTTTTCATTACTCCAACATCAACAGATCAACAAAACTCCTTGTGGGCATTTCACCGAACACCTTGTGTGCATGAAAACAGAGAGAGCAGGAGGGAGCGTTTCGCCGGCTACCTAGGTCCTCCGGGGTGGATTGGCTGGGGGCGTCGCCGCGGTGGCTGGGGGGAGGTGGCACGGTGGCGGGCGACGGAGGTGGCTGTGGCGCGCGCGACAGAGAGAGGTGGCGGGGACTTAGAAAATTTGAAGGTGTGGGACAGAGAGAGGTGGCGGGGACTTGATAATTTAAAGCTCTACCCACTTCTACAAGCGGTTACGGACGTACTTCTTGAGGACACTCGTGTACCTCTCGAAAGGGAACATGTTGTGCAGATACACTGGTCCGAGGATACCTATCTCCTTGACAAGGTGGACGGTGAGATGAACCATGATATCAAAGAATGCAGGAGGAAAGATCATCTCGAGGCTAACCAAACTTTGTACCACATCAGCCTCCAACTTAGGCAGTTTAGCTGGTTCGACGACCTTCTGCGAAATGGCTTTCAGGAAGGAACATAGCTTTTTGATTGTCCCCCGCACCCACTCGGGCAGTATACCTCTGATAGCTACTGGGAGCAAATGTGTCATCAACATAAGGCAGTCATGGGATTTTAGGCCTTCGAGTTTGTTCTCTTTCATGTTTATCAGTCTCTTTACATTCGAGGAGTACCCAGAAGTGACCTTCACACTATTCAAGCACTCAATCATGCTTTTTTTCTCTTCTTTGCTTGGAGTGTAGCTCGCAGGATGTAGATAAAGTTGTTTTGTCCCTTCTTTGTTTTTCGGATGTAGGTCACTCCTCACCTCCATGTCTTCAAGGTCCTTCCGAGCTTGCATTGTATCTTTCGATTTGCCGTACATATCTATGTATCCTAGCAGGTTCAAGCAAACATTCTTCGTGATATGCATGAAGTCAAGCGAGTGACGAACCTCCAAAACTTCCCAATACGGCAGGTCCCAAAATATTGATTTCTTCTTCCATGTGGGTGCATGACCATCCTCGTTCGGCACAGGTATGCTTCCAACACCCTTCCCAAGTACTACTTTCAGATCCTTTACCATAGCAAACAGAAGTCGCCCATTACGATGCTCAGGCTTAACACGAATTTATGTTCCCCCGTTAAATTTACTGCCTTTCCACCTCAAAGCATGACTGCTGGGAAGAAACCTGTGGTGGCCCATATACACACACTTCTGAGAGTTTTTCTAGTACATGCAGTCCATTTCATCTATGCACTGGGTGCATGCTTTAAACCCTTTGACAGTTTGGCCGGACAGGTTACCGAGAGCAGGCCAATCGTTGATTGTTACAAACAACAATGCACACAGGGTGAAATACTCTCTTTTGTACTCATCCCAAACCCGTACACCATCCTCCCACAACTTCACAAGGTCTTCAACCAATGGTTTCAGGTAGACATCGATGTCGTTTCCAGGTTGCTTTGGGCCTTCGATCAACAATGGCATCATGATGTACTTCCGCTTCATGCACAACCATGGAGGAATGTTATAGATGCAAAGCATCACAGGCTAGGTGCTATGGATGCTGCTCAATTGACCGAAAGGATTCATCCCATCGGTTCTCAACCTAAACCTTATGTTTGTGACCTCATTTGCAAAGTTCGGGTAAGCCCGATCGACTTTCCTCCACTGCGAGCCATCTGCGGGGTGTCTAAGCATCCCGTCTTCCTTACGCTCTTCTTCATGCCAACGCATCATATTCGCATGACCTTCATTAGCAAATAGACGCTTCAACCGGGAAATCACAGGGAAATACCACAATACTTTGGCTGGAGTTCTCTTCTTCGTACGATTCCCATCTAATTCACCTGAATCGTCACGCTACACCTCATACCGGGATTCTTCGCACACTAGACAAACCTCCAAATCGGCATAATCATTGCGATACAGGATACAATCGTTAGGACATGCGTGTATCTTCCGTACTTGCAATCCTAAAGGGCAGAGGACTCGCTTCGCTTCATACGTAGATTCGGGTAGAGTGTTACCTTCCGGAAGCAACATCTTTACGAGTGATAACAAACCATTGAATCCCTTGTCTGACACACCGTTTGTGGCCTTCCATTGCATGAGTTCCAGTGTAGTACGCAGCTTTTTGTGGCCCTGTCCACAGTTTGGGTACAAAGCAGTTCTATGGTCCGCTACCATGCTCTGAAACTTCTTGTATTGTCTTTCCTCTGTGAACTCTCCCTCTCCGTCACGGAGCATCTGATCTAGCTCATCATCGCCAAACTCGTCGATTGTATCTTCCACGGACCCGTATTGAGTAGTGTCCGGCATACTGTTGGCTCTATCGTCCTCTTCTTCGTCTTCTTCATTGCCTTCCCGTCGAATCACCTCTGTTTCGCCATGGTGGATCCAGCAGGTATAGTTTGCCATGAAACCTCTCGTGATCACATGCCTCATAACCATCCATCGTTCGGAGTGCTCCTTCTCATTCTTGCAGTCTACGCACGGACAATGTACGAAGTTTCCTAGAGGCAAGAATGCAACGGCCGCGTCGAGAAACACCTTCATGCCATCTCTGAACTCTCTTGACCGACGGTCTGCATTCTACATTCATTACCGGTTCATCTACACAAATAAAAATAATAACATCTATCACAATATTTAATTAAAGATAACTATAACACCCCAATTTTTGCTTTTCATGAGTTTAAATGAAACTTTGCACTTTTGTTGGAAATATTTTATTTGAGTCTCAAATGTCCTAAAATATTTTGTAGAAATTTTCTGGAATTTTTCTGAGCATTTTGCTATTTTTCTTGAATTAAATGAATTTCTAGAAATTAATCGGATTATTTTAATCGCTGGAAAATCGAGTTGGTTTCACTGTTCATCCAACCAAGTCGGAACCCGAGTCGGACTTGAGCCCGACCCTAGCCGCGTTCGAGCCGGACCCGAGCCCAACCTAACCCTAACCGCGTGACCGTTGGATCGAGATCCAACGGCCACGATTGTGCCACGTCACCCGAACCCGAACCCGACCGAGCCAGCCAAGTCACCGAGTCCAAACCCTCGCAACCATTGGATCTTGATCCAACGGTCCACGTTGAGCCACGTCACCCAATCCGAATTAGATTCGGATTCCGCCGTCGCAGCCGGGTGGACCTCGGTCTCCGCGAGATTCACGGAAGCCGAGGCCCCTATTTATTGTGCCGCCGCCGCCAGCTTGTAGCCCGTTTCCGTGCGCACCCGTAGCCCTAGACCATCATGCCTGAGCCGCCGTGGTTGCGCCGCAATCGCTCGCCGTAGTTGGGTTAGGCTTCCGCCGCGATTCTTCGTTATTTCCGCCGCCGTCCGCCGTCCTCCGCCGCCACCGAGCCCAGATCCGGAACCGCAAGGACGAGACGCGTTGGAGACTACCACCCACTTCGCCGGAGCGTGGCTGCAATGCCATCAGGATCGTCATCGTCTTCGTCTCCGGCCGGCCAGCTCCGACGCGCGCCATCGCCGTCTCGCGAACTCCACCAACCGTCCGATAAAGATCCGAAGGCCAGGATTCGTCCACGTCACCACGGTAAAATTTCACGTGTTAACCTTTAGATCTATTCTCAGCCGTCGGATCTAGATCCAACGGCTCAAGATTGTGCCACGTAGCAAAAACCGCACCGTGATAAGAAAAATGTCAGCCGTTAGATCTAGATCATACGGCTACGATTAGCCGCGTTGTAGCGATTAGATTGGATCTCGGCCGTCCGAGATTGAACGGTCTAGATCAACCGCGTTATTCCATAACGCGTGAGCCCAGATCCAATCTGGATCGTTGATTTTCAAATCAACGGTCCGGATTGAGCCATGTGGCCGGAAGCGTGACCGGCGCGGTCAGCGCGGTCGCCGCGCGGTCGCAGCTGACGTCACGCGTGATGTCACGGCGGGACCCGCGTGTCAGCGACTGCCCAACGGCTCGGTGACGTCATCCGTGATGTCACGGCGAGACCAGCGTGTCAGTCCGCTCGGCCGAACCGCGCGATGACGTCAGTGCTGACGTCATCCGAGGGGTCCCACAAGTTAGTGACGCGTGGAACCATGGACCGAGTCCACGGTGGACCCGAGCCGAACCATGGACCACGTCCATGGACTGGCTGACGTCAGCCGACGCAATAAATCGATTTTTCAATAGAAAAATAATTCGGTGGAAAATCAAAATTCACGCTGACGTCATGCTGACGTCATTATTCGGTTTTTCAGTAAAAAAAAAATGAATTAATTCGGTTTATTGATTTTAAATTTAGATTCAAACTTCAAATGCTTATAACTTTTGCAATTTAACTCCGATTAGGGTGATTCAAATTTATAATTTTTTATAAAATTAAGATCTACCTAATGGTGAATTTTATTTAATTTTTGGACAAAATTTTTCTCTGTAATATTTATTTATTTGATTATTTAAACTTTAAATGCCTGTAACTTTTGCGTTTTAATTCCGAATTTGACGATTCAAATTCCTAAAAATTCATAAAATTATGCTCTCTCTGTTTATGAACTTTATTTGGATGATTGGACAATTTTTACCTATAGTTTATTTATTTATTACTATTTGCACGCGTTACGAGTAGACTTTGAAGTACCCGAGGGCTTCGACGGTGTAGTGTTGTAACACCCCAAAATTTTTCTTTTCTTAAATTCATGTGTGATTTGGCACTTTGGTGAATTTTTGGAATTTTCTGGAATTTATTTGGATTTATTTGGAATTTATTTGAATTTATTCCATTTTTAAATAATTAAAGAATTTAACTTTGCAAATAAAGTTTTGTTGGAAATATTTTATTTGAGTCCAAAATGCTCCAAAATATTTTTCAGAATTTTTCTGGAATTTTTCTGAGTCTTTTGCTATTTTTAATGAATTAAATGAATTTCTGAGAATTAATTTGAATATTTAATTGCTGGAAAAACCCAACCGGTTTGTACTGTTCATCCGACCGGACCCGAGTCCGAGTCAGACCCGAGTCCGACCCGAGCCACTCGGCCGAACCCTAACGCGCGTGACCGCTGGATCGAGATCCAACGGCCACGATTGAGCCACGTCACCCGAGCCAGCCAGCTCGCCCGAGCCAGACCCGAACCCAAATCTTCGTACCGTTGGATCTCGATCCAACGACTGACGTTGAGCCACGTCACCTTCTCCGTGTCGCCGTCGGAGTCCGCTGCCGCAACGGAGTGGGCCTCGGTTTTCGCGGGTTTCACGGACGCCGAGGGCCCTATTTAATGCGCCGCCACCGCTGCCGTGTCGCCGATTTCCGTGCGCACCCGTAGCCCTATCTCACGCCGCCTGAGCCACCGTGTAGCCGCCGCAATCGCTCGCCGGAGTGGGAGGAGCGTTCCGCCGCGTTTTGTTGCAGTTTCGCCACCGTCCGCCGTCCTCCGCCGCCGTTGAGCCCAGATCCGGAACCGCAAGGTCAAGCCGCGCCAGAGGAGACCCTTCACTTCGCCAGAGGAGCCCCGCAATGCCGTCGCCGTGGTCGCCGTCCCCGTCTCCGGTGAACCAACGCCGCCGCAAACCATCGCCGGACCCCGAGCTCCACCAGCCGTCCGATCCAGATCCAAGGGCCCAAATCACGCCACGTCACCCCCGGTGAGATCCCAAGTGCTAATCCCAGATCTATTTCCAACCGTTGGATCTAGATCCAATGGTCTAGATTGTGCCACGTAGCCTTCACCGCACAGTACTAGATCCATTCTCAGCCGTTTGATCAGATCGAACAGTTAGGGTTAGCCACGTTGTTTACGTTAGATTAGATCTTGACCGTCCGATCAAGATCGAACGGTCCAGATCAGCCGAGTAGTTTTTCTACTGCGTTAAGCTATATCCGATCTGGGCCGTTGATTTTCAAATCAACGGCCGAGATCACGCCACGTGGCCGGGAGGCCGACCATCGCGGTCAGCGCCCGCGCGTGGAGTGTGTCTCTGACACGCGGGGCCCGCGTGTCATTGGGGTCCTGCTGTCAGCGTCCCAGTAAACCGCACCATGACGTCACGCTGATGTCACGGTGGGGCCCGCCTGTCAGCCCACTCGGCTGAGCCTTGTGCTGACGTCATGCTGACGTCACCGGCAGGGCCCACCAGTCAGCGACACAAGCCGTGGACCGAGCCCACGGTGGACCGAGCCGCGCCCGTGCGCTGGGTCCATGGACCCGAGGCGACATGGCGGCTTCTGGTTGGTCCACGTGTCATGTTGACGCAATAAATGAATTTCCGAAAAAGAAAATGATTTATTAATTCGAATTATTGATTTCAGAATTTGATTCAAACTTCAAACGCTTATAACTTTTGCATTTTAACTCCGATTTGAGTGATTCAAATTTCTGAATTTGTATAAAATTGAGATCTACCTAATGATGAATTTTATTTAATTTTTGTACTAAAGTTTTTCTCCAAAATATTTTTTAATTGATTATTTTAAACTCTAAATGCTTGTATGTTTTGCATTTAAACTCCGAATTTGACGATTCCAGTTTCTAAAAATTCATAAAATTATGCTCTCTCTGTTTACGAACTTTATTTGGATGTTTGGACACTTTTTGTCTACTGTTTATTTATTTATTGCTATTTGCACGCGTTACGAGTAGACGTTGAAGTGCCCGAAGGCTTCGAAGGTGAAGTGTTGACCCAGGAGCCAGCTCAGGACCAAGAACAAGTACTCTTGGAAGGCAAGTTATGCTTTGACCATGTTGATACCATTTTTGAAACCTATTTTGATTCAATTTATTGCATGCTAGTTTAATTAGAAAATACTTTATTTAATTCCGGGGAATTAGATAAATGCCAAATTGCTGTATGACACCTTGGTTAATTAAATATGTGCCATGACCCCTTGTCACCCTAGTTGTGGATTTCTAGTTGGACATTACTAAATTGCCAACATGGGACTTTAGATGATTGTAGTATATTGCTTAGACCTGCTACGTGCTCTTGACATGATTTTGGACAATCAAATGTGAATATTGACTTAATGATACATTGAACCTGTTTTGGAAAGGTATCATGTGTTGTGATGTTGATGGCACGTGGTGCATGGTAATCAACTTGGGTTTGATAAATAGCTTTTGACTGGGGCATGTGGCAAGAATGATCAGGTGGGCCAGTGGCCAGTTGTGGCACCGGGAACGTTGGTTTGGTTCTTCGGGTAGTCTTGCCCTGGTCACCCTAAGGACTTAACCTTGCAAGCCTTTGAACCGAGTCAAGCGTGCGACCACATATCTGCAATGGGGCGGACCTAGTTGATTAAGTTGCTAATAACGTACCTGTGGGACCTCAGGATGTCAACTACACCCTTTGTGTAGTTGTACGGGGGAGCGTACCGGGGCTGCGTCCAGGTACCCATCTAACGGTGGTTTGGCCTAAACTTCGCCTTTGCTAAGGGAAGGGTTAGTGTGCAACGCCGGAGAGGACCACTTGTGCTGTTAGAAGTTTCCGAAAGACTTTGTTACGGACACTCGCCTTTGTGGTGTTTGACTGTATCTTGTGGGTAAAGTGCATAACCTCTGCAGAGTGTAAAATCTATTCGAATAGCCGTGTCCGCGGTATTGGATATTGCTCGGGAATTACAGTCAAGGGTTAGACTTTCATGAAAACAACTTGGACTTGGAAAGAGGGTTTGGTTTAAAGAATGATGTTGATGGAAATGTGGATTAGGATTGGGAAAGATGTTTATTAAACCCCTGGAAAAGTTATTGATCTTATACTTGTTTCTACTGCTTTCGAATCTACTTATGATACTTGTCAAATGCTGATTTACTGCAAATAAACCTTGAGCTATTCCTTTGTATCAAGCCATGCATGTAGTATATTAGTTTGCATTCTGTGCATGACTTGCTGAGTACCAAGTACTCACCCTTGCCTCAATACAACACCAGTCGAAGAGGAGTTTACACTAGCTTTGGAGGAGGAGCTCCTAGAGGAACCGTCTAACTAGGGAGCAAGCCCAGTCAATTGCCTATGGTATACTGGATGGCGCCACGAAGTTATCTTATTTTCCGCTGCTATTAATTCTCTTTTAATAAGTTTCGCCCTGCGAGGCGTATATTTGTAACTTGACCATAAGGTCGAGCAACCAGTTTGATTATTTAATTAAAGTACTTTATTAGTATCGAACGGTATGATTGTGATATTTACCAATGTTAAGACTGTGTGCACTAGCGCGTTCCTGGACTAGTGCTGAATACACAGAGGGTCCGGATTTGCAAATTCGGGTCCCGACAGAGGTGGTATCAGAGCCATACTGACCGTAGGCTCAACCCATAGTTAGAATGGTCGTAGTGAGGATAAAACCTATTTTCTAAAGATAAAAATTGGTCAAGATAATGAATGAATTCTCGACTTACCCCTTTCTTTCTTGTTCATACCCCTTGCTGAGTTCTTTTTGTCTTCCACATCGATTTTAATGTGTTGCGTTCTTACGCAAGTGTCTTCTGGCAGATGATGATGAAGAACAACTACGCCGAGCGTGAAGGAGGCTACGCTGCCGAGTTGTGGCGTATGCTTCAGTTTCTTGTAGGTTTTGAGAGGCCGCTCTACCGAGGGACGACACTCGTGCAAGCAGGACTGGTCATAGGATGGGACGTCAAGATCACAGTGTATGCCCGAGAGAAGACCAAGTTCAGTCGCCCTTTCCACTTCACCTCCAGGAGGTCTACCTTTGAGATTGGAATACAGGAGGTGTCACGTCGAGCAATGCAGCAGATCGCCCGCACTTACTCCAGAGAGCTGGAAGGCACAGTGTTCCGTCACCACCAACGCCGAGACAGCAAAGCTCAGCGGAAGCCGATAGAAGATGAGGATGCTACCGTCACTCACTTAGCCAGATTCGTCGCCGTCCAGGAGGAGCTGATCGAGGACACAGTTCAGGAGTTGAAGAAGGCTCGCGAGCAGGTTGAGGAAGAGAAGAAGCACTTGGAGAATGCCCGTGAGTACGTCGCTCACGCTGCAGAAAGGATCGCAGAGCTGGAGACCGCACTGTATGGACAGGGCCCTGATCCAGTCTTGGAGTTGGACACATCCGACCCAGAAGAGGCGCCGCAGCCACAGCAATAGCCATATCCAGAGTCAGAGGAAGACGCTGCGTCGTCAACCACAGCTGCAGTTGCAGGGCATGGCGATTGTTTCGCGCCTATGCCGTCGCACCCCCACCCAGGCAGTGGAGGTTTTCTTGACGAGTGAGCGTAGGTTTTGTAGTTGAGACTCCTTCGTCGAGTCGTGTTATAGAATAAGAGTCACCTTTAGAGGCGTTGGTTTTTCTTTGATTGCTAAGTGTGCAGTATGCGTTGCAAGGCCCCTAGGCATTGTAAGCAACCATACCAAGTTATTATTATTAGTAATAAAGTTGGATTTTGAGTTACACCTTTTCCCCCGCATAAGTTTTCCTATTACTTGTCTATTCTTGTTCCCTCTTATCTCTGAAACCTTGGAGCAATCGACAGATGGTGAACACCCGCGGAAACCTTGGAGGCAATGGAAGTGGTTCTCGCCCAGCTGGAAACCCCAATGATGGAGCACCTGCACCCCACCTAGCACCGCCAGTGGACAAGCAGAATTTTGGAGCTTTTCTTGCCGCTCAGACTCAGTTGATGCATGCTATGATGCAACAGATGCAACACGTCACTGCTCAGGCCACCGCTAATCAAGTCAATCAGGGACAACGCCAGAATACAAGAATGTCAGAGTTCATGAGGACTCATCCACCCACTTTTTCTGGAAATGCCAATCCGTTGGAGGCCGACGATTGGTTAAGGTCAATTGAGAGGAAGCTACACATTGCTCAATGCATGGGAAATGAGAAGGTACTCTACGCTTCTCATCAGTTGGAAGGGACAGCCGCAGAATGGTGGGAAAACTTCTGCGCAACGCGGGAGAATCCACAGGATATTACTTGGGAAGAATTAACAGCTGCTTTCCGTCAGTATCATGTACCAGAGGGAATAATGGACCTCAATAAGGAAGAGTTCAGAGCACTGAAGCAAGGTAATCAGCCGGTGGGCGAATACCTGAACAAGTTCACACAGCTTGCACGTTACGCACCTGAAGACGTAGCGACAGATAAAGCCAGGCAGTCTCGCTTTATGAAGGGACTTAACTCAGGACTGCAGGTGGGACTGATCACCCACACCTTTCCAGATTTCCAGGAACTTGTGAACAAGGCGCTCATTCTTGAAGACAAGCGCAAGGAATTGGATGAGAATCGGAAGCGAAGGATGCAACAACAGGGATTGCGTCAGGGATCGCAGCAACGTTTGAGAGTGGCGCCAAATCAGTTCTTCAGATTCCAGCCACAGAATGCAGCAAGGACACCGTCACCAGCACTGAGACCCGTCAATCAGAATTATCATACCCAAGCTCCAGCCAGAAACGCCGCTTCAGGCAATCAACAAGGGACAGTGAGACGCTACTACAACTGCAACGAGCTAGGACACTTCGCCAACAGTTGCCCTAAGAAGACAGCAGGAGTGACCCAGTCCGCTTCAATATGGGATCTACACCAGCCAGGACGCCAGCACCAGGAGCAAACCGAGGGACAGCACAGCCAGGAGCAGTACCCCAAACCGTGGTGAGAGGCCGAGTCAACCATGTCACCGCAGAGGCACTTCAGAATGCTACAGACGTTGTACTGGGTAAGTTACTTGTCAACTCAGTACCTGCAACAGTTTTGTTTGATTCTGGAGCTTCACATTCATTTGTTTCTCAAGGTTTTGCTGCTAAAAATGATTTGGAGATTGCAAGACTTAAATGCATGCTTTTAGTTCAAACCCCTGGGTCCGAACTCCGAACTAAAGTAGGATGTTCTGGGGTGAGAATACTAATAGATGGGATAGAGTTCCTAGCGAACCTTATTCTTTTGGAAACCCAGACCTTAGATGTTATTTTGGGAATGGATTGGTTATCCAAGCACAAGGCAGTATTGGATTGTGGACGAAGGATTATCTCAGTTGAGAGCCTGTGTGGAAAGAAAGTGGAATTTCGAGCTACCGCCGTTAGAGATGGACAGTTGATGGTTAACAGCGCCAAAGCAATCAACATTGAAGATGTCTCAGTAGTGAATGAGTACCCAGATGTTTTTCTTGAAGATCTACCGGGTATGCCGCCAGACAGAGACATAGAGTTTGTGATAGAGCTTGTACCGGGAACAACGCCGATAGCAAAGAGACCTTACCGGATGTCCACCGAGGAATTAGTAGAGATGAAGAAGCAGCTTGAAGAGTTAATGGAGAAAGGATTCATCAGACCGAGTTCGTCGCCATGGGGAGCGCCAGTTCTGTTTGTCAAGAAGAAGGACTGAAGTTTCAGGATGTGCATTGACTACCGTGCACTCAATAAAGTAACCGTGAAGAACAAGTACCCGCTACCCAGGATCGATGATTTGTTTGATCAGCTGAGAGGAGCCGGAGTTTTCTCCAAGATTGATCTGAGATTGGGATACCATCAGTTGAAGATCCGATTAGAAGATATTCCGAAGACCGCATTCTCGTCAAGATATGGACATTACGAGTTTACAGTTATGTCCTTTGGTTTGACGAATGCGCCAGCCTATTTCATGAATATGATGAACAAGGTGTTCATGGAGTATTTGGACAAGTTTGTTGTCGTGTTCATAGATGATATCTTAATCTACTCCAAGATAGAGGATGAACATGCAGAGCACTTAAGGCGAGTTTTGGAAAAACTGAGGGAGCAGCAACTTTTCGCCAAGTTCAGCAAGTGTGACTTTTGGAAGGACAAGGTGGAGTTCCTTGGACATGTAATGACCGCAGAAGGAGTTGCCGTAGATCCAAGCAAGGTAGAAGCTGTGTTACATTGGGAGCAGCTGAAGACCGTGACCCAGATCCGGAGTTTTCTTGGAATGGCAGGTTACTACCGCCGCTTCATTGAAGGCTTTTCGATAATTGCGAAACCTCTTACGCAATTGCTGAAAAAGGAGAAGAAGTTTGCATGGACACCGGAGTGCGAGAAAGGTTTTCAAGAACTAAAGAAGCGATTGACATCAGCGCCAGTGTTAGTTCTACCGGACGTCAATCAAAGCTTTGATATTTATTGTGATGCATCGCGCCAAGGACTTGGATGTGTGCTGATGCAGAACGGAAAGGTCGTCGCTTATGCATCAAGACAGTTGAGGCCGCATGAGGAGAATTATCCGACGCATGACCTGGAATTAGCTGCCGTAGTGCATGCTTTGAAGTTATGGCATCATTATTTGATTGGAAACAGATGTGAAGTGTATACGGATCATAAGAGTCTTAAGTACATCTTCACCCAATCAGACCTGAACATGAGGCAGAGGAGATGGTTAGAGTTGATCAAGGATTATAATGTTGGAATCCATTACCATCCCGGAAAGGCTAACGTGGTGGCCGATGCTTTGAGTCGGAAAAGCCATACCGTGAATATGTTGATAGCCACGAGTCAGGATGAGCTATGTGAGGATTTCCAGAGAATGCAGATTGAAGTAGTACTAGAAGGATTCTTTGCCGCATTAGAAGTGAAGCCTACCCTGGAGGATCAGATCCGAGAAGGACAGAAGGATGATGACAAGATCCGCAGGATTAAGTCCAACATGGATGAAGGAAAGGCAGAGGACTTCAAGTTGGATGAGCAAGGAACATTATGGATGAAGGATCGAATTTGTGTGCCGAACAAGAAGGAGTTGAAGCAGCTGATTCTAGAAGAAGCCCATGACTCCAAGTACTCAATTCACCCAGGAAGTGCCAAGATGTACCAGGACTTGAAGGAAAGATTCTGGTGGCCGAGCATGAAGCGTGAAGTTGCCGAGCATGTTGCGCTGTGCGACATATGCCAGAGAGTCAAGGCAATGCATCAGAGACCAGCAGGACTGCTACAGCCGTTAAAGATACCTGAGTGGAAGTGGGAAGAAATCGGAATGGACTTCATTACCGGTTTACCCAAGACTCAAGGAGGTTATGACTCCATATGGGTCATAGTGGATCGCTTGACTAAGGTAGCCCAGTTTATTCCCGTAAAGACCACTTACTCGGGAGACAAGTTAGCAGAATTGTACATGACCAAGATTGTTTGTTTGCACGGAGTGCCGAAGAAGATTGTTTCGGACAGAGGTACCCAGTTTACCTCAAGGTTCTGGAGTAAGCTGCATGAAGCCATGGGAACCCGTTTGAATTTCAGTACAGCTTATCATCCGCAGACGGATGGGCAAACAGAAAGAGTTAATCAGATTCTAGAGGACATGCTACGAGCTTGTGCATTGGCTTATGCTACCTCTTGGGATAAGAGTCTGCCATACGCTGAGTTCAGCTACAATAACAGTTATCAAGCAAGTTTGCAAATGTCACCTTTTGAGGCATTGTATGGTCGACCCTGTCGGACACCGTTGAATTGGAATGAGACAGGTGAACGTCGTGTCTTTGGACCAGACATACTTCAAGAAGCCGAAGAGCAGATCGCCATGATCCGAGAAAGGCTGAAGATAGCACAGTCAAGACAGAAGAGTTATGCTGATAACCGCCGCCGAGACTTGAGTTTTGAACCAAAAGATTTCGTGTATCTCAGAGTCACCCCACTCAGAGGAGTTAAGAGATTCCATGCCAAAGGGAAACTCGCGCCGAGATATGTTGGACCATTCAAGATTCTCAGTCGTAGAGAGGAAGTTGCTTATCAGTTGGAGTTACCGCAGTCGTTGGCAGGAGTACATGACGTGTTCCACGTGTCCCAGCTGAAGAAGTGTCTTCGAGTGCCAGATGAGCAGACACCGCTAGAGTCAATTGAGCTGCAAGAAGATCTGACTTACAAGGAGCATCCCGTGAAGATTTTGGACACAATGGACCGAGAGACAAGAAATAAGTCAACCCGTTTCTGCAGAGTTCAATGGAGCAACCATGCAGAGAGCGAAGCAACTTGGGAGCGCGAAGAGGATTTGAAGAAAGAGTTTCCGAACCTATTCTTTAGTTAGCCCTGAATCTTAGGGACGAGATTCTGTTAAGGGGGGGAGGTTTGTAACAACCCAAAATTTTGCTTTTCTTAAATTCATGTGTGATTTGGCACTTTGGTGAATTTTTGGAATTTTCTGGAATTTATTTGGATTTATTTGGAATTTATTTGAATTTATTCCATTTTGAAATAATTAAAGAATATAAATTTGCAAATAAAGTTTTGTTGGAAATATTTTATTTGAGTCCAAAATGCTCCAAAATATTTTCCAGAATTTTGCTGGAATTTTTCTGAGTCTTTTGCTATTTTTAATGAATTAAATGAATTTCTAAGAATTAATTTGAATATTTAATCGCTGAAAAAACCCAACCGGTTTGTACTGTTCATCCGACCGGACCCGAGTCCGACCCGAGCCAGCCGTTCCGGTCGAACCCACTCGGCCGAACCCTAACGCGCGTGACCGTTGGATCGAGATCCAACGGCCACGATTGAGCCACGTCACCCGAGCCAGCCAGCTCGCCCGAGCTAGACCCGAACCCAAATCTCCGCACCGTTGGATCTCGATCCAACGACTGACGTTGAGCCACATCACCTTCTCCGTGCCGCCGTCGGAGTCCGTCGCCGCAACGGAGTGGGCCTCGGTTTCCGCGCGTTTCACGGATGCCGAGGGCCCTATTTAATGCGCCGCCACCGCTGCCGTGTCGCCGATTTCCGTGTGCACCCGTAGCCCTAGCTCACGCCGCCTGAGCCGCCGTGTAGCCGCCGCAATCGCTCGCCGGGGTGGGAGGAGCGTTCCGCCGTGTTTGGTTGCAGTTTCCGCCACCGTCCGCCGTCCTCCTCCACCGTTGAGCCCAGATCCGGAACCGTAAGGTCAAGCCGCGCCAGAGGAGACCCTTCACTTCGCCGGAGGAGCCCCGCAACGCCGTCGCCGTGGTCGCCGTCCCCGTCTCCGGTGAACCAGCGCCGCCGCAAACCATCGCCGGACCCCGAGCTCCACCAGCCGTCCGATCCAGATTCAAGGGCCCAAATCACGCCACATCACCCCCGGTGAGATCCCACGTGCTAATCCCAGATCTATTTCCAACCGTTGGATCTAGATCCAACGGTCTAGATTGTGCCACGTAGCCTTCACCGCACAGTACTAGATCCATTCTCAGCCGTTAGATCTAGATCGAACGGTTAGGGTTAGCCACGTTGTTTACGTTAGATTTGATCTTGACCATCCGATCAAGATCGAACGGTCCAGATCAGCCGAGTAGTTTTTCTACTGCGTTAAGCTAGATCCGATCTGGGCCATTGATTTTCAAATCAACGGCCGAGATCACGCCACGTGGCCGGGAGGCCAACCGTCGCGGTCAGCGCTTGCGCGTGGAGCGTGTATCTGACACGCGGGGCTCGCGTGTTAGTGGGGCCCAGCTATCAGCGTCACAGTAAACCGCACCATGATGTCACGCTGATGTCACGGTGGGGCCCGCCTGTCAGCCCACTCGGCTGAGCCGTGTGCTGACGTCATCTTGGCCGACGCCGGGCAGGGCCGCTGTCGGCGACCTGCCGTGGACCGAGCCCACGGTGGACTGAGCCGCGCCCGTGCGCCGGGTCCATGGACCCGAGGCGACGTGGCGGCTTCTGGTTGGTCCACGTGTCATGCTGACGCAATAAATGAATTTCCGAAACAGAAAATGATTTATTAATTCGAATTATTGATTTCAGAATTTGATTCAAACTTCAAATGCTTATAACTTTTGCATTTTAACTCCGATTTGAGTGATTCAAATTTCTAAATTTGTATAAAATTGAGATATACCTATTGATGAATTTTATTTAATTTTTGGACTAAATTTTTTCTCTGAAATATTATTTAATTGATTATTTTAAACTCTAAATGCTTGTATCTTTTGCATTTAAACTCCGAATTTGACGATTACAGTTTCTAAAAATTCATAAAATTATGCTCTCTCTGTTTATGAACTTTATTTGGATGTTTGGACACTTTTTATCTACTGTTTATTTATTTATTGCTATTTGCACGCGTTACGAGTAGACGTTGAAGTGCCCGAAGGCTTCGAAGGTGAAGTGTTGACCCAGGAGCCAGCTCAGGACCAAGAACAAGTACTCTTTGAAGGCAAGTTGTGCTTTGACCATGTTGATCCCATTTTTGAAACCTATTTTGATTCAATTTATTGCATGCTAGTTTAATTAGAAAATACTTTATTTAATTCTGGGGAATTAGATAAATGCCAAATTGCTGTATGACACCTTGGTTAATTAAATATGTGCCATGACCCCTTGTCACCCTAGTTGTGGATTACTAGTTGGACATTACTAAATTGCCAACATGGGACTTTAGATCATTGTAGTATATTGCTTAGACCTGCTACGTGCTCTTGACATGATTTTGGACAATCAAATGTGAATATTGACTTAATGATATATTGAACCTGTTTTGGAAAGGTATCATGTGTTGTGATGTTGATGGCACGTGGTGCATGGTAATCAACTGGGGTTTGATAAACAGCTTTTGACCGGGGCATGTGGCAAGAATGATCAGGTGGGCCAGTTGTGGCACCAGGAACGTTGGTTTGGTTCTTCGGGTAGTCTTGCCCTGGTCACCCTAAGGACTTAACCTTGAAAGCCTTTGAACTGAGTCAAGCGTGCGACCACATATCTGCAATGGGGCGGACCTAGTTGATTAAGTTGCTAATAACGTACCTGTGGGACCTCAGGATGTCAACTACACCCTTTGTGTAGTTGTACGGGGGAGCGTACCGGGGCTGCGGCCAGGTACCCATCTAATGGTGGTTTGGCCTAAACTTCGCCTTTGCTAAGGGAAGGGTTAGTGTGCAACGCCGGAGAGGACCACTTGTGCTGTTAGAAGTTTCCGAAAGACTTTGTTACGGACACTCGCCTTTGTGGTGTTTGACTGTATCTTGTGGGTAAAGTGCATAACCTCTGCAGAGTGTAAAATCTATTCGAATAGCCGTGTCCGCGGTATTGGACATTGCTCGGGAATTACAGTCAAGGGTTAGACTTTCATGAAAACAACTTGGACTTGGAAAGAGGGTTTGGTTTAAAGAATGATGTTGATGGAAATGTGGATTAGGATTGGGAAAGATGTTTATTAAACTCCTGGAAAAATTATTGATCTTATACTTGTTTCTACTGCTTTCGAATCTACTTATGATACTTGTCAAATGCTGATTTACTGCAAATAAACCTTGAGCTATTCCTTTGTATCAAGCCATGCATGTAGTATATTAGTTTGCTCTGTAATATTTATTTATTTGAATATTTAAACTTTAAATGCTTGTAACTTTTGCATTTTAATTCCGAATTTGACGATTCAAATTCCTAAAAATTCATAAAATTATGCTCTCTCTGTTTATGAACTTTATTTGGATGATTGGATACTTTTTGCCTACAGTTTATTTATTTATTGCTATTTGTACGCGTTACGAGTAGACGTTGAAGTACCCGAGGGCTTCGAAGGTGAAGTGTTGACCCAGGAGCCATCTCAGGACCAATATCAAGTACTTTTTGAAGGCAAGTTGTGCTTTGACCATGTTGATCCCATTTTGAAATTATTTTTGTTTCAACGTATTGCATGCTAATTTAATTAGAATTTACTTTGATTAATTCTGGGAAGTGTCATGTGTTATTGATGATGATGTTGATAGCACGTGGTGCATGGTAATCAACTTGGGGTTTGATAAATAGATTTGGACCGGGGCATGTGGCAAGAATGATCGGGTGGGCCAGTTGTGGCATCGGGAGCGTTGGTTTGGTTCTTCGGGTAGTCTTGCCCTGGTCAGCATAAGGACTTAACCTTGCAAGCCTTTGAACTGAGTTAATCGTGCAACCACATGACCGGAGTGGGACGGTCCTAGTTGAGTAAGTTACTAATAACTTGTATGCGGTATCTCGGATGTCAACTACACCTTTTGTGTAGCTTGAAAGGGGAGCGTACCAGGGCTTTGGCATGGTACCCGTCCAATGGTATGTCGGTCCCATACTTCGCCTTTGTTAAGGGAAGTGATGGTGTGTCGGGACCCCGAATTTGCAAATCCGGACCCTCTGTGTATTCAGCACTAGTCCAGGAACGCGCTAGTGCACACAGTCTTAACATCGGTAAATATCACAATCATACCATTCGATATCAATAAAGTACTTTATGTAAATAGTCAAACTGGTTACTCGACCTTATGGTCAAGTTACAAATGTATGCCTCACAAGGCGAAACTTATTCAGAGAAAAATAATAGCAGCGGAAAATCAAATAACTTCGTGGCGCCATCCAGTATACCACAGGCAACTGACTGGGCTCGCTTCCCTAAGTAGATGGATCCTCTTGGAGTTCCTCCTCCAAAGCTGGCGTAGTCTCCTCTTCAACTGATATTGTGTTGAGGCAAGGGTGAGTACTTGGTACTCAGCAAGTCATGCGAGTAATGCAAGCTAATATACTATATGCATGGCCTGGTACAAAGGAATAGCTCAAGGTATATTTGCAAAGAAATGTGATTTGAATATAAGTTGATTCGAAAGCAGTAGAAATAAGTAAAGCATAAATAACTTTTCAAGAAGTTTAGTAAACATCTTTTTCCCATCCTAATCCACATTTTCATCAACCTCGTTATTACTCCAAACCGACTTTTCAAATCCAAGTTATTTTCAGAAAGTCTAACCCTTGACTGTAATCCCCGAGCATTGTCCAGTACCGTGGACTCGGCTATTCGAACAGATTCTACACTCTGCAGAGGTTATGCACTTTACCCACAAGATACAGTCAAACACCACAAAGGCGAGTTCCTCAGAATAAAGCCTTTCTAAGCCTCAAACAACACAGGTGGTCCTCTCCGGTTCGTGCTCTACACCATCCCTTCCCTTAACCAAGGCGAAGTATGGGACCAACACACCGTTAGATGGGTATCCGGCCACGACCACGATACGCTCCCGCACAATCACACAAACGGTGTAATCGACACCCTGAGGCCCCACAAGTGAGTCCTTAGCGACTTAGTCAACTAGGGTTTGTCCCATTCCAGCCATGTGGTTGCAAGTATGACCAGTTCAAAGGCTTGCAAGGTTAAGTCCTTAGAGTGACCAGGGCAAGACTACAGAAGAACCAAATCAACATCCCCAAAGGCCACACCGCCCACCTGATTATTCTTGCCACATGCCCTGGCCGAAATCGTTTATCAAACCCCGCTTGATTACCAAGCACCACGTGCTATCAACATCACATGATACCTTTCCAAAACAGGTTCAATATATCGTTAAGTCAAGATTAACATTTGATTGTCCAAAATCATGTCATGAGCACGTAGCGTGTCTAAGCAAGATACTACAACGTTCTAACCCATGTTGGCAATTTAATAATGTCCAACTAGTAATCCACAACTAGGGTGACAAAGGGTCATGGCACATACTTAGATAATCAAGGTGTCATCTGACAAATTGGTACTTATCTAACCCCCATGTTTAAACAAAGTATCTTTCTAATTGAACTAGCATGCAATAGTTTAAATCAAAATAGATTTCGAAATAGGATCAACATGGTCAAAGCACAACTTGCCTTCAAAAAGTACTTGTTCTTGGTCTTGAGTTGGATCTGAGTCAATACTTCTCCTTGAATCCTTAAGACTTCAACGTCTACTCGTAAAGCGTGCAAATAGCAAATACACAAATAAACAATAGGCAAAAACATCCCAAAACTCCAAATAAAATCCATAAACAGAGAGAACATAATTTTCTGGATTTTTAGGAACTGGAATCGTTCAAATCGGAGTTAAAATGCAAAAGTTATGATTATTTAAAGTTTAAATAATCAATTAAATAATTTTGCAGAGAAAAACTTTAGTCCAAAAATTAAATAAAATTCATATTTAGGTAGATCTCAATTTTATACGAATTTAGAAATTTGAATCACTCAAATCGGAGTTGAAACGCAAAAGTTATAAGCGTTTGAAGTTTGAATCTAAATTTGAATCAATAATTCGAATTAATAAATCATTTTCTTTTTCGGAAATTAATTATTGCGTCAGCATGGACACGTGGCAGCCTTTGATTGGTCTGCTGACGTCAGCCGGTCCATGGACTTGGTCCACGCTCGGCTCGGGTCCACCGTGGACTCGGTCCACGACTCAACGTGTCACTGACATGTGGGTCCACTCGGGTGACGTCATCGGCCGACGTCGGTAGGCTCGACCGCAGTCGCGGCGGTGGGACCCATTGTAGCGTCATTGGCGTCGGCGCTTTCGTGATGACCGGCCCGACATGCGGAGCCCGCCATGGCGTCGGCATGACATCATGGTGCGGTTCGATCCGCATCGGCCGACACGCAGCGGGCGGCGTGTCGGCGTCCTACACGACGGTGCGCGACCCGCGGCGGTCAGGCTTCCCGACACGTGGCGCAATCTTGGCCGTTGATTTGAAAATCGACGCCCAGACAGATTCGCTTTCACGCGTTTGAGTTAACGCGTTTGATTCGACCGTTGGATCTAGATCCGATGGTCGAGATTAGATCTCGGGAATTTTGGACGGGATCTCACCGCGGCGTGACGTGGCACACCGGGACGTTGGATCTTGATCGGACGGGCGAGAAGCTTCGCGTCCGGCGATGGCTTGGCGGCGGCGCCGCTCACCGGGCGCGAGGACGATTTACCTTGCCGTCGGCGTTTCGGGCGCGCTCCGTAGTGAGAGATCCTTCGTGCGCCTCGTCGCGGTGAGTCCGGATCTGAGGTCAACGGGCGGCAGGGACGGCGCGGACGGCGATGAACGGAGCAAGGACCGTATGAGCGGCGCAAGACCACGGCGAGCTTCGCACGGGCAAGCGCCGGCGGCTCTGGCGAGATGGCTCGGGGGAACGGGTGCGCACGGATGAGGGCCACCTCGGGGAACGTCTCACGCTTTAAATAGCCTCGGCGTCCGTGCAGAAAGCGGAGACCTAGTTCTCCACGGCGGATGACACGGGCGGCGGAGTCCTGGCCGGACTTCGGCGGAGACGACGACGGAGAGCCGTACACGTGGCACGATCAACGGCCACGATCGCGACGGGCGCGACCGGTCCGGTCCGACACGGCTCGTCGGTCGAGGCGGATCTCGGTAGTTGGATCTTGATCCAACGGTTGGGATCGATTA
Source organism: Rhipidocladum racemiflorum (assembly GCA_036346355.1). Lineage (NCBI taxonomy): Eukaryota > Viridiplantae > Streptophyta > Magnoliopsida > Poales > Poaceae > Rhipidocladum > Rhipidocladum racemiflorum. Next base: position 56,902,965 of record CM070575.1, read on the forward strand.
GGGTTTTGAGCTGGTTTGATCGAGTCACGTGGCTCGGGTCGGACTCGAGTCCGACTCGGGTTCCGACTCGGTCGGATGAATAGTACTTAACCCGACTCGATTTTCCAGCGATTTAATATTTAAAATAATTTCCAGTAATTCATTTAATTCATTAAAAATAGCAAATGACTCAGAAAAATTCCAGAAAAATTCTGGAAAATATTTTGGATCATTTTGGACTCAAATAAAATATTTCCAACAAAATTTTATTTGCAAAATTAAATTCCTTAATTATTTCAAAATGGAATAAATTCAAATAAATTCCAAATAAATCCAAATAAATTCCAGAAAATTCCAAAAATTCACCAAAGTGCCAAATCACACATGAATTTAAGAAAAGCAAAATTTTGGGGTGTTACAAACCTCCCCCCCTTAATAGAATCTCGTCCCCGAGATTCAGGGCTTACTAAAGGAATAGGTTTGGAAACTCTTTCTTCAAATCCTCTTCGCGTTCCCAAGTCGCTTCGCTTTCTTCATGGTTGCTCCACTGAACTCTACAGAAACGGGTTGACTTGTTTCTAGTTTCTCGATCCATTGTGTCTAGAATCCTCACGGGATGCTCCTTATAAGTCAAATCCTCTTGCAACTCAATTAACTCTAGCGACGTCTGTTCCTCAGGAACTCGGAGACACTTCTTCAACTGGGACACATGGAATACGTCATGCACTCCTGCCAACGATTGTGGGCAACTCCGGTGATAAGCAACTTCACCTCTGCGACTCAAAATCTTAAATGGTCCAACATAACGGGGTGCGAGTTTCCCTTTGGCATGGAACCTCTTAACTCCCCTGAGAGGCGTGACTCTGAGATAAACAAAGTCTTCTGGTTCAAAACTCAAATCTCGGCGACGATTGTCAGCATAACTCTTCTGTCGAGATTGGGCTATCTTCAACCTTTTCCTAATCATCGCGATCTGCTCTTCAGCCTCTTGAAGAATATCAGGCCCAAAGACACGGCGCTCGCCGGTCTCATTCCAATTCAATGGCGTCCGACAGGGTCGACCATACAGTGCCTCAAAAGGTGACATCTGTAAACTAGCCTGATAACTATTGTTGTAACTGAACTCGGCATACGGCAAACTCTTATCCCAAGAGGTAGCATAAGCTAATGCACAAGCTCTTAACATATCCTCCGAATCTGGTTGACTCTTTCGGCCTGTCCATCCGTCTGTGGATGATAAGTCATCTTGAAGTTCAAACGGGTTCCCATGGCTTCATGCAACTTATTCCAGAACCTTGAGGTAAATTGGGTACCTCTGTCCGATACAATCCTCTTTGGCACTCCGTGCAAACAGACAATCCTGATCATGTACAATTCTGCTAATTTATCTCCCGAGTAAGTGGTCTTCACGGGGATAAAATGGGCTACTTTGGTCAAACGATCCACTATAACCCATATGGAGTCATAACCTCCTTGAGTCTTCGGCAAACCGGTAATGAAATCCATTCTGATTTCCTCCCACTTCCACTCAGGTATTTTCAGCGGTTGTAGCAATCCCGCTGGTCTCTGATGCATTGCTTTGACTTTCTGGCATACGTCGCACAATGCAACATGCTCGGCAACTTCACGTTTCATACTCGGCCACCAGAATCTCTCCTTCAGATCCTGATACATTTTGGCGCTTCCAGGATGAATTGAATACTTGGAGTCATGGGCTTCCTCCAGAATCAGTTGCTTTAATTCCTTCTTATTCGGCACGCAAATGCGATCCTTCATCCACAACGTGCCTTGCTCATCCAACTTAAAATCCTTTGCCTTGCCTTCCTCCATTTTGGACTTAATCCTACGGATCTTGTCATCATCCTTTTGTCCTTCTCGGATCTGATCCTCTAGGGTAGGCTTTACTTCCAATGCGGCCAAGAATCCATTGGGTACAACCTCAATCTTCATTTTCTGAAAGTCCTCACATAACTCATCCTGACTTGTGGCTAGCAACGTACTCACGGTATGGCTTTCCCGGCTCAGAGCATCAGCTACTACGTTGGCCTTCCCGGGATGGTAATGGATTCCAACATTGTAGTCCTTGATTAACTCTAACCATCTCCTCTGCCTCATATTCAGATCCGACTGGGTGAATATGTACTTAAGGCTCTTATGATCCGTATATACTTCACATCTGTTTCCAATCAGATAGTGACGCCATATCTTCAAGGCATGCACTACGGCAGCTAACTCTAAGTCATGTGTCGGATAATTTTCCTCATGCGGCCTCAACTGCCTTGATGCATAAGCGACGACCTTTCCGTTCTGCATCAACACACAGCCAAGTCCTTGGCGCGATGCGTCACAATAAACATCGAAGCTTTTAGCAACATCCGGTAGAACTAACACCGGTGCTGATGTCAATCGCTTCTTCAGCTCCTGAAATCCTTTCTCACATTCTGGCGTCCATGCAAACTTCTTTTCCTTCTTCAGCAATTGCGTAAGAGGTTTCGCAATTGTCGAGAAGCCTTCGATGAAACGGCGGTAGTATCCTGCCATTCCAAGGAAACTCCGAATCTGGGTCACCGTCTTTGGCTGTTCCCAATGTAACACAGCTTCTACTTTGCTTGGATCTACGGCGACTCCTTCTGCGGTCATTACATGTCCAAGAAACTCCACCTTGTCCTTCCAAAAATCACACTTGCTGAACTTGGCGAAAAGTTGCTGTTCCCTCAGCTTTTCCAAAACTCGCCTTAAGTGTTCGGCATATTCACCCTCTGTCTTGGAGTAGATTAAGATATCGTCTATGAACACGACGACAAACTTGTCCAAATATTCCATGAACACCTTATTCATCATATTCATGAAATAAGCTGGCGCATTCGTCAGCCCAAAGGACATAACCGTAAACTCGTAATGTCCATATCTTGACGAGAATGCAGTCTTCGGAATATCTCCTGATCGAATCTTCAACTGATGGTATCCCGATCTCAGATCAATCTTGGAGAAAACTCCGGCTCCTCTCAACTGATCGAACAAATCATCTATCCTGGGTAGCGGATACTTATTCTTTATGGTGACTTCATTGAGTGCACAGTAGTCAATGCACATCCTGAAACTCCCGTCCTTTTTCTTGACAAACAAAACTGGCGCTCCCCACGGCGACGAACTTGGTCTGATAAATCCTTTCTCCATTAACTCCTCTAGCTGTTTCTTCATCTCTACCAACTCCTCGGTGGACATCCGATAGGGTCTCTTTGCTATCGGTGCTGTACCAGGTACAAGCTCTATTACAAACTCTATGTCCCTGTCCGGCGGCATACCAGGTAAATCTTCGGGAAAAACATCGGGGTACTCATTCACTACTGAGACGTCATCTATGCTGATTGCCTTGGTACTGTTAACCATCAACTGTCCATCTCTAACTGCGGTGGCTTGAAATTCCACTTTCTTCCCACACGGGCTCTCAACTGAGATAGTCCTTCGTCCACAATCCAATACGGCCTTGTGCTTGGATAACCAATCCATTCCCAAAATAACGTCTAAGGTCTGGGTCTCCAAAATTATAAGGTTTGCTAGGAACTCTGTTCCATCTATTAGTATTCTCACCCCGGAACATCCTACTTTCGTTCGGAGTTCGGAACCAGGGGTTTGAACTAAAAGCATGCACTTAAGCCTTGCAATCCTCAAATCATTTTTAGCAGCAAAGCCTTGCGAAACAAACGAATGCGAAGCTCCGGAATCAAACAAAACTGTCGCAGGTACCGAATTAACGAGTAACTTACCCAGTACGACGTCCGTAGCATTCTGCAGTGCATCTGCGGTGACATGGTTGACTCGGCCTCTTACCACGGTCTGGGGTGTGGCTCCTGGTGCTGGCGTCCTAGCTGGGGTGGTTCCTAGATTGAAGCGAACTGGGGTCACTCCTGCTGTCTTCTTTGGACAACTGTTGGCAAAGTGTCCTGGCTCGTTGCAGTTGTAGCAGTGTCTCACTGTTCCTTCTTTATTGCACAGGTAAGCGTTTCTAGCGGGGCTGGGTGCAGTAGTTACGGTTGGCAGGTCTTGGTCTTTGAGGATGGTGTCCTTGTTGCATTACGTGGTTGAAATCAAGAATTGATTTGGTGCAACTCTCGGTATTGTTGCGTTCCACTGGCGTGATCCTTCTTTGTTGCATCCTGCGCTTCTGTTCTCATCCAGTTCCTTGCGCTTGTCCTCAAGAATAAGCGCCTTATTCACCAACTCTTGGAAATCTGGAAAGGTGTGGGTGATCAATCCCACCTGCAATCCTGAGTTAAGTCCCTTCATGAAGCGAGACTGTCTGGCTTTATCTGTCGCTACATCCTCAAAGCGTGGCGTGCTAGCCGTGTGTGAACTTGTTCGGTAGTCGGCCACCGGCCGATTACCTTGCTTGATGCTCTGAACTCCTCTTTCTTAAGGTCCATGATTCCTTCAGGCACGTGATATCGATTTTAATGCAACAGTGAACTCTTCCCAAGTGATATCTTGGGGTTCTCTTGCGTGGCACGAAGTTCTCCCACCATTCGGCATTGTTCCTTCCAACCGATGAGAAGCGTAGAGTACCTTCTCATTTCCTATGCATTGAGCTATGTGTAGCTTCCTCTCGATTGATCTTAACCAATCATCGGCCTCCAATGGATTGGCATTCCCGAGAGAAAGTGGGTGGGTGAGTTCTCATGAATTCTCGAGCCTTGTATTAGCGTGGTCCCCGATTAACTTGATTAGCGGTGGCCTGAGCGGTGACGTGTTGCATCTGTTGCATCATAGCATGCATCAATCGAGTCCGGGCAGCAAGAAAAGCTCGAAATTCTGCATGTCCTTGGCGGTCTTTGGTGCTCCATCATTGGGGTTTTCTATTGGGCGAGAACCACTTCCATTGCCTCCATGGTTTCCTCGGGTGTTCACCATCTGTCGATTTGCTCTAGGCTTTTTAGAGATGAGAGGGAAACAAGAATAGACAAGTAGTATGGAACTATGCGGGGCAAAAGGTGTAGCTTTAAGGTCCAACTTTATTACCAATAACTTGGTATGGTTGCTTACAATGCCTAAGGGCCTTGCAACACATACTGCACACTCAGCAAACAAAGCAAATCCAAATCGAACTAACTCTGGAGTTTAACGCCTAAAGGGTGACTTTTTATTCTATGACGCGACTCGGCGAAGGAGTCTCACTATAGAACCTATGCTCACTCATCGAGAAAACCTCCACGGCCTGGGTACGGGTGCTGTGGCATAGGCGCGAAACGATCGCCATGTCCAAAGAATCGTGTCCTCTGTGGTAGTCGAAGAAGCGATGTCCTCGCCGAGATCGACTCCTCTGGATCCGGCTCGTGTAGCTCGAGCTCGGCTCGCAGCTCGTCCGTACAAGGCCATCTCCAACTCGTCAATCCTTCGTAGAAGGTGTGCCACATACTCTTGAGCTTCCCGCCATCTCGTTCTTCTCTGCCGTGATCTCCTTGCGGGCCTTACGTAGCTCCTTGCTTGTATCATCTAGTACATCCTCCTGGCGGCGACAAATCGTGCCAATCACAGAATCGTGGGCGTCCTCATCCTGAATCGCCTTCGGGTCAAGAAGGTTATCGCTGCGCGGATGATAACGGAACACCGTGCTCTCCAACTCTCTGGCGTAGAATACGGGTAATGTGCCGCATTGCTCGTCGTGACACTTCTTGGATACCCATCTCGCATTGTAGATCTCCTGGCGGCAAAGGTGTATCGAGCGATTGCACTGGCCCTTTTTCCTAGCAGGTACCTCAATCTTCACGTCACAAGCCTTGATCAATCCTGCTTGTCTGATCACTTCCACTTGGTATTGGGGCTTCTCAAAATCTCCGAGAGTCTGTAGCATATGCCAAAGTTCCGCGGCGTGACCAACTCCCAGATCAACGTAGTTGAACTCTTCCTCCATCTGTCACAAGAGTGCTTTACGTAAGAACTCGAAATTTTAAATCGTGACAAGGTAAGGGAAAATTTCAGCAAGAGACAAGAAAAGAGAGAAGGGGATAAGTCGAGATGTCATTTCTTATCTTGACAACTTTTTAGCTTTAGAAAATAGATTTTATCCTCACTACGACCATTCTATCTTAGGGTTGAGCCTACAGTCAAGTATGGCTCTGATACCACCTCTGTCGGGACCCCGAATTTGCAAATCCGGACCCTCTGTGTATTCAGCACTAGTCCAGGAACGCGCTAGTGCACACAGTCTTAACATCGGTAAATATCACAATCATACCATTCGATATCAATAAAGTACTTTATTTAAATAGTCAAACTGGTTACTCGACCTTATGGTCAAGTTACAAATGTATGCCTCACAAGGCGAAACTTATTCAGAGAAAAATAATAGCAGCGGAAAATCAAATAACTTCGTGGCGCCATCCAAAGATACCACGTGCAATCGACTGGGCTCGCTTCCCTAAGTAGATGGATCCTCTTGGAGTTCCTCCTCCAAAGCTGGCGTAGTCTCCTCTTCAACTGATATTGTGTTGAGGCAAGGGTGAGTACTTGGTACTCAGCAAGTCATGCACAGAATGCAAGCTAATATACTATATGCATGGCCTGGTACAAAGGAATAGCTCAAGGTATATTTGCAGTAAACAGCATTTGAATATAAGTTGATTCGAAAGCAGTAGAAATAAGTAAAGCATAAATAACTTTTCAAGAAGTTTAGTAAACATCTTTTTCCCATCCTAATCCACATTTTCATCAACCTCGTTATTACTCCAAACCGACTTTTCAAATCCAAGTTATTTTCAGAAAGTCTAACCCTTGATTTGTAATCCCGAGCATTGTCGATCACAGTGGACTCGGCTATTCGAACAGATTCTACACTCTGCAGAGGTTATGCACTTTACCCACAAGATACAGTCAAACACCACAAAGGCGAAGTTCAGTAACAAAGCCTTTCTAAGCCTCAAACAACACAGGTGGTCCTCTCCGGTTCGTGCTCTACACCATCCCTTCCCTTAACCAAGGCGAAGTATGGGACCAACACACCGTTAGATGGGTATCTGGCCACAGCCACGATACGCTCCCCCGTACAATCACACAAACGGTGTAACTGACACCCTGAGGCCCCACAAGTGAGTCCTTAGCGACTTAGTCAACTAGGGCTGTCCCATTCCAGCCATGTGGTTGCAAGTATGACCCAGTTCAAAGGCTTGCAAGGTTAAGTCCTTAGAGTGACCAGGGCAAGACTACCCGAAGAACCAAATCAACATCCCCAGTGCCACACTGGCCCACCTGATTATTCTTGCCACATGCCCCGGTCGAAAACTGTTTATCAAACCCCAGTTGATTACCAAGCACCACGTGCTATCAACATCACATGATACCTTTCCAAAACAGGTTCAATATATCGTTAAGTCAGTATTAACATTTGATTGTCCAAAATCATGTCATGAGCACGTAGCAGGTCTAAGCAGTATACTACAACGTTCTAACCCATGTTGGCAATTTAATAATGTCCAACTAGTAATCCACAACTAGGGTGACAAAGGGTCATGGCACATACTTAGATAATCAAGGTGTCATACAGCAAATTGGTACTTATCTAACCCCCATGTTTAAACAAAGTATCTTTCTAATTGAACTAGCATGCAATAGTTTAAATCAAAATAGATTTCGAAATAGGATCAACATGGTCAAAGCACAACTTGCCTTCAAAAAGTACTTGTTCTTGGTCTTGAGTTGGATCCTGAGTCAATACTTCTCCTTCGAATCCTTAAGCACTTCAACGTCTACTCGTAAAGCGTGCAAATAGCAAATACACAAATAAACAATAGGCAAAAACATCCCAAAACTCCAAATAAAATCCATAAACAGAGAGAACATAATTTTCTGGATTTTTAGGAACTGGAATCGTTCAAATCGGAGTTAAAATGCAAAAGTTATGATTATTTAAAGTTTAAATAATCAATTAAATAATTTTGCAGAGAAAAACTTTAGTCCAAAAATTAAATAAAATTCATATTTAGGTAGATCTCAATTTTATACGAATTTAGAAATTTGAATCACTCAAATCGGAGTTGAAACGCAAAAGTTATAAGCGTTTGAAGTTTGAATCTAAATTTGAATCAATAATTCGAATTAATAAATCATTTTCTTTTTCGGAAATTAATTATTGCGTCAGCATGGACACGTGGCAGCCTCTGATTGGTCTGCTGACGTCAGCCGGTCCATGGACTTGGTCCACGCTCGGCTCGGGTCCACCGTGGACTCGGTCCACGACTCAACGTGTCACTGACATGTGGGTCCACTCGGGTGACGTCATCGCTGACGTCGTGGGCTCGGCCACGGTCGGACAGTGGGACCCGCTGTGGCGTCATTCTTGGCGTCGGCGCTCGGTGATGACGGCGTGACATGCGGGCCCGCCATGACGTCGGCGATGACATCATGGTGCGGTTGATCACGCCGGCCGACACGCGGGCCCGGCGTGTCGGCGTCTACACGACGGGTGCGACCGCGCGGTCGAGCTTCCCGACACGTGGCGCAATCTTGGCCGTTGATTTGAAAATCGACGCCCGCATTAGATTCGCTTTCACGCGTTTGAGTTAACGCGTTTGATCTCGACCGTTGGATCTAGATCCGATGGTCGAGATTAGATCTGGAATTTTGACGGGATCTCACCGCGGCGTGACGCACAATCTGGGACGTTGGATCTTGATCGGACGGGCGAGAAGCTTCGCGTCCGGCGATGGCTTGCGGCGCGCCGCTGGCTCACCGGGCGCGAGGACGACCTTGCCGTCGGCGCTTCGGGCGCGCTCCGCTGGCGAGAGATCCTTCGGTGCGTCTCGTCGCGGTGAGTCGGATCTGAGGTCAACGGCGCAGGGACGGCGGACGGGCGGCGAACGAGCAAGGACCGTATGAGCGGCGCGCAGCCACTGGCGAGCTCGCACGGCAAACGACGGCGGCTCAGGCGAGATGGCTCGGGAACGGATGCGCAAGGATGAGGGCAACCTCGGGACGTCTCACGCTTTAAATAGCCTCGGCGTCTGCGTAAAACGGAGACCTAGTTCTCCACGGCGGACACGGCGGCGAGTCCGGCTCGGACTCGGGCGGAGACGACGACGGAGAGCCGTACACGTGGCACGATCAACGGCCACGATCGCACGGGCGCGACCGGGTCCGGTCCGAACACGGCTCGGGTCGGGGTCGGGCGGATCTCAGCCGTTGGATCTTGATCCAACGGTTGGGATCGAGTAGGTTTTAATTTGGTTTGATCGAGTCACGTGGCTCGGGTCGGACTCGAGTCCGACTCGGGTTCCGACTCGGTCGGATGAATAGTACTTAACCCGACTCGATTTTCCAGCGATTTAATATTTAAAATAATTTCCAGTAATTCATTTAATTCATTAAAAATAGCAAATGACTCAGAAAAATTCCAAAAATTACGAAAATATTTTGGATCATTTTGGACTCAAATAAAATATTTCCAACAAAATTTTATTTGCAAAATTAAATTCCTTAATTATTTCAAAATGGAATAAATTCAAATAAATTCCAAATAAATCCAAATAAATTCCAGAAAATTCCAAAAATTCACCAAAGTGCCAAATCACACATGAATTTAAGAAAAGCAAAATTTTGGGGTGTTACATGGTGTATGGCAAAAACCGGAAAGGTTCACTTGTGTAGTTAGCCGTATCCGAAAGGCTTTGTTACGATCACTCACCTTTGTGGTGTTTGACTGTATCTTGTGGGTAATGTGCATAACCTCTGCAGAGTGTAAAATCTATTCGAATAGCCATGTCCGCGGTATTGGACATTGCTCGGGGATTACAGTCAAGGGTTAGACTTTCTTGGAAATAACTTGAACTTGAGAGGTTTGGTTTGGTTAAATGATGATGTTGATGGAAATGTGGATTAGGAATGGGAAAGATGTTTATTTAACTACTGGAAAAGTTATTGACATTATACTTGTTTTGTCTGCTTTCGAATGTACTTATGTTATTTGTTAAATGCTGTTTACTGCAATTATACCATGAGCTATTCCTTTGTACTAAGCCATGCATGTAGTATATTAGTTTGCATTTTGTGCATGACTTGTTGAGTACCAAGTACCCACCCTTGCCACAATACAACATCAGTTGAAGAAAAGTCCACACCAGCTTTGGAGGAGGAGATCCAAGAGGAACCGTCTAACTAGGGAGCAAGCCCAGTCAGTTGCCTGTGGCATATTGGTTGGCGCCACGCGTTTTCTTTATATATTCCGCTGCAAATTTTATTTGAATAAGTCTTAGCCCTGCGAGGCGTACTTTTGTAACTTGACCATAAGGTCGAGCAACCAGCTATATTTCCTTTCAATAAAGTACTTTAATATTTTGTTGAGTATGATTGTGATATTTACCAATGTTGAGACTGTGTGCACTAGCGTGATCCTGGACTAGTGCTGAATACATAGAGGGTCTGGATTTGCAAATTCGTGTCCCGACACTAACTATGTCTAATAGTTTTGTATTTTTATAATCATTCTGTATTCTTTTAACTAAAGCCAACTAATTATTTCTAATCCTCCTGCATTTTTTAAAAATAAAACTAACTAATTGTTACATTTTCATGCAATTTTTTTTCTATCATTCCGCATTTTAATTTTACTAAATAATAATTATTGTTTACCCCTTCCCCACCTTTGTAATTTCGCATCGTTTCACATTTATTGCATTTCATTTCATACACCAAACAATATATATCACCTTAAGAACACAAAAATAAGCCGACAAAAGAAACACTAATTCCTACAAGAACAAAACATGATTTCTCAACATCCAATGCCCAAAAAATATCAATATCTAGGTGAGAAGGATGTCAGCAACATATTACTCACCTTAGGATCAATTAATTCGGAGCTACCAGCCTCAATCGAAAATTTTGGTAGCACCTCCCCATGAACAGCTCTCGGCCCACCCCTGTGCTGTCCTGTGCGAGCTCGGGGAGGAAGACGGGGTTTAAATGCGCTGGACGGGAAGGGGGTCTCTACAAGCGGTTCTACACACGAACCGCTTATAGAGCCCCACTAGACCTCTACAAGCGGTTCTAAACACGAACCGCTTCTGGAGTAGGGGCTCCAGAAGGGGTTCGTGTTAAGAACCGTTTATAGAGACCCCCTCCCGCCCGTTGCCTACGAACCGCTTGTACCACGTAGAGCACAAGCGGTGCGTACCTAACCGCTTGTGATAGACCGATTGTGACCGATTCTGTAGCAGTGTACCTTACTTCCAAAACCGACGCCTCAGCATTGTGTTTCACGCGCCGTATATGGGTGATGACAATGCGTGTACACTGATTTTTTTTTATCAAAGCGTGTGCACTGATATCTAGGTAGGGTCTCCGCTGCCGTTTTCCTTTTTTAAAAAAAATGAGTATACACTGATGTTGTTTTGTGTGGTACTCGCTCGATCGTTCTAAGTTTAATTGGCATATTTTTTCTCAACATATGGACTAAAAACATTAAAAATTAGTAAATATTAATTCTATTTGTGATTTATTCATGTGTGATGATTAATTTGATAACAATATTATTGATATGTGATTATTAATTTAATAAAAATATTTATGATAAATAATATTTGTGATAGAGTACAATATTTATTATGAAATAATTTACTTATTTGTAGAAAAACAATGTATTGGGTTTGTTTTTTATTTGTAATAGGAGATGTAATGCGGGTGTAGAGACGCAGTGCAAGCAGGTGCGGCACATATACAGGTTAGGGAGAATCCGCGCAGGAGACACGTAGTCTGGGAGCAACATGCGAGAGTCGTGAGTGCATCGAGACAGGATGCGAATTAAGAGGTCTACGCGAACGGGCGACGCAGTGTAGAAGCCAGCGGATCGTGTAGGCGAGTGTCATGCGAGAGCAGCGAGTGCGCGTGCGCATGCATGTGCATGTTTGGACTTTGTGTACACATGTTTTAGAATGAGCCATGTGTTATTGGGTCAAATATGTATGATATATGTATTTGACTAGAGATAAAAAGTTAGTTTAAGAAATTAGGCTTATTACGAATATAAAAGAAATAGGGTTCCATAAGGAAAAAAAGGGGGGGTGACAGAGAACGGTGGGTACGGGTAAATTTTGTACTCATGTGGGGGTATTGGTATTGTAGCGGGTGATGAGTATAAAAGAAAGAGAGTGTATAGGCATCATCCGGATATTTTCATCCTAAAATACACCCAAATTTTAGACCGTACGATCAAAACACATATCTGTCCTATCAAAACATAGCAACCCCACCTCGAATTCAGGGGCGTGCATCGATCTCAAAGCAAATCCAATGACCAGGAATTTAGATCATGTTTGCTAAAAAAACAACCGGGTGAAAAGGGAGGAAAAAATCGTATTTAGCACATGTTTGCACTCGTATTTACAATATGATACAACTATTTTAGATATTTACAAAAAACACATCTTTGGCCGGTTTGTGGTGTACCGTTGAAAGATGAATGGGTAGTGAGGAACCGTAGATGAGTATGTATGGGAAATGGGCAACCGGCCAAGCTATGAGTGGAAGCCTGGGAACCGGCCAAGCAATGAGTGGGAGCCTGGGACCCGGCCAAGGCCTTGAACGGCGCAAGGGGAACCGGCCATGGAGAGCAGGCCACAAGCCAGCAAAGAAACCATCGCAGGGGCGCCAATTATTCATCGCTGCATGCGGGAAGGGAGGCCAATTATCACTGGCATGCTGGAAGGGAGGAACCGGCCAAAGCTCGAGTGACGACGCACCGAAAGTGAAGACAGGAAAAACTGTGGAGCAAAGCTGATGGAAATTTGTCCATCGTGATTTGCGGAGATAGGGCTATAAGAAGGAGAAGAGAACGCTGGACGATCGCGATTTTTGCTTCCTGCTTAGTGAGGAGCTCGGTTCAATAGTTTAAGTGAGTTTTTCAGTGAGTGAAGTGAGGTTCCAGTGAGTGAAGTTCTACGAGCGTGAGGTTACGCGGACGAATATTCTGCGAGATGGTATTTGAGTAGCTGCAGTAAAGCAAAGCTATTTGAGTAGTATTGGGTGGTTTTGTTATTGATTAACATGTGAAGTGAAGTAGTGTATTCGTACTGTAAACATTAATTGGGTTCTATTTTTGACTATGCAGCGGAAATCACAGTACTGACACAACCGAAGTCAGAAGCGGTCTTCAGCAGCAATCAAGGTGCACATTAGTAAAATTTATTTTGGCAATCGTGCTACAATAATAATTTATCTATAGCTGTTGACATGCTATATTTAGTTGCAAGTTGAGTGATAGAAGACCATGCAATTCTTGTAAAATCAGTAGCTTCGAGATTACCCAAAAATAATTCGTCCGTGGTAACTGCACAACTTGCGAAATAATCGTAACTCCTAAAAATGTCTACATCTGTATGAATATTAAAATGGGATGAAAAGTAAATCAACTATTATTGCATAAAATAACAACCTTCTATTAGGATTATAGTCTCTGCAGAGGTCAAGACCCTCTGGAACGTTGGACTCTATTTATTTCGAACGATTATTCGCACAAGCGAAGGACTATTTTTATTTCTGGACATAATCTCTACTTGGACCCGAAAGGAGTTGACCTCCTTTCTCAACTTAATAACTCGAACCAAATGTAGCTGCTTAATCTGACTTAAAAATTGGTGTGCCGAACCTTTGGACCTATCTGAATGTAGTTGCTTAATCTTTTGATTCTTACTGATGTTTTTCCTTTGTGTAGATACCGATGTTGTAGAGACCGAACCCGTCGACCTTGTCTTCGTTGTAGAAAACTCCGAGCACGGTAAGCACCTCCTTCGATCATGTTGTTCTTATTATTTTACTTAGGTTATGTTCACATTATTTTACTTAGATTATGTTGTTTAAACAAATCGATGTATGCATGCGTTAATTTCAGTAAGCATCCTATATTGCGAACTTGGGACAAATATCCCCGCATTAAGCAAAAAAATGATAGATGACATCCTTGACAGCTTGAAGATTGGGTTAGACATCTATTAATGTTCTTTTTATCGGTTGCTGTTCGTGGACCAGAACAATTTACGAAGTAATCCTAACATGTAAAAACTTCTACGTCTGTAATAATATTGAAATGTAATAAAAAGTTAAATTAACTCTTGTCGCATAAAATAACAACCTTATTTTGGGACTACGAACTGGCAATGGAATGTTGAACTATCTCGGAGGGCTAAACCCTCTGATCACCATTGAATGTTTTAATTTCGGACGATAATTTGCTTGAGGGTAGGACTATTTTTATTTAGGACGATTATTCGCAGAAGCGAAGGACTGTTTTTATTTTTGGACGTAATCACCACTTGGACCTGAAAGGAGTTGACCCCCTTTCTGAACACAATAACTCGAACGAACGTAGCTGCTTAATCCGACTAAAAAATTGGTGCGCCGAACTTCTGGACCTTGGTAAGTTATTCGCAGAAGCGAAGGACTGTTTTTATTTTTAGACGTAATCACAACTTGGACCCGAAAGGAGTTGACCTCCTTTCTCAACTTAATAAGTCGAACCAAATGTAGTTGCTTAATCTGACTTAAAAATTGGTGCGCCGAACCGTTGAACCTTGGTAAGTTATTTTGCCTTATTACATCCTTCGCTTCTTACTGATGTTTTTTGCTTTGTGTAGATACATTTGTTGTAGACACATGGTAGTTGACCTCGACTCCGTTCCGTTCCAGAACAGTCCGAGCAAGGTAAGCACCTCCTTCGATCATGTTGTTCCCATTATTTTACTTAGATTATGTAGGCTGTGTCAGACTTGGAGAATCGGTCAGGATAATTAAAATGGGCTAAAATATTGATCGTAGGTGGTGAATCAATTTAATAAAGCACGACTATATAAAATCGAGTGAAACCTTTAAAATGTGAAGGAAAAATTTGTAAATCCAATAATAATATGATTAAGCGATGTGGGAAAAGGAATATGAATTTGTAGATAATTGTAGTAGTTTCTAATTTATTAGTTGTTAAACGTAAGAAAAAATTAATGTGCTATAACCTGATTATTTAACCATTAAAAATTATGAAGCCACTTTTGTTATTCTCAGTAGGAAGTAAATAACATGTATTCGTAAAAAACTTACGGTGTACCAATTAGCTTTTGTTCGGTAGGTCATATCGGGAGCCATGCCACAGTTAAAGTATACCGTAATGCCGTAATATGCTGCCGCAATACCCCTAAGTTTTATTGTCAACGTTAACTTTTAAGCCTTTTCGGCAGCCCGTAAAATATCACGTTTAAATGTAATTTTTAGCACGAATACTGCAGATTTGCTCTTCGATATATTGAGTACCATATTCTGGGAAAATATTTTATTTACACCTTACTTTGCTACAAAAATATGCTGCCGCAATACCCCTAAGTTTTATTGTCAACGTTAACTTTTAAGCCTTTTCGGCAGCCCGTAAAATATCACGTTTAAATGTAATTTTTGGCACGAATACTGCAGATGTGCTCTTTGATATATGGAGTACCATATTCTGGGAAAATATTTTATTTACACCTTGCTTTGCTACAAAAATATGCTGCCGCAATACCCCTAAGTTTTATTGTCAACGTTAACTTTTAAGCCTTTTCGGCAGCCTGTAAAATATCACGTTTAAATCTAATTTTTGGCACGAATACTGCAGATGTGTTGTTTGATATATGGAGTACCATATTCTGGGAAAATATTTTATTTACACCTTGCTTTGCTACAAAAATATGCTGCCGCAATACCCCTAAGTTTTATTGTCAACGTTAACTTTTAAGCCTTTTCGGCAGCCCGTAAAATATCACGTTTAAATGTAATTTTTGGCACGAATACTGCAGATGTGCTCTTTGATATATGGAGTACCATATTCTGGAAAAATATTTTATTTACACCTTGCTTTGCTACAAAAATATGCTGCCGCAATACCCCTAAGTTTTATTGTCAACGTTAACTTTTAAGCCTTTTCGGCAGCACGTAAAATATCACGTTTAAATGTAATTTTTGGCACGAATACTGCAGATGTGCTCTTTGATATATGGAGTACCATATTCTGGGAAAATATTTTATTTACACCTTTCTTTGCTACAAAAATATGCTGCCGCAATACCCCTAAGTTTTATTGTCAACGTTAACTTTTAAGCCTTTTCGGAAGCCCGTAAAATATCACGTTTAAATGTAATTTTTGGCACGAATACTGCAGATGTGCTCTTTGATATATGGAGTACCATATTTTGGGAAAATATTTTATTTACACCTTTCTTTGCTACAAAAATATGCTGCCGCAATACCCCTAAGTTTTATTGTCAACGTTAACTTTTAAGCCTTTTCGGCAGCCCATAAAATATCACGTTTAAATGTAATTTTTGGCACGAATACTGCAGATGTGCTCTTTGATATATGGAGTACCATATTCTGGGAAAATATTTTATTTACACCTTTCTTTGCTACAAAAATATGCTGCCGCAATAACCCTAAGTTTAATTGTCAACGTTCACTTTTAAGCCTTTTGGCAAAGACGTAAAATATCACGTTTAAATGTAATTTTTGGCACGAATACTGCAGATTTGCTCTTTGATATATGGAGTACCATATTCTGGGAAAATATTTTATTTACACCTTCCTTTGGTACAAAAATATGCTGCCGCAATAACCCTAAGTTTTATTGTCAACGTTCACTTTTAAGCCTTTTCGGCAGCCCGTAAAATATCACGTTTAAATGTAATTTCTTGCACAAATACTGCAGATTTGCTCTTCAATATATGGAGTACCATATTCTGCGAAAATATTTTATTTACACCTTTCTTTGGTACCAAAATATGCTGGCGCAATAACCCTACGTTTTATTGTCAACGTTAACTTTTAAGCCTTTTCGGCAGCCCGTAAAATATCACGTTTAATTGTAATTTTTGACAAGGAGACTGCAGATTTGCTCTTTGATATATGGAGTAACATTTTCTGGGAAAATCTTTTATTTACACCTTTCTTTGGTACAAAAATATGCTGCCGCAATAACCCTAAGTTTTTTTGTCAACGTTAACTTTTAAGCATTGTCGGCAGCCCGTAAAATATCACGTTTAAATATAATTTTTGGCACGAATACTGCAGACTTGCTCTACGATATATGGAGTACCATATTCTGGGAAAATATTTTATTTACACCTTTCTTTGCTACAAAAATATGCTGCCGCAATAACCCTAAGTTTTATTGTCAACGTTATTCCTGGTAGGCAGTAAAGAACATGAATTCGTAAAAATACTTAGGGTGTACCAATTAGCTTTGATACAGTACCTCATATCGGGAGCCATGATGCAGTTAAAGTATACCGTAATGCCGTAATTGATGAGAAAAAAAGAACAAGATAAATAAAAGAATAGCAAAGGAAAGAGAAAAACAAGGAAAACATCCCATTTGAAAGAGTGTTGGGAAGTAACAATCTCATTTGTGTGAGACACAGTAGAATCGGCCAAGATAATTAAAATGGGTTAAAAATAATCATGGCAAATGGCCGATGAAGTAAACAAAGCGCGATCATATCAAACCGAGCAAAGCCTTAAAAATGTGAAGGTAAAATTTATAAATCCTAGAATAATATGATAAGCGAGTTGGGAAAAGGGATTTGAATTTGTAGATAATTTGAGTAGTTCGTAATTAATTCGGTGTTACGCGTAAGACATAATCAATCTGGTATAACGTGATTAGTTCACCATTGAAAATTATGAAGCCACTTTTGTTATTCCTAGTAGGCAGTAATAGATAATTTGTGCAATTTTTAAATTTCCATTTGGTTAGAAGTGAGGCTATGTTCCATTTCTCGATTTATGTTCTTTAACCCGAAGAATTTATGAATTAATCCTAACACCTGAATATTCTAATTCTGTAAGAATATTTGAATGGAATAAAAAGTGAAATTAACTCTTATCGCATAAAATAGCAACCTTGTTTTGGGACTATGAGTCTTTCCGGAGGTCAGGACCCTCTGGCAAGCTTGCACTGGAACGTTGAACTATCTCGGAGGGCTGGACCCTCTGATGACCATAGGACTGTTTTAATTTCGGACGATTATTCGCTTCGAGCGAAGGACTGTTTTTTTTTTGGACGTAATCACCACTTGGACCCGAAAGGAGTTAACCTCCTTTCTGAACATAATAACTCGAACCAACGTAGCTGCTTAATATGACTTAAAAATTGGTGCGCCGAACTTCTGGACCTTGGTAAGTTATTTTGCATTATTACTTCTTTTACTTCTTTCTCCTGTTTTTGCTTCGTGTAGATACTGAAGTTGTAGAGAACGCACTCGTCGACCTCGACTCCGTTGTAGAAAACTCCGAGCAAGGTAAGCACCTCTTTCGATCATGTTGTTCCCATTATTTTACTTAGATCCAGTTGTTCTGAAGAAATGTATGTATGCATGCGTTAATTTTCGTAAACTTTGTAGATATATTCCCCGCATTCCATTAAAATTTGACATGACATCGTTGGTAGCTTCAAGATTGGGTTAGACATGTACAAATGTTCCATTTCTCAGTTTATGTTCATGTACCCGAAGAATTTAGGAATTAATCGTAACAACTCGAAACCTGTACATACGTAATAATATTCAAATGGAATAAAAAGTAAAATTAATGATATAAAATTGAGTAAAGCCTTAAAAATCCAAAAGTAAAATTTATAAATACTAAAATAATACTATAATGTAGTTGATCAAATAAATTTGAATTTATAGTTAATTTTTAGTAATTTCTAATTTAGTTGTTGTTCAAAATAGGAAGCAATAAATTCGATATAACCTGTTTATTTCATGCTGAAAAATTATGATACAGTATTGAAAATTAGATATGGGTTAAAAATGCGGAGTGCAGCCGATCGATCAATTCAATCAATTTAGGCAATTTCAGGATGTAATAACCTAGTAGGCAGTGAAGAACATGAGTTCGTAAAAAAACTTATGGTGTACCAATTAGCTTTTATACGGTAGCTCATGTTGGGAGTCATGACGCAGTTAAAGTATACCGTAATGCCGTAATTCATGAGAAAGAACAAGAGGAAGAAAAAAAGAGAAAAGAAAAGAGAAAAACAAGAAAAGCATTCCATTTGAAAGAGTATTGGGAAGTACCGATCTTAGGCTGTGCGAGACTTGTAGAATCGGTCAGGATAATTAAAATGGGTTAAGAATAATCATCGCAGCCGGTCGATCATATAAAAATGTCAAGGTAAAATTTATAAATCCTAAGAATAATAAATCTGGAATTTGAATTTGTACATAATCTTTGTAGTTTGTAATTAATTAGGTGTTAAGCGTAAGAAATAATCAATCTGGTATAACATGATTATTTCACCATTCGAAATTATGACGCCACCATTGGTATTCCTAGTCGGCAGTAAAGAACATAAATTCGTAAAAGAACTTAGGGTGCACCAATTAGCTTAAAAATGTGAAGGTAAAATTTATAAATCCTAGAATAATATGATAAGCGAGTTGGGAAAAGGGATTTGAATTTGTAGATAGTTTGAGTAGTTCGTAATTAATTAGGTGTTACGCGTAAGACATAATCAATCTGGTATAACGTTAACGTGATTAGTTCACCATTGAAAATTATGAAGCCACTTTTGTTATTCCTAGTAGGCTGTAAAGAGCATGAATTCGTAAAAAAACTTAGGGTGCACCAATTAGCTTTTATACGGTAGCTCATATCGGGAGCCATGACGCACTTAAAGTACACCGTAATGCCGTAATTCATGAGAAAGAACAAGAGGAAAGAAAGAAGAGAAAAGAAAAGAGAAAAACAAGAAAAACATCCCATTTGAAAGAGTATCGGGAAGTAACAATGTTAGGCTGTGCGAGACATGTAGAATCGATGAACTGGTGCGGTAAATTTGGTGCAAATTTGATTAAAATTGCCTGAATTAAAATTGTAATGACTAAAAGGTTTAATATTTGTGCAACAGATGGACACATTTTTGAAAATATATCATGGAGAACGGCCCTCTGTTTTGCACGGTAGAGTGGTGACCATGGACAACTGCATGCACGTAGACAGCACAATAGCCATCCCGAGTGGATTGGGCCAGCTAAAATCACATGTTGTTGCTGTACTACGTGTGAACCGTGATACGCAGAGGGTTCGTCTAGAAGGGGTTCGTCCACGATACGTTCCAAACAGCCCTATGGTTGTGTACACACTCTTCCAGCTGAGAAATAATAGTTCGTGGGATTTGTATGCCCGCAAAGCGAACGAAGAGAATTTCGAGTTAGGAGTGTATGTAGAGGTATTTGCACGACACCAATCCGAGGAGTTCGGGTCTACTTCTGAAGCAGTAGACCATGATTTGTCACATGGGCCACAGGATCCACCACAGGATACACCAACTGTGGAGGGGTGGACCTCGGGGCATGGCGAAGAACAAGTTGATGCGGCGGAGGTTGGTGAAGGTGGCGTTAGCGGGGATGAAGGAGCGGCGGACGATGGCGAAGAACAAGTTGATGCGGCGGAGGTTGGTGAAGGTGGCGGTAGCGGGGATGAAGGAGCGGCGGACGATGATGACCCAGCACCTGCTATACAATACTTTCGAGCAATTGGTCTACTGGATTGTACCCTTGTGGATTCTGATAACACGTCACGTCGGCGCACACCCATAATGACATTCGAGGTGGGCAACGCGTTTCCGTAACAAGCGAGGCAATTCACTTCCTAAGCATGTACGCCCGTCATGACAAGACGGAGCACACTCGTAATCGGTCGGATCGCCTTGTAATGCGAGGTTAAGTGCAAAAAGTACCCCCATTGTCCCTTCTTTGTATGAGTTCGAACCAAAGCACGAGGATTACTTTAAGGTTCGTGTATATATTCCTCATACATGCACCGAGGAATCCATAAGGAACATGAGCGATTTAATGAACGCCTTGAAACGTGAGCGCAGAACATAGTGAACATCGTTGGAACCAACATCGCGATGACCCCCCGTGTAATTATGGAGGAGATGCAAACAAAACACGAGATGGTGATCATGTATAGCACAGCCTGGAGAGCAAAACAGAAGGCATTGAAGATGCTTTTTGGGGGCTTCGAGGAGTCCTTCAACTTTGCTCCTAGATTATTACAGAAGATAGCCATGACAAACCCAAGCACTCAGTTCGCACTGGGGGATGAGCATGTAAGGATGGAGGACGGGTCTTTGAGCCCGGACGACCGGTACCTCGTCAGGCTATTCTGGTCGTTTGGACAATGCATCAAAGCTTTTAGGTACTGCAGACCAGTTATTTGCGTCGACAGTACATTCCTGAGTGGGAAGTTCCGTGGGACGCTGCTAACTGCACTCGCTGCAGATGCAAATAACCAGATCATCCCATTGGCGTTCGCTCTCGTGGAGAGTGAGAACAACGATAGTTGGCTGTGGTTCTTGGCACTGTTTAAGAGCCGGGTCGCGGGTACGAGGGAGCGCGTTTGCGTTGTGTCGGACCGCAACAAAGGCCTTCTCCACGCGTTGGATGTCATGCACGACAGCACAAGCTCCTCGGTGAACTGGCCTGATGTGGAGAGGAGATGGTGCATGCGACACCTAGGTGCGAACTTGTATTCAAGCTACAAGAACAAGGCGATGGTGAAGAGGTTCAAAGCCATGTGCCTTCAAAACCAACCTCACAAGTTCAACACGATATGGACGCAGCTGAACGACACCACACGGAAGATGATGGAAGACGACCAATCACAGGAACAACAACTACGCTCTCAAGTGGTGGCAGGCCAGACTTTGGTTAGTCGCACGCGGCCCACCTTCAGCCAGTGGATTGCGGGGAAGCCAGCCGAGCGGTGGGCGCTACTCCACGACACGAACGGAGCGAGGTACGGACAAACCAGTAGTTCATGGTAATTACCGCGGTGTTTAGGTGAATTCTCGTTGAAGCTAACATAAACCATTTTAGGTACAACGTCATGACCACGAACATAGCGGAGGCTTTCAACAACGTACTGAAGGGTGTTCGCGGCCTTCCGTTGTGTTCAATCATTGAGCTCACCTTTTACCGGGCGGCTGATTACTTCCGTGATCGCGGGAACGCGGCCGAGGCGTATGTCACTACGTACGCACCAAGAGTGGAGAAGATCCTCCAATCGAGAAGGCAGAAGGCACACTTCCACCGCACTAGGATTTATGACCTAGGCACGAATAAATTCGAGGTGATGTGCAAGCGCAAATACCAATCTGGGTATCTCGCGGGGGACACTGTGCAGCAGTGCCAGTTGGGGGCGGAGGAGGCTACCTGCACGTGCAACAAGCCGAAGCTGCATCCATCCCGTGCTCCCATGTGTTGGCCGCATGTCGCGACATGGGTGGGAACGATGCATCACAGTTTATCTCACCATACTACACCGTGCATGCTTTGAAGAGCACTTGGCGTCCAAAGATGAGTTCGTTCACAGTTGGAGCGAACTACACTCATGGAGGGCCCCACCTGGAAACCGTACCCCGTGAGTAGACGCACAGAGCCAGGAAGGCCAAGGAGCACCAGAATGCAAGGTGACATGGATGCGGCTGATGCGGTAGATGGTTTGCGAAAGTGCTCATTATGCAAACAACCTGGACACGACCACAGGAGGTGCCCCAATCCACGCAGTACTTAATTAGCAGTGCATAATTTGACATTGTGTACTAAGTAGTGCGTACTTTCGTATTGTGTACTCAGTAATGTGTACTTTATAATTGTGTACTTTGTAGTGCGTACCTTCCTTCATATTGGGTACGTAGCGTTGCGTACTCGACGTGTATTCCTATTACCGCGCGTTGACATTGCAGGCTATGGCGGGCATTGCACTTCCAGAGCTACTCAGTGAGTTGGTTGATGCGAAACACCGTGCGAGGGCGATTTGTTCAGGACATGAGGTGCGACACAATTGTATGTTACATGTGGTGCAATATTTGCGATGCCTCTAACGTTAATTGCGTGCACATTTCAGTTGCCCCCTCTGTCCTGCCGGTCGTTGCACAAAATACCGAAGTTGGACGGCCGGTTCCATATTCCACTCGCCCGTGCAGGTCTACTACCCTTCGCGCTTCTCATGGACGGAGCTACGATGGTAGGGGGCATGACCACGCCGATGCCAGGCCTCGATCGGGCACTTCTTACTGGTCTGATCGATCGGTGGCGACCGGAGACGCACACATTTCACTTTCCATTCGGTGAGATGACTATCACTCGAAGAGACGTAGCCATGCTCACCGGCCTCCCCGTTAGGGGCCAACCTGTGGTGCTATCCCGACCCAGAAGAGGCCTGTGGTAGCAGTACGTGACGGCCAGGTACATGGAGGGTATTTGTTAAGTAATGTCTAAAATGATAACGATACGATGTACCTCATTAATCCGGAGTACCTGCAGGTTTGGGGTGCCGTACACATGTAAGGATACCGGAGTGTCAATGAGCTGGCTACAAGCATTACAAGAGTACCAACCATGCCCACAGGATGCAGACGAAGCTACCATAGAACGACATTAGGAAGTTTATCTGTATTGCTTGCTTGGTGGTTTGATGTTCACGACCACGAACAGTGACACCATCTCCCCGCATATAGTTTGGATAGCTCGAGAGTTGGCCGCAAATCTAGAGGATATGACGACATACAGCTGGGCATCCGCGGTCCTAGCTGACACGTACCGTGGGTTGTGCGAAGCATGCGTACGACATACTGCTAGGGGCACAATTACTGGATGCGTGCAATTGCTCCAGATGTGGAGTTGGGAGTACCTTCCGATATCTAGGCCTACAATCGGTAGAAGGTACTACCCCATCGATGTGGCCCATGACATGCCTGAGCCCTCTCGCCCCACTATGGGTTATCGTTGGATGCACGCACGGCTAAGATGGTCGCCGCTTGATGACCAGGCGAGCTACAGGCGGGTGGTAGCAGATATGGACCTACTAACCGCTGACAATGTGACTTGGGATCCATGGACGCCGCAACGAGCCGACGAAATTGCCACCAACGGGCTCATATCTGGTTGCTGCCTGGTGGACATGTCATTTTGGATGACGACATGCTTCGTCGTGTACATGAACGCGGTGGAGGTCTATTCGCCCGAACGCGTCCAACGACAGTTCGGGTGGCGGCAGATAATCCCGGTTCCACCATCGCGGGATGCTGGGAGGTCGCACGGGTACGTATTTCATGTGTGTCATTATTGTCATCTTCGTCAAACATTTGCCTTTACAATGTATTGACCATTACAGGAGAAGCGCTATGGGTAGTGCGGGAGCAGTCGATTGGACCGCAGTCCACGCTACTCACATCACGCGATGGGTCGAGTCAGCATTGCAGGAGGTGGTCGATCCCATTGGGCCGTACGACCCCGATGAGTACGACAGCTACCTTGCATGGTACTGCGGCCGCACGCGTGCCACGTTGCTTAGCCAGGAGATCGAACCACGCGCCATGGCGTACCCAGAAGAAAAGTCGCGACATGCGCAGACTCTGGTGCACCCATCGTAGTAGTAATATTTATCATAACTTTCATATTCAAATTCCTAATAACTACATACTGCAACGAACTCGGAGGCATCGCAAATAATTGCCCATGCCGATGAGCGGCGTCCCACCCTCCTGGGTCATCACGGCTCGACATCGGCGACCAATCAAATGAGACGTTGCCCGGCGTCTCGGGGGCCGACATTACTCGGCGATGCGTGGGCTTGGAGGCTCTGCACGACAGCCACGCAACTACGGCTCTCCTCGCATGGATCCAACTCATACCTCACACGCTAGGCGGTCCGTCAGCATCCGTCCCTCAAATGGCAACCGAGAGGACGCCCCAGCACGTGCGTCCACGTCCCATGTGGGAAGCCAGTCAGTGCGCCATCATCCTAGCCCCCGTGTTGAAGTCCCAACTAATCGTTGGGGACAAGGGGAGCAGGAGCAGATTGTTACGTCTGGCCCAGCAGAACCGTGGTCACCATGGAACGACATACCTGGCACGTCGGCCCCACCGCCTGCGCCGAAAGTGCCACATTTCTCGCCCTCCTACGCGACGGACTACAGTCAACCACAACAGTGGAGCGAGCCTGGTGCTTTCGACTTCGAGTTGATGTCAGGACATACTACCTTTACTGCTCTACTAGGGGGGCAGCCGGGCATCTCGCAACCGCAACCGGTTGCAAACATACTGCATGCGGGTCCACTACAAACGACCAATCCAGATGCATGGTACAACTATTCCCACCAGGCCTCGCGACAATATACCTTTGCGTCGGGTGCACCTCCCCCTGACGAAGATGTCGACGACCGCCCAGGTCCGAGTAGGCAGGGGCCATCACAAAGCCGCAGGATCGAGGAACACAGTCCCCTGGGCCATGCGACCGAGGAATTCATGAGAAGGCAAGCTGGACGTCGCCACGGGGGCCATCAATAATGTAAAATAACTTCATGTAGGGCCTCCGTCTCATGTAATTACTAATTGTACGTACTAAAGATGTGTGCAAATTGGACAAAGTGCTATCCATTTCCCGTATTGCATGATGTTGGTGGCTACAACCTTCAGTACACTTCGAATTAATGTCTACTGTTGGAATAATTGCTCTAACATGACCTGTGAAAGTTAATACCGTAGGACGTGACCTAGTTAGAACGGCAAAGCCTTAACGATTCAATTTTTCATAAGACATATTTACGCACTTATAAGCTTCTTCACTTCTACGTATTCTGTCGTAGTATCTTGCTCTTCCGCTATATTATATCTAAAATGTTTTACTGACCTTGTCTTGCTTTAAAATTTTGTAGATGCTTGTCTTCACCTCGTTTGCCATGACGGAGGGAGGATTTTGTGAGGAGCTATCTTTGATGCTCCAGGAGCTGGGCTACACTCGTCGCCCGGAGTACCGCTGCGTTTCCGTGCCCCGCTTTAGCCAGAACTTTTGGACAGTGAGATTGCTCATCTTCGCCAAAGGTCCTGAGTGGAATGACCGGATCCGGTACTTCACAGTGCAGCGGCTAAAGCTCGATGATGCTCTGCAGGATGCAGCCAGGCAGGCTCTCCTTCACTTCGGCGAGAGCTACCGCTACCAGTTGGAGGACACTCCGTACCGGCTCTTTCCCTCCCATGAGGTGGGGAGGAGTCACAACCGGTTCCGGAGCTTAGAGTTGGAGTCAGACCCCACCATTGTGCACATGGGTGGGCTCATCCGGGCGCAGGAGGCGGCGTATGTCCACATTTCTTGTGAGGTTCAGGACCCTTAGAGGGATCTTCTTTGCGGCGAGGTGGAGATCGTTCACCAAGGACTTGCGGCGTGGAGCCGCTCCATCTCCACCAGGCGTGTGCAGAGGCGCAGCGGACAGCACCACCACCGCCGCCCCAGCCAGAGGACCTTCCACGTAGAGGCTCGACCCCAGACGCCGCGAGGGTCAAGCGTCGCCGAGGTCCGTCGCTCAGAGTAACTGCACGGAAGTACGTGCGGCGTGTTGAGCAGTCAAAGGCGTTCCAGCACTTCTTGGCGGCTCTGGGGGAGCCAGGACCTTCCCAGGCTGCAGGTGCAGTTCGCGATAGTAGCGAGGGGAGTACTTAGTCCGGGCCGGTAGCACCCTTCTTTTGTTCACGCTGCAACGTTCAATAATTGTGTGTGACGGACTATGTAGTGCTTTTATGCATTTGTGGTACAACCATCTTAATAAAATAAGTATTCTGTTTGAACTAGAGTTTCTCTCGCTCATAAAGCTGTCCATATTGGCAGTTCGTATGTGTAATTACTGAATTCTTTGTAAGACAATATGTATCTTTCCAAATGTATTCGGATATAAATAGGGGGGATTGCAAAATAAAGTTCGAAGCTATTTGTTGGGTCGGACGGAGCGGGCGTGCTCATCGATATATGGACTACCATATCCAGAAGAAATATCTCATGGACACCTTTCGTTGCATGTCATACGGACTCGCGCAATAATCCTAAGTATTATAGTCGCGCACAAACCCTAACGATGAAGGATTTTCGGCGGCCCGTAAAAAAGCATGTTTGAAGTTATTTTTTGGGGCAGATGTACCAGATTTGCTATTTGGTGTAAGGACTACCATATTCTGTAGAAATATCTCAGTTACAACCCTCTTCGCATATAAATTCTCAACGCCCAATAAGCCTAAGTATTATATGCGCGCACAAACCCTAACGATGAAGGATTTTCGGCGGCCCGTCGGAAAGCATGTTCGAAGTTATTTTTTGGGGCGGATGTAGCAGATTTGCTATTTGGTATACGGACTACCATGTTCTGTAAAAATATCTCAGTTACAACTCTGTTTGCATACAAATTCTCAACCCCGAATTACCCTAAGTATTATAGTCGCGCGCAAACCCTAACGATGAAGGATTTTGGGCGGCCCGTAGAAAAGCATGTCCGAAGTTATTTTTTGGGGTGAATGTAGCAGATTTGCTATTTGGTATACGGACTACCATATTCTGTAAAAATACCTCAGTTACAACTCTGTTTGCATACAAATTGTCAACCACGAATTACCCTAAGTATTATAGTCGCGCGCGAACCCTAACGATGAAGGATTTTGGGCGGCCCGTAGAAAAGCATGTCCGAAATTATTTTTTGGGGCGAATGTAGTAGATTTGCTATTTGGTATACGGACTACCATATTCTGTAAAAATATCTCAGTTACAACACTGTTTGCATACAAATTCTCAACCCCGACTTACCGTAAGTATTATAGTCGCGCGTGAACCCTAACGATGAAGGATTTTGGGCGACCCGTAGAAAAGCATGTCCGAAGTTATTTTTTGGAGCGAATGTAGCAGATTTGCTATTTGGTATACGGACTACCATATTCTGTAAAAATATCTCAGTCACAACTCTGTTTGCATACAAATTCTCAACCACGAATTACCCTAAGTATTATAGTCGCGCGCGAACCCTAACGATGAAGGATTTTGGGCGGCCCGTAGAAAAGCATGTCCGAAGTTATTTTTTGGGGCGAATGTAGCAGATTCTCTATTTGGTATACGGACTACCATGTTCTGTAAAAATATCTCAGTTACAACTCTGTTTGCATACAAATTCTCAACCCCGAATAACCCTAGGTATTATAGTCGCGCGCGAACCCTAACGATGAAGGATTTTGGGCGGCCCGTAGAAAAGCATGTCCGAAGTTATTTTTTGGGGCGAATGTAGCAAATTTGCTATTTAGTATACGGACTACCATGTTCTGTAAAAATATCTCAGTTACAACTCTGTTTGCATACAAATTCTCAACCCCGAATTACCCTAGGTATTATAGTCGCGCACAAACCCTAACGATGAAGGATTTTCGGCGGGCCGTAAAAAAGCATGTTCGAAGTTATTTTTTGGGGTGAATGTTGCAGATTTGCTATTTCGTATACGGACTACCATATTCTGTAAAAATACCGAAGTTACAACTCTCGTTACATCTAATTTGTACTAGCGCAATACCCCTCATTATCATAGCCGCGACCAAACCATGACGATGAAGGTTTTTCGGCGGCCCGTACAAAATCATACGCCTCGTGGCTGGAAAAGATGATATGACTAAAGGATGGAAAAGGTGATATGACAGAAGGCTCGTAACCAGAGGGGACGTTCAAACAGTAGTGATTATTACGAACAACAACAACAGACAACAAGCTGCCACGGGCCGCTTTCCGATGTCGGCCCCTCCCCTCCATCGCTAATGTGCTGCCAATTGTTGGATGGCCACTGCAAGGCCACTACCAGCTGCAGATTCGCTTCAGCTAGGCCCCCACAGCGCGTTGCAAAGGCTGGCACGTGCCGCTCTCCTGTCCTGGCCCCTCGCCTCGCACGCTAATGTGCCGCCAGCTGCAGCTAAGCTATAGCCAGGGTCGATTCCCTCCCAGCACCAGCTACATTATTGCCGTCCTATCGAGTCTAATCGAACCACCGAAAGCAAAGGCCATGTCTCGCATGGATGTTCGCAGATGCATGCATTTGTCTGGCTATTAATTAAGAACGCGAGCAGTTCGACAACCCCAAGAGGAAACGCTGAGCATGCAGGTCTCTCAGGCGATTTGGACAACACGTTGAAAAAGCTGCAAAATCTCGAATTGACATGACACTGCCACCAGCTCTGTCAGGCCACTTGGACACCAAGCTACCAGCCAGACCCTCAAATACAGAACGCTGCCACGTGGCGCTTTCCTGTCCCGGCGCCTCGCCTCGCACGCTAATGTGCCACCAGCTGCTGGCCAATGCCAGATGCTGTGGCTTACTGACTGGACCACCACCGCTAGCGATACAAACGCTCCCACGTGCCGCTTTCCTGTCTCGGCCCCTCGCTCCGAGCGCTGATGTGCCGCCAGCTGGCTCGTTTCTCCCTCGTGCCCTCGCTATAAATTACAAGGCCGCATGTATTTCTATCAGGCAATCGTGAGCCATTGTTTCGAGTTCATAAAGCTTCGAGTGAGTTGAGAAAACCCACAACGCAAAGAGTAGAACTAGTGGTTTAGCTTTCCTTTTTCCCAATATTTGATTCCGGCTTCGTGTTTCACAGGTATTATTTACGAAAATTATTTACTACGCGAAGCTACATTGTTGTGTTGTTGGGTCAGTGAGGTACAAGGGATATTGATTGGTTCTTGGGGGCTTTGAGGCCATCTATATATTTTTCTTATATTTTTGTTCGAAGAAATATTTCAGTTATGCTTGAATCCTACTCTTTTAGGCTGAAATATAATTGCTACCAATGTGTAGATGGACAAGGATCCGGAGCGGCTCAAGAAAGGCTTGGCCTGGACAATAAAAGAAATCGATGGTATCGCAGCTGACCTGAATAAAATTGCAAAAGACAACTTTAGTCCTGGCACAAGTTCAAGTGCCAACGAATTCAACAGCTTTGTGACTGACATCGAAGCTATAGCTAGTAGCCTCGAAATGGTTGCCATACAGTCGAACGAGTTACTGCAATCAGACCCCCCACAGCCAGAACATCCGGACCTTCAAGCCATAGCTCGCAACCGTCCGCAGGTTGCCACAAAAGAGGACATCGAAGATGCAGACCCGGACTTGTGTCTTCCATGTGACTACCAGAGTGATGACGAGGGCAAACGCGACCGCTGGCAGTACTTAGAAGATGAGGGTATTGATATAGATAGTGATGATTCTGGATCGTTGTAATCCTGTATCGCTAGAGTTGTTAAAATAAAATGTAATAGTGACGCACCCGTCATGTACGTTGGTAAGGCTTCGTATTCCACCGTTGTTTCTCCCGCGTTGTAATGTTATGTTGTAACTTATCCATTTGAACATTGTATTTCATGCCTTTAATATGATTTGTCGTTACAAGCAATACGAGACAACACAACACCGGATACGCCAACACAGCAGCGCATTTTTAGATTTAGTCGACATAACGCTGCAACACGCTGCAGCCTGCCTTTTCGGGCCGACTTAATCATACGTGCCACAACATTTAAAGCCTCCTCGCCGGGCTGCCACGTAGACTGATCGCCCATGTGAGGGGCCTATATATACGCGACTCCATGACCAGCGGTGGAGCACGTGGACGGGCTAATGGAGGTTGAAGAGCCGGACATCGCCGCCGCACTCCCGGAGGAGGAGGCCGAGGACACCGCCGGGCAGATCCAAATCATCAACGACGAGTGAATACTAGGGCCGCCACCTTTATTCTTGTTCAGTTCTTCTTTTGCTTATTTTTCTGTACGCACAAGACTACACCAGTAATCTCAATGAAATTAGCACTTAGTCCATACACCATGCGTTTTCTCATCCCATTCAGTCACATTCTGAAGAAGCTCCATGAGTTTTCTCATCCAATAGAGGTTCCTCAAGACCGATATGAACGGTGACATGCCAAAAAGCTAAGCTAGGCATACGTGTTGTCATCTTTTCCAGCTTATTTTGAAAACAGTTTTTCCAACGTGTTGTCATGTCAACTCTTACAACTTTTGTCATATCAGCTTTTCCAACCTTATGTCATATCGTGGTGTGGAGAGTGCTTTGTCCCTCCATGGTGTGCAGAGTGCTCTCCAATCAGTCGCTTTTATAGAGAGTGACAGCTCGTGCAGCTTTTCTTAATCGTGACAGACAAGAAGCTGAACAAGAAGACGACCCTACAGCTTACGACCGCTTTCGTATATCACTGGTTTGCCTATCAGGGGCAGGCCTATTGTACACAAATTTTTCATTTACACTGGTTTCGTATATCACTGGTTTGCCTATGATATACGGACTACCATATTGTACACAAATTTTTCACAAGTAAATTGTAGTAGCACAATAACCCTAAGTATCATAGCCGATAACCACCTTTTTGCAAAACGAGGGTGGGAGCGGGAAAAATGAGAGGGTGAATCACAAGTAAGATGTCACTGCGAAAAATAAGTTGGACCACACTCTTTATGACGACTTAAAACTTAAAGGAGTACAACGAACAAGGAAAATAATAGTTACAACTAGACTTCTACTCAGTGCATCGAGGCCACTTCCCCTTCTCCCATGCCTCTTAATATGTGGACCATCATGTTCTGCAAGTATATTTCATATACACCTTTCTTTTCATGTAAATTATAATTGCGGAATAACCCTAAGTATCACAAGCTGCACGACCTGTCACCCGCAAACAAAGCTGCACGACCTGTCACCCTCAATCAAAGCTGCACGACCTATCACCCACAATGAAAGCTGTATAAAGCATTCTGGATGACTATGGGAGGGATTCCCTGTGTACAGCTGTGGCCATAGCCAGCCTCGTGTCCCATCACATGCAAAGTTGCAGAGGAATCTAATGCTAGCGGATTTCAACTTCTCTTAAGTCTGCCACTCTCTCGTATGGCTGGCTATTTAAGCCCAGTGGTCGCCTACTAATAATCATACCAACCAGGCAAGCAAGCTTCAGGCCAATCGGAGGGAAGATGAAACGCGGAGCACAAGTCCGCCAGCCAGCCAACCAGTGCCAATGGAGTACCCCTCGCCCCCAAGGCACAGCCTTCTCGAAGGCATCCCCGAAGGCACACAGGTCCCCATGTGCCTATGCGGGGATCCTTGCCGGTTCCAAAAGTCTTTAGACAACTCGTACACCTACGGTATGAGGTATTGGAGCTACCGCAACTACAACTCCGAGCCAACGCTGGAGACGCGGATGCGACGGAAAAGTCCGATAAGTTCGTACTCGCATTTGATGTTACATCAAACCGTGCAAACCTTAATACTGTAATACCATCTGCTGTCACCAATCGCAGCCTCCATTGTGCGAGTTCATCAAATTCTACGACACGGAGCAGACTCCTGAGATGGAGAGGATGCGGAATTGGGAATACTCGCATCGTAGAGCTATGGTAGAGCAGTAGTGCCGTGAGCAGGACGAGGAGGAGAAGCGCATGAAACATCATGAAGAAATGCGTGCAAAGAGGGAGGCCGAACGGCAGCGCCTAGCGGTAGAGCGGGAGGCCGAGCGTGAGAGGAAGCGCGAGAGGGCGGCTAGGGCCAGGGCAGCAGGCACCGATGGGTTACGCAAGGGGAAATATCCCCGGTGCACTCAGTAGTGTACCAGAAGGGCCCTTGTTGTTTCGTTTACCTAAGGCATGTTCAACTTTAAGCCATTATTGCCGCCCATCTGTAACCCCGATGTTTGTTTCCCGTAATCTCTCAATTATCATATGGAGCGATATGTAATGGTTATTTGCATTTCAATCAGCTCCGGTTATATGCATTTCAATCATGCGATATGGAGCGGCTATTTGCATTTGAATCAGCAAACGATTTCTAAATTTTGCAGAGAGAAATATAACTAAATCGGTCATTTCCATTTGAATCAGCTCCGGTTGAAAAATCAGAAAAAAAAAAACCAAAAAAAATGAAAAAAATAAATTCCTTAACCAATGTTTTGGGGTTTTGGGTATGCCATACAGGTATAGGGTAACCCGAAATTCCAGGTTTCGAACATCAAAATTTTCCAAAGTTTGGTTTCTTGAGAAGCGATTTTTCAGATAATTCATCACTACTTTTTTTACAACGTGAAACTATTATATCATTTTTTTGAAACCAAAAAGATACAAAAAATACTAACCGAAAACTGTTATATCATATTGTAAATATCCAAAACCGGCAAACTCAGTGCCCTCAAATACGATTTTGTCCTTTAATTTGAAGTTGTACATCGAAACTTATTATCCGATCGAGTTTAAAAAAATTAAACAGCAAATAATGACAAGCAAAAACAAAAAAAATACGATTGCAGTGCGCAAGTGCGGTCGCTGCAGGTGGGCCGGGCGACGTGGAGGGGGACCTGCAGCGACCTGCAGCGCACGGCGAGAGCTGCAGCGACTGCCGCACCGCGTGGCGCAGGTCCTCTAGCAAACGCCCTCCGCGCAAAGACCTTGCCAGGGGGCCACATCCAAAAACGGCGCATGCATGGCTAGTTCCAGAAAAAATTGAACGCAACGGGCTGATACAGTACTAATTTCGGCCGCTGACGCTTTCGCCGGTTCTTGCTTCGCCGGTCAAGTCTTGATCGGTTCCTGGTATACTGGAGATATATCTCTTGTATACCGGGAACCGGAGATGAGTATTTTTTTTTCCGTAAATACGAGTTATAAGTTGTATCAAATACGATTTTTTCCACAGATAAACGGTCATGTTTTCAGATATCGAGGGACATTTCCTTTTACAGACTTTCAATTTCAATTTTTTAATTGCTTATTGCTTGTACGGAATGCGGGGAACCGGCCATGGCATCAATGGGATGTGGGGAACCGGCCATGGGCATCAATGGGAAGTGGGGAACCGGCCATGGCTTCAATGGGAAGTGGGGAACCGGCCAAGCCCTTCAATGGGATACCAGGAACCGGCCATGCATCAACGGTGCGCCAGAAACCGGCCATGGGTGATTTTTTTGTAAATACGCCAGAAAGTTGTATCGTTTTGAAATAATAAGGTCAAACATGTGCTAAATACGAAATTTTCCGAAAAGGGCAGCCGTCTTAAGAAAAAAAAAAAGGGACGACTACGACAGAGAACGGTGGTTCGAGAACTGCTGAAACCGATATAGGGTTTCAACTTTTGTTGTGATATTTCAAGCTTGGCCTTGGAGTTTCGTACCTGAATCCCCAATGACGAGTTGCGGATCTACAGTTCCCCTGTTGGAGTTGATCAAAACGTGAGTTCTGTTAATAGGTGCTGCTGCTGTTTGCCAGATTGCTGCGAAAGTAGCTCTGTGATTTACGGCTGCACGACTATTATATTACAAGCTGAGTAAATGATTCCTGTCCACTGCAACGTATACACATCAATTACTTGTTATTCTTTGCTACCAGAGGTGGATTGCTACGTACCACCATTGTTCTAGATACCTGCGCATACACCTTGCACATTCTGTTTTGTGCAATTGTGCGGGAGGGATTAATTGCTTTCTTGTTTGCCTATTTAATCTATTTTTCTTTTATGATTTTAGATTAATTGTTCTAGATTTTTTTTTAATTTTGATCATCATTTTATTAAATTCCCAAATTAATAAAAACAGGAAAAAAAATAGCTTTACATTTTAGTTTATACCGATTCATCTCATCATCTTATTGTGCAAGGATTCTTCACTAAACTATCTCTAATTATTATCTCTAACCATTATATTCAATGCATGCATATAGATAATATCAAGTAAATTTAGATATTAATTTATTAGGGATAGAAAGGAAACATCACAATATTTTTGCATTGAAACATGAAATAGCCTTATATTTATGAACATTATCATTCAACAAAATACTATCGGGAGCCGATTATACAAATCCGGACCGAGTGTGTATAGCACATAGCAACAACATATATGAAATTCAACTCCATAGCTGGATAACTTTCTATGATGAACTATTATGTCTCCTGCTTACATTTTCAAGGAAATGAGCGGAGCATCCAATAGCTGTAAGAGAAGGCTACATTAATAGCATGTCGTCCTGAAATGTGAAGGAACATATTACCAATATTATTTGGAATTGCTCAATCAAGAGAGTAACATGTTAAGCATTTAGCTGAATTAGTTTGGAAAAACAGGGACTGGAGAGTAGTGGAATAGAACGTGAAGAAAAGCGTTAGCAACTCTCTGACATAAACGCATACTTCTTTACTAAAGCAAGAATGGTTCATTTATTCCAAAGAGGGTGCATCCAGCGCCGACGCTGTAGCTAGCTAGCTAAAAGAAAAGCCGTAGAGCTGCGTTTGTAAGTATATATATATATATATATATATATATATATATATATATATATATATATATATATATATTATATAAAGTGAGAGTTTCTTCCCACGTCATTTCATCAAAATTACCAGTTTTGCCTTTCTTTAATTACCCACCTCTTTAATTAACCACTCCAGGTGTGGATAGAAGACAACACAGAAGACCATTCTTTAATTACCCACCTCTTTAATTAATTAACCACTCCAGGCGCAAGACACGAAGCGTCAGAACGCTTCATTTACATAGAAATATAGAAATACTGCTTCAATAATGTCCTACTGTATAAGGTATTATTTGCACAACATATTTTGTTGTTTTATGTTATCGTAATAGCAGGACAGCCGTTCAAAATGTAGATATCGTTGCAATGCACGAGCACCTTACTAGTATATATATATATATATATATATATATATATATATATATATATATATATATATATATATATATATATATATATATATATATATATATATATATATTTGAATCCTTGTGGCTCCTAATATGTGCCCGGATTCATCCGTGGAAATAGGAGAAAAATCCTTTACAAGTATCCCGCAGGTATTTCTTGATAGGACACGTGTCAGGAGGTGATTGGTGGAACGCAGGTGTGCCGATGACGAACGGATCGATCCACCGAAGCTGATCTGTGGGCTGTGGAAGATGGCCTCGTTTGCTCCTCTATATGAGCTCGAAGTGTGTTGGAAACTGCTCTGAACCTCTAAGGTGCGTGACGGACTGTCTTTTCAGAGGCAGTCCGAAAACTCACAACAGTTACCCAGGAAGATTAACTATTGGAAAAGATAAGAGTATTTTGCCAGACAAAAAGATTTCAGCTCTTTTTATTCAATATAAGACCTAGGGCCGAATTTTTACAAAGGGGAAGCATCCGAGTTTCCAACAGTACATTACCAAAAGGATGCCACAAGCAGGACCTAAGCGAAAGACAGGAGACCTAAAACCAAACTAAGTTGCCATCTACGACTTCTTGGTACGCTCCAGCTTCTTCATAGTCTGAAAGGGATTAGGGTTGCAAGGGTGAGTACGGAGTACTCAACAAGTCGTACGGAAACGGCTGAATACTATATGTATGAGATAATCAAAGGATGGCAGTAGGTTTTAAGCATTTGGATGTAGTTTTATTTTCTAACTCATTTTACATTTGAAACACAAACCAATATTAAGTAATAAGGAGGGGTTTCCAAGTAAACAACATCATTAACATATTTATTCAAGAATTCCAACACATTACTTGAGCTAGGTTTCGGATAATCACCCCAGTTCAAACTTAACTTCATTAACCGGAAGTACGGCATAATCGATTACCATCAAGATTAACTCTGCAGAGGTGCTCAGCTTCACCCACAAGATATCTACGGCCATTAATGCCAAGCGCAAAATTACAGGCAACTCAAATGCATGCGGTTAGGCCGAGATTATCACAACCTTTTGTTAGCACATTTCCTCGATTCAGTTGTTTACCGATAGGCCTGGACGCTACCTGGGAACCCAATTGTTCCAACTAGCACCTACCGTTGTGAGAACCGGTAAATGACACTACAGTTCATTTTCGTTCCACCCTTTCGGTATACTCCCCTGCCAGGGAGGCCGATCCCTATTCTCCTCAGAGAATAGTACCACCAATTAATTTAAAATTTTCCAGGAATTGGCTAATTTACTGAGCTATGTCGGAGACAGACCCATTGACCAGTCCGACTTGTGGTTGAGCGGGAACTTAAGTTATTTACTTTGCTCAAGGGGGTTTCATCCTTATACTGCCACAGATTAAGCCTTAAAAACATTTCACAGCCCATGTGGCACCAATTGTACCATCCACCATTCCATCCAAGGCATTAATCATCAACCGGGGATCGGACTCAATCCCACCTCGTGGATAGCCTAATACTGTCCCCCTAACTGTAGCACTTTCACAAACCAACCGAGCCAGCGACTCGACAACATTTTATTTCTATTTTAAAAGCATTTTGTCTAACTAACCCCGATTAATAGCAACTAACTTAACATGGCATAAGTTAATAATCTAGGATTACAAGGATTATTAGTGTTCAATATTTTTCAAGGAAGTTTCATGAGAAATTTGGTATAATCAAGGTATCAAGTCATTCTAAAATAACAGATTTCATTATTTCAACATACAGTAAAGTAATGCGATAGAAAATACTTAATAACTATAGCATGGCATGATTCGGATCAACATGATCAAAGGTGTACGACTTGCCTTGCTCGGCGACCAGATCGGAAGAATCGTAGGGGAAGTAGTCGTTCCCGGCGCCCGTCTGGTCCAGATCCTGCTCCGGGTACTGCTCCTGCTCCAGCGGCGGCTCAACGGTCGAATCTAGCGCAGAAGAGGTGAATAACATAAATAAACGAGAAACAAAAACTGAAAACAGAAACGAAAACTGAAACGGAAACCGAAAACCGGGCCGGAAGAGAACGGAGGGTAATTTGGGCATTTTGGGAATTTTTGGAGTTTCAGATTGTAGAGCGGAGGGCATTTCTGGACTCAGTGGGTCGAAACGATTTGAAATATGTATTTGTGGAGTTTCTGGAGTTTACGGAATTTTTCGTGATTTTCTGGGATTTTTCTGGAATTTAAAACGATTTTCCTGATTAATAATATAATTAAAAATCCAAAAAATGACTTTACTATTTAAACAGTAAAGAGCTGGCTCGCGAGGGAAATGGGCCGAACGGCCCACTTGGCCTAGCGGCCGACGGCGTGTGCGAGCGAGGCCGGTGTTGGGCCGGCCCAACTTGGCGGCGGGGCGCGAGGCGGGCGAGCTGGGCCACAGCCTTGCTCGGCCCAGCCGAGCGATGCGGCGACGGGGGAGGCGGGGGCTAGGGTTTACGCGGGGCGGCGGGGCTGGCTGTGGAGATGGCGGCGCGGTGGCTGCCGGGGACGGCGGAGACGAGGGAGGGGCTCACCGAGGAGGGGATGGAGAGGTGCGAGTTTTGAGCTCAGGCCTCGGCGGGTTTTATAGGGGAGGCGAGGCCGGCAATGGCGCTGAAGCGACGTAGCCAGTGACGTGTGCACGGGCGTGCGAGGCATGTCCGTGGTGGTGATGGGACGGGGAGTCGTGGGGGCATGTCCGTGGGTGTGCGACGCGACGGGCGTGACGTCGTGGACGTGGGCGACGTGGGCGAAGGCAGTGCGGCGCTGTGCGAGGCGGCGCCGGAGCCAAAGCCAGAGGCGGCGTGGGCGACAGCCTGGGCTGGGCTGGGCAATGGGGAAATATGGCTGGGCCGAAGGAACAGGCCGAACGTCCCAAGGAGCAGGGAGGAATTGGCCCAAACCAAAAAGGAAAACAAATTCAAACACAAGAAGTCCTAATTCAAATAAAAACCAAGAACAAGCAAACTAAGTTCATTTTGAAATTTTTAGGGTCATTTCAACCTACCTGACTTAAAATAAATCTCGTCCTCGAGATTCACTTTGCCTGGGAGAAAAGGTTGGGAAAGTTCTTCTGTAGTTCCGATTCCTTCTCCCAAGTGGTTTCCTCGAGCGTGTGATTCTTCCACAGCACTCCGCAGATTATGATATTCTTAAACTTGAGTTCCCTTTCCATAACTTCCACTATCCTGACTGGTTCCTCATGGTAGGTCAAATCATTCTGCAGATCTATACCTTCCAGCTGCACTTGTTCTGACGGCTGACGGATACACTTCCTCAACTGGGATACATGAAAGTCATTGTGTACCCTAGATAGTTCTGGACTCAACTACAATTTGTATGCCACTTCTCCAATTTGGTCGGTAACTCGGTATGGTCCAATATATCTAGGAGCTAGCTTCCTTTTTATCTGAAAATGACGAACTGGCTTGAATGGTGTCACTTTCAGATAAATGAAGTCTCTGACTTGATAACTAATATCTTTTCTCCTTGTGTCGGCATAACTTTTCTGTTGAACCTGAGCCGTCCTTAGGTTCTCCCTAATGATTTTCACATGGGCTTCTGCATCATGAACGAGCTAAGGTCCAAAAAGCTATTTCTTTCCGGTTTCTGTCCAATTCAATGGGGTTCTGCACTTCCTTCCATATAGGTCTTCAAAAGGTGACATGTCTAGGCTGGCCTGGTAACTGTTATGGTATGAGAATTCTGCAAATGGCAAACACTTGGCCCAAGAGACACCATATGTTAGAGCGCAGGCTCTCAACATATCTTCCAAAATTTGGTTAACTATTTCCATCTGCCCATCTGTCTGAGGGTGGTATGCCATACTAAAGTTTAGGTATGTACCCATGGCTTCATGTAGACTTTCCCAGAACCTTGAAGTGAACTGGGCTCCACGATCTGACACGATCTTCTTGGGAACTCCATGCAATCTGACAATCTGAGTCAGGTATAGCTCTGCCAACTTATCTTTCCCAAAGGTCTGTCTAATGGGTAAGAAATGGGCTACTTTAGTCAGTCTATCAATGATTACACAAATGGCATCATATCCTTGTTGAGTCTTGGGCAATCCAGTGATAAAGTCCATTCCAATTTCTTCCCATTTCCAATCTGGCACTGGAAGTGGTTGCAGTAATCCTGCAGTCTTCTGGTGGTCTATCTTAACCTTCTGACACACGTCATAGCACACAACGTGTTCGGCTACTTCCTTTTTCATTCCTTTCCACCAGTATTCCGCCTTCAAGTCCTGGTACATCTTTGTACTTCTGGGATGTATCGAGAACTGCGATGAGTGAGCTTCTGTAAAAATCAATCCTCTTATATACTTAATATCTGGAACACATATACGATCTCGGAATCGTAATATGCATTGCTCATCTTCCGCGAATTCTGAGGGACTAACTTCCTGCATTTCTTTTCTGTATCTCTGAATTTCCTCATTTGTCTGCTGGGCTGACTTAATCCTTTCCAAGAGATCGGACTATATCTCAAGGAAATGTATTGACCCTTTTGGTACTATCTGAAGATTCAACTACAGCATTTCTGACTCTAACTGAGATGGGACACTTTTGACTTAGGTTAAGTGATGGCAGGCCTTTCTGCCCAATAACAATTGCAAATGACAACCTCAATCCTCGATTTCTCCCACTAAAGGGCTCCATCAAATTAATACGCCCAAATCCTCGCTTCAAACACTTCATACTACTATCGCAAACAATCTGGTGAACTCAGAACAACTTCTTTTTTTTGGCACTATAGGTACGACTCGTATAATCAGTAATTTTCTTCCGAAGAACAAAAGACCAATATCCGAACTCAACACTAAATTCCTTTTTCAAATTCATTCACCAAAACCTTAATCTCATTTCTCAACCTGCCTACCACAATTCTTTAAACTTAAGATGACACAATCAAAAAGAGTCACATCTCTTTTAACATCCTCTCTACCACCAAATCACCAATGGTAACTTATTTCTAACTAGGGTTCTAAACGTGACCCCCCAAGAACCAAGAAGACACCTCAACTCTTGCAATTGATCACCCTTTAAATCGAACGGACCATTACCGAGAAATGCCATTGAAAGAAATAACTCACTAAGGCACAACTACCTTTCCAATTCGCAATCACGTTATAATTCATTCTATCCGCTCCCAAGCATATCTCATCCCTAGAGACATTTTAGCTAAAACAGATGTTCACGACCGGACACCTTACATCAAGTACCATCACCTTCTTCACAACCAGCGATACTCTCAAAAGATTTGAACCAACATCACAACTTCCATCATGATCCACCTTTCAAACCCCAATCAAGGTTTTACACCTGGCCCAAGCTAGGGCCGTAACTCACTACCACATCACAATTGGTGCTTTTCCCAAGAGGGTATCGCCCTCACAATCTTTTCACGCAAACAACCAAGCCCAAGAGTATAAATCTTGATTGTACTCAACAATAATCCCATGGACATTCATATTCTCACTCCCGTCTATAGTGCAAAAGAAATATGATTCTTTTGAACCCAAGTAGGCCACATACAACTCGAACCCCAAAGCGCTAAAAACCACTTGGAAAGAATTCGACAACATCCAAAAAGCACTCATTTTATTTTCCTAAGCCAAAATGTAAAGGAAACTCAAATCTCTTACACCACAGCCAAAAAAATACCAGAAATTACTCATTCTTTCTTTTCATGCTAGAAAGTAATGGAAATCTCGACTCATGACATGAATGCAAACTTTTCTAGAGCACTCCGGATTAGTCATATATCCATATATGACTTTCTCACCGACCTGGCTCAGCAACTCCTTTATGGTTATATATAAATAAACAATGTCATGCTTCCTTTTCACCATTCATTCATCATGTAACAACAATACCGAATAATCATTCACAAAGAGACTTCATTCTCTTTATCACATGATTGAAACACAAATAA
This sequence comes from Rhipidocladum racemiflorum, assembly GCA_036346355.1. Classification (NCBI taxonomy): domain Eukaryota; kingdom Viridiplantae; phylum Streptophyta; class Magnoliopsida; order Poales; family Poaceae; genus Rhipidocladum; species Rhipidocladum racemiflorum. The sequence continues at coordinate 56,944,455 of CM070575.1, forward strand.
CATCGATAATTGCGATAATACATATTAACTATGACGGCAGCACAGTTAATAGTAAAACACCACGTCGCATCAGAACCCAACATCAATTGAAAGCTAAACTTGCAAAATATCACATTTCAATCAAAACCAACATTTTGGAAGAGAACATCAATTCTCAAGTCAAATATCTGCACCCACAACCGCCACAAATTCTCTCAAAGAGAAAGGGAAACTCATTCCCAAAAGAGAACACTTCACCGACAAAATCACTTATGAAACATTCATAAGATCCACCTTTTTAAGCACTCGCAAACACCACACACAAATTCCGATTAAATCCAACTCTAGTCATAATAGAGTTACAAATTAAGTGCTTAACTCAAGGGTTTACAACACATCCCACCATGTCCATTTGCTTCCTTTAAATATGGACTCCAAAGATAATTCAGTTGAACGCAAAAGAGAGCGTCCCACTTAAAAACTTTTGGGTGCATATCCTTACTCAACATAAGCTAAACAAATTTGCCAAAACCAAAGATTGGCATGGTTCGATAACCTACAATATTCCGAAATCCATCAACCAATTACTCTCAAAACTACCCTTTCATCCTCATTTTCGACCATCAAAGCCAAGTCCGCAACTTGACCAATGAAGCAACTTAATCAAATCATACAATCAATTGCATCTGCAAATCTCTCAAAGAAGGTTCTACCTGAATCCCACTATTTCTAGTATTCCAATCTCTTAACCATTCAGGATCTTGTACTCACCAAAATCCTGAAAAGTCAAACACCCTTGAACAGAAGTTCAAAAACCCGATCTTCTCTTAGTTTCCTTTTCTTATTCACATAACCATAACCATCACTAGCCGTATAATCATCAAGCCATAATCCAGGCCCATCTCATGACAACTAACAAGGAGAACCACATTCTCACTTCTTTAATACAAATAACTTATCTATTAATTCAGCATAATATGAGCCATCACCCATACAATTTGTGCATTCTAGTCCTAACATACCTTTTCAGCACTTATTTGATATAATCAACAATTACTTTTCATACAATCCCTAAATCACATGTTCAATACCCCAAGTTCGTTCCATCAATAAACACTTCTAATCATTCGATACGAACTCCAGTAGTCATACTTCAACCACGGACCATAGACAAACATTTGTCAAGGACAAATTCAACCTTTCGTACAATCACTCCATATACTCCCATTCTTTGATTACACATCAATTAAGTCATTTTGTCGATTTACAATTTGATTGTCCCCTAAGCAATATAAGCCAACAATCATCATGTCTCTACACCATCATACTACGATGCTTTACATCACCACCCTGCTATCATAAATTTGCCAGGCAGAAAATTTAGATCCTCTCAAGCGGGATCAATTCTTACAAAAACTCGAATTTCCAATTACTCCCATGACTCACAACACTTTGCATACAAAACTAATCAACCTTCACTTTAGAATAGTTAACACTTCCTTTAATCCTCCTTTATCAACATAATCATTTTAGGTTGTCTTCAAACAACCGTCAACCTCGCTCTAACCAAACTGGTAATTTACATCATCTCGATGTTCTAACTACACAACATAGACATAAAATTTCTAAACACCCTCATGGGTCACCTACCCTTGACAAAGAGGATGCAACCCCAATCCTTAAGGGTAACCACAACTCTTGAACAAGAACGAACACCGATATTCAGTTTCTCCTTTCCAGAAAAGAAAGAAAAAAAACAAAACCCAAATAGAATTACAAGAGAGATCAACTCTTAAATTCCCAGATTCTGATAGCAAAAGATCTTCCAATTAAACACCAAACTCCAAACTTCCACGAAAGAAGAGGGGTTTTTCAAAGATGATTTCCTAAGTAAGTAAAACGACGAGATTATACCCCTTACTCTTATAAAGACACAAAACCTGAGCCCTCACTACCAGGTCTGGCACAACAGAACAAAAACTATTTTTAACCTGGGAGGAAGACAACCACAAGAATAAATCGATAACTTTCTTCGTAAAGCAACCAACAAAACCGGGCGTCAAAGCCGAAATAGCGACCAAAAGAGACGCAACACTAAACTCTTCTTCTTTGTCTTCAACCAAAGAAGACAAAACCAAGAACCGCCGAAGGAACAGTCAGCGAAAATCCAATACCAAATACTTTTCCTTTGATTTCAACCAACTAAGACCAAGAAAACTAACCAAAACCGATCGTCAGAACGGTAAGGAAAATCCGAAAGGGTCTACTACCAACTCTTCTATTTAACTCCATCCAACTTTCCGATCTACGACAGAAAAGACAAGCACTCTCTCCCACGGAAGGCCATTAGTCCTTCAGTGACGGCTCTAACCGGCCACACCGTCAAACCACAACCTTACTAAGAACAAAAAGGTGACCGAAACCCTTCGATACCACAACCTCACTTAATCACAATAACAAGAACAACTCAATTCATTCCTTTCATGAACATAGCAACATACATTATCAAATGTAGCATTCAACATCAAAGCTTAAATACAACATTTAAGCGTAAAGCAACGATACCCATACCCTTTTCCTACTGTGCACCAGAGTGTGTCAAGTTTGAAATTAATTAGCCATTCTATATCAATTTTTATTGTTGCTATCCTATAGCAAAAATTTAAATATGAACCTATGGTATGACACTAAATACATGTTCCACGGACCTAAAGCCCGTTCTGATACCAACTGTAACACCCCGGCACTTAATATGCCCAGAATGTCACCACAACAGCTAAAGACAACAACCATAAACATATTTAAAAGTAAATTACAGCAACTACACTATTGATTTTAACAAAATTTCAGCAGCATAAACTCTGTTTTTCCATGGTTTTTAAGCATCAATAATATAATTGAAACACAATAGCATAATAGAGGACTTCGATCACCTAAATAAAAGGATTTCAACAACAGTTCAAGCCTAGCATATAATTTAACATCTCATGAACCAATACAGGGTGAACAATTATTCATAGCAAAAGATACGTCATTGTCGGGACCCCGAATTTGCAAATCCGACTCTCTCTCAGGTATTCAAAGACTAGTCCAGGAACGCCTAGTGCACAGTCTTAACATCAGTATATATCACAATCATACCAAACGATACTATCAAAGTACTTTATTTAAATAATCAAAGGGTTACTCGACCTTTATGGCCAAGTTACAATATATGCTTTCGCAAGGCTTAAACTTATTAAAAGAGAAATACATAGCGGAAAATCAAATAAACTGCGGGCGCCATCCAAAGATACCACAGCAACTGATCGGGCTCAGCATCCCTAAGTAGACGGGTCTTCTGGAAATCCTCCTCCGAAATCGCGTAATCTCCTCTTCAACTGGTATTGTGTTGAGGCAAGGTGAGTACTTGGTACTCGAAGTCATGCACGTAATGCAAGCTAATATACTATATGCATGGCTTGGTACAAAGGAATAGCTCAAGGTATATTTGGCAAGAAATGCTTTGACAAGTAATAAATGTAGATTCAAAGTAAAGAGAAATAAGTAAAGCATAAATAACTTTTCAAGAAGTTTAACAAACATTTTTCCCATCCTAAACCACATTTCCATCATCTTCATTGTTAAACCAACCCAACTTTTCAAATCCAAGTTATTTTCGTAAAGTCTACCCCTTAATCAGTAATTTTGTTATCATTGTCCAAAGCACTGTGGACTTCTGGCTATTCAAATAGATTCTACACTCGCAGAGGTTATGCACTTTACCCACAAGATACAACAAACACCACAAAGGCGAAGTTCCTAACAAAAAGCCTTCTAAGCCTCAAACAACACAGTGGTCCTCTCCGCTCAGGTTTCTACACTATCCCTTCCTTAGCCAAGGCGAAGTATGGGACCAACACACTGCTTAGATGGGTATCTGCCACAGCCACGATACGCCTCCCCGCATAATCACACAAAAGGTGTAATCGACACTTTGAGGCTCCACAAGTGAGTCTCAGCGACTTAGTCAACTAGGGGCCGCCCCATTCCACCCATGTGGCTGTGCAAAGTATGACCAGTTCAAAGGCTTGCAAGGTTAAGTCCTTAGAGTGACCAGGCAAGACTACCCGAAAACCAAATCATCATCCCTGCCACACCGCCCACCTGATTACTTTGCCACATGCCCCTAATGAAATCAAGGGATCAAACCTCGGGGCTTGATTACCATGCACCACGTACATCAACTTCACATGATACTTTTCCAAAACAGTTCAATATATCATTAAGTCCATATTAGCATTTGATTATCCAAAATCATGTTATGAGCACGAGTGTCTAAGCAAAGATACTACAACGATCTAAACCCATGTTGGCAATTTAATAATGTCCAACTAGTAAACCACAACTAGGGTGACAAAGGGTCATGGCACATACTTAAGTAATCAAGGTGTCATATAGCAAATTGGTATTTATCTAACCCACATGTTTAAACAAAGTATCTTTCTAATTGAACTAGCATGCAATAGTTTAAATCAAAATAGATTTCAAAATGGGATCAATATGGTCAAAGCACAACTTGCCTTCAAAAAGTACTTGCTCTTGGTCTTGAGTTGGATCCTGAGTCAACACTTCCTCCTCGAATCCTTCCCAGACTTCAACGCCTACCTCGTAAAGCGTGCAAATAGCAAATACACAAATGAACACTATGCAAAAGATCCCAAACTCCAAATAAAATCCATAAACAGAGAGAACATAATTTTCGGATTTTTAGAAACTGAATCACAATTTGGAGTTAAACGAAAGTGCTATGATTATTTAAAGTTTAAATAATCAATTAAATAATTTTACAGAGAAAACTTTAGTCCAAAAATTAAATAAAATTCATATTTAGGTAGATCTTAATTTTATACAAATTTAGAAATTTGAATCACTCAATGGAGTTGAAACGCAAAAGTTATAAGCGCTTGAAGTTTGAATCTAAATTTGAAATCATTATTCGAATTAATAAATCATTTTCTTTTCGAAATTAATTATTACGCCAAAGATGGACACGTGGTGCCTCGATTGGCTGCCGACGTCACCGGTCCATGGGCTCCTACCCACGCTGGCCGGGTCCACTGTGACTCGGTCCCACTACCACGTTTGATCGACATGTGGGCCCACTCGGGTGACGCTATCGGGCCGACGCCGCTGGTCAAGAAGCCATCGACATAAGTTCCTCGACACGCGGCCCCAAGGTGGTCGGCTACACACGCACGCTGGACGGCGCACACATGGCCGGTCCCAACTCTCCCGACACGCGCGCAATCTCGCCCGCTGGTTTGAAAATCAACGCCACGCGATTGGATCCAGGGTTTAACACGCTGAAACTACTCGATGCTCGGTGGGGCCGCTCGATCTAGATCGGACGGCCCAGATATCTAATCTCTATAATCGCATCCACGACGCGTGGCGAGTGAACTGCTGGATCTTGGATCCAACGCCTGCATCTAACGGGTTTGGAACACGTGAATCTCACTCTCAACCGGTCCGACCGGATCCGACGGCACAGAGCTCGCGAGGGGGCCGATGGCTTCGCGGGTGGCGCACGGCTGCCGGAGTTGAAGACGGTTTACGACGCCTAACGGGCGTCCGGGGTTGCTCCGGCCGATGAAGGGTCCTTCGTGCGCCTCGCCGCGGTGAGTCCTGATCCGAGGTCAACGGCGAGTAGGGACGGGCGACGGCATGAACGGCAAAGACTGGGCGGAGCAAAGCAGCGAATTACGGCGAAGCTCAAGACGGCTAAACGGCGCGACTTAGCCTCGTGAAGTAGAGAAGGGAGGGCGCGGAATCACGGCGGTCTCGGTATGCCTCGGCATTAACAGCCTCTGGCCCGTGCAAAAACGGAAACCTAATTTGCTACTTACGGGCGAATGCTGGCGTGAGTCCACGGACTCGTGAAGACGACGAAAATCGTGGCCGGCCCACGTGGCACAAACTAACGGCCACGACACAAGGCGATCGGTCCACCGACACGGCTGCTCTGGGTTTCCATGGACCTTCTCACCGTTGGATCTTGATCCAACATTGGGATTGATTAGGGTTAGGAGTGGGTTCGGGTCGAGTCAATCGGCTCGGTCGATCGGTCCGACTCCGGCTGAACAAGCATTTGACCCGAGTTGGATTTTCCGAATTAATATTTAAAATAATTCCTAGTAATTCATTTAATTCATTAAAAATAGCAAATGACTCCGTAAAAATTCCAAAAATTCGAAAATATTTTGGATCATTTTGGACTCAAATAAAATATTTCAACAAAAATTTATTTGCAAAATTAAATTCTTTAATTATTTCAAAATGGAATAAATTCAAATAAATTCCAAATAATTCCAAATAAATTCCAGAAAATTCCAAAAATTCACCAAAGTGCCACATCACACATGAATTTAAGGAAAGCAAAATTTTGGGGTGTTACAGTCATAAACCAAGTCTAGTTCAATAAAGTAATCCATCATAACTATCGAATAAGTATGAAAATTTCTGTTCAAGTGATGCCAAGTGAAGGCGTGTTTCTAGCTCCCTTTCCCAAATGCCAAACTCAAGGCACCTAAAAAAACATTAAGCAACAAGCGTGAGTTCATCACTCATCAAAGTGTATTGCAATGATACAAAACAATAACAATTCACATATATACTTTATGCCATTCACACATCATGAGAAACAACTCATAAACTTCTTCCTTTATGCTCTCATTTATGCAATGCAATGCAACATGTCCCTTTGCTTAGCACATACCGGTATTGCCGAGTGCACACCCGTCGGTGTACACCTTCTTTCCCTTCCATCCTGTGGAGGATGCCTACTCTTATTGACTCGCTCCTATTCACAACCATGGATGGGACTACGAGATAGGTCTTTTGTGTTCACTACGTGTGAACACAGAGGCCTGCATCAGAATGGGTCGCCTCTTCCATTATGCATACACATATGTCATAAACATGAATTTACTTGCATATAAACTCGATTTAAACAACGGCATAATCATTTAACCATTCACATTCATCGAATCACAAGCAAAGATCAAACATGGCAACATTAACATAACACATGGAAAACTATATCATTGCGTAACATAATGGCCCCCTAAACCGCAACCACTACAATACACTTGCCTTCAACCTCGTGAGACGGAGTGGCGGGATGTGGAGGGCACTCCTGGGGTCACACCATCTGCACATAGCTACAATACATTCAAAAACATGCCCACAAAACAGCACAAGAACAATCAATGACATCGACTTCACAACCCTCTTCTAAAACCCGAAAAACAGAGAATCTGTCCAACGGGATAGCAGGCTTCCAACAAGCATATCTTAAGTTCTACAACTCCAAAGCAAGTAAACGAGTACATTTTCTCAAACCTCAGAAATTCCCCAACTTTTTCTAAGTACTCGCGAAAACTGATTCGGCCTCTAAAATCCTCTAATCTACAGTTGATCACAGACTGTAGCATTCACATCATAGATTGGACAGCGTTCGGTAAAACGATCATAACTTTTAAACGGCTGAATGGAATTTAGTGTTTTTAGTGCCCAATTAAATTTAATTCGATTACCTACAACTTTTGCAATAGCCGATCCCCTAGAAAACGCATTTAAAATTCCCAAAACTCAAGCCCTAAGTCGGGGTTAAAATCTGCCCGAGGACAGAATGAGGGACAGATCTACAAGCTCCTCAAACGCAATTAGGAATAGCACATAAACACCAATTTTAAGCATGAACTCCCCCATCTAACTAGCACCATAACCCTACAAAAGAATATAAAATCACTTACCTCCCTTGAAGAACCAAACGAACGCCGAATTTCTTCTTCTCCCAGCCCGATCTCCCTCCAATTGACGGAATCATCGGATCTCTTTGGGTGGAAGGTTCCCAAACCAAGCAAGGGATGCGAGGGGAGGGCACTAGTGCCGGCTAGAGGTGGGGAGGGGAGGCGCAAGGGGTGGGGAGTGGTGCGGCTAGGGGAGGGGAGGGGGAGGGGCGCACCAAGGGAGGGGTGGCGGCAAGGGTTGGAGGAGAGGGGGCAGCAAGGGGGGTGGGGGCGCATGGGGTGAGGAGGGATTAGGGTTGGCAGCCTTTCTCCCCCCTCATGGGCCAAAAACCTCCCACTCGAAGCCCACAACTCAAAACCCTAAGGCCCAAACTCTCCTGGACAAGCCCAAACACCCCAAAAAGCCAAAATACGATCTAAAATCTTACCGTAATGTCACAATTACCATTTACCACAAAACTCATTATTAAAGATGCAATGCACATGAATGCTCTTTTCGATGCACGTACCGGTACTGCCGAGTGCACACCCGTCGGTGTGCACCCTCACATCCCTTCCATCCCGTGGAGGGTGCCTACTCTTACAGTCTCGCTCCCATTCACCTCGATGAATGGTACTACGAGGTAGGACTTTTGTGTTCACTACGTGTGAACACAGAGGCCCGCATCAGAATGGGTCGCCTCTTCCACCATGAATGCACAAATGCAGTTAACACAATTAAATTGCATGTACAATCATTTCTATCATTCCACATAGCCAAATTTAAATACATGATCATCAACCATACTCACATCCAATACTTAACATTCATATCCATTTAATCGATTCACACACATACGACATACCCATATATCTTTGAACTTAGCATTTTCATCATCATAATTATCAACATGGTCAAAATCACAAAGCAAAGCATGCCTCATTCCTTTTAGTGTTTAATCGATATGATACACTTGCCTCTTTTCCACGCGATGAGGTGGGAAGCGAGCGCGAGACCCGACCTGAAGGTACACCACCTGCAAATAAATGCAATCCACCCAAAAAAAACATGCCAACCAAACAACCGCGAGACTTAGCGCGAGATCGATTCAACAACCCACTCCGAAACCCCGAAAAAACATAAATCTACCCAACGGGGACTACAGCCTTCCAACGAGCAAATCTTTTAATTCGCTTAACCAAATGGAGTGAACTCAGCTCATAATTAATCATAAGAGGTTGCCCTATAGCTATCTCAAAGCCAATCATGCTGGAGATACCCGAAGGCCTCCAAAATCGGACACTAAACCCCAACCGAAAACGGAGCGTGCTGAAATTTTCCAATTTCAACACCGCGACTTCTAAATAGCGTAACTTATGATTGGCTTATCGCATTTTCGCGTTCTTGTACTCAAAACAACCGCAAGGAGATAAACTACACGTATCACAGCCAATCACTCAGCCAACGCACCCGCTGTTCCCAGATCGTAGAAGAACAGAGGGTACCGACCACCCAGCTCACTTCGGACAGACCTCACGGAAAATGCCCTAACTTCCAAACGGATAGGCCAAATCGCGACTTCTTGAGCTCTAACAAAACATAAGAACACGATCTAAGAATTTCTCCACAGCCAACTAACTAAGAGACGAGTCTAACTTACCCAAATCGAGCTCCGAAGCCGGCTGTTGGAACAGTGCACAAAACAGCAAACATCCTCTCCAACCTAGGGCTAGTTACCTCCACAAATTTCAGATCTAAGGACTCTAAACCCCAAAACAACCACCTAGAGCCTCAAAATCTAAGCACACAACATAAAAGCTCATGGAATACCTTCACTTACCATGAAGAGGGAGTAATGGAGGAGGAAGAGGAGGGGTGGCTGGAACAGGAGGGAGGAGCGCCGGCTTGGGGCTCGCCGGCCAGAGGCAACAAGGGCGGCACTCGGCTGAAGGTAGGGGAGCAGCTCGGCCAGGGACTGCATGGGGCGACGCCTAGGGCAGCAGGGGCTGGCACTCGGCCAGGAGGAAGGCCAGGGAGGCACGCCGACCAGGGGTGCAAGGGGCGACACCTAGGGCAGGAAGGGCTGCTTGGCCTGGATCTGCAGGGAGGTGTTGGGGGAGTCGGCAGGAAAGGAAAGACCAGGGGCGCCTGATCCAGGAAAGAAGGAAAGAGCAACCAGGTGGAAAAGAAAAATGGAAGGAGAGAAAAAGTAGGGTTAGGTGGGAAAATTAGGTGGGGAGGGAAAATTTAGAGAAAAAAAAACTCTCCCACACAACCCAATTTAACCCTAACCCGCGCAGATAGATCCACCATCTCTGAAATTACCCGCCAACGGGAGCGGGGGCCTACACTCACCTGATTGAAAACCTAGGACTTAGAGCATGTTTCACAATATTACAAGAAGAGCTAAGGAAGCCTCCACGCGAGTGTGTTTGTCGATGCCAATCTCCTCAAGAAGGAGATGTGATCTGGCCATGATGAAAGAAGGCATGGGATCCTGCATGCCAAGGACAGTGGCTAGCACCTGAAATTTCTTGTTGAGGACATTGATCATCTGCAGGGTCTGTGTGTTGTCGAAGACGGGCTGGTTGACGTCCGCCAACGCGTCGGCAGTAGGCACCTATGGTCATGTCACCCTGCACCGTCGCTCAGAACTCGGCGTTGAGATGAAGTGCGCGGCTGGGTTTGTTATCGTGGAAGAATGCATGGAGCTTACTCCACGCATCGTACGCTATTGCATTGGGGGACACAACAATGTCCAAAAGTTCATCAGAGATGGTGGAGTAGATCCACAGAGCGACGGTGACGTCGGCGCACTGCCATTCTTCATTCTCATGCTTCAGGTTGGAGATTTCCTCGACGTGCTCCTGAAGATCAAACTTGGTGAGAATGTAGAGCATGAAATTCTTCCACTTATTATAGTTGTGCGCAGCCAGATCGAGTTTGAAGTTGAGATAACTAGAGATGTTGATTTAGTGTATGGAGATGGAGGAAGACTGGGTGGAAGATGGGAACGATTGAGAAGGAAGTGGCATGGGGTTGTTGCGAAAACATTATAAAATGTGAAACCGGAGGTTAAAACTTTACGTTATGCAGTTTAATCGCATTTCCGGGCCGATTTCAGGAGTTTGGGCCTTTCCGGGGCAAGTTGGGCCTTAGGGGGGACCCCTCGTGGGACAAAAGTGGGGCTCTTTGTCCCATGAGGGGAGAGGGGGGAATCATGAAGCCCTTGGTGCGCCCCCCTGCTGCCCTAGCTGCCCTCCCCTTCTCCCCTGGTAGCCGCCACCCCCTCTCTCTCCCCCTTGGTGCGCCGCCCCCCATCTCCTTCCCCCTTGCGCTCCACACCTCCCCTCTCCACCCTCCTTGCTGACCTAGGGGAGCTCCCTACCTCACCACCTCACTGTTCCATCCATCAGGAAGCCCCACGACGAGGAGATCCGACGGTTTCGGCGCGAGGAAGTCGATCGGGGAGCTCGGGAGGAAGGATTTCGGCGTTCGTCATTCGTCGGGAAGAGGTATGGAATGGGTGATCCTTGGGGATGGTCTAGGTACTGTTCTAGAGGTTGATTTGATGCTTTTAGATCAAGGGGTTGTGCTGTGATTGGGTACATTGGAGGAAATCTAGATGTTTCTTAATTCTCTGTTTTGGGCAGATTGTGCAGTCGACCTAGGGTTTGAGTTTTCGTGATTTTAGAGTCGGAATTTGGTCGGCCGCCTGTTGAGAAAGTTGTAGGTAACTTCAATACCTTTAATTGTACACTAAGAACGTCCAATTCCGCTCAGCCGTTTGAATGTTATGGTCGTTGTACCGAGCATGTTCAAATCTGTGACGTAATTGGGATAGAACATAGTGTTTTGTAGATTAAAAAATTTTAGAGGCCGAATAAGCTTTTCCCAATACTTAGAAAAAGCTAGGAAATTTCCTAAGCTTCGCGATGATGTACTCGTTTAATCGATTCGGAGTCCTAGAACTAAAGTTATGCTAGATTGAAGCATGCTGTCTCAGTGGGACAGATTCTCTGTTTTTCGGTTTTGGGAGTAGTTTGTGAAGTCGGGGTAGACGAGCTTTTGCATACTGCTTTGGGGGCACATTTTGAGTTTGTGGTATGTTTGTGCAGGTGGTGTGACCCCGGGAGTGCCCTCAACCTCTCGCCAATCCGTCGCCCGAGGTTAAGGCAAATGTATTGTAATGGGTAGCGTATTGTATGTTGCTAATTGTGACTAGGTGCAAATTGCTTACATGTTGTGATATCTTGCTGTGATTACATGTTGTGATATCTTGCCATGATTAGTGCTTGCCCATGTTATGATGAAAATGGATTATTATGATGCTATGCCATGTTTATTTCAGTTTGGTACAAGTTGTTTATGTTTATGGCATAATCGCATACATGGCATGTGATCTAGTTCGGTCGGTGAGAAAGTCATAACTAGTCCGGCAAGGTCGGTGAGAAAGTTATGACTAATCCGGAGAACCAATGAGTAAGTCCTACCTCATGATTCCATCCACCGTGGTGAATGGAAGCGAGGAGTAGGCACCCTCCATCTACGGGATGGAAGGGGGAAGAGGGTGCACACCGACGGGTGTGCACTCAGCAATACCGGAATATGCTTCCAGGAGACATGTGCATTGCATACATGATGATGATATTGAGTTGTGTACAATGTGCTTTTTCATGGCTATGATGTCGTAGATGAGATTATGATTTGATCATGATGTTAAAGGATGGTATGTTTTGTTGTTGGTATTGATTTATTCTTTATGAGCCATTGCAATATGCTTGCAGAGTGATGAACTCACGCTTGTGTTTTATGTTATTTTTAGGTACCATGAAACCGGCATGTGGAAAGGGGCATTAGCTACACATCTTCACGTAGCTCCACACCTATAGGCACATTTATCAATTTGAGTCATGATCATAATAATATTGCCATGAAACTTGGTGTATGGATTAAATTGTGCGCATGCGTTCATTATTTGCTTCGTTGTAGTTTATGGAGTGGTTGGACTTGATATTATTGTCTCATGTTGTTGCTATATTCATATATATATTGCTACTTTAGATGTCTTATGTTATGATATTACTTGCCATGTTATTGCTATTGCTTCAATTCATTGAAAAACAAAGGAGATGCTGCCAAAATTTTCGGTTTTAGCATTTGCTCATTTGCTGTAATTTATCTTTATTTATGGTATTTAGATGTTGCTTCTATCATGTTTGGTAGCATTCGGGCATACTATATGCCGGGGCGTTACAATGCTGCTTTACTGCAAATGAACCTTAGCCTATCCTTTGTAATAAGCTATGCATGTAGAATATTAGAACTGCATTCTGTGCATGACTTGCTGAGTGCTCAAAGTACTCACCCTTGCAACAATACAACCTCAGTTGAAGAAGAAGCGATGCCAGTCTTAGAAGAGGAACTTCAGGAGGAGCCGTCTAACTAGGGGGTGAGCCCAGTCAGTTGCCTGTGGCAAATTGGTCGGCGCCGCGAAGTCTATTTTATTTCCGCTGCAGTTATTTCTTTTAATAAGTCTTCGCCCTATGTGGCGTACTTTTGTAACTTGACCATAAGGTTGAGCAACCAGTTTGATTATTTAATTAAAATACTTTATTATTTAGCTGAGTATGATTGTGATATGTACCGATGTTGAGACTGTGTGCACTAGAATGATCTTGGACTAGTGCTGGATACACAGAGGGTCCAGATTTGCACATTCGAGTCCCGATAGCACCTCATTCGAGTAGAGTTAGGGTTTGATGGTAACACTATGACGGCGGGCTTAGGAGGAATGGCGGGCGCGTCCTGAGGTCGACGCGCGATCGAGGGGCTGGCTGCCGTGCTCCTCCTCTACGTGGTGCTCGTGTTCATCCTCGAATCGCCGCTCGTGTCCACCTCGATACCAGGTGGTAATGGAGGCGGAGGGTGGGGAGGTGGCGTTTCGTGCGGCTCCTACACCTATCTAGCACCGTAGAGTGCGCGGCCCCCGTGCGCCCCGCGAAGGAGCTCCTCCCAGTGTTCATCTCCGGTCCTTCCTCCTACGGTGGCCAGCTCTCGCGCTTGCTTTCCGGCCTCGACCTCCGCCTCCTCAAATCTTCCCGCTTCGCCGCCCTCCGCCGACCGATAGCCGACGCTGTCGCAGTAGGCACCTGCGTGTTGGAAAATGGTTTCTCTGCTTATTCCTTGGCCTTAGGCCGAAAGGAAGAAGGAAACATGCCATACCGTACCAATACCACACAGAATGTCACGAGTTGCAAGATTTCACTAAAAAAACCTTTTTATTTCCCTAGAAGATGAGGAGTTCTTCTCCAAATCGCTCGCTTTGGTGTGATTTGATTCCACCCAAGCAGCCAAGCTTCACTGGTGATTCCTCCGATACACACCCTGATTCAATGGCAGCCAACGCAGGCAACAAGATCTGCAACGCCAAGCTGGTGAGGAACCTACATCCTGGATCTTCGATTTGGTTTATTGATTTCGTCGCTGCTGACATGCCATGTTGAGTTGTGCTGTCTGGATTCTTGGTCCGTGTTTTTCGGCTAATATTGTTGCAAATCGCTCTATTTTCGTCCCAATCAGATGATTCGATGCTAATATGTTCATTTATTTAGGACTGTTATGTCATCTGTAACTCTATTTTTTTGATATGATGAATTAGTTTACATGTGAGGAATCACAACTTAGCTCTGATGTATTATTGGGCTGCTACTGTTGCGATAGTGGTCTACGACATCACGAATGCTGTTAGTATAACCCATTGGCTTACTTGAACTAATTTTATAGTAGATATTGATTGTAGAACAGCTAGAGCAATCAGATGCAAAACCTTCATTGCATTAACTAAAACAGCAAGAGCAATCAGATGCAAGGTGTGGGGCTGTGGGGCTGTGGTGGTTTGTAGCACCTCCTGTGGTGTTGGATCTGGTACGTAGAAATGCTGATAGATAGTAACCAATAAATATTTAAAAATGGTTTGTTGGTTGTGTTCGTGGTGTCCATGCTCATATGCGATGGTTTGCAGTTGAAAATTCACCAACTATGGATATTAATGTTAAACAGACAATAGTTTTAGTGTTAGTAATTCCAATGCCTCTTTTGACTTGAATGACATGGTGTTTGAGACACTTTTTTTGGCTATTATTTATTTTGAAAAGCTGTTAGTTCTCCAAAGTAATTACTGTATCATATGGTCCACCCAGTTTTTCAATATTTAACATTTTGGGATCTGTGCATTACCTTTTTCAATCATCATGTTAAATGGTCAGGAGTTAGGACTCAACATATGACAACACCTTTTGTGGATGAGACGTATGATTTGCTCAAGAATACATTGACAGAGTATGAGGTTATCATTTCCCGATGGCCAGAATATATATTTGTTCTTGAGAATGTATGTATGGATTCACTTTGCAGACCCTTTTATTGATTTATTTGCATTGGAAATAAATCCGACTTACCACGTTGTTTTTATTGTTTTGAAACAAAAAGGCTATTGCAGATGTTGAGAAGGCAGTAATCGAGTCTCTAGAAAAACAGTATGTGGATGTTTTGGCTCCACTTAAGGATTGTATCACCCCAAAGAAATTTGGCCTCAAATATGTACCGAAACTCACAAAGTGCAATTCGATGTGCCCCTATACCGTACCTGAAGATGTAAGTTTTGGTATTGATTCACATTTCTTGGGACTTCAGTTCTTAATATCTGACCTCCTATCTGCTTTCAGCTGGGCATTCTCTTGAATACGATGAAAAGACTACTTGATGTTTTCCTGCCAAGGATTGAGAGTCATTTGAAGTCATGGAGTTCTTGTATACCTAATCGAGGAAATACGGCAGCCATCGGGGTTTACGAATGGAGTCTTTCCCCGATGGCTGCCGTATTTCCTCGATTAGGTATACACGACGAGGAGGGCGCGGTCGGGTTGGGGTTGGGGGTGGTTTGCGACGGGCGCGTGAGCGGCACCACGAGGGGCGAGGAGAGACGGCGGTTGTGTGGATCGTGGGGAAGCGTTGTTGGATGAAACAACATGGGGGCGACAAGGGAAGAGCGGGCAAGCGCCGAGAGGCAACGTGCGTGGGGCGCGGACCTAGGCCTCATTGGTGTGGACAATCCATTAAGGGAGGGTAAACTCCTTCTTTTATTAGTTTAGATTAGATATATATACATGAGTAGTAGCAAGTAACGGGTAGCGCAAGAAGAGGCACGCACAGGTGCTTGGATGCGGAAGACGCTGGAGCGCCATGCAGAGGCTCACGCAGGAGCATGCATGCGCAAGAATTAGTCTACCACTAACTGAACAACACAAGAATAGCATCGGTTCAACAGTACAGATCGCAACAATTATACTGTGCATCTTAATTTCACATGCTTTGTATTGTGACTTGTGATTGGGAGGCTGTCGCATGTCGTGAACTAATACTTAATAGCACCGTGGTAGATTTAGCCGTTTAGGATGTTAATTGTTGGTACGATTTGGTGATGACGGGCGCTAGACTAGATATCATTATATATATGCAATTCCTGAAATGTCGCCCTCTTGCGTTATATTGCAGTGTGTAAACACTATATATAACTCGGTGAAGTGGCTTATTTTTAATTCTTCAAAGAGACCTTTTTTGTTTTCAAGATCAACCCATCTTTGACAGGCATTGTATTGTGAGACGATCGTGTGTGTCGTCAGTTAATAGCAGCATGCTGGGTTTAGGATCTTAATTATTTGGTACGAGTGATAACGTGTGCTAGACGAGATACCATGTTCGCAATCCTTGAAATTTCGCCCAGTTGTAGTATGACGTGTACCAAGATTCAGGACTTTCGTTACAAAGAAGAGTGATGATTACAAGTTGGCTGTCTAATTTTTCATACGGTAATGATAGTATCTTGTACCTGAACCGTATACATATTACCAAAAAAAAACTCACTAACAAGCATACTACTCTACTCTGTGAAAATAGCATGCATATGTACGTAGAAAAGTACCGCTCGAGGCATGATGAAATCCTCAGTATGAAGGCCCAGCAAACACAAGCTCCACAAATTTAACCCATCTGCACCTCCAGACGATGGATCTCCACTTGCTAGCACCTACACAACCGTACGTGTTATATATGTTTGTGCATGCATCAACATTGTTGTTTCATATACTTACTACATTGAAAACCAAATCGTGAACAATTTAACTTTGCGAATGAGCTCTTCCGTATGGTCATACTGATCAGCTTTCGCCGTTTGGCTTGTGTTTGGTATTTGGGGTGCTTTCCCTGAAGCATGTGTGGAACTGTCGGTGCTTGGTGTTGGAGCTAAAGAACAAAGATGGAATTCTCGTCCTAATAAAGTGACTTGAAAGAGAATCTGTCCAATTATAACATACCATGCTGCAAGTGCTTTGTGTTTCACCGTACAGGGGTGATGACAAAGCGTCTAAACTGATATCCTCCCGTTATCTTTTTAAAAAAAATGAGTGTACACTGTTGGTGTTTCGTGCTGTGCTCGCTCCTTTTTTAGTTTAATTGACATATTTTCTTTCGATATATTGACAAAAAAAATTAAAAACTACTAAACTATCTTTAATTACTATCTCTAATCATTATATTTAATACATACATATAGATAATATTAAGTAAATTTGAATATTTATTAAGGATATAAAGAAAACAACATACTAATTTTTGCAATGCAACATGAAATACGTCTTATATTTATGGACAAGACCATTCAAACAATACTATCGGGACCTGAATATGTAAATCCGGGCAGTCTGTGTATATTACACTAGCTAGTTAAGGATCACGCTTGTGTATACAGTGGCAATATAGATGAAATATCAACTCCACATTTAGCGAAATAATAATAATAAACAACTAGATTTGATAAAGAAATAGATAATGTGATGACCTGATAGTCGACTTTACATTTATTATGTCTCACATTACTTATTCACTAACTAAACTGTAGCTAAACAAAGACTTCAGCGGACAACCCATCGACCTACCGCAGGCAATCAACAACGCTCGAATCCTAAAAACCCACTTCCACTTGATACTCCTCCTCCAAAGCTAGTATTGATTATTCTTCTCGAACTAATCGATTTATTGATGCAAGGGTGAGTACATAGAGCGCTCAACAAGTTCTACATAGAATACAAGTCTAATATAACTATATGCAAAGCTTTATCCAAAAAATTGACTAACATGGCTATTTTGTAATAAAGTAGCATTTGCAATTCAATATAATAATGTATTAAAACAAATAATAGTAACAATAAGATTCTTAGATAATTCTCAAATTTACTAGCACACAGCTTAGTCCAATTCATTTCCTTTCATTGGTACACAGCCTCTATTCCCAAGTTTAATTTTATAAAATCTAACCCTTATGTGAAATTCCTTATCATTATCCATAACCAGGGACACAACTATTCAAATATGTTTTACAGTTTGTAGAGATTATGCACTTTACCCATAATATATGATCAATCTTGTAATGTCAGTCATAAAACATAACTATCGATGTACGACTAAAAAGATCATAACAAAACCTTTCAAATGCTTAAAATCCAGCTTTAATAAGGACTCACAAACTATATATAGTTCTTAAAGCTGAGGTGTCGAATGTTGAGTATGCAAATTTGGGATCCAGGGTGCTTTGAAATTAAGTGAATCATGTCAAATTTGAGGCACTATCATAAAATTGTTGCGTGGTAGTATTCTTGAAGTAGCATCAATTAAGTGAATCATATCAAATTTGAGGCACTATCATAAGGTGATTAGAGGAGTAGGGTTGATGGAAATTAAAGTCCAGATAGTCCACTTTTGACAGGTAAAGTTTGAATTTACGTGCTCTACGCCTCCACCTAATGGAAAGATCGATGTATTTAGGAACCACTAGAACTTATTCTAAACAGATTTTGCTTGTAAGACACAACTGAATGAAACTCCCAAGCAATGTTTCAAATGTTGTTTTCGATATATATCTCGAAGGTGGCAGAAATCGGAAATTTCGATGAGACCTCAGAATTTCAAATTAAATCCAAAAACCAAATTTCAAATTCTTTTTTGACTGGGATTTCCAATATTTCGGCCGGAATAACCAAGATTTCAATCAAATTTTGAACTTTTGAAAAATGGTCAAAAACACGTCAAAATTTTTGAAATTTTTTGTGGGTACTCTTGGCCACAAATCCAATCAAATCTAGCCCACAAAAATTAAAATCCGGTCAAAATGCCATAGATTTCGGGAGAGATTTTGAAAGTACTGTAGCATTTATGAATTTTTTTAAAAAAAAAATTACTCGGCCAAGATTTACAACGCCGTTTTGTTGTGGAGAATAGGGTGTCGAGCAGTGCTGCTTGACCCCGTGATCCGCACAATACTCACCGAATGCCACGGATGTGAATTCTCCACCTCGGTCAGTGCGAAGGGTGCAAAGCTTGCGCCCAACTTCGAGCTCGGTTTCGGATTGAAACTGAATTATGGCCTCCGGTGCTTCATCCTTCGATGCATGAAGCTTCACCCACATGTACCAGTTGTAGTCAATGACAGCAAGTAGGAAGTAGCGCTTCCCTCCGATGTTGCTGGAGTGATCGGACCGTAAAGGTCTCCATGCACTAGCTCCAGAAGCACCTTAGCGCGGTACTTTGCCTTCTGCAAGAAGGAGTTGCGACGTTGCTTTCCAACCAAACAACTATCATAGATTTGGTTCGGTTGATCCATCAGTGGTAGTTCGCATACCATGCCATGCCACGCTAATGCTGTAGCGTGTCAAAGTTGAGGTGGCCGAACCGCGCATACCACCGCTATGCTTCATCATCAAGTCGTGCCGACAAACACTTAGTTGCGCAATGTCCAAGGCGAGGACATACAACCAGTTTCGGGCACACTCAACCTTGGCGAGGGGTCACTGCTGTTGATCATGGAGCCAAATACGCCCTAATCGATCAAGGTTTGGCAACTGTTCTCGTTGAGTTGATGGAGGCTAATAATGTTGTTCTGGAGCCGCGAGATGTAGTAGACGTCTGTGGGGAAACGATGCTCGCCGTTCTGACAAGTAAAGGGCATGGTACCATGTCCTCAATGTCGATCGCCAACATGTCACCGAACTTCATAGATCCAATGACTCCCGTGCTTAGCTCAATGAAGACCTCCTTGCAACCTATCATATGGTTGCTCACCTCGGAGTCAAGGTACCAAGCGTCGTCGTGCTTGTCTTTGGCTCGACCAAGATGCACTTGTGCTCACTCCTCATTGAGGACAAACTCTTTGTTGTCCTCCATGTTGGCATCATTGACCAATCAAATGTGTGCCATAAGCAACGCCGGTTGATAATCATCGGCTTGCACGAGTTGGCTTGCTCATTGCGTTTTGCCTTATAACAATCTCTGGCCCAATGACTGAGTTTGCCGCAATAGCAACATTCGTCACGGAGATGTCCCGACCGTCATCTGAAGGTGACCATAGCTGCTACCAGTGCCAGCATCCTTGCCGCCTCTGTTGGCCTTGATGTTATGGAGCCATCTGCCGCCACCACCACGCCCCCACTACCATTGCTACCGTGGTCACCGATGCAGTTTCCATTACCGTGACCGCTACCGTTGCCGCGACCTCCGCCAGCCAAGTGTTGCCCGTGTTGTGCCACGCTTGCGACCCATTCTTCTTCTATGAGAAGTGGACAGCCACTGGTGTCACCAGCACCACCACTGTAGCATCAAACCGGTCCTCGACGACTTTGAGTCGCTCGGTCAACTCCTCCACAGATAGCATGCTCAAATCGACTAGGGTTTCGATTGAGATTGCAATATGGGAGTTTCTTAGCGGCACTACCATCAAAAATCTCCCCACGATTTTTTTCTCATTGATGTTGTTGCCAAGAGTTGCGAGGTTGTTGACGAGACCAATGAGGTGCATAGCAAGGTCGTCCACCGACTCCCCATCCTTGAAAAAGATGCCTTTGAACTCGTTCCGAAGCATCTGCGCCTTCACCTTGCATACGCGATCAACGCCCATGCGCATGGTCTTGATTGTCTCCTACGCTTCTTTCGTCATATTCTTCGTGGTAGGCGTTAAGAGCATCTATGATGGAATGGATCAAAGGATGGCCGCCAATACCATCCGATCTTCCCGAAAGTCGATGTTGGCGCTGCCCATCTCGACCACATCTCACAAGTCTAGTTTGTCCGTGTAAGCATCTGATACACAATGGACCCTCCAATCTCCCTCACCACCTAATGCGTGGCCAATTCGCCGCCACCGCTGAAGCCAGACTCCTTGACGCAGTTGTTGGACGTCGGTAGCTTGGGTTCATTGCGAGGTGGCTCATCGTCAGATCCTGCCATGCTTCACAAGTCGAGAGTAGCAAGGCTCTAATACCTATTGTTGGGTTTATCCCTGAAAAATGAACACGCATGAACATGAAGTAGAACACAAAAGTTTTTGAGATAATTTTCTCTTTTGTTATTATCAAACTCACGGGATACATACCCTTTTATAGTGGACGGATAACCAAATCAACCTGCTAACCAAGATAATAACTAAACATGGAAAGCATGACTAAGGAAACAAAATAAACAATTTGATCTGATTACCAATTGCATCGTGATCTTTACTTGCCTTACACGATATGACAAGTCAACAGTTTTAACAAGTCTTAATTAATTTCCAACATCACTAAGTAACCCCACCGGTGCAGCTTCTCTCTACTCCGATGTAACACCCCAATTTTTGTTTTTCATGAATTTGAATGCTTTTTGCACTTTTGTGAATTTTTGGAATTTTCTGGAATTTATTTGGATTTATTTGGAGTTAATTTGAATTTATTCCCTCTTGAAATAATTAAAGAATTAAAATTTGCAAATAAAATTTTGTTGGAAATATTTTATTTTAGTCCCAAATGCCCTAAAATATTTTCTAGAATTTTTCTGGAATTTTTCTGAGTATTTTGCTATTTTTCTTGAATTAAATGAATTTCTGAAAATTATTTTGAATATTTAATCGCTGGAAAAATCGATCGGGTTTGCACTGTTCATCCGGATGAGTTCGAACTCGAAGCCTGACTCGAGCCCACCTAGCCACGCTCGAATCAGGACCGAGTCCAACCTAGCCCTAAACCGCGTGATCGTTGGATCTAGATCCAACGGCCACGATCGCGCCACGTCGCTCGAGCCCGACTCCGACCGAGCCAGCCAGGTCACCGAGCCGGACCCGAGCCCAAACCCCGTGCCCGTTGGATCTTGATCCAACGGCTCACGTTGCGCCACGTCACCCAATCCGAATCCATTTGGATTAAGCGCCGTACGGCCGTGTGGACCTCGGTTTGCGGTTTTCACGCAGACGTAGGGGCCTATTTAATCGCGCCGCCAACCCCAGTGTTCTTGGAATTTCCGTGCACACCCGTAGCCCTATACCACGTCGCCTGAGCCGCCGTGGTTGCGCCGCAATCGCTCGCCGTAGTTGGTTGCGCGTGCCGCCGTAGTTTCTTGCAATTTCCGCCGCCGTTGTGCCCAGATCCGGAACCGTCGCGACGAGCCGCACCTGGGGGTACCATCCACTTCGCCGGAGCAAGCCCGCAACGCCGTCGGGCTCGTCGTCGTCCCCAACTCCGGTCTGCTAGCGCCGCCGCACGCCATCACCGTCTCGCGAGCTCCACCAGCCGTCCGATCAAGATCCAGCGGCCAGGATTCGTCCACGTCATCCCCAGGTAAAGTTTCACGTTTTAGTTTTTAGATCTGTTTCCAACCGTTGGATCTAGATCCAACGGTTTAGATCGCGCCACGTAGCCGTAACTGCACCGTGCTTGAATAGATCTCAGCCGTTAGATCTAGATCGTACGGCTAGGGTTAAACCGCGTTGTAGCTTTAGATTGGATCTTGACCGTCCGATCAAGATCGAATCTGGCCCGAATCGGCCGTGTAGTTTCCTAACCCAGCGTGAAACCCAGATCCGATCCGGGGCCGATGATTTTCAAATCAACGGCCGAGATCTAGCCACGTGGTTGGAAAGATCGACCGCCGTCGCCGTCGCGTCTCTCGGCCGCGGCGTCGGCCGCGTGACGCCGCCGCGTGGGACCCACGCCTGGCGTGATCGCCGGCCGCACCATGACGTCATCGCGGCGTCACGGTGGGGCGCGCATGTCGGTGACCGACCTCGGTAAGCAGCGATGACGTCGGCCGACGATCATCGAGGGTCCCACTGTCGAGGCACACGCGTCTGGAGTGGACCGGGTCCACGGTGGACCAAGCCGAACCGTGCGCCGGGTCCATAGACCCGAGGCGACGTGGCGGCCTCGGATTGGTCCACGTGTCATGCTGACGCAATAAACCATTTTCCAAAAAAGAAATTATTTATTTAATTCGGTTTATTGATTTTAAAAATAGATTCAAACTTCAAATGCTTATAACTTTTGCATTTCAACTCCGATTTGGGTGATTCAAATTTCTAAATTTTTATAAAATTGAGATCTACCTAATGGTGAATTTTATTAAATTTTTGGACCAAAGTTTTTCTCTATATTATTATTTAATTGATTATTTGAACTTTAAACGCTTATAACTTTTGTATTTTAACTCCGAATTTGATGATTCAAATTCCTAAAAATTCATAAAATTATGCTCTCTCTGTTTATGAAGTTTATTTGAATGATTAGACACTTTTTGCCTACTGTTTATTTATTTATTACTATTTGCACGCGTTACGAGTAGACGTTGAAGTACCCGAGGGCTTCGAAGGTGAAGTGTTGACCCAGGAGCCAGCTCAAGACCAAGAACAAGTACTCTTTGAAGGCAAGTTGTGCTTTGACCATGTTGATCCCATTTTAAAATTATGTTGCTTCAAAGTATTGCATGCTAATTTATTTAGAATTTACTTTGATTAATTCTGGGATTAGTTAATTGCCTAGTTGCTGTATGCCACCTTGACATAAATAATTGTATGCCATGAACCCCTTGTCACCCTAGTTGAGGATTAAATAGTTGGACATTATTAAACTGCCAACATGGGTAGTTAGACCGCTGTAGTATAATGCTTAGACCTGCCACGTATACATGACATGATTTTGACAACTACATGTTAACTTTGACTTAATGAGATATGGAACGTGTTTTTGAGAAGTGTCATGTGTTATTGATGATGATGTTGATGGCACGTGGTGCATGGTAATCAACTGGGGTTTGATAAATAGATTAGGACCTGAGCATGTGGCAAGAATGATCGGGTGGGCCAGTTGTGGCATCGGGAAGGATGGTTTGGTTCTTTGGGTAGTCTTGCCCTGGTCAACATAAGGACTAAACCTTGCAAGCCTTTGAACTGAGTTAATCGTGCAACCACATGTCCGTAATGGGACGGACCTAGTTGAGTAAGTTACTAATAACTTGCATGTGATGCATCGGGTGTCAACTACACCTTTTTGTGTAGCTTGAAAGGGGAGCGTACCAAGGCGATGGCATGGTACCCGTCCAATGGTATGTCGGTCCCATACTTCGCCTTTGTTAAGGGAAGGGATGGTGTATGGCAAAAACCGGAAAGGTTCACTTGTGTAATTAGCCGTTTCCGAAAGGCTTTGTTACGATCACTCGCCTTTGTGGTGTTTGGTTGTATCTTGTGGGTAAAGTGCATAACCTCTGCAGAGTGTAAAATCTATTCGAATAGCCGTATCCGCGGTATTGGACATTGCTCGGGGATTACAGTCAATGGTTAGACTTTCTTAGAAATAACTTGAACTTGAGAGGGTTGGTTTGGTTAAATGATGATGTTGATGGAAATGTGGACTAGGAATGGGAAAGATGTTTATTTAACTCCTGGAAAAGTTATTGATAATTTACTTGTTTTTACTGCTTTCGAATCTACTTATGATACTTGTTAAATGCTATACTGCAATTGAACCATGAGCTATTCCTTTGTATTAAGCCATGCATGTAGAATATTAGTTTGCATTCTGTGCATGACTTGCTGAGTACCAAGTACTCACCCTTGCCACAATACAACACCAGTTGAGGAAGAGGCAACACCAGCTTTGGAGGAGGAGCTCCAAGAGGAACCATCTAACTAGGGAGCGAGCCAAGTCAGTTGTCTGTGGTATACTGGATGGCGCCACGAAGTTATCTTATTTTCCGCTGCAGTTATTTCTGTTTTAATAAGTTTCGCCCTGCGAGGCGTATATTTGTAACTTGACCTTAAGGTCGAGCAACCAGCTTGGTTATCTAATTAAAGTATTTTATTATTTCGTTGAGTATGATTATGATATTTACCAATGTTGAGACTGTGTGCACTAGCGTGATCCTAGACTAGTGCTGAATACACAAAGGGTCCAGATTTACAAATTTGGATCCCGACATCCGACGTGCTCCTCATCTGTGCTTCTTCCTTGTAGACGTGTACTTGCTCCACCGCCTCCTCCACCAGATTACCTCGCCGGTGCACATCCTGTCTGCTCCAACGTGTTCCTCCTCCGTACTTCTGCCTTGCCAACGTGCTCTGATATGTGCTTGCTCCGCCACCCCTCCACCGCCTCCAAGTACTCCTCCACCGCCATGGCCCTGACCGCCGCCGCAATTCGCAAAGGTTGTCAGGAGCCATGCTTCCTTTGCTCCAAATGCAGTGGGCCACAAGGTTAACAATATCGAAATTACAAAAATCATTCAAAATTCAAAAATCAGAAATATCGAACCAAAACTTGGTCAAAAAATCATCAAAAATCGTAGAGTTTAAAATTCAAATATCAACGATTTTCGTGAAAAATCAACAGATTAGTTTAACTTTTTTGGCAATCGATTTTTTGAGCGATTTTCGACTGATTTATGTCGTATAAATTTTTTTGAATTTTTAAATGTTTTAATAAAACCAATTTATCAAGCGGTTTTAGAGACGACTGGCAAAAATCACGAAAATCGCCCATTTTTTGAACCCTGGCGGGCCATCGGGAGATCAGCCGCCCAAAAGGTCTCTGGTTCACGAAGGCAGATGGCATAGTACAAACTGATACATGGGCGATATGACCCACTAACATCAGGAGCACAGAACCATGAGGAATTGAGGATGCCATCTTTTTGTAAATCACAAGGATTCAATCTTTTAAGCATTGCTTCCACGTACAAAGGTTTCACTTTCCAACCTATTATCATCTCATATAATTGTTTGTCAGTACCAACCATTATAATCTGAACATAAGAAACAAGTTAATATGCCTATGATGTTGCTTTGCACTGGACAAAGCATTGAAGCAAAATGTCTAACCAGTTAGGTCACCGTCAAAGGTCAAGGACCTAAGTGAAATTTATTTTTCCAGGATTGAGGACATGAAAAATCTAAATGGTGACATGTAAAATTGCTTGGAGAAGAATGTTCTCATATGATACTCCACAGAACAATCTGGCAACTGTAAGTTATGTGACACTACAAAAGTATAATGCATTGAAAACATGAAAGTGATTGGCTGATTGCAAACATGTTAAATCACATAGAATTATATATGACAATTCAGTATCGCAATACTACAAAAGAATGAAACTTGGCACATTGCCAGTGTGAATTAAATTTATATCAAAAGTGCTGAAATAGCATCCACCACTATTAGGCACACAAACTACTCTCGTAATAAAATATGGGTAAGCATACACCACTGGAGCGCTTACTAATATACCTATATGCAAGCGTTGTTGAAGCCTTAGTTTACCATCCAAGTTTCATAATAATAAAATAATAATAAAAAAGATTGTTTCCCTACACAGAAAAAAGATTTTTCGTCCAATTTACCAAATACAAGATGCAGGTATGGATTATGATTTTCCACGAAAGAATTATATTCTGTCCAAATAACCAATCATGCAAACAGTAAACTTAATGTAAGTACCGAAATCCATCAAAATAATGTCAATAATCATACCCTGACACAGAGCCGGACAAACCTAGATTTGGTATGGAGCTATAGATGTGGGTAATACTTGCACAAATCTGCAACATGAACAGTTGAAGATCATACACAATTATTTGAATTATGTTTTCTATTGACTGAAAATGTAGAACTTCATTATTCCTAGAACTTTGAAAAGTAGCTACAATAATAAGTTCGTTCCGAATTTAGCAAATCAGTTATTAGTGCTAACATTTAGTAGTCATTAACTCATTATTTCATATTGAAACCAAAGTGATATCTGAATCCAATCCAACTTTGCTCTAAAAAAGTGGGTGAAGGTATGCTACTACCACTATCCAATAGGAATATAATCTGTTCGCATTCCTAATCAGTAATCAGAACAAGTACAGCTATACAAATGCAGACAGAAGATTAGAACATCCAACTCTCATTCAGTTCACCATATATGCTGCCTCCCACGCAGAGTCTACATTACCGAACCGAACTCAAAAATTGCCCTCCCCCACCTCCCAGGTGGTATCGATTTTCGTTGAAATTGGTAAAAACCGAATGAGTTCAAAGTCAAATTTTTTGAACTCGGTAGTCAAATAGAGGTGAAAAAATCCAAAACCAACCAGTTTCACTGATTTTCACCTATTTTGACCGGTTTACATCGAAAATCGGCAAACTAAGCAAAATAATTTGAAAGCCGATCTTCTACTATTTTTTACCGATCGGTTTACGTAGCATATAATTGTGGCGACCTGCATAATTAGCCCAGAGTAAGAACAATAATACTGTCATTACACCGAGTGAATTACATCAATCTCAGCATAGTGGCTAACAAAACATCGGGTGACCTGATACTTTATTAGTTACTATACCATGTTCAGAGTATTTCAACAGAACAATAATTAGATACTGAAATGGAAATATATTACATTCCAACCCACGCAGGGCTAAATGTTTAGTTCATAATTATACATAGGATTCAAGTACAATAAAAATATAATACAAAAATTCTAACTACCTGACAGCCAACAAAAGCTAGAGCAAGGTCTATCCACTAATCTAATTCTCCTAGTAGTTACCGTCCTCATAACCCAGATCTTACGGGTGCTCCTCACTCCATGCCTCACATGCCTCGTAGGCGAATCCACTAGGATCCATATCCCCGCTAGGCACTTGACCACCATAGCAATTATCTCGCAAAGCGGGGTTTATCAAGAGTGAGCACAAAAGAACTCAGCAAGCATTAATAACAAATGCAATATATGAATTCTCCTCATATCATTCCTCTCATGTCCATCCAAGTATTCTTTTTTTTCATAAAAAAGTTTTATTAGAAAAGTTGTGCATCGATTTTAATTATCTAAAAGTGTTACTAGCACTCGTATATAAGGCAGATTTAGCTTCCGAAACCTCCAATCCAAGAGACAGGCATGAATTCATGATTTAACCCTGCACAGGTTTGTACCACTTTACCCTAGTGACCCCATCCCATGAGACCTTAGAATGTTCCAATATTAGATCTCCAACCTTGTTACTTGAGTAGGGGACACCTATCCCAGGCTGTCCCGCCAAACTCACAGCTAACAGTTGTATCATGCTACTGCAGTAGCACTGATAATCAACCTAATCCTTTATACATACATAGCCTGAAAGAATCAACTACAGCTGATTTTCAGTGTCACCTCACTAGGCCTTCTAACATACCCAACTTCACATGCGTATTTATCTACTCTTACCTAATGTAAAGATCATAATGCCTTTCTAGGACAATCTTTTCTGGCCGATTCCACACACTATGGTTGATACTAAAAATATGGTTCATTGCCCAAGTGCAGTTATTTCGCCTTATATCATAGCCTATGTAGAGGGCCTCACCGGCGAACAGACCCTTCTTATCGGCGCCTTCCACCCACCATTTATAAAGATAAGTCAACAATTCTTTTCATTAACTGAGCCAATTCATCACATCCACATCTATATTACAACCTCAATTCCTTTTCTCAAACCATATTTTCCATTCGTGCTCGATGTAAGATTTTCAATTTAAACATAGAATTTCCAATGCATAAATGATACACACACACATATACTGAAATCAATTGAAGACATTTACGAAAAATTAATCGAAGGGAAGTTTGCTTGGTATAGAATTGAAAAGTACGGTCTTGCTCGAATTTTGGGGTGGGTGGTCTGGCAGATTCAGTTCTAACCTTGCTAATATAAAGTATTAATCTACAGTAAATTAATTTACAACAAATTGTTAGGGTGTCCAACCTATTTGAGAAGGCTAAAGACAACAAAAAGAGGTGCTGCCCCTTATCTAAAAAAATCACTAATTGACACAAAAACCCATTTGCAATTTATATACTTATTATTTATTTAATCGTAGCTTTTAGAATTATTTTCAAAACTTTCCTACGACCAAGAGACACCTAATTTTAATCTACACGGTTCGCAACAGGAGACAAATTTCTAAATTTCCCATTCTTTTCCCTCTTTTCTCCTTTTTCCTTTCTTTCTTTCCCTTTTTCTTTTCTTTTCTCCTCATCTTTTCCTTTCTTTTATTCTCCTCTTTTCCTCTTTCTCAGGCCGAAGGCTTCTCCAGCCTTCTTCTCTCGGTCTCTCCTCCTCTCTCTTGGGACCAACTCCCTCCGCTCCTCCCTACACCGACCGACTACTCTGGTCTCTCCCTCACTCTGGCCACTCCTTCGGTAGCTCCTCCATCTCTTCCAGTCGGCCCCTGCCGCAGCCTCTCCTCACCTCTGGTGGCCTTTACCCTTCTCCTCTTCTAACCCACCGGTGGAAGCTCTGCCGCCTCTAGCATGCTATGGCTCGGCCCCGCGCTGCCGGTTCCCCTCTAATGGCCGACGGCTCATCGGCCACCCCTATCTCTCTCTCTAACCTCTCCCCCTCACTCCCTCTAATCTATTCTCTAATCTTTCCCTACTCCCTCTAATCCCTACCTTCTTCTACTCGCCGGCCAAATCTCCCCCCCCCCCCTTCTCTTGTCCCCTCTACTGGCCCTAGCTTGACGGCCCTCTCCTACTGGCCTCTAGCTCGCCGGCCTCCTCTACTACTGGCCCTTGGCCGACGGCTTAGGTTAAATCCCGATCTACCATGTAGGGGTGAAGGTTTGTTGCTTGCTCAAGAAAATGGTGGTTTATAATGACTAAGGGGGTAAGGTACTAGGTTTGGAGGTGACACACGCCCTTGCATCCCTTAGGGATCCTCCCCACTGAGACCACTAAAGTTCGCCTGTGATCTACTTGCTAGATCCCTGATCTTTTGCTTCTAAGCATCATACATTACTAGCATGCTACTCTTACTGTTGTGCACCTGATTGGCCAGGTTCTGATTGGCCAGGTTTGATGGTGCTAGAGCTGGTTTCGGTGTGGGGATGATGACGGTGAGGTCGATGAAGAGGTGATCGAGGTCTTGATCTCGATCTGTGCCTTCTTATCCGATATCCTGTCTCCTTACTTCGGCTTGGTTCCCTCCTGGCTCTTGGTTCTTCTCTGGCTTGGTTTCCCCTTCTGACTCCTCCTGATTCCCTCTGTGCTTCGGTTTAGAGCTTCTCTTTCCTGGCTTGCTCTCTTGCTCTCGGTGGCTTTGAATGGGGAGAGTTCTTGGTTTCTTGGCTGGCTCTCGATTTGCTTGCTCTAGAATGGGGAGCTCTTGGCTGGGGGAAAGGAGTGTGTGCTCTGGTTGCACTCACTTGGACTGGGAGGAAAAGCAATGGCCCTTGCTTGCCTTGATTGCTTTGGCTGGGGTGTGATAAAGGAGTGCTCTCTATTGGCTCATCTTAGTTGGAGCAAAGGGGCATGGCTCCATGCCCTTGCCTTGATTGCTATGTGATCAAGGGGGGATGCACAGCTGTGCTGGCTGGTCTTGGCTGGCTTTTATTGGCTTTGGAGTGGTCAAAATTACCTTTTACCTTGGTCCTTTTACCAATTTACTAAAGGCTAGAACTACTATTAGGCTTCACTCGCTAAGGATACTCATAATCCTACCATGTTTAAACCGATTGCCGTGTGATGAACACCGAATCTAGCGAGAGGTGCCGACCTGGCCCCAACGGGTCTGATATCTCTGTGATCGACACCCTCGCCTACATGTCTGACGGCTTTAAACCGATTACCGCGTGGTGAGCCCCGAATCTAGCGAGAGATGCCAACTTGGCCCCAACGGGTCTGGTATCTCTGTGATCGATACCCTCGCCTGCGGGTCTGATGGCAATTCTCAAAACTAATTCTATTCGTTCTACTCGTAAACTAAATTTTTATAAATAAAAACGTTGATTGCTATACTAATTACTTGTGTAACTCTTTTATTTATTTGTTTAATGCTAATGATCTAGGTTGTTTCAATAATTTCTCAAATTTCCAGAATTCTTTGAATTTGAATTGGACCGGTTTATCAACCGGTTCTGTTTATTGAGCCGGCTCAATAAGGTTGAAAATCGTGATGTTCGAGCGATTTTTGTCGATATTGTGCCAAGTCCTTACTAGTGTATCAGAATGTTGCAAAGATGAATGGATGATAAAACATAACTCCAACCAAAACTAATATGAAACATCAGAAGATGAATTTACCTCAATGAGATTCTTGCAGTAACTAATTAAGGGGGAATGAACTATCCCAACCAGGGGCGGAACTAGAGAAAAAATTATTGGGGTTCACCACTTCATCATATATATGATAATAACTCTTATTATTCTTACCATTTGCTTGTTATTTGGCTCCCGGTGTCACAAGATTTAGATCAAGGGGGTTCACATATACTATATATATAAACTAATATACAATAATTTTTTTATATATAGACTAACATACACTAATTTTTTTTTTAACCCGGTGTCCTGTGACACCGGGTAACAACATGCAGTTCCGCCCTTGATCCCAACAGTTCTTCTTTGCTACTCATTTAACTATGCCAACATCGTCTTAAGAAAGAAAGATATACACATGCAAACTTAATTCTGGACATAATGCACATGTGTCGTTCTAACTGGCGGAGGTACGGTGACATGATAAAGCATTGAACTGCTCAAGAGCTTTGTCAAGAAGCTCGATCAGAGTCTTCAGGCCAATAATTCAATAAGGAAAAGAGCTGCATACTGTACAAAATGGATTTTGCATGTACTGCTGGAAATAACATTATGTGGCAAAGAAAATCCTAGGCCAAACTGCACAGATGGTGGTTACAGAGCCAGGTGCTGGTGTGCACGCACCAAGGCACTAACATGCAAATTAGTGACTATACTTAACTATTGTACACTAGAAAAAAGGCAATAAGCTAACCTGCATGTTCTTTCTGAAATTTGAAATAGGATATTTACTTCAAACCTATGAAACAACACATTATATTTGAAAAGCATCAGGAGCTTAATATACCTGACTGCTGAGCCAGAGAACCATTTAAGCTGGCTAAGGTGCAACTTGTCTTTGTGCCAGCGTCCCAAAATTACAAGCCCAACCAGGGCAGCTGCAACCACCACAGACCAGAGAGCATTTGTTTCCTTAGCTTGGTGATAAAAGCATGACATATGCTTCTTCATCCAGAATTTACAAGGGGCACTAGAGTCACAGCTCTTGCTTTCTGCAGATTCTGAAGGCAGATCAGATTTGACATCAGAACCATCACCTCCATCATTGTCATCATCATGAACAACAAAACCATGCCCATCATATTCAGCATGAAATGAACCATACTCAGCTACATCACCCTTCATCTCTACATCATGAACGGAGAGGTTTTTTTTCCTTCATAGTAGGATTGAATTCTCTCTGACACAACATCATAATAGTTTCCACCCACCTTCTTGAAACTCTCGTCTTCCACGCTGGTACTTGCTTCCTGCACATCCTTTTCTGGCTGGATCTCATCAAAACTGGTCTCTATTGGCAGATTCTCATGCTCACTTGGGGGGAACACAAAGTGGTCAGACATGAGCAACGCATTTGATGAACCCCGCACATGCGTACTTGCATCGAGGCCTTTGCTATCTGTTGTAGGTTTGCCTGCTGTTCCACTGGGCCCTGGCGCTGCTGCATAGGCGGATGCTGTGAGAGTCACCACTTCCCAGTCCACCCCTCGGGGGGTAGTTCCATCTACCACCTCTTTCTCATTATCAGCCATATCCACAAATCTGATTCTTTTAAAAAAAATAATATCAACATATCAGGATTATAGACAAGTAATGATATTACATAAACATCAGATAATTAATCACATTACATAGAAAGTACAACTTATCAAGCCTTGCCAACGAAGTCAGAAACTACAATTCATTCATTTATCAAGAACTGAACGGTAGTACGATTGCGCAGAAGAAGAAAAAAAGCTGTAGAATTGTCATGCTCCTGAACCAACTAAAGTGGTTGAATTAGCACTAGACCATAGACACCAACTTGAGAGACACAAAGGCTAGAGCCATTCTTAACCTTATCGGCACATCCATCCACATCTAGGCATTTGCATTACCTACCAACATAACCAAGAACGGTGCGCTCATTGCCAATCTCGTTTCTAAGACCCCAAACGAGGGGCGGATTTAATATGGATGGCCGTGTTCAAGAACAAGAACAAGAACAAGAACTGAACCACATGGATGGCAAGATTACATCACCAACAGAAAACAAATCCGCGATTGTTGAGTACTCCAGTAATGGACACATTTGCAGAGAAAGAAAGAACTGGAACGGACGGAATATCGCATGAAGATTTGGATTTGGATTCAGTTCATCGGTTGCTCACAGCCGTCACAGCAAAGAAGACTACAGACTAGGGCAAAGTGGAATCAATCCAAGCAAGTTAGGGCTTACCAACAGAGACGGATCTCCAGTCAAGTTCCGGGGAGGAAGAGGAGGGGAGAGAGAGAGGTTGGAGGTGGCGTGGGGAGAGAAGAGATGGGAAAGAGAGAGAAGGGTAGGGATGCCACGGTTCATAAAACTGACAACTGGGACCCACGGTCTATGGACTCGGCCGGGCCACATGTTTCTCATCGGATCGAGTCAACACACCACACGTACAGTGCGCACATCCTACCCCACTTAGCAGAATTTTGGCTTTTATCATCCTTTTGCCATGGTCAGAAAATATACGTCCGATCCAATCTCGAATTTACTTAAAACCAGATCTGTATTCCGAATATAGCTATTCGGTCGTATTTGGAGTCTTTAGTATCCGGCGGATACAGTATCAGATCCGGATATTCGGATATTTCCCATTCGGATATCCGGATATTTCTTATTCGGATATTCGAATCAGATAATCGGATATTTCCTATTCGGATATCAGCAACATTCATCCCATTTCGTCATTTTTTTCAATATTAGCCCGTTTTTATTGGCAATCAGATGGTTCTATTGATCCTAAAGTAGTATATTCTTTCTATGACGTCTATTAGGTCTGATTGATACATAACTTATATGGTTTAATTCAACATATATTACTTTATATATGCGTGCATTAGCCATATATCTTTATCCATTTTTGACCCGAATCTGTCACATATCCGTCCCATATCTGTATCCCGAATAACCCGAATTTGTATCCGTATCCAGCTAGCCCGTATCCGATTCCGAATCCGAAAAAAAATATGGGTTAGGATACGGAAAAAGCAATATCCGTATCCAATCTGTTTTCATCCCTAGGTACTTCCCTTTCTAGAGGCTGTTTGGGGCTGTACTTCGTCTACAAGTCGAAAGCTGCAAACGAAAGCCCCCCTAACGGTTTGGATGCCTTTGGTTTGGGAGCGAAATAGCCCTACTCGAAGCCCTACTTGAAGTTGCAATTGCGGGGAAGGTGTTTTTTCATGGCTAGGGCTTCGCTCGCTCGCCCCCGCCTCCTCGTCGCTCGCTGTCGTCTCCGCTCACTCGCCCCGCCTCAGTATAGCTCATCCCCACCTCTACCTCAGGTCGATCGCCTCCGCTCGGTCACTGCCGCCGCCTCTGCCTCGGCCTCCGCCTCGACCTCGGGTCGATCGCCGTAGCCTTCACCTCCACCTCGCCGCCTCCTCCTAGACCCATCGGTCGCTGTCTCCTCCCTTCCCCACCGCTCGGTCACCGTCTCCTTCCCGTCGCCTCGAGGCTATGTGGTCGAGGTTGGGGCGACGGGTCGAGGTCAAGCCGACGGTGGGAAAGTAGATGGCAAAAGGCTAATTTGTCAAACGGCAAATCAAGAAAAGCTACAGCTGTTTTACAATCTAGCAAACAAAAAATAGCTTTACTGTCCAGCCGCAGTCTCCCCAAATAGGCCCCTAATCTGAGAGGTGCTTCTATACTTTTCTTTTTTAAATTTGCACAAATATTAAATCATGAATTAGGTAGGTGATAATTACTTATCCATTCGTTTGCTTTAAGATTTGTATAGTTTGTATTAGGAGAGAAAGCATAAAAGCACTGCTCTTCTAATTTTCTTCCCTTGCTAGCTTGCCCTCCCATCGCTGAAAATTGCGGAATTGATTCTTGGAAAATTCCATCTATAGTATAATCTGAGCTCAATATCAAATAATATAGCAGCGCACGGGTTATCCAAATCTCCCATCCATACCGTATAGAGTTAGTTTTCTCTAAAAAAAAAGTCTTTTCCAAATTCTATTTTCCCTAAATGCCACATTTATCCTTCGTCTTCTCACTTTTATGGGGGCATATCCAGTGCAATCAAAGTTTTTGTGCAATCACTGTGCAATCCTACTAAAAAAAGTTTCAAAAAATTATGAAAAAAATCATGGACGTACATCTCAACTTACCCCATCTACATATAAAATTTCATGATCAAATTCATTCTATCCTAGAAGTTACAAAAAAGACAAATTTGGAGTGCATTTGAACTATAAAAGTTTGTCAAAAATTTGTCTTTTTTGTAACTTTTAGGATAGGACGAATTTAATCATGAAATTTTATACGTATATGGGGTAAGTTGAGATGTACATTCATGATTTTTTTTATAATTTTTTGAAACTTTTTTTAGTAGAATTGTACGATGATTGACCTAAAACTTTGATTGCGCTGGATATGCCCCCCACTTTTACATGGCAACAAAGAATTCTAGTTGTGGAGGAGGATAGTGGTTAGATCGGGAGGCTGGGAATGATAATGACCAGCGGGCGATGGATCTGATGGTGCCATGGGTCCTTCTCGTCCTCTTCTTCCAAAGGGTATGAAGACAGCATAGGAGAGGACGCTATCGGATATGTACCCGGTGACCCCCACCTAGGTACTCGTCAACCCGACATGCTTGGGGTTAGCAACGATTGATCCCTCAAGAGAGGGTCCCACTCCCTCTCCCCGTTCCGCTCCTTGTGGCTATCACCTTCATCCTCGCCTACTCCAGCGACACTCACACACCTTAGATCTTGCTTCAGCGTTGTGTTCATCCGCATCCTCTTTGTCCTCAAGAAGCTCCCACTGGTCGGGGTTCTTGAAGGATAAAACAACCCAAAAGTTAAACGGTGCAAAAGAGATCATCAATGAAATTAATATCGCATAAAACTAAAACATGCAACAAATATTGATCATCATTAAATTTAATGACACATAGATTAAAGCCTCCAACAAAGAATAATCGTCATTCCATTCGTTAATAAAATGTCATACACTAATCATACATTACAATGTGCACGAATATTCAATTACATCAAAAATAAAGCTTTCACGAATTTTCAAATTTCCTAAAAACTAAGCTTATGTTGATCTTCGGCGTTAATCCCTGAAAGGAGTTAATCATTCATGCATATATAATCGAACCGAACCAAATTAACTGATTATTTCGGTTTTTTGGTTTTTGGTTTTCGGTTTGATTTTTATTTTCGTATAATTTGGTTTTCGGTATTCGGTTCGGTTTTTTGGTTCTAGAAACCGAAATAACCGAATAGCCCATGTACAATACTACTTTTATAATATTTTTCATAAAGCTACCAAACAATTCTCATGTTCTAACATCTTTATGCATATATGTGATATGTTCATATGTTATACTATTCTTATACTGCAATGACCTATGAATATTGTGTTGATTTATCTCTACTTTGTATTGCAACATGAGAAAATCAAATCTAATGTACCCAGTGTTTGTTTATATTTTAGTTAACCGAAAAACTGAATTAACCGAACCAAAATATTTCGGTTCGGTTTTTCATTTTGATCCAAAAAATTCGGTTGCCAGTTTTTAAAAACCGAATTATTTTAAAATCAAAAAAACCAAACCGATTAAATCGAAAAAACGAATGCCCACCCCTACCCACTATTAAATAAATCCAGAAAAATCGAAAAAAATTTAGTTCTGTATGAATACACCTTCGATGTCACCCTCAGCATAGTATTTTCTCTTTTCTTTCATTTTTGAATTTCCAACCGAGTTAGATTAAAATACACTTAACTTTTTGTAACACCCCAATTTTTGCTTTTCATGAAATTAAATATTATTTTGCACTTTTGTGAATTTTTGGAATTTTCTGGAATTTATTTGGATTTATTTGGAATTAATTTGAATTTATTCCATATTGAAATAATTAAAGAAATTAAATTTTCAAATAAAGTTTTGTTGGAAATATTTTATTTGAGTCCCAAGTGCCCTAAAATATTTTCTAGAATTTTTCTGAGTATTTTGCTATTTTTCTTGAATTAAATGAATTTCTGGAAATTATTTTGAATATTAAATCGCTAGAAAATCAAATCGGGTCGAGTACTGTTCATCCGACCGAGTCGGACACGAGTCCGACCCGAGCTAGCCGACACGACTGAACCCAACCCTAACCCTAATCGATCCCGACCGTTGGATCGAGATCCAACGGTCAGGATCAACCCGCGCGAGACCACGGCCGCACCCAAGCGATCCCGGCCGTCCATCCTGCCACGTGGACGGCTGAGATCAAGCCACGTCGCCACGCTGCGGTCCGGACGGACTCGCCGCCTGCATCGGCTCCGCCACTGATTCCGCGGATCTCAACGTCCGAGCCGCAGATTTAATGCCGGACCGCGCTCGAGGTTCGCCCTAGCCTCGTAAGGCCGATTGCCCCACGTGCCCTAGCTCCTAGCCGCCGCCCTTCCGCTATTGCTCGTAGTAGTTGGAGAAAACCTCCGCCGCTGCTTTTTTGATTCGCCCGCCGCCGTCCGTGAATCTTCCGCCGCCGAACCCGGCCCGGGACCCCCAGGCCAAAAGCGCGCACTGGTACATCTCACTCTGCCGGAGAGACCCCGAAACGCCGTTGGGCTCGTTGTCGTCTTCGTCTCCGGTGGCCTCTGCTCGCCTGTCAGTGTCGCCATCGCCGTCCGCGAGCACCGTGAGCCGTTGGATCTCCATCGCACGGTCGAATCACGCCACGCTGCCGTCGCCGGTGAGATCCTCGTTCCAAACCCCGCATCCAATCTCCGGCTATTAGATCTAGATCGCACTAAGCATTGGCGTTAGCCGCGTTATACGCATTAGATTGGATCTTAACCGTTGGATCTAGATCCAACGGTCCGAATTGACCGCGTTAACCCAAACGCGTGAAACTCATATCCAATCCAAGCCGTCGGATTTCAAACCAACGGCCCGGATTGCGCCACGTAGCGGGAAGCTTGACCGCCGCGGTCAGCCCACGCGTGGGCGTGGGTCACTGACACGTCGGGCCCGCGTGTCCGCGACCACACCATGACGTCACGCTGACGTCATGGTGGGCCCGCATGTCAGCGGCCACCCCAGCTGCGGCCGACGCCGATGACGCGTCACCCGAGAGGTCCCACCGCTGTCGATCTCACGCGTGGAACCGTGGACCGAGTCCACGGTGGACCGAGCCAAACCATGGACAACGTCCATGGACCGGCTGACGTCAGCCACCCAATCAGGTGCCGACGCGTGTCACGGCTGACGCAATAAATGATTTCCGAAAAAGAAAATGATTTAATAATTCGGTTTAATAATTGATTTGAATTTCCAAACTTCAAATGCTTATAACTTTTGCATTTTGACTCCGATTTGAATGGTTCAAATTTCTAAAATTTTATAAAATTCAGCTCTACTCAAATATGAATTTTATTTAATTTTTGGACTAAAGTTTTTATTTATAAAATTATTTAATTGATTATTTAATCTTTAAACGCTTATAACTTTTGCATTTTAACTTCGATTTGAGCGATTCCAATTCCTGAAAATTCATAAAATTATGTTCTCTCTGTTTGTGGATTTCATTTGGATGTTTGGACACTTTTTGTCTATGGTTATTTATTTATTGCTATTTGCACGTATTACGAGTAGACGTTGAAGTGCCCGAAGGCTTCGAAGGAGAAGTGTTGACCCAGGAGCCAGCTCAAGACCAAGAACAAGTACTCTTTGAAGGCAAGTTATGCTTTGACCATGTTGAACCTATTTTTGAAATTAGTTTGATTTAAATTATTGCATGCTAGTTTAAGTAACAAATGCTTTAATTACTTTTGGGAAATTAGATAAATGCCAAATTGCCTTATGACACCTTGGTTAATTAATTGTATGCCATGACCCCTTGTCACCCTAGTTATGGATTACTTAGTTGGACATTATTAACTTGCCAACAAGGGTATTTAGACCGTTGTAGTTCAATGCTTAGACCTGCCACGTATACATGACATGATTTTGGATAAAATGTTAATATTGATTTAATGAGATATGGAACCTGTTTTGGAGAAGTGTCATGTGTTATTGATGATGTTGATGGCACGTGGTGCATGGTAATCAACTGGGGTTTGACAAATAGATTTGGACCGGGGCATGTGGCAAGTAATGATCAGGTGGGTCAGGTATGGCATTGGGAAGGATGATTTGGTTCTTTGGGTAGTCTTGCCCTGGTCAACTTAAGGACTTAACCTTGCAAGCCTTTGAACTGGGTCAAGCGTGCAACCACATGTCTGTAATGGGACGGACCTAGTTGATTATGTCGCTAATAACTTACTTGTGGGACCTCTGGGTGTTAACTACACCGTTTGTGTAAGTTGTACGGGGGAGCGTACCGGGGTTGAGGCCAGGTACCCATCTAACGGTTGATTGGCTTAGACTTCGCCTTTGCTAAGGGAAGGGCTAGTGCGCAATAACCGGAGAGGCTCACTTGTGTAGTTAGAAGTTTCTGAAAGACTTTGTTATGAACACTCGCCTTTGTGGTGTTTGACTGTATCTTGTGGGTAAAGTGCATAACCTCTGCAGAGTGTAAAATCTATTCGAATAGCCGTGTCCGCGGTATTGGACATCGCTCGGGAATTACAGTCAAGGGTTATACTTTCATGAAAACAACTTGGACTTGGAAAAAGGGTTTGGGTTAATGGATGACATAGATGGAAATGTGGATTAGGAATGGGAAGGATGTTTATTTAACTCCTGGAAAAGTTATTGATATTATCTACCTGTCTTTACTGCTTTCGAATCTATTTATGATACTTGTTAAATGCTGTTTATTGCAAATAAACCATGAGCTATTCCTTGTACTAAGCCATGCATATAGTATATTAGTTGCATTCTGTGCATGACTTGCTGAGTACCAAGTACTCACCCTTGCCACAATACAACCTCAGTTGAAGAGGAATCCACGCCAGCTTTGGAGGAAGAGTTTCAGGAGGAGCTGTCTAACTAGGGAGCGAGTCCAGTCAGTTGCCTGTGGCATATTGATTGGCGCCACGCGTTTTCTTTACATATTCTGCTGCTGATTTCATTTGAATAAGTCTATCGCCCTACGAGGCATATTTTGTAACTTGACCATAAGGTCGAGCAACCAGCTATATTCCTTTCAATAAAGTACTTTTATATTTCGTTGAGTATGATTGTGGTATTTACCAATGTTGAGACTGTGTGCACTAGCTTGATTCTTGGACTAGTGCTGAATACATAGAGGGTCCGGATTTGCAAATTCGGGTCCCGACAGAGGTGGTATCAGAGCCATACTGACCGTAGGCTCACCCTTAGTTAAAATGGTCGTAGTGAGGATAAAACCTATTTTCTAAAAGTTAAAAGTTTGTTAAGATAAGAAATGACATCTCGACTTATCCCCTTCTCTCTTTTCTTATCCCTTGCTGAATTTTCTCTTACTCACATCTCGATTTGAAAATTCTGAGTTCTTACGTGAGCACTTTGTGACAGATGGAGGGAGAGATCAACTACGTCGATTTGGAGGTTGGTCACGCCGCAGAACTTTGGCGTATGC
Organism: Rhipidocladum racemiflorum; assembly: GCA_036346355.1. NCBI lineage: Eukaryota > Viridiplantae > Streptophyta > Magnoliopsida > Poales > Poaceae > Rhipidocladum > Rhipidocladum racemiflorum. Next base: position 56,985,214 of record CM070575.1, read on the forward strand.
TGCAGACTCTCGGAGGTTTTGAGAAGCCACAATACCAAGTGGACGTGATCGGACAAGCAGGATTGATCAAGGCTTGTGACGTGAAGATTTTGGTACCTGCCAGGAAGAAGGGCCCGGGGAATCGCCCGATACACTGCACCGCCAGGAGGTCTACAATGCAAATGGGTATCCAGGAGGTGTCACGACGAGCGATGCGACACATTGCCCGCATCTACGCCAGAGAGTTGGAGAGCACGGTGTTCCGATATCATCCGCGCAACAATAACCTTCTTGACCCGAAGGTGATTCAGGATGAGAATGCCATGGTTACACAGTTGGCACGACTTGTTGTCGCCCAGGAGGATGTACTCGATGATACGAGCAAGGAGCTACAGAAGGCCCGCAAGGAGATCACAGCAGAGAAGAACAGATGGCGGGAGACTCAAGAGTATGTGTCACACCTTCTGCAAAGGATTGGAGAATTAGAGACGGCATTATACGCACTGAATCGAGCGAAGACTCGAGCTACACGAGCTGACTTGAGGAGCCGGAGCTTGAGGAGGACATCGCTTCTTCGACTACCACGCTTGACACTGATTGCAGGTGGCATGGCGATCGCTTATACTTATAAGCCACCGCTGCCTGCACTCAAAGCCGTGGAGGTTTTCTCGATGAGTGATCGTAGGCTCTGTAGTGAGACTCCTTCGTCGAGTCGCATTATAGAATAAAGAGTCACCCTTTAGGCGTTAGACTCCAGTGTTAGTTCGAATTGGATTTTCATTGCTTGCTGAGTGTGCAGTATGTGTTGCAAGGCCCCTAGGCATTGTGAGCAACCATACCAAGTTATTATTAAATATCTAATAAAGTTGGACTTTGAGTTACACCTTTCGCCCCTCATAGTTCCATATTACTCGTCTATTCTTGTTTCCCTCTCGTCTCTAAAACCTGGAGCAATTCACAGATGGTGAACACTCGTGGAAACCTAAGAGGCAACGGAAGCGGTTCTCGCCTAACAGAAAAACCCAATGATGGAGCACCTGCGCCCCAAGCAGCACCACAAGTGGACATGCATAATTTTGGAGCTTTTCTTGCTGCTCAGACTCAACTGATGCATACGATGATGCAGCAGATGCAGCAGATTACTGCCCAAACCACTGCCATTCAGAACAATCAAGCCAATCTGGGACAGCGTCAGGGAGCAAAGTTGTCAGAGTTTATGAGGACCCATCCACCCACATTCTCGGGGAATGCCAATCCACTGGAGGTGGACGATTGGTTAAGGTCAATAGAAAGGAAATTACACATTACCCAGTGTAGAGGAAATGAGAAGGTGCTCTATGCTTCTCATCAGTTGGAAGGTACAGCCGCGGAATGGTGGGAGAATTTCTGCGCCACGCAGGAGAACCCACAGGACATCTCGTGGGAGGAGTTCACAGCAGCCTTTCGCCAGTATCATGTGCCAGAGGGAATTATGGACCTCAAGAAGGAAGAGTTCAGATCACTGAAGCAAGGTAATCAGCCGGTGGCCGAATACCTGAACAAGTTCACACAGCTTGCACGCTACGCACCTGAAGACGTAGCGACGGACAAGGCCAGACAGTCTCGTTTCCTTAAGGGAATGAACTCTGGACTACAGGTGGGACTGATCACCCACACCTTTCCAGATTTTCAGGAGCTCGTGAATAAGGCGCTTATTCTTGAGGACAAGCGCAAAGACCTGGATGAGAACAGGAAGCGCAGGATGCAACAGCAGGGATCGCGCCAGGGAACGCAACAGCGACTGAGGGTTGCGCCAAATCAATTCTTTAGATTCCAGCCGCAGAATGCAGCAAGGACACCATCACCAGCACCGAGGCCTGCTAACCAGAATTATCAGACCCCAGCTCAAGCCAGGAACCCCGCGTCGAGCAATCAACAAGGAACAGTGAAACACTGCTATACGTGCAATGAGCCAGGACATTTCTCCAATGTTTGCCCTAAGAAGATAGCAGGAGTGACCACAGTTCGTTTCAATCTGGGATCCACGCCAACCAGGACACCTGCACAGCCAGGAGCTTCAACTCAGACTGTAGTGAGAGGCCGAGTCAACCATATCACAGCAGATGCACTTCAGAACGCTACGGACGTCGTACTGGGTAAGTTACTTGTTAACTCAGTACCTGCAGCAGTTTTGTTTTACTCTGGAGCTTCGCATTCGTTTGTTTCTCAAGACTTTGCTACTAAAAATGATTTGGAAATTGCAAGTCTTAGATGCATGCTTGTAGTTCAAACCCCTGGTTCCGAAGTCCGAACGAAAGTAGGATGTTCTGGGGTAGAGTTCCTAGCGAACCTTATTATGCTGGAAAACCAGACCTTAGATGTTATTTTGGGAATGGATTGGTTATCCAAGCACAAAGCCGTACTGGATTGTGGACGAAGAGTCATATCAGTTGAGAGTCCATGTGGAAGAAAAGTGGAATTTCAAGCAACCGCCATTCGAGATGGACAGTTGATGGTCAACAGTGTGAAGGCAATCAGCATAGAGGATGTCTCAGTGGTGAATGAGTATTCGGATGTTTTTCCTGAAGATTTACCTGGTATGCCGCCAGACAGAGACATAGAGTTTGTGATAGAGCTAGTGCCCGGAACAGCACCGATAGCCAAAAGACCTTATCGGATGTCAACCGAAGAACTAGTAGAGATGAAGAAACAGCTTGAAGAGTTGATGGAGAAAGGATTCATCAGACTGAGTTCGTCGCCATGGGGAGCGCCAGTTCTGTTCGTCAAGAAGAAGGACGGGAGTTTCAGGATGTGCATAGATTATCATGCACTCAATAAGGTCACCGTGAAGAATAAGTACCCATTACCCAGGATCGATGATCTGTTTGTTCAGTTGAGAGGAGCTGGAGTATTCTCCAAGATTGATCTGAGATCCGGATACCACCAGTTGAAGATTCGATCAGAGGATATTCCAAAGACCACATTCTCGTCAAGATATGGGCATTATGAGTTTATTGTCATGTCCTTTGGTCTGACGAATGCGCCAGCTTATTTCATGAACATGATGAATAAGGTTTTCATGGAGTACCTGGACAGGTTTGTCGTCGTGTTCATAGATGACATTCTCGTTTACTCCAAGTCAAGAGAAGAGCACGCAGAACATCAGAGGCTAGTTTTAGAGAAGCTGAGAGAACAACAACTCTTCGCCAAGTTTAGTAAGTGTGATTTTTGGAAGGACAAGGTGGAGTTTCTTGGACATGTAATGACCGCAGAAGGAGTTGCCGTTGATCCGAGCAAAGTAGAAGCTGTGTTACATTGGGAACAGCCAAAGACTGTAACCCAGATTCGCAGTTTTCTTGGAATGGCAGGTTACTACCGCCGCTTCATTGAAGGCTTTTCGACAATTGCGAGACCTCTTACGCAATTGCTGAAAAAGGAGAAGAAGTTCAACTGGACGCCAGAATGCGAAAAAGGATTCCAAGAACTAAAGAAAAGATTGACATCAGCACCAGTATTAGTTCTGCCGGACGTCAATCAAAGCTTCGATATCTATTGTGATGCATCGCGCCAAGGACTTGGGTGTGTGCTGATGCAGGACAGAAAGGTTGTTGCTTATGCATCAAGGCAGTTAAGGCCGCATGAGGAGAATTACCCGACACATGACCTAGAGTTAGCTGCCGTAGTGCATGCCTTGAAGTTATGGCGTCACTACCTGATCGGGAACAGATGTGAAGTGTACACGGATCATAAGAGCCTTAAGTACATATTCACCCAGTCAGATCTGAATATGAGGCAAAGGAGATGGTTAGAGTTGATCAAGGATTACAATGTCGGAATCCATTACCATCCCGGAAAGGCTAACGTGGTGGCCGATGCTTTGAGTCGGAAAAGCCATACCGTGAATATGTTGATAGCCACGAATCAGGATGAGCTATGCCAGGATTTTCAGAGAATGAAGATTGAGGTGGTACCTAATGGATTCTTGGCCGCATTGGAAGTAAAGCTTACCCTAGAAGACCAGATCCGAGAAGGACAAAAAGATGACGACAAGATCCGCAGGATTAAGTCCAAAATGGAGGAAGGCAAGGCAAATGATTTCAAGCTAGATGAGCAGAGCACGCTATGGATGAAGGATCGGATTTGTGTGCCAAACAAGAAGGAATTAAAACAACTGATTTTGGAGGAAGCCCATGACTCCAAGTACTCAATTCACCCAAGAAGTGCCAAGATGTATCAGGACTTGAAGGAAAGATTCTTGTGGCCGAGTATGAATCGTGAAGTTGCCGAGCATGTTGCGTTGTGCGACGTATGCCAGAGAGTCAAGGCAATGCATCAGAGACCAACAGGATTGCTGCAGCCGTTGAGAGTACCTGAGTGGAAGTGGGAGGAAATCGGAATGGATTTCATTACCGGTTTGCCTAAGACTCAAGGAGGTTATGACTCCATATGGGTTATAGTGGATCGCTTGACCAAGGTCGCCCATTTCATCCCTGTGAAGACCACTTACTCGGGAGATAAGTTAGCAGAGTTGTATATGATCAGGATCGTCTGTTTGCACGGGGTGCCAAAGAGAATTGTATCGGACAGAGGTACCCAATTTACCTCAAGATTCTGGAATAAGTTGCATGAAGCCATGGGAACCCGTTTGAACTTCAGTACAGCCTATCATCCGTAGACGGATGGACAGACCGAAAGAGTTAACCAGATTTTAGAAGATATGCTAAGAGCTTGTGCATTGGCTTATGCTACCTCTTGGGATAAGAGTTCAGCAGTATGCCGAGTTCAAATACAATAGCGATTATCGTGCAAGCCTCTGAGATGTCACCTTTCGAGGCCTTTGTATGGTCGACTTCGCTTCGGACGCCTTTAAACTGGAATGAGACCGGCGAGCGCCGTGTCTTTGGGCCTGATATTCTTCAAGAAGCTGAAGAGCAGATTGCCATGATTAGGGAAAGATTGAAGGTAGCCCAATCACGACAGAAGAGTTATGCCGACAATCGTCGCCGGGATCTGAGTTTTGAACCAGACAATTTTGTATACCTCAGAGTTACACCTCTCAGGGGAGTTAAGAGATTCCATGCTAGAGGAAAACTTGCACCACGTTATGTGGGACTGTTTAAGATTTTGAGCCGCAGAGGGGAAGTGGCTTACCAGCTGGAATTGCCACAGTCGTTGGCAGGAGTGCATGATGTGTTCCACGTGTCCCAACTGAAGAAGTGTCTCCGAGTGCCAGATGAGCAAACGCCCTTGGAGTCGATTGAACTACAGGAGGATCTGACTTACAAGGAGCATCCCGTGAAAATTTTGGACACTATGGATCGAGAGACTAGAAATAAGTCAACCCGCTTCTGCAGAGTTCAGTGGAGTAATCATGAAGAGAGCGAAGCGACTTGGGAGCGCGAAGAGGATTTGAAGAAAGAATTCCCGAACCTATTCCTTAGTTAGCCTTAAATCACGGGGACGAGATTCTGTTAAGGGGGGGGAGGTTTGTAACACCCCAATTTTTGCTTTTCATGAAATTAAATATTATTTTGCACTTTTGTGAATTTTTGGAATTTTCTGGAATTTATTTGGAATTAATTTGAATTTATTCCATATTGAAATAATTAAAGAAATTAAATTTTCAAATAAAGTTTTGTTGGAAATATTTTATTTGAGTCCCAAGTGCCCTAAAATATTTTCTAGAATTTTTCTGAGTATTTTGCTATTTTTCTTGAATTAAATGAATTTCTGGAAATTATTTTGAATATTAAATCGCTGGAAAATCAAATCGGGTCGAGTACTGTTCATCCGACCGAGTCGGAACCCGAGTCGGACTCGAGTCCGACCCGAGCCAGCCGACTCGACCGAATCCAACCCTAACCCTAATCGATCCCGCGAGACCACGGCCGCACCCGAGCGATCCCGGCCGTCCATCCTGCCACATGGACGGCTGAGATCAAGCCACGTCGCCTCACCGTGTCCGGGACGGACTCCGCCGCCCGTACCAGCTACGCCACGGATTCCGCGGGGATCTCGACATCCGAGCCGATATTTAATGCCCGGACCCGCGCCCGAGGTTCGCCCTAGCCTCGTGCGTCGATTGCCCCATGTGCCCTAGCCCTAGCCACCGCCGTCCTTCCGCTATTGCTCGCCGTAGTTGGAGAAGCCTCCGCCGCTGTTTTTGCTTCGCCGCCCCGGGCCCGCCGTCTTCCGCGCCAGGCCCGAACTCAGCTCAGGACCCCAGCGGCGCACCCGTCAGGTACATCTCACTCACGGAGAGACCCCGAAACGCCGTTGGGCTCGTCGTCGTCTTCGTCTCCGGTGGCCTCTGCTCCGCCGTGTCGCCATCGCCGTCCGCGAGCACTGTGAGCCGTTGGATCTCCATCGCACGGTCCAGATCATGCCACGTCGTCCCGCTGGTGAGATCCCGTTCCAAACCCCAGATCCAATCTCAGCCGTTAGATCTAGATCGTACGGTTAGCGTTAGCCGCGCTATACGCGTTAGATTCGATCTCAACCGTTGGATCTAGATCCAACGGTCCGAATTGACCGCGTTAACCCAAACGCGTGAAACCAAGATCCAATCCGACCCGTCGGATTTCAAACCAACGGCCCGGATTGCGCCACGTAGCGGGAAGCTTGACCGTCACGGTTAGTCCACGCGTGGGCGTGGGTCACTGACACGCCAGGCCCGCGTGTCAGCGACTGCACCATGACGTCACGCTGACGTCATGGCGGGCCCGCATGTCAGCGGCCACCCCAGCCGTGCGCTGACGTCAGCGATGACGTCACCCGAGAGGGTCCCACCTGTCAGTCTCACGTGGAACCGTGGACCGAGCCTAACCATGGACCACGTCCATGGACCGGCTGACGTCAGCCACCCAATCAGGTGCCGACGCGTGTCACGGCTTACGCAATAAATGATTTCCGAAAAAGAAAATGATTTAATAATTCGGTTTAATAATTGATTTGAATTTCAAAACTTCAAATGCTTATAACTTTTGCATTTTGACTCCGATTTGAATGGTTCAAATTTCTAAAATTTTATAAAATTCATTTCTACTCAAATATGAATTTTATTTAATTTTTGGACTAAAGGTTTTATTTATAAAATTATTTAATTGATTATTTAATCTTTAAACGCTTATAACTTTTGCATTTTAACTTCGATTTGAGTGATTCCAATTCCTAAAAATTCATAAAATTATGTTCTCTCTGTTTGTGGATTTCATTTGGATGTTTGGACACTTTTTATCTATGGTTATTTATTTATTGCTATTTGCACGTATTACGAGTAGACGTTGAAGTGCCCGAAGACTTCGAAGGAGAAGTGTTGACCCAGGAGCCAGCTCAGGACCAAGAACAAGTACTCTTTGAAGGCAAGTTATGCTTTGACCATGTTGAACCTATTTTTGAAATTAGTTTGATTTAAATTATTGCATGCTAGTTTCAGTAACAAATGCTTTAATTACTTTTGGGAAATTAGATAAATGCCAAATTGCCTTATGACACCTTGGTTAATTAATTGTATGCCATGACCCCTTGTCACCCTAGTTATGGATTACTTAGTTGGACATTATTAACTTGCCAACATGGGTATTTAGACCGTTGTAGTTCAATGCTTAGACCTGCCACGTATACATGACATGATTTTGGATAAAATGTTAATATTGATTTAATGAGATATGGAACCTGTTTTGAAGAAGTGTCATGTGTTATTGATGATGTTGATGGCACGTGGTGCATGGTAATCAATTGGGGTTTGACAAATAGATTTGGACCGGGGCATGTGGCAAGTAATGATCAGGTGGGCTAGGTATGGCATTGGGAAGGATGATTTGGTTCTTTGGGTAGTCTTGCCCTGGTCAACTTAAGGACTTAACCTTGCAAGCCTTTGAACTGGGTCAAGCGTGCAACCACATGTCTGTAATGGGACGGACCTAGTTGATTAAGTCACTAATAACTTACTTGTGGGACCTTTGGGTGTCAACTACACCGTTTGTGTAAGTTGTACGGGGGAGCGTACCGGGGCTGAGGCCAGGTACCCATCTAACGGTTGATTGTCTTAGACTTCGCCTTTGCTAAGGGAAGGGCTAGTGCACAATAACCGGAGAGGCTCACTTCTGTAGTTAGAAGTTTCCGAAAGACTTTGTTATGGACACTCGCCTTTGTGGTGTTTGACTGTATCTTGTGGGTAAAGTGCATAACCTCTGCAGAGTGTAAAATCTATTCGAATAGCCGTGTCTGCGGTATTGGACATTGCTCGGGAATTACAGTCAAGGGTTAGACTTTCATGAAAACAACTTGGAGTTGGAAAAAGGGTTTGGGTTAATGGATGACATAGATGGAAGTGTGGATTAGGAATGGGAAGGATGTTTATTTAACTCCTGGAAAAGTTATTGATATTATCTACCTGTCTTTACTGCTTTCGAATCTATTTATGATACTTGTTAAATGTTGTTTACTGCAAATAAACCATGAGCTATTCCTTGTACTAAGCCATGCATATAGTATATTAGTTGCATTTTGTGCATGACTTGCTGAGTACCAAGTACTCACCCTTGCCACAATACAACCTCAGTTGAAGAGGAATCCACGCCAGCTTTGGAGGAAGAGTTTCAGGAGGAGCCGTCTAACTAGGGAGCGAGTCCAGTCAGTTGCCTGTGGCATATTGATTGGCACCACGTGTTTTCTTTACATATTCCGCTACTGATTTCATTTGAATAAGTCTTTCGCCCTGCGAGGCGTATTTTGTAACTTGACCATAAGGTCGAGCAACCAGCTATATTCCTTTCAATAAAGTACTTTTATATTTCGTTGAGTATGATTGTGGTATTTACCAATGTTGAGACTGTGTGCACTAGCTTGATTCCTGGACTAGTGCTGAATACACAGAGGGTCCGGATTTGCAAATTCGGGTCCCGACAGTTTTGCATTTGCTATAAATTATGTGAAACCACTTTCTAATTTTTCGAAAATCATGAGCTTTCATAATCTGAAAAAATATTTTGATTTTCTCACTGTTTGAATTCCTTTGGCTCTAATTGCACGGTTCGATGTTTCGTGTGTAGATACCGACATCCCAGAAAATCCTGTCAACGACCCAGAGCAAGGCCAACTAATGAAAGAGCAGGCAAAGACCCTCTTTGTTCATATTGATTCCATATTTTTTCTATTATGTATATTGTGTTCAAATCTACTATGCATGCGAGTATTTTTGATAAAAATTGCTATGTTAATGGAAATGGTAGATATGTCCAATTGTTGCATATATCCTACCTTGATAAATGATACCCCACCATTGACACCGTAGTAACTATTATCCACTACTTGAATAATTATATGTGTAAAAATAGAGTAGATGTATGATAAATGCTTAGCCCTGCTTATACCGATATCACTTATACTGGATAGAGTAAGGTTAAACTGTTCGAATGGGGAATGTTCAATGTATGGTCTAGAGATGATATCTCTGTTATTTTGGCTAAGAAATAAAATGAAAAACATGTGCGCAAGATGCAAGTATGTGTTTGTCTCGTCCAAGCCATTAAGGATCGAGTCTATAGTGTAGTTAGATCTAAGAACCAATATTCAAAACACATGTGCCTTTTATGGGAAGGCTCTAGCACAATAAGTTATCGTGGTCTAGCAGCAAAGCCGCAGGTGATAGCTAATAGGTGAAATTGGGCTTGTGCAAGCACAAAGGGTGTACTCCCTGCTTGTAGAGACCTCGTTGGGGGAAGCGTGGTGTTCCCAACACAACGTTTGAGCTCTTGGGATGTTGGAGGGGTCCTCCTTATCCTAAAGAAGGTAATAATGGGTGTTTGTTGTGAGAACCGGCAATGTAAAGCTTTGTCATAAGCTCTAAAATTGGTATTGATGGTATTGCAAGACATGTATCTATATGTTGGGATGTTTATATCATGTGGGTAAAGTTGTACGGTCTCTATAGAGTATATGAATCTATTTAAATAGTCATGTCCCCAATTATAGACGACTTGGTGAATCCTCCTCTATAATAGCTTTTTCTCATTTTTTTAAAAAAAATGGTATTGGGAGTATATGGATGGGAAATTCATGTATGAATTGTTCACCAAAAAGTGTTTTTCTGTGGTTTAATTTTTATGGTAGCACACCATGTGTTTATATTACGGATGCTTTATCATCACTTGCTATCAAATGTCAAATGCTCTTGCAACTTTCTATTTGAAATCTACCATTGGATATTGTGAAAGAAAGGTTGCTTTATTCAAAATATGAAAACATGGTAGGATAGCCGCTACTTTGACATATCCTTGCATACTATACACATTTGTTTAAAAGTCTTGAAGAGTACGATTTTCATACTCAATCGTTGTTTGTTGAACATATTCATAAGATGTGAAAAATGACCAGATGAAAGGTTACCTTTATGCAGCGGGTTATCGCGACGAGGATGTTAGTTTCTAATGGCTCATCTAGTCGGTTCCCTGTGGGCGGGCTAGGCATGCTTGCTAGACCCTATCATTTTCGCTTTGCTATTTTAATATGTAGTGTTATTTGGCCGGTCAGCCCCTTCGTTGTCAAACTAGTCATGCGAGAATTAATTTCAGATACTTATCACTAAATATTATTTAAATTCTCATCGTATGTCAATGCTGGATTTGTGTGCTAGTGACTGGTTGTGAGACTACCATAGAAGACACATAGGATTTGGAAACTTAGTTTCTAGGTCCGACATTGTCATTTGCTATGCTATGATCATTTGTTACCCTAGGATAGATAATTATGAGTTGGTTCCTAGTAAAATACTAATGAGGGTTGGTTTAGAACGTGTTAGTATGCTTAGCCATGCAACAAATTTTGAAATCATGTGTTGAAAATTTGGTTTAGTGATGAATTTGGCTTTGCAAAGTGGTTATGCTCATATGTAGGATCGAAGTATACGAATATAGCAATCAGAGGGGGGGTGAATGATTGTGCGGAAGCTAAAACCAAATTCTTGATCTATTAAAAGTTCACCCCAAAACAGAACCAAATAATTGCCTCGTTTTCGACAAAAACAGAATGACAGAGGTTCGGTAAAACGCGAATTCCCGGAGATCCAACCGTTGGCTCGATCTGAAATTTGGACACAAGAAACTAGATTCTAACACGCATCGAACCCAAAAAGAATCATCTCGATTGGACTTACGGATCAAAAGTTATGAACCTCGCAAGCTTGCTGTGACAGAAGATGACGAGAATTAATCTAACCAAAACTTCAAGATTAAACAAGAACGACAAAAGTTTAATCAACTAAACTTAGAGAAACCCTAAATCAATTCTCTAGAAAGGTTTTGATGGATCAAATCAAGATGAACCTCAAAGAACAAAAACCAATCTAGAACCAGAACAAGCATGCAACCAAAAACCAAAACAGAGACACTGTAGCAATGGGGTTACTGTAGCACGCAAGGATCTGGAAGAATTGATCTTTATTTCTTTTGTCTAAAGTACTCTCATCAAAAGAGTACAAACCCTAAAAATTGAGCTCAAGCTCTCAATGCGCTCAGCTCTGCTTAATTGGATGCCCTTCAACAGGAGACACCCCTCCTATTTAAAAGAGCAAAACACAAGAAGTTCTGAATACAATTCCTAATCTAGAAGGAGTCCGTATTCAACACAACTCCTCTTGGCCCAACCTGGCCGAATACAACTCTTGCACGCGTATGGCAACCCTACCATACTTACGTGACTAGCACTTTGCACGTGTATGGCCACCTGCCATACTCACGTGACTAACACTTTGCACGCGAATGACCTCCTGCCATTCTCACGTGACTAACCATTCTTCATGTGCACCATTCTCTTAGCCCGAACGTCCCGCATGACATCCTTGACCACCAAGACCTCGCCTTCCTCGAACCTAGTCCCGAACCTCAGTTCCTCCATGAACCTAGTTCCGGTCCCGTCATCGACCACATTCATCTTCGAGCAATACCTGCACATGAACAAACCACAAAACAATTCCGAGCACAAGTCCACGACTTGACTCACATTAATCCATGCAACTACTCACACGAGCATTGCATAAAATCCACTTCAAAATAAGCATCATGAAATTCTCACAAATTTCATAATCTCAAAATCAAAATCAAAATTCAATCTCAAAATCACTCAAAAACCCATTCACGACGGACCAAAAAATTTGGTCCGGCTGCATATGTAAAACTTAATGCTTTTCAATAACTTGGTTTGGCACAACAACCTTCAAAGCACATTTACGCATGCACCAAAAAGTTGGTCTGTCGTACATGGGAAAACGAGGTTGTCAAAAGCATGTTTACAAAGGACCAAGAAAGTTGGTCTGTTGTACATGGGAGAATGAGGTTGTCAAAAGCATGTTTACAAAGGACCAAGAAAGTTGGTCTGTTGTACATGGGAGAATGAGGTTGTCAAAAGCATGTTTACAAAGGACCAAAAAGTTGGTCTCATTGTACATGGGAGAATGAGGTTGTCAAAAGCATGTTTACAAAGGACCAAGAAAGTTGGTCCGTCGTAGATGGGAAACTTACTGTTTTTTTTAAGTTTGGTCCGGCGCCAAAGCGAAACTTACTGTTTCTTGTCAAATTGTCAAAACACATGAACAAACACATTTTTGCAAATTCAATTCTAAGTCAATTTTTCAGCACATGATTTCACATCATAGCATGTGTGGTGTTTGTACATGTGCTATTTTAGATAATTAATTTGTATGTTTGTGATAGCTTGATAATATTTTTGCTTGATGCAATGCGCTTGTGCAAGTGGTTGCATGGACTGATGTTGAGTCAAGTTGGAAGAACTTGCCCTCGGAAAATTGTTTTGTGGTGTGTTCATGTGCAAGTGTTGCGTGAGGTCAAACGTGATCGATGAAGGGGATCAGAACTAGGTTCTGGGATGAATCGAGGTTCAAACGATCAAGGGTGTCATGCGGGACATTCGAACTAGAGAATAGTGAACGTGAAGTCGAGGATGATGTAGCTTAGCGGCAGGTGGGCCATACGCGTGCATGCGTGAATTTTGGGATATGTGTATGTTTTGGGCCATGTGTTATTGAGCCAGATAGATATGCATGTAGGTATTTTAATTAGAGATGAGAAATTAGGAAGTCCTGGAAGTCGGCCTTTGGCCATGGACATGCTCGTGCAGGGATATATATAACCAGGCCGGCGTCTCTTGTACCGATCGATTTTTGCACGGCAGAAAAAAAAGAGAGCCGCATAACTTAAAAAAACAGCGCTCAAGTTTCTGATCGCCTGTACGACGCTTCATTGGCTGAGCCACAGTGATTTTCTCGAAGCTACAATACAACTACAGTTGCTACAGTATTTTCGCCTAAATTTTTTAGTTCTTCATCTACGTGCCTATTTTGATTTTAAACTGATTCATCTGCGTGCCTGTTTTGATTATAAATTGATTCATTGTTTCACCGTTATAATTTTGATTTGATCATTCCAAAACCTTTTTAGTGTATCAAGCGATTGATCTGAAAAATTATATTGGTTAATTCCTCATAAATCTTGATTAATCTTGTAATAAGGGTTTGACCAATTTCCGTCACTATTAGATATAGTCAATTTGTGAAGGTCATAACTTTCGATCCATAGATCCAATTGAGTTGATTCTTATTGGGTTGGTTTTGAAATTGAATCTAGTTTCTACATTTAAAATATCACATCAATCCAACGATTGGATCTTCGGGAGTTACTGTTTTAGTCAATGTGTAACTGGGGTGTGTCATGTGTTGTAACATGATGATGATGTTGATGCTGGATGCTTCTCTTCTCGCGCCGTAGAAAGTTGGTTATCAAACCATTTATCAAATTCTATGAGTTCAATGTATTTATCAAAAATTACAAGATCATATAGATATTTTGCAGATGATCAAGCATATTGAAGAGAATGGCCGAGAGAACTATTTTTAGGACAAGAGACCACTACCAGTGACATCAATCATGAATAACTTAGTGCTCTGATTCCCAAATGACAATGAACATGTTAAAAACCGGAGAAATAGAGCAAAAAATCAAGATGTCATAGCAGTGTTCAGTGACAGAATGGATGAACACAGCTGTATATTGAAGTCACAACTGATGGAAAATATGTAGAGCCATCCTCAGAATAGGATGACACAATTTCATACAAATTTTCCCACAAGCTTTTGTTTCAACTTACAACAGAAGCACATGTTGAAACTATTGAAGCAGTATGCCCCTACTTAAACTGTTGAACAGGATGACACCAAATTCTTCTCTATTTTGGCAGTGCAAAAGAAGCATGCCCATGCTGAAGCCGCTAGTAACTAACAAGTAGACTCATACCAGTTGGTATAGACAAATAAATGACCTGAAGAATGAGTAGAACGAGATAATTAAGCATACACGTAAATAAACCAAATACATATCCCAGCAACATTAGCATGCTACTGCATCAATCACACACAAACTATGTGTTTAGTCTTTTGCAAGCAACACTCTCATACCATGGGGTTTTGTTCTCAGGATCGAGACACACACCACAGGCATAACCGACCCTCTTATTTCAAGCACACACATAACCATAATTCAAACAAAATACATGGTAGGTTAGTCTCCTAAGAGAGACACATTAACATAGTTTCAAACACACCAGCTTGGTGGATGTACGTTGCATGCACCAAACACCAATTTATTATTTAGAAAACACACCAAGGCAAGCAAACTGTGAAACTTTCCGACCATGGATGCGTGAGAAAGCCGCAAAGAAGTCATCTCAGATTTCCACCACCAAACCTACAGAGGTGATGATAGAACTAATTAATGTTAGCATAATTTATATACATGCTATGTGTGTACATATTGCTGCATATATATACATAGGGTCTGTTGATGTTACCGTGTATGATACATACATGAAAGAAGGAAGATCATGTGTGTGTTTACCTGAGCAGTGATTCTGATTCATCGGAGAACTGAGCCTCTGCTCAAGGCCTTCTTGTAGTACAGCGAGTGGCATGGCTCGAAGAGGGATGGGCCATGGCCGACATCCTCCCCATCCCAGTCCAGCATATCCCACCAATCCTTCTCGCAGTCCACAACAGGGAGGCTATCTCGACGGCGCTGACCGACGGTCGGGAGGCGCCTGAGGCCCCAGCATCCCCTGACCCTGACAGTTTCGAGCATGGGTGCAAACATCTTGGCTTCACATATCTGCTGCAGACTGTGGAGATCATGCAGGTAGATATGCTTCAGCTTTGGGAATTCTAGGACACCTTTTCGATGGTCGGTAGCTATGTTTTTTAGAAACTCTGCCTCCATAGGGAAGACATGCATGAGACCACCACAATAGACGATGTGGATGGTCTCCAAGTAGGGAAGATACGAGTATGGGTTATTCCACGACAACGGGAGGACAAATACGAGCCTGGAGCAGGAGTGCAGGTGTATGCTCTGTAGCTTCGCAAAGGATTTAGTGTCTGTACCAGGAATCGTCCTTGTTTTGCTCCAAATGCAGTGGACCATTGGGAGATCAACTGCCCAAAAGGTCTCCAGCTCATAAAAGCAGTAAGCATTATAGTTAATGGTGAAGACAGTGTGCAGCTCGGGGCATCTTTCGACACAGCACTGCTTGAGACATCCCCAATTGCTTTCTTCCTTTGCTATGTGCAGCATGCGTTCAGGCATGACAGTGGTGATGGAAGAATTATCGTGCACGTGCAACGACTCGACCTTGTTCATCACAAATATGATAGCCTTGATTCCTTGTAAGCTCTCCACATTACTGTTGTTGATTCCCTCACTAATCTCTAAATGACTGTCCAATGGCTGAAACTGCGGGGCACTACTGTCGTCATGATCAGTAGTTATCTTGTCAACAATGACATCCGTGTAGGCATTGCAAGAAGTCTTGGGGATTAACAACTTGTGTAGAGTTGGCCCAGTTACTCGTCCAGTGCTATAACGGCCCATCTTCTCCTTGTTGCACCTCTGTCCATCTTCGTTGCTACTAGTAGATATGCAAAGTACAAGACTACATCTATTAGCATTCCAACAAAACTCTCTGGCACTTCTTAGCATCATGGACTGGATAAATCTCATGTCCATAGTAGCAACATATGCATGACAATATCCTTGTCGCAGCTGATGGACGAGAGAACCAGGTGATAATTTTCTGACCTCTTCTCCTCCTCTAGTGTCAATGCATAGCATCCTCAGTTGTTGCATTCCCTCTTTTGGCCACAGTATTGATCGGAGCTGCTCACATCCCAACATAATGACTTGTTGGAGACCTCGAACATGGACCACCTCACTTTTCAGGTCAAGTGTTTTGACTGTTGTGCCTGAGAGGTCAAGCTTCTCAAGGTTTGGAAATAGCCCACGTAATGAGAAGTCCAGCAGTCTTGCACAACCAGCCAAGGAGATACGAGATATTTTAGCTTCCTCTCCTACCCCTGCATCTAAGCTGAATGATTCAAGTGATGGAGGGAGTCCTTCTGGGCCAACATGTTCCAACGCAACACAACCATCTAGAACCAGAGTCTTGAGGCCAGTTGCCCTTGACAGGCTTGGCAGAACTTGCATGGTGCTGTTCCTAGATAGGTCGAGGAGCTCCAATTTCCCCATATCTTTGAATTCATCATGTTGGCCTGTCTCCCAATAGCTTCTAGTCTCAGTTATGCGAAGCCTGCGCAAAGATCTGCGATCGCCGCCAAGCAATATTATTGCCCCAATCAGGTCGCATATGTCCGTGACCCATGTGCTCAAAAAATTCCAATTTAGTCTAATCGGCTTCGCCTCCACTTCTTGTTGCTGTTTCGGTGCTTGTTCTTGTCGTTGATCCTTGCAGCTATCTAATCCGAGGAATCTTAGGCTCCGGCAACAATTGAAAGGTGGTGAAGAAAAGTTAAAGGTGCACCGGCAGAGTTTTATTACACGCAGTTTCTCTGCGTGTTGAAACATGTTATTGGGTAATGATGATGCTGGATCATCGGATTCACCTTTGATTGCGAAGAAAAATGATGAAGTTTCTTGCTGTACAGTTGGTATACTTATCTGCCCCCTTGCTTGACTATTGGAGTATTTAATTTTTGAAACCCAACGTGTTTGAGGAGTCCGAAATAGATGACCAAAAGTGGGCAATTGATTAGATGAATAGTCCTCTAGTATAATCTCTTTATGCAGAGCAGCAACAATCTCCCATGCTTCGTCTTCGTCTTCATGTTGTATAATCCCATCACAAACCCAATAGCTGGAAGCATGGGTAGCCCAGTTGTAGCCCATGATGTGGCCTCGCTCATAATTCAACGACAAGAGATACAAGCAACACTGTGCAGCTATTTCTGAGGTGATGCCAGGCTTATGTGTGTAAAGCATAAACATCAGGTCGATCCCGAGAATAAAAACCCGCATAAATGCGAAGATGTGAATCATCCAGTCTTTCATTTATTTCTAGGTTGAGCCGAAGCCTCCCTCTGAAGGTCCACAACAATTTACTACCCAACAATTCAGGTCGAGGAACGCCAAAATCATTCAAATCAATTGTGCGGTTGCTCCCATTATGAAATACCACTAAATATCTGTTGTCTAGTAGTGCTCGAAGGATCTCCCTTGTGACATCCCATATCTCAGCTTTGGATCCTTCGTCCACCCCGTTGAAATCATCCTCTTCGTCTTGCCTATCAAAAACAGCCATAACCCGCTGAGGAAGCTTCAGTTCCTCCGCGATTGCCCTCTGGAGTGCTCTTCGGCTTTTCCACCTGGAGCAATCGACGTGGATAATCCTGTCGAATTTCTTCCTCAGAGACGGCGGAGGGTCCTCGGCTATGGCTGTAAGCACCGCAGAAGCACCCAGTCCTTCCCATCCGTCAAAGTAGATGGCCTTGTGTGATCCACTGCTCGTATCCTCTAGATAAGGGATTATCCATTGTACCGCTTCCTCGACGTTGTCCGGCCTAATATACTGCGTTAATTGATGGCAGTTAGTCGAGATCACTTCACGTGGGTAGCAGTTTTTATTATAAAAAAAAGTGCAGGATGGAACACCAGATTGGGCATTTATGGCTCGCGAGTACTCTAGTTAGCTTGCATACACAAGCTCACCAACTACACGGGGTTCACAATTTCGAAATCAAAATGTATATAGTCCCGCAGTCCATGATGTTTTGCTGTGTTCGCTATATATAGCCAGATCTAGAATTTTTTAACTGTGTGATTACTTATATACACTTATGGCTCGGTGGAGAGGCTTATTTTAAAATCTTCAACCTCTTTTTCTTATCGAGATCCAATATAATGCATCTTTGTCACTCTTTGTATATATTGTGAGACGATCGAACATCGTAAGGTAGTAGCACCACGATGGATTTATCCGTTTGGTGATGACGCGCTAGACGAGATACCATTATTTGCAATTCTTGAAATGCATGTATACCAAAATTGTATACCAAATTTCGGAACTTACATTTTAAAGAAGGGTAGGGAGCACATATAGGACAAGAACAAAAAAAAAACCACTTGCTAGAATACTACTCTACTTCGTCAAAATGCCATGCATATGTACGTAGGTAGAAAAATATCTACTTCGTCAAAATGCCATGCATATATATGTAGGTAGAAAAATACATCCAGATGCTAAATTTCGTTTCAAAAATTTTTCTGGCACCCACCGAAATCACCGACAAGAATACTACTACTCTGCTCCACGAAAATGACTTTCTCAATGAAGGCCCAGCAAATACAAGAAGATCCACAAATCTAACCCATCCAACTGTTAGGGGTTTTCACAAATCTAGCCCATCTGCACCTCTCGTGGCATGGTTTCGAATTTCGTTTTAAAAACATTTTCGGCACCCCACCGGAATCACTGACAAGGCTGCTGGCTGCTGCTACTACTACTCTACTCCATAAAAATTCCATGCATATGTACATACGTATAAAAATACCTCTTCAGGCATGGTGACTTTCTCAATGAAGGCCCAGCAAACATAAGAAGATCCACAATACTAATTACACTTCCGACTGTATATAGCCATATCTACAACTTTTTAACTATGTAATTAACTATACACGCTTTTATGACTTGGTGGAGAGGCTTTATATAAAATCTTCAACGTATCACTTTTTTCGGGACTCAATACACAAATGCGTCTTTCACATGCTATGTACTGTGAATTTATCCGTTTGGTGAATGAGGTGCGATAGACGAGATATCACTCTTTGCAATTCTTCAAAGGCATGACGCCCTCTTGCATTATATTGTATACCAAGATTGAGAACTTACATTTTAAAGAAGAGTACATATACAACAAGAAGAGAGAGAAAAAACTCAAAGAATACTACTCTACTTCGTAAAAATGCCTTGTTAGTAGAAAATTACCTCGACTGGCATGGTGACTTTCTCAATGAAGGCCCAGTAAACACAAGAAGATCCACAAAACTAACATGTACATCCGACTGTTAGGGATTTCCACAAATCTAACCCATCTGCACCTCCGTATATATGGATCTCCAGATGATAGCACCTACAAGAGCGTATCAGTCATGTTTGTGCATCAACATTGTTAGTCCATATGCTTACTGTATTGAAAACCAACCAGTAAACAATTAACATGGTCGAGTACCTTAATTGGCAGCTGCACGTACGTCCTATGTTGGTGTTGTTTCCTCCGAGAAGAAAAGATGTTTATGTCATGGTGAAGGAGCTAGGATGACAGAAATTGGAGAGCAACCGTCAATAATATATTCTAAGCTAGCTGCAATGGGTTCCTCCAAAGGCAAAATATCCGGTGTAACCACCGTTTTCGTGCAACCACCGTGCAACCCTACTAAAAAAAGTTTCAAAAAATTCTGAAAAAAATCATGGATGTACATCTCAACTTACCCCATCTACGTATAAAATTTCATGATCAAATACGTCATATGCTAGAAGTTACAAAAAAGACAATTTGTATTTTTTGTAACTTCTAGCATATGACGTATTTGATCATGAAATTTTATACGTAGATGGGGTAAGTTGAGATGTACATCCATGATTTTTTTCAGAATTTTTTGAAACTTTTTTTAGTAGGGTTGCAGGTGGTTGCACAAAAACGGTGGTTGCACCGGATATTTTGCCTCCTCCAAATGGCTTGTGTTTTGGCTTTGGGGTGCCTTTACTAAAGCAAGAATGGTTCTTTGCTTGGGGTTGGAGCTAAAGAACAAAGGTTGAATTGCTGTCCTGCCTGCTAAAGAGACCTGATGGCTTCAGAGAGAATCCATCCTGCGCCGACGCTCTAGCTAGCTAAAAGAAAATCGCGAAGTAGTTCTACAGATGACATTGTAATTAATACAGAGTTAATGATGCTACTCCAATGACTCGTGCATCCCCTCACCGAACACAGAGAGCTTCCTCCGAATTGCATTGAACACACAATTGACACACACAGGGAGAGCGAAAATGACAGTAAAGCTAGTCAATTACAAGCAGGTAGCAGGAGAGACTTTGCATGGGAAAAAAATTGCATGGACTAGGCATCGGTTCATTGTTCATGTAGGCAATCAGTGGCATTCTCATCGTTCAAATTCGTGGACAAGCAATGAAAATTTTTGATCCTGAACCATTTGTCCTGACGCCTGATTCCTGAGTCATAATATATAGCAGTGAATCCTCCACATACTCATGGCATAAATAAATAAATTCCAGATCAAAATAGGACCGAATCCTACAAATCACGGCCAAAATATTTTATAATAGCCTAATTATTTCCTCTAACTAGCAAATCCAAGACAGATCTACATGCCAAGGAGTAATCTGGTGCTGCTGCTGCATGTGACCTCCAGGGAAAGTCTCAAACGCTGCCGTGAAGGTCTCAACTCTCAAACGCTGCTCCCCCACCCAAATCTGGCTGCACTGCTACCGCACGGATTTACATAGCAAATTAACATATGAGGCAGCTAAAAGGGGTGGACTGTGTAGACTGCTACTGTTACTATAGCATATAAGTTGTGTGCAATTGTAGGGAGAGGCCAAGGAGATGGGACAACCTATATAATCATTTTGTCGTATCCGTCCCTGCATCTTCCTGAATTAGCTCAATCCACAACACAAATACCATAGTACAAATGGTTGTTTGGTCCTACAAAGATCAAATGAATAAACACAACGTAAAATAGAAATTTGTTATTTCTAAGAGCAAAGGACAAATGCTTATTACTATCTTGAGGACATATCAACATTTTTTATAAGCAAGCAACATAATAAATTAAGAAAAAAACTACGAAATAGATATTGAGATGATAGGAAGGTATACTATTTTTTTACTTTTGTATGGCTTTAGTAAAACACACTGCCTACAGATTTTTTTTGAGAAACCAGTGAACCATGCCAACAGAATCTTTAGGAAATCAGTTACACTACTTCAAGGGCAACCCATTCTGTAATTTGGTTCGGAATGGAAAGGAATGGATGGATTTGGAAATTGGATTATGAGTGTGGGTAAGTTGGCCATATACTAAATACTTGTCAGATTTTGGATGGAGGCAATATGACTGAATTGGTAAAGTGAGGTAACGTTGGTGTTCGCGCTAAAAACGTGAAGCATGGTTTCTAGCCTCGAACATACAAGACAAACACCGAGTTTGCAGAGCGTGCCAGTCAATTTGACCTGTAATTGACAAGGTAGTTTGTAAGCCGATAAAACAATGATTATCGGCTTAACGCTAGTCGGCTAAAAGCCGATCAGGAGATAACTAGACCAACCAATTACGGTTAATTTGGATACAAGGCGAAATCATTTCGGCTTTGAGAAGGCGATGCGCAACAAAACAAAGCAGATCAAACCTGGGCGAAATCGGCTAAAACCAACAATCGGCGATGCGCAACTCTGTTGATTTCGTCGACTTACAGAGGGATGTTTGTAAACCTAAACGATGTAAAAAGGAACTGTAAAAAGTAGATGTGTGTTGTGTTGGATTGATTGTCTCGATTGCCCCATGGCCCGTCCCTTTTATAGTGCTCTAGCCGATCCGAGTCACACATGGATACGGCAGCTATATCCGTATCGGTCCTTGATCCGATTACCTTTCCTTGTTAGAAACGGATTCTCTTTCCGATTCCCTTGACGCCGGCTTATCTTTTCCATAAAAAACATTTATATCCAAATTAGACCGATTTTACCATAAGCGCCGAATTTTGGTGCAAACATATGGCTCCCGTTTTTGGAAGATAACTTGTTATTTTCCAAAAATTCTATCGGCTTATGGGGGAATTTTTCTTGAGAACCACCCCATTAACTGCGCTGTAATAATCTCGGTGCACTTTAAATGCACAACTGTTCCCGCCTGTTCACCTCTTTTCACCGCAATATAAATATGGGGTCCCCCCACGGTCATTTTCACATCTTCGAGCCCTCGGATCTCCAGTGATCGGCTTCCTTCTCCTTTCTCGTCAAGTTCTCCTTTTCCCCGATTGGCTGTCATGGATCCAACCCAGGTATTTATACCAATTCCTCAGAGCACAGATCAATTCTTCCTTGGACCCATAGGGACCGTAACCTCCGACTTTGTAATCAACGAGGAAATCCCTAGGCTTCCTTTATCGGCTGCGGGGTACAATACAAGAGAATGGGGAAAAAGCTTTAGGGCCTGGCCCACAGCCTTTAAAGGGTGGCGATCGTGGTATATTAGGGTGTCGGCTCAAAAAAGAGCAGAGTGGGAAAGGTTAGGGATAGCCGAATGTCTTCCCCTGAGTTTAGCCGACCCTGAAGCTAACGAATCCTTGGTAGCATCGGCTTGTTACTTTTGGTCCGACTCCTTTAATGCCTTCCTTTTTAGAACCGGTCCAATCGGCCCAACTCTCCTCGATGTTGCTCAGCTATGCTGTCTTAGACCAGATGGAGACCAATTATCGGCTTTTAGTGGTAAGCCCCATTATAAGCTGATCCATAAGAAAGGGGAGGGTTGGCGTAAATATATTCAAAACAACAACAAGGTCAATGGACTTGTATCGGACGAGGAGCACGTCGCCTTCCTCAACCTCTGGCTAGATAGGTTTCTTTTTTGTGGAGCCTCCCTCGGTCCGACCCAAACTTACCAGCTGGTAGCAGAACAATTGATAGAGGGTCGTCGACTTGCCTTAGGAAAACTGTTTCTAGGGGCTGTGTTCCAAACGATGCATATTATCCGGAGTCGACTATTTTCTGGTTTTGCCAACTTTGTGGTTGGTAACATAGGGGGTCCTTTATGTTTCATCCAGACCTGGTTGTATTGCATGTTTAACCGATCCGTCCTTTCTGAACCCATAGATCAATCTGCTTTTCCTCGTGAAGATTATCCAGAGAACACCATCCCTACATATAGGGCTAGCCGATCTCACGGGGAGAAGTTCATAATGTGCTCCACTGATGACCAAAAAGCAACTCCTGTTGGCATGCACAAATATCTTTCTTTCTTCTTGACACTAGACCGATTATCCTTTGGCCAGCAGGACTTTTTCAGTTATCTTGATGCAGCCGACTATCATTGGCCCTCCTTTCTTCATTTAGACGCTGATAGTGCTCAAATGCCCCAATCAACTCTGGATTTATACAGAATTTTCCTATCTCCTTGTATCTTTCATGCTGGTTTAAACACCAAAAATCGTACTTTTCAGCCATCATATGAATTTTATCACCCTTCTGTCTATGCCCGACAGTTGGGGTTTGGTCAAACCATACCTAGCTTTTCTTTGCTTGAGCATATCGAACCACGTACCAGGGTAACTAATTCGACCGCGGCTGAAGTCGTTCTTGAGCTTGCCAATGAATTCCAAGTCGTCCACATGCCACATTTCCTTCTTAACACCCGTCGGTCAAGCTCATTTTCTCATTGGTGGTCCTTGGTATCTGATGACCTTCTGATGGATAGGACACCATCGACTATCATTTCCTTATTTTTGCCTGGCTTTCGTAAGCCGACGGTAGTAGTTACCAGCAGTTCGAGTGAGAGTTCAGGCTATACCAACTCTTCAATAGCCGTAGAGGTACCAGCGCTTATTCCCTTTTGTGGTTTCTGTTTGCGATCAGCTTTACCAAGATCTTTGTCTTTCGTAGGCAAGGACTGCTACGGACGTCAGAGAGCCAGCAGCCGATCCAATCGTTTCCGCCGGCAGCAGTCGACAGAGGCGGCCGGGGCAGACTGTCGGTACCACGGGCTACGCTTCAGGCACCTTGGGTATCCGTAGCCCATCTTTATCGGATCTTGCTCGTCAGCAACGTCCAAGTAAGTTGTTTTACTTGTATCAGCTTCTATTTTTCTCATCTTGCCCGATGTTAACTTGGTATGTTTTAGAGAGGAGGAAGAAGTCTACCAGGCCATCCCCCAGACCCGCGAGGCGTTCGGTCGATCATTCCCCGGAGCAGTCGGCTACTGATATAAGTCTGGTCCCTGTTTACTTTAAATAATAATTTTCCGCGATGCTGATCGTCCTTCGCTTTTTCAGCAATCGCCATCGGTACAAGTGGCGGGGTTTCTAGCCGACTTCCAAGGGACATCATCGGCCCTTCCACCCGTGTTGTCTCCGACACTTCCCGTTGTGCCGCCGCCTGCAGATATCGTGCCGATTTCTCCTGACTCAGCCGATCCTGCCAACCTCTTAGGCTTCACCTTGGATGAGCTGAGTGATCCCGAGATGGTGGCTACGGACGACTATCCGGCCGACGTTCGGCGGATTCTTGATGCTTCCATCACTGCGTCGGCTGCTGTGACTTCCGAGCCGGGCATGCAGGAAAGACTTAATCATCTCCTTCATGAAGTCATGCAGCCCGAAGCGAAACTCTTGGAGAACACCCAACCACTTAGGAATGCTATGGCCACTGTCCAAGCTGATCTTCCTTCAGCGGCTATGAATGCTTTATTAGATGTTTGCCACTTGGATGACCGGAGAGAGGCGGTGCAAGCGGCTAGATCTAGAATCGCCCAAAGAGAAGCACAGAGAGACGATCGGAAGATTCTGGATGAGCTGGTGGCCGACGCCAAGCTTAAGAAGAGGGAATTTGACCAAGGCACTGCTGCCCTTAAGCTAGGCAAAGGTAGAGCCCAAGAGTTGGAGGCAGCCAAGACGAAACTAGAAGAACAACTGGCCTTGGTGACGAAGGAACTAGCCGATTGCCAATTAAAAAACGCTGAATTGGCTTCGTCTCTGGTGGGCAAGAAGAAACATATAAGCGAAGTTTTTGCTCAAGTCAAGGTTCAATCGACCAAGGTGGTTCCTGTCCCTGGTGATGCGGCAGCTGATGAAAGACTTGTTGAAAGCATCCAGGCGACCATCGGGAAGGCAATGGCGGCACTGTCTAGTTTAGGCGCTCATTTTCCCGGGTCAGGGTTGTAAATCTTTTAACGCTGTTCTAAATTTTCTTGGGTACACTTGGTGTAATTTTTGGATGATGTGACTTGATCGGCTATTTAACCGATCTTCCTTCCATACTTCGTTCGTGCCTTTGTAATCGGCTTTAAAAATCGATTGTATTTATGATCCAATCCAAACGCTAGGGTAGTATGCCTTCAAGTACTTCCATTGATTGCTTTAGGTAGGACCAACCCGTCCATGGTCTCAATTATGCACGAGTTTCCGTCAATCGGCCGATTTATCTTATAGGGTCCTTCTCACGTTGGAGACCACTTGCCAAATCGATTATCTTTAGAGCCGATCGGCAATATAGTTTTCCAAACTAAATCGGCTTGATTAAAAGATTTCGGTGCAACCTTCTTATTATATGACCTGGCAACCCTTTCCTTGTTCCTTTTAAGCCGATCCAATGTAATCAACCCTAATTCGGTCAAGTCGTCTAGATTGTCTAGCATTGCTTGCTTGTATTCGTTGATCGGTAATTTCTCTTGCTCAGACACCCTAATCAAGCCGATGTTTATTTCCATAGGTAAAACAGCTTCTTGTCCATATACTAACTGATAGGGTGACAGCTTGGTTGATCCATGGTAAGATAGCCGATAGGCCCATAGAGCTTCTAATAACGTTGAATGCCAGTTTCTTGGTTTCTCTTCGATTTTTCTTTTTATTAATTTTATCAATGTCTTGTTTGATGACTCGGCCTGTCCATTGGCCTGAGCATAGTGTGGCGGTGTTAAGCCACCGAGTCTCTCTCTTCTTTCTTCGTGGGATTTTTTTTCTTGTTCTTCAGGGGACCTGCCCTTCCTCCTCTCTTTTCTTCCCTTTATAGGGCAAGCTTGGGGACATGCACGTATTGGTCGGCCCTCTTTTTCCTTCCTGTTTCTTGCCAAGGACTAGCTTGACTTTTAACTAAGTCATTTCGGTCGTATATCGCGTTTTTACCCTCTATTCGCACACCTTTTGTAGGGGTTCGACGGGGATTTCACTTAGGCTGGCGTCCCAGATTAGCCTGACACGTCCTTGCGTGCTCAGGAGGGGTTGTTGGGGGGTGTCAGACCTTGGTAGTTCGTGCCATGTTTGCGCGGGTAGGAGATGTAGCCGAAGGGAGTTTCCTCCGTCTTTCTCCTTCGCTACGAAGGGAAGCTTCTCCTCATCGCGGAGGGGTGTGGTCTCTGTTCTTTTTTTACCTTTTTCCGAGGAGTGGACTTCCAAGGTTTGAACTCATTGCTTCGCCAGTGGGGGGGGGAATGACAATCACAGTCCCATTCGTATGAGCCACCAGGTAATGGAAGCCCCACTTCGCTGGTCGAGGGAAAATGAGTCTGTTTAGTCCACAACACTAGCCCCGCATGTCAGCGGGTAGACGTCATTCTGCCTGCTGAGATGTTATAACAAATATCCAAATGTTTCCTCCTTTTGTATATATTCTGTGGGGACAAGGTTTTCCGACTTTTGGGAGGCCCTATTTGTTTTGTGTCCCTTCGCCTCTTTTACTCGTTTGTGTTCCTTTCTGGCATCGTCTCCCTAATTCACCACTGACCTAGATCTCTATGGGGCCTCGACGCGCTCCTAAGATGAAGCCGGTTTTGAGTAGGGAGGATGCTGCGGGATTATCCCCCGTTTTAGGACGATCGACCTTGAGCTCTGCCGACCTCGACATATTAGCGGGGGATTTCGGGGTGATGCGCCCTTCCATGCGTCTTCCTGGTGATGAGGAGACCTCTCGGCCCCAAGCGAATGAAGCCGTGGTATTTGCGGCGTTCCTTGAAGCGGGTCTTCGTTTTCCGTCTGCCCCTCTGTTGGCATCAGTGCTCCGGGCTTTCCAAGCGGAGCTTTCGCAACTTACCCCCAATGCTATTGTGCGATTGGCGGTACTGGAATGGGCATTCCGTCCGGCCGGGATCAAATTGACGGGGCGCTTGTTTTCTCTCATAGAAGATGCATTTTGGCAGCCAAAACAACAGAAGACTGGGAGCGAAGGTCGCAGGTCATGTTTTGGTTCTCTGAATTTTCAGACGAAGAGGTCCCTTGTAAAAGAAATCCCAGTAGCGGCTGCCAAGGGGAAATGGGATTCGGGTTGGATGTCGCGATGGTATTATCAAGTCCTCGAGGGTCCAGACTCTCCCCTTCATACTTCGATGGGTCCAGTTCGTGCAATTCGGTCCCCTAATTGGAGCGCCACTGAGGAAGAAATTAGGTGTCTTGATTATTTGAAGGCTCTTCGCGGTCAGAGTACGATGCGGGACTTGGTTGAGGAATATTGTTTGTGCCGTATCGACCCCTTAGCCAGGAACTCCGCCGTTATTCTGGAGTGATCATCGGGGGGCACGGTATCCGTGGTTCGACCTGAGGGGATACAGGATCTGGGGCGCGGGGCAGCCGAAAAGTTGGCTCGCAGGCTTCTAGGTCCTTGCCAGGCAGTTGAGTACGAGGCCGCTATGAGTGCTATTGGAGCCACACGATGTTCTAGTTTTACTGATTGGTGGCGCCGAGCGGTCCCTCATCCTAGAGGGTCAATCGGTTCTCCTCGTCCGACTAAACGGGCGAGGTTGGCTCGTGCGGCTCTGCCCCAGATTGCAGCTACTTCTGGCGGGAGCGAGGATCTGGGAGATGACGACGACGAGGATGGGGATTGGGATGAGGAGGAGTCCAGCGACGAAGGTGATTCTTCCAGCTCCATTGCGGCTACATCTCTCCTGCCGCCACCCCTTTCTGGTCCAGCTAACGTTGAGGGGTCTTCTAAAGCGCTACCCTCAGCTATCGCAGATGAGCCCTCAGGTATGCCTATTGTTCTCGAGGCGGGTCTTCCCGAGGCTACTTCAGTCCCAGTTGTCACGGAGGTGGTTCCTTCGGCTCCTATATTTGATTCCTCCGTAGACACGCGTGTTGGCGGGGGGCAATCCCCCGGGTATTCGTTTTTAGTGATTCCCGGAGTGGAGACTATTGATTTGGGCGATGGAGATGACGATGATTCTCCGGCTTCGGATGGCGCGCAGGAGCAGCTTGAAGGTATGGCCGGCCCTGTGGTAGGGGAGACTCGTGGTCTTCGACTAAACGTTTCCACTCCTGATACCCCCACCGGGGTAGAAGGTCATACTCCTGACACCTTTCCTGCCAGCTCGTTAGGGTGTGATGTCCTTTCAGGTTTTGACGAAGTCGATGCAGGAGGTGATAATGCGGAGGCGGCGGAAGCATTAAAACCATTGGAGCAGGTCCAAACTGGAACGTCTGCCGCTCCTCCGCCTGTCGCGGAGGAGGAGAATCGGGGGCCTCCGGTTCTTACTCCTCAAGGTGACTCCCTTTCGGGCGGAGGAGTTTTACCTTCGGACCAGCAGACCCCCGCGGGTGGAGCTGGTTCCTCTTTTGTCCGGTTTGATTTATCAGATTTTTCGGCTTCAGATTTTGAGAGGGGGTCGCTACAGCCCCGACTTTAAGGAAAATGCGCGCAGCCTTTTCTCCCTATAGCAAATCTATGGCTCTATTCGAGGGAGTTAATGACCTTTCTCTTTGTGAGATCGCCATGGATCATCATTTGAAGGTATTTTCCCTTTTGAGCTTATATTACTGATCCCTTTGTCTTTCAACATTTTTCTTCTTCATTTCTAGGGGGTTGTCGTTGCTTCGGAATTGTCGCGCCGTTTTCTGGCGTATTTTGACAAGTTCAACAAGGGGGTCCAGGATTGTGATGCGGCGAAGGAACGGGTGGCGGAATTGGAAGCAGAGAAAACTAATCTTTCAGAGGCGCTCCGAGACTCCAAGGAATCATTGGCTAAGGTACAGGCCGAAGCATCTCAGAGTCAAGATTTAGCAGCAAAAAATGCAGAGCTTGAGGGGGTAGTTTCCTTGATGCGGGATCGTCTTGCCGAAGAGGAGCGGGCTCGCATGGCAGCGGAGCAAAATGAGAAGAAGAAGGATGACCGGATAGAGGAATTGAAGAGCCTGTTGGCGGTTGCAGAGGAGGGTAAGAACATATTGAAGAAGCAAGCGGAAGAATTCCCTTCTCAAATTGCGACGGCGCGGAACGAGGTTCAAGCGCATCTTCGTAACGCTCAACGAGCGGAGGAGCGCTACGAAACGGTCCGGAAGGAGTTAGAATCCATTGTCTATGGGGTTCATGGAGCTACGGAGGCCTTTCTGCAACAGCTCCCCCGGTTCGGCATTGATGCGGCCCCGAGCCGTATCCCTTCATCCAGCTTGGAAGCTGTCTCCTTTCTTGAGAAATCGACTAAGATATTTGGGGATTCGGCGCTGACTTTCGGTGATTACTGCGCGAAACTGGGTTCCGTCAAAACTGCTCAATTGTTGGAAGCAAAGGGATGTACACACATTCGCGAGCACTTCAGTTTTTCTTCTGCTGCTCCGTCGCTACCAGGGTTCGGAGATATTCCTTCGTCTGTGAAGCCTTCCTCCGCCGCATCCCGACTATCATCAAGCTTTATGTCGGATTTCTAGAAGCAACACGGTGAATCTACTGCGAGGGAGTCAGTACGTCGAGCTCGTGCCGTAATGCGTGACTCGGCGAAGGGCAAAGAGAAGCCGCCTCCTTCTTAGCTCGTATATTCTTGTATAATGGAATCCTTATGAACACCTAAATCAGATTATCTATTTTGCTGAATGCGTATGCACATTCGTTCGCTTTACGTGTCTTTTCGCCTGAAGAATGTTCAGGTGCTCCCGCCAGGGACCAGATTATCAGTGACGAGTATTGGGGGAATTACGGATCCAATTAACTTCTCGGGGGACGTGGGGACGCCTTGGCTTCCCGCGTCCATATTTAACCCAGGCCCTTCGCCTTCCTTGCTCTGGCCGACATTGTTGGTTATTCTCCAACTCTATCTTCTCTTATTATTATTTCTTTTTCAATGGCCGACATCCCCTGGGGCTTCCTGGAGGAAGACCTCATTTTCGCCGACCTCGGTGAGGAGACACCGGTGGGGGAGGTCCCACCACTGCTGGGAGAGGAGGAAGCCCCTGTCTTGGTCTATGACTTCCCGGATGAAGCCCCTGCTCTCGAAGAGCCTCCGGCCCCTGGCGATTATGAGGCCTTCATCGAGGAGCTATGGGCGGACTTCGACATGATCATGGCCGAGGAAGAAGCGCTTGCCCGTGATCTCGCCAACCTTGACATGTTGATCGGGATGGTGCCGAGATTGCTGGAAGTCCAGGATGCTCTTGCGGAGGCTGTGGCACGTGCACATCGTGTTTAAATTCATTTTAGTACGTATAGAAGCTTTTGTTAGATTATTATATTATGTATGACTGGGATGGCATTATGTGGCCCTCCGCTGTGGGTTTCTACCGACGTTTATTTTTCATCCTGTTTTCTTAAATTCTGTTTGGTCATGCGTTCTTAGCCCCGTACTGAATTTCGATCAGCAACGTGAAACAGTCCTGGATCCTGATCCTTCACTCAGCCCGGTACCAGGTTAGAGTATGTGGACAGATGTGGTCTCATAACGCGCGAGTACCTTCTCCTTCACAACCAAAGGGAGCATAGGATATTGGCCCGGTTGTGTGTTCTCAACTTTCCAGATGACGCAACGCAGTGTGTTATCGGCGCTGGGGGGGGTAACTGAGGTTTTTTTTTAGCTTCCATAGGTTCCTTGCTAAATCCTACGCGGAGCGGAGCCCCTATTCTTCGGAGCGAAGGAGAGGGTCGGGGGCGTCAGCCCGACCAAGCATCCGCAAACTCCTACCCTGAGCGAAGCTTCGGGTCTCCGGAGCGATGGATGGGTGGGACGTTAGCCCGACCATGCATCCGCGAACTCCTACCCGGGACGAGGCAACGGGTCTCCGGAGCGAGGGATGGGTGGGACGTTAGCCCGACCAAGCATCCCGCTAAGTCCTACCCGGAGCGAAGCCTCGGGTCTCCGGAGCGAGGGATGGGTGGGACGTTAGCCCGACCAAGCATCCACGAACTCCTACCCGGCACGAGGCAACGGGTCTCCGGAGCGAGGGAAGGGTGGGACGTTAGCCCAACCAAGCATCCACGAACTCCTACCAGGCACGAAACTACGGGTCTCCGGAGCGAGGGATGGGTGGGACGTTTGCCCGACCAAGCATCCGCGAACTCCTACCCGGCACGAGGCAACGGGTCTCCGGAGCGAGGGATGGGTGGGACGTTTGCCCGACCAAGCATCCGCGAACTCCTACCCGGCACGAGGCAACGGGTCTCCGGAGCGAGGGATGGGTGGGACGTTAGCCCGACCAAGCATCCGCGAACTCCTACCCGGCACGAGGCAACGGGTCTCCGGAGCGAGGGATGGGTGGGACGTTAGCCCGACCAAGCATACGCGAACTCCTACCCGGCACGAGGCAACGGGTCTCCGGAGCGAGGGATAGGTGGGACGTTAGACCGACCAAGCATCCGCGAACTCCTACCCGGCACGAGGCTACGGGTCTCCGGAGCGAGGGATGGGTGGGACGTTGGCCCGACCAAGCATCCGCGAACTCCTACCCGGCACGAGGCTACGGGTCTTCGGAGCGAGGGATGGGTGGGACGTTGGCCCGACCAAGCATCCGCGAACTCCTCCCCCGCACGAGGCTACGGGTCTCTGGAGCGAGGGATGGGTGGGACGTTAGCCCGACCAAGCATCCGCGAACTCCTACCCGGCACGAGGCTACGGGTCTCCGGAGCGAGGGATGGGTGGGACGTTAGCCCGACCAAGCATCCGCGAACTCCTACCCGGCACGAGGCTACGGGTCTCCGGAGCGAGGGATGGGTGGGACGTTAGCCCGACAAAGCATCCACGAACTCCTACCCGGCACGAGGCTACGGGTCTCCGGAGCGAGGGATGGGTTGGACGTTAGCCCGACCAAGTATCCACGAACTCCTACCCGGCACGAGGCTACGGGTCTCCGGAGCGAGGGATGGGTGGGACGTTAGCCCGACCAAGCATCCGCGAACTCCTACCCGGCACTTGGCAACGGGTCTCCGGAGCTAGGGATGGGTGGGACGTTAGCCCGACCAAGCATCCCGCTAAGTCCTACGCGGAGCGAAGCCACGGACCTTCGGCTCAAACTCTGGGGAATGCAAAATGACCTCCATTCGCAACAACTTCTTACTATTTCATTGATAAGGTCCGGTACATTTTTTGCCTTCGTATCTTATCATCTACGGGTAAAATTTCTTGAGTGCGTCGGTATTCCATGTCCTTGGTTTCTCCTCGCCATCTGGAGTGATGAGCTTATGCGCTCCCTTCGCCGTTGACTCTCTGACAATGTATGGTCCTTCCCACGTTGTTTCTAGCTTCGCGAAGGCCGGAGCAGCCCTCTTGAGCACCATGTCCCCAGGATATAGCCCGCGTTTCTTCACCTTCTTGCTGAAGCTTCGAGTTGAGGCCCTTGCATAGGCTTTCATGGTCTTCAAGGCTTGGAGTTTTTGTTATTCCTCTAGATCACGCGTGATGTCGACTTCCTCGTAGTTCAGAGTTTTGATCACTCGCAAGGATTTTGCACGGATTTCTGCAGGTGAGACGGCCTCTTCCCCGAAAAGGAGCCGGAACAAAGAGAATCCGGTTGCTCGAGGCTGAGGTACGGGTTGCCCATAAAACGTGGTCAAGTTCATCGAGCCAGAGCCCCTTTTTAGAGTCGTACAGCCTTTTTTTGATGCCATCAAGGAGCAACCCGTTCGCTCGTTCCACCGCCCCGTTTGACTGAGGGTGACCTTCCGAGGCGAAGCAGATGTTCGTCCCGATATTGTCACAATAATCGCGAAATTTTCTGGAGTCAAATTGGGATCCATTGTCGGTCACGATCTGGAAAGGGACCCCATATCTACAAATGATTGTTTTCCATGGAAACTTGATGGCAGCATCAGCGGTTATCTTTGCCACCGGCTCCGCCTCGATCCAGCGGGAGAAGTAGTCGATGGCGACAATTACGAACTGAAGATTTGCCCGGGCTTTAGGAAGCGCTCCAACAATATCCATCCCCCACTTGGCGAAGGGCCAGACCGGGGGCACCACATGCAGCTCGTTGGGCGGGGCCCTTTTTTGCTTGGTCATCCACTAGCACGCGTGGCAGTGCCGAACCATCCGTTCGGCGTCTTGTAATGCCGTGGGCCAGTAAAGTCCCATTCGGAATACTTTCCTTATAAGATTCCTGGGGGCCTGGTGTGCTCCGCAATCTCCCTAGTGGGCTTCACGCAGAGCCTGCATTCCTTCTTCTCGTGAAATGCAGCGGAGCCATGGAGCGCAGAGGCCGCTACGGAATAGAAACCCATCAATGATGGCGTATTTCTTCGCTCGCCTTTCGAGGCGCTTCGCTTGTGCTTCATCATCTGGTAAAATTCCCTCTAGGAGATAGTTGTGCATCTCACTCCTCCAGTCCTCGCTGGTTGCTCGAGCAATGAGATTTATCTGGGAGGGAATGGAGGCGGCGCGAAGTATCTCAAAGAATACTGTCGAATGTAGACCCCCTCCAGTGGCGGCGGCCTTCGCCAGCTCGTCGGCTCGTTCGTTCTGGGATCTGGGTATTGCATTAATGGTGAACCCGATGAAGCCTTTCTCCATCGTCCGGACCGCTTCGACGTACTTCTGGAGCTGTTCATCCTTTACTTGATATTCTTTGGAGATATGTCCCTGAATAAGCTTCGAATCGGTGTATAAGATAGCTCTTCTCGCCCCCATGGTTTTTGCTTTCCTGAGGCCCAGCAAGAGCGCTTCGTATTCGACGATATTATTGGTCGAGGGAAATTCCAGCCTTGCTGCGAACTCAACCTTTTCACCAGTAGGTGTCATTATCACTGCCGCTATCCCCGCTCCGCTTGGTCCCCACGACCTGTCAGAATTGATGGACCATACAGTTAGAGCCTCGTTATCTTCAGATGCTGGAGAGGTCCATTCCACCATAAAATCGGCGAGGGCTTGGCTCTTGATAGCAGTGCGAGGCATTATAGTTAGCTCGAAGGGGGCTAGCTCGACCGCCCACTTGCTGATGCGGCCAGTGCTTTCCTTGTTGGATAACATAGACCCAAGAGGGTACGTAGTTGGTACTTTGATGTGGTTGTCCTGAAAATAATGTCGGAGCTTTCGGGAGGCCATTAACAGAGCGTATACCAACTTTTCCACTTCCGAGTATCGTAGCTTCGCTCCTTGGAGAGCTTCAGAAACGAAGTAAATCGGATGTTGTTTAACGCCTTGGGGTCGTACTAGTACAACACTGACGGCCGAGGGGCTAGCTACTAGGTATAGCAGAAGCTCCTCACCTTGCTTCGGACTTTGCAGAACAGGGATCTCCATAAGGCTTTGCTTCAGATCGTCGAAGGCACGTTGGCACTCCTTTGTCCAGACGAAAACATCATTTGAGCGTAAGGCTTTAAAGACCGGCAAACTTCGCTCTGCGGATTTTGGCAGGAATCGACTAAGCGCTGCTATCCGCCCTGCCAGCCGTTGTACTTCTTTTAGATTTCTTGGTGGAGCCATGTCTTGGATAGCTCTTATCTTTTCCGGATTCGCCTCTATGCCTCGTTGGGAGACCAGGAAGCCTAGCAGCTTCCCCGCGCTTACACCGAAGATGCATTTGGATGGGTTGAGCTTCACTTTCCCCTTTATCAAGTTCTCGAAGGTTTCCCGAAGGTCCCCGACATGGTCTTCTTTCTTTTCGCTTTTGACAATGATATCATCGACATAGGCTTCCACGTTTCTTCCTAATTGGCCGGCGAAGATCTTCGTGATGAGCCGCGCGAATGTAGCGCCCGCGTTTTTGAGCCCGAAGGGCATCCGCACGAAGCAATAGGTACCGAAGGGAGTAACAAACGCCGTTTTGTCTTCGTCTTCTTTTTGCATGTATACCTGGTGGTAGCCAGAGTATGCGTCGAGGAAGCTCATCCTTTCTGACCCGGAGGTAGAGTCGACAAGTTGGTCAATGCGGGGCAGGGGGAAGTCATCTTTTGGGCATGCTTTGTTTAAGTCAGTAAAGTCGATGCACATCCTCCATGCCCCGCTAGCCTTCTTGACTAGGACAATGTTGGTCAACCACTCCGTGTGTCGGGCTTCGCGGATGATCCCCGCGTGAAGCAGTTTGGTCACCTCCGTCTTAGCGGCTTCTTGTCTTTCTACCGTGAATTTTCTTAGTTTTTGCTTCTTAGGCTTCGCATCTGGGCTAATAGCGAGGACATGTTCGATGGTTTCCCTTGGGACTCCAGGAAGGTCTTCAGGTCCCCAGGCGAACACGGTTTCATATTCTTGGAGGAGCAGCATCATACGATTCTCCTCCTCGAGGGGCGGCATAGTGCCGAGGATCACTGCCTTACTACCTCCTGGCCTGAGCAATACTCGTTGGGTTTCTCCCTGAGGTTGTGGTTTAGGGAGCTACCGATTGCGATTCGTGGGTACAACGGGGTCCAACTCCGTGGTGCAGACATGCTTGACCTGGGGTGGGTTTTCCATGTCTATCTTCCTTGCCAGGGCTTGATCTCCTCGCATCGTGACGACACCATCTGCGGAGGGAATCTTCATACATAAGAACCCGTGTTGAATTATGGCCCCCATGGTCATCAACGAGCCCCTGCCCAGGATCGCATTGTATTGAAACGGCAGGTCCACCACGTCGAATGTTACATGACTCGTGACTCTAGCTTGTGGCGTTGCGAATGTGACTTCTAGCTCCAATTGCCCCAGGGTGTTGACCATGCTTCCTCCGAAACCCATCAGTGGCACCTTTGATTTTTTCAATCGGTCTTGTGGAATCATCATTTGCCGGAAAGCCTTCATGGATAGTATGTCCGCTGCACTTCCCCCATCTATCAATACGCGACGTACTTCACAATCGGCGATTATAGCGGTTACTACTAAGGAATCTTGATGCGGGAAGTGTACCCCCGTGGCATCCTCTTGTGTAAAGGTGATTGGCTCAAACTTTACAGGAGGAGGGGTAGTGGGGTTAATCGCAATGTGGTTAATTTGCCGGGCATAAGCCTTCCTCTGCCTTTTCGACGGGAGATGCGACGAGGAGCCCCCCGCAATGACGTTGATGATGCGACGGAGATGATTTACTCCCACCCGCGGGGGGGATGTTGTCGTTCAACCGAGGATGCTTCCGGCGGTGTAGGGTGCGTCCCAATTTCTCTTTGTTTGGCCTCGAATCGCCGATATCCATTAATCACTTTGCACTGGGTAGTGCTATGGGTGATATTTTCTCCATGATATTCACAAAAGTACCGCCGGGGTTCTGTCCCTTCCCTTTTGTTAACTCAACTTCCTTCATCTTGCCTTCCTCGGCTTGGGGGTGGTCCTCGTCTCTGTTGCTCCGCTCGTCTGTCGCCCATGACTTGCCGATTGCTTGGTTCGTCAATGTGATGAATTCTCCTCCTTTCATCTCTTCTTCCGGGCTCTGGGTATCGTTCCTTCGTTCTAGTGTTGGGTGGGGGATCTTTCCCTCGCCCTCTCTTGCATGGGATGAATTCTTGGTTCTCTTGCTGGGGCCTGTCTTCCCTTCGGAGGTTGTCTTCCTCCGCTCGCGCATATTCCCTCATCTTCGCAAAGAGTTCTTCCACCGTACGTACCTCTTTACGAGCAAGCCTTTCTGCCAACGGTCCCCTGCGCAGGCCACAGCGTGCCGCGTTGATGATAGTGGTATCGCTAACCCCTCGTATTTGGCATTTAACCCAGGAGAAGCGCTGAAAATAACTCTTAAGGGTTTCTCCTTCGCGTTGCCTGACTGCAAATAGGTCACTTTCCTCTTTCATTCCATCGAAGTTGCCCTGGAAATTGCCTTCAAGCTTGCGGCGGAGTTGCGACCAACAGGTGATCGACCGGGGCTCCAGCGAAGAGTACCAGGACAGGGCTATACCTTCAAGTGCCAGAAGGAGCCCCTTCGCCTTGATATCATCATCTCCTCCCGCGGCTTCAATCGCCGTGTCGTAAACGCGGAGGAACTCCCTTGGGTCTGTCCGACCATCATACGGCTTAATGGTGGGAAATTTGAAGCTTCCCGGGGAGGGCCATTTTTTGGCCCGTAGACGGGTGGTGAGGGGGTTTGGATCGTTGTACTCCCTGTGTACCGTCGCAATTGCTGGGGATAGCACCTCGCGACTTGGGCTTTCGTCTTGTGACTCGTACTGCTCCCCATCTTACCGTCTTTGCAGGCGCTTCAACTCTGTCATGAGTTGCTCGTTAGCTTCCATCAGCGCCCGCACGTTGGGGTCAAGCTCCCCCTGAGTCCTGGTCCCTTCTCCAAGGACCTCTTCGTTCCCATGGGTCTCTTGGCGACGGGTCGGATATGTAGACGCTTCTGCCACATCTCCTCCTGGTGTCGAGACCGTTCGGCCTATCGCTGGAGGCCGTCGTTTGGGGGCTCGCTTGCGCACGGCTACCGGGGTCTGTGGAGGTAAAGTTCCCACCACATTTTGGGCTTCTGTTGTGGCTGGCAGCCACGTCTCATCATCCAGAGGTCGAGGTGGGTCTCCAGATTGGCTCCTCGCACGCCGTCTTGATTCTTCTGCTCCTACCGTCGCCGCCGCCCCCTTGGATACTGTCTCCTTTCCCTTCTTTGGTGGCATGGCTACAGAAAACTTACCCTTAGTCTTGATCGGCGGGCGGTGGTTTCACCTTGCGGTTAGGGTTCCCCACGGACGGCGCCAGTGTGGCGGTGTTAAGCCACCGAGTCTCTCTCTTCTTTCTTCGTGGGATTTTTTTTCTTGTTCTTCAGGGGACCTGCCCTTCCTCCTCTCTTTTCTTCCCTTTATAGGGCAGGCTTGGGGACATGCATGTATTGGTCGGCCCTCTTTTTCCTTCCTGTTTCTTGCCAAGGGCTATCTTGACTTTTCATTAAGTCATTTCGGTCGTATATCGCGTTTTTACCCTCTATTCGCACACCTTTTGTAGGGGTTCGACGGGGATTTCACTTAGGCTGGGGTCCCAGATTAGCCTGACACGTCCTTGCGTGCTCAGGAGGGGTTGTTGGGGGTGTCAGACCTTGGTAGTTTGTGCCATGTTTGCACGGGTAGGAGATGTAGCCGAAGGGAGTTTCCTCCGTCTTTCTCCTTCGCTACGGAGGGAAGCTTCTCCTCATCGCGGAGGGGTGTGGTCTCTGTTCTTTTTTTACCTTTTTCCGAGGAGTGGACTTCCAAGGTTTGAACTCATTGCTTCGCCAATGGGGGGGGAATGACAATCACAGTCCCATTCGTATGAGCCGCCAGGTAATGGAAGCCCCGCTTCGTTGGTCGAGGGAAAATGAGTCTGTTTAGTCCACAACACATAGTAAGGCGAGGAGTTTAGCATCTTGATACCTAAGCTTTTCGCAAACTCTTGGAATTCCTTCGACATGAACACCATTCCTTGGTCGGTCGTGATTGTTTGGGGAATCCCGAACCGGTGGACAATGTGTTCATTGAT
Source organism: Rhipidocladum racemiflorum (assembly GCA_036346355.1). NCBI lineage: Eukaryota > Viridiplantae > Streptophyta > Magnoliopsida > Poales > Poaceae > Rhipidocladum > Rhipidocladum racemiflorum. The sequence continues at coordinate 57,023,832 of CM070575.1, forward strand.
GAAGCCGATCAGTTCTGTGCTGGTGACCTTTTTGAGTGGTACGGCTTCTACCCATTTTTAGAAGTAATCGGTTGCCGCTAGAATAAATTTATGTCCTTTGCTGGATGATGGGAATATCTGGCCGATTATATCTATGCCCCATCCTCTGAATGGCCATGGTTTGATGATCGGGTATAAAGCTGATGCTGGTGCTGACTGTATGTTACCAAACTTTTGACATGTTTGGCATACTTTGTAATACTTGAAGCAGTTTTCTAACATTGTCGGCCAAAAATATCCTGTTCGTCTTAGTATCCACTTCATTTTATGGGCCGATTGATGCGATCCACAAATCGCCTCATGGACCTCTCCCATTGCTACTTTGGCTTCCTCTATCCCCAAGCATCTTAGCAACAAACCTTCCATGGTTCGAAAGTATAATACGTCTTCCAGTAAAACGTATTTGAGTGCTTTTCGCCTGACTTTTTGCTCGGTCAGCTTAGATGGATCTAATAAATAATCCCTTATTTCTGTTCTCCAGTCGGCAGGATGGACACACATGATCGGCCAATTGTTTAGCTCGATTGACTCCTGTCGGCCTTTTCCTCTATAACCTGATGCACATTGTGCCAACAAGTTTTCCTTGTCATTGACTTCTCTGGGGATATGTTTTATAGAGAACGTTGTGAATGTCTCAATAATTTGGAGGCATTGATGCAAGTATTGAGCCAGCGTGTTGTCATTACATCGGTATTCCCCTTTGACATGCTGCACAATTAACATTGAGTCCCCGAAGGCTTCAGCGTCTTTTACCCCAATGCTGTCCAACAACTGCAGCCCTCTTAGCAGTGCTTCATACTCTGCTTGATTGTTAGAACATCGGATATTTAGCTGATACATGAATTCAAAGTCTCGTTTCTTTGGCGAGACTAGGACTATACCGATGCCTTCACCTTCTTGGCAAATGGATCCGTCAAAGTACAATTACCAAGGAGTCACATCGGCTGCCCCAGTTAATGTAGCATTTCCTGTAATGAAATCGGCTATGACTTGTCCTTTCACAGACTTAGCCAATTTGTATATCAAGTCGAACTCGGTTAAAGCATACGCCCATTTACCAAGTCGACCTCGCAAAATCGGTGCGGATAATATGTATTTAATTACATCGGTTTTGCAGGCTATAACGCATTTTGATGTCAAAATATAGTGCCTTAACTTGGTGCAAGCAAAGTACAAAGACAAACATAATTTTTCCACTGGGGAATACCTGGTTTTTGTGTCCAAAAGACGTCGGCTTAAGTAAAATATGGCTTGTTCCTTTCCACCGGCTTCTTGTGTCATCACTGCCCCTATCGTATCCCCTTCAGCTGATATATATAATTTGAAAGGTATGCCATTCTTTGGTGCGACCAATACTGGGGGATTCATCAGGTAACTTTTCACATCATCGAAGGCTCTTTGTTGATCGGCTCCCCATTCAAACTCTTGGTCATCTTTTATTTTCAACAGTGGGGCAAAGGCACGAATACGTCCGGACAGGTTTGAAATAAAGCGTCGCAAGTAATTGATTTTGCCTATCAATATTTGCAACTCTTTTTTATTCGTCAGCGGTTTGGTATCGGCTATAGCCTTCACTTTTGCTTGGTTTACTTCAATCCCTTTTTCATGCACAGTAAACCCAAGAAATTGCCCAGCTGATACTCCAAAAGCGCATTTGAGCGGATTCATTTTTAATCCGTGTGCCTTTGTGTTTTCGAAAATCTTTTCCAAATCGGCTAAGTGTTGCCAATCTTCTTTGGATTTCACTACCATGTCGTCAATGTAGATTTCCACAGTATGGCCGATCAAATTATGGAAAATATGGTTCATAGCGCGTTGATAAGTGGCGTCGGCATTTTTTAAACCGAATGTCATGACAGTCCATTCGTATAGCCCTAAAGCCCCTAGGCATCTGAAGGCTGTTTTGGGTATATCGGCTTCTGCCATGAATATTTGATTATATCCGGCATTTCCATCCAAAAAACTTATGATTTTGTTTCCAGATGCAGCATCGATGAGCATATCGGCTATGGGCATCGGATATTCATCTTTCGGTGTGGCTTTGTTTAAATCTCTAAAATTGACACACACCCGAGGCTTGCCGTTCTTCTTTTTTACGGGGACGATATTTGAAACCCACTCAGCATATCGGCAAGGCCTGATAAACTTGGCCTCAAGTAACCGTCCTACCTCTTCTTTTATGGCATCGTATAGTGTAGGGTTAAACTGCCTCGGGTACTGTTTGAATGGCCGATACCCGGTTTTTATAGGTAGCTGATGTTCGACAAGTTGTCGGCTTAAACCTGGCATTTCATAGTATTCCCATGCAAAGCAATATCTATATTTTCTTAATATCTCGACCAATTTTGCTTTGTAGTTGGGCTCTAATCTAGCACTTACAAACGTTGGTCTTTTCCTATCACCTTCTCCGATGTTGACCTCCTCGAGCAAGTCGGCAGAGGTAAAGCCTTGCCCTCGTCTCTCTTCTTCGAAATCTTCAATGGCCTCCTCGTACTCCCCTTGCCGATAGCTCTTTGCCTTTTCTTGTAACTTTATTATTGTTTTGGGCTCCATCTTCTTACTACTTCGCTTGTCCAATCAAACTTGTTAGGTTTGACACTGATCGGCTTGAATCCTGATTTCTCGATGCAAATGACATCACAATCGTTTAATACCTTTCCTGATATGCGCTCGGCCTCTTCATGTGGCCAGTTAGTATCAGGGCTGGCCATGGCAATATGAGCCGATGTATCAGCAGGTATGACTTCAACCGTATCCCCGTTCCATTGTACTAGTTTCTGATGCATAGTCGATGGTATGCAGCAATTGGCGTGGATCCAGTCCCGTCCGAGGAGCACACTGTAATTGCCCTTTGCTTCGATCACAAAAAACGCAGTTGGCAAAGTTTTACTGCCGACTGTTAATTCTGATATCATTACCCCTTTCGCTTCGGTGGGATCCCTCGTGAAGTCGTTTAACACCATGTTTGTCTTAATCAAATCTTCATCGGCTTTGCCCAATTTCTTAAAAGTGCTAAAAGGCATAAGATTGACTGTCGCTCTGCCATCAACTAACATCCGTGATATTGGTCGGCCATTGATATGCCCTTTGAGATACAATGGCTTTAGATGTCGATGCATGTCTTGTGGTTTTTCGAATACGGCATCTGGTGCACCGAGGCACAATTGGGCGAATACTTCTTCAGCCGATCCTTCCTCTGTTTTGAACTCTGCTGGTAAAGTAAACACCATATTTATATCCATTGGCGGTGTATCGTCTCGGATCATCGGAGACCCGGATTCAACCGATTGATCTGAATCACTGTCGGCTTGCTCCTTTCTCCTCCATTCTTGTTTCCCAATCGGTGCAGGCCTCAACTTATTGAATACCCGATCTCGTTCTCTTTCCTTTTTGGTTTCCCTTTCTTCTTGTGTCTTTAGTCATTGAAGCCTTCTACGCTGTGATTTGCTCAGACTCGAAGGACACCACCTTGGTTTAGGTTCTATCGGCTTTCTAATTTTTCCGGCCAGATTACTATCCTCACTGTCGGATTCTATCCTGGTCCTGTCGTTGGAAGTCGATATTTCTTGAGTTTGGGGGTCTCGCCCTGTTCTGGTATCGACAATCTTTCGTGGACCGGCCTTTTGTTCTTTGTACCTAGCCGATCGTGTATTGGCCTTGATAATCTATCTTTAGCCGATTGGTTCGGCCGATATCTCATTGAGTGCTGCATGGGGCATGATAGCACTGGAGGCAAGGCCATTCCTCTACTCCAACAAAACTGCCAAAAGGGACACTGCCGATGTTCTTCTTCTTCAGTTCTTGGCCAATAGAGTGCGTTTGGCCGAGAGTATTCGTCTGCCGGATGAGTACTTGGCCTGTTGGAGTGCCTTAGTTGACGGGAGTTTTGTCTGCGGCTTATCCTTTCATACTTTTCCAGCAGTTGCGAGAAGGTTGGCTTTGGTTTGAAGCTGGTCTTCCTTGGGACTTTCTCCGCCTTGTACCATCTACCGACTTCCAAATTTCCCTTTGGTTTTACTGTCCTTGAGTTTTGCCCATTTCTATCGGCCTCTATCTGTATTGAGCCGATGGTGATTTGAACTATTTCGTCCCCTTTTGATCGTATTTCAACCTTCTTAGTCGGCTTGATGTCCTCTTCCATTGGTTCCTTTCCTTTCCGTGAACACTGGACCATGTTGATCTGGAAGGGATTCGCGTCTATCTGCATAGCCGATTCTTCTGCAAACTTCAATCGTCCATTGGTGATAACCGATTGAATCTGCTGTCGAAAAATATTACAATCGTTAGTGTTATGTGAAAATGAATGGTGCCATTTACAATACCTTCGCTTTTTAATTTCTTCGGCCGATGGAATAACGTGTCCTTCTGGTAGTTTTATGAGTTTTTCTTGCAGCAATAAATCAAATATCTTGTCACACTTCGACACGTCGTATGAATACTTGACTTCTGTCTTATTTTTCATCGGCTTTAGTAAAGAGCACACGAGCGACTTTTTGGAACCCTTAGTCCACTCGGCTATATTTATTTCTACTTAGTCGTCCTCAGAAGTGTCACTTGAATTATATTCCACCATGTTTACCTTAGCCCTTTCGTTGCCATTTGATCTAAATTTATCCTTGAATCCCTTGTTCTCTGCATATCGGCTTTCATGTGCCGATACGCGATGGAGTAAGTAGCCTAGGTCAGGGAATTCTTGTCCTGCCAGTTTCTCCTTTAATGGCGAGATTAGCCCTTGAAACGCTAAATCGGCTAATTGATCATCAGGCAACGTTACGCTAAAGTATCTGTTCTGTATGCCTCTAAATCTCCTAATGTAATCGGAAACTGATTCTCCATACTTCTGTCGGACTGAGCTAAGATCAGAGATTCTAAGCTCCATGGTTCCCGAAAAGAAGTATTCATGAAATCGGCTTTCCAAATCGTTCCAGATATGGACCGAATTCGGAGGTAAATTGGTAAACCAAGTGAATGCTGCACCGGACAGTGATAAAGGAAATAGCCTAATTTTTAATCCGTCAGACTGTGCAGCTTCCCCACACTGAGCCATAAATCGCCCGATATGTTCGATAGTGGTGACGGAGTCATCACCTGAAAATTTGGCGAAGTCCGGTATCCTGTAGTTGTGCGGATATGGCATACGATCTATTTAATCGGGATATGGTTTCCTATAGCCGATTACCCTTCCTTTAGGCTGCAAGCCAAATTGTTCCCTTAATACGTTATCAATTTGTTCCGCCCAATTGATATTGTCGGCTTGTGGTACAGCCTGACATTGCCAATTTTCATTGTTTACACCCTGCCCCCCGAGTGCAAACTCGGGTCGTTGTCCAAACCGTGTCATAGGGGGTCTTGGTACTTGATCATAATCGTGGTTTCTAAAGACCAACGTATCGGGTATGGGTGCAAGAGATTCAATGTATGGCGCTACCCTATATGGTGCTTGGTTTCTTGTCGCAATTCCTTGCGATTGTGGAACATGATCTGTTTCGATCGGCCGTGAAGCCGATAGACCGACGCCACTTGCAGAGGGCCCATTTGATGGGCTTGGTATACTCATTTTTGCCCCATCTGTATGCCCATGATAGTGCGCCACTCCACCTTTCTGCGAACTAGGTTTTAATACAGTAGGCTGAATCGGCATCATGATAGGTGTTGGGGCCGATACATTTACTGTATTGGTATTTGGCGTTATGGAGTATACTGGGTATGTAGGAAGGGTTTGTAATGGATCTAGCAGGCTCCCGGACACAGCCAATTCCTGGGCAATTGTTTTGACACTATTTTCTATCATCGGCTTTAACGTAGACACTAGAGCCGATGACTGATTAATTAGTGCATGGTGCACAGATTGCTCAATCATATTTGATAGATCAGCTTGAGCATGAGCATATCGGCTTACCGGGTCAGATGGTGAATCGCCGATAGGGTTGATTGTTGGAAGTGCAGCTTTTTGAGTAACGCCCCGTCATGTTTTCTGGAAACACTGCAACATCATTTCCTCTAATGCTGTCTTCCGGTCTTCAATCTCCTGCCGCTGCTCGGGGTTAACAATCAGCCATTTTGGGCGCGATTATAGCATCCGCGTTGATATCGGTGGTGACTGCGGGTTTGTCATCCGATGACATATTTTATTTTTCGTAGGTCCCACCGGGCGTGCCAAAATATGTTCGCGCTAAAAACGTGAAGCAGGGTTTCTAGCCTCGAACATACAAGGCAAACACCGAGTTTGCAGAGCGTGCCAGTCAATTTGACCTGTAATTGATAAGGTAGTTTGTAAGCCGATAAAACAATGATTATCGGCTTAACGCTAGTCGGCTAAATGCCGATCAGGAGATAACTAGACCAACCAATTATGGTTAATCCGGATACAAGGCGAAATCGGCTTTGAGAAGGCGATACGCAACAAAACAAAGCAGATCGAACCTGGGCGAAATCGGCTAAAATCAACAATCGGCGATACGTAACTCTGTTGATTTCGTCGACTTACAGAGGGATGTTTGTAAACCTAAACGATGTAAAAAGGAACTGTAAAAAGTAGATGTGTGTTGTGTTGGATTGATTGTCTCGATTGCCCCACGGCCCGTCCCTTTTATAGTGCTCTGGCCGATCCGAGTCACACATGGATACGGCAGCTATATCCGTATCGGTCCTTGATCCGATTACCTTTCCTTGTTAGAAACGGATTCTCTTTCCGATTCCCTTGACGCTGGCTTATCTTTTCCATAAAAAATTTTTATATCCAAATTAGACCGATTTTACCATAAGCGCCGAATTTTGGTGCAAACAGTTGGGAATCGAGAGCGATGTGGATTGGATTATGATGGTATGTATTTGGATTCGATGATCAAATGTTTATTTATGCTGTAATTACTTTCTTTACAACTGCTGATTTAAATTCCGTGTTGTTTCGAAATTATTATTCTATTGCAAATAACTCTCGCTTCATACAACTGAAACTAGTGTAGAAACCTGATTTTTGATTTATCTTGCATCTATTATTATCACTTGCAAACACTAAAGCCTTGCGAGTACATACATGCACTCATCGTTTGCTCTAAATTGATTATCAAGCACAGAAGACGGAGCCAAAGGTAAAGAAGGCGAGCCCGACGGTGACCTCTACGATTCGGAGCTCGACGGGTTTTGAAGCGATAGACTAGGTTTTCTCTTTAGTCGGGGCGGATGCCTTTGGGTATGGGAAGGCACACTGCTGCCATTGCTGCAGTCTAGGTTTCTTTCTTTTGCTGTTGTAGCCAATCGGCGGAGTTTCTTTCTTGTATTATTATTTCATTGTAATCAAACCAGTACTATTGTAACCATTTTGTTAATATAAATGTTTTGATGCGGCTTGTTGTGGAAAATATGTGGGTGCTAGGCTACTGATCCAGGGAACTAGCAATGGACACATATCTTGGAGAAGCTCGGGTTGGAATCAATCAATTGACACATGATCATGAGCAGCGTGTGTCATGCCGACTGATTGGCCTCATTCCGGGTATGGTTTGTAATTATTGATCGGATCACTGACGGGTTGCGTTAATTTCAGTCCAACACAACAGTAAATACCCGAATCACTGTTACAAAGACCGGAGTCCCCACAACTGGATAGAAGTAGTGAAGCACAACTTCAACGGATAATCAGCAATGCAAAGTTACTTATCAAGATATGGTTTGGGTGATGCTCTAAACGCACCGAAAGAGAGTAGATGCAAAGAGAGTAGAAAAGGGTCCTACTACTAAGTTGTATATGCTATAGTTGAATATTTCGAACTCAACATTAAGCATTAGCTATATAAAAACAGCTACCAGTAAATACAATCAAGTAACTGTAACAATGTTGTTCTAGGAAATCATGCAAGGTAACCCTCAATCGTGTGAGAGAGAGAAAATAATGCTTAAACCAACAACAGCATCAGAACATACATTTGTCTCCTATTATTCAGATAATCAATTCTATTCTTGTCACTTTGCTCGATTAGACCATACGTAATACGTTGTCTCCTATTACGTATTCTACATCGCACATACAGCATCATCATGCAAGCAGCACCACTAATCAACATCTTCCTTCGTCTAAGCTTCCTCTTGTCCATCTACAGTTAAATTAATAATCACTAACCTACCAAGTAAGCAAAATCAGCAGGGGAAACTAGGTGCCTGTATTGCTAGCATGAAAGCTACATCATACAAGAGCAACATGAAGAGAAATATGGCATAGAGCAACAGGGGAAACTAGGTGCCTGTCATTATAATGTGAAATATTGAGTAACAGGAAGAGAAATATGGCATAGACATGAACATAGATCCACTGGATATTTGTGATTCAAGTAGTTCAAGATTTATTAAAATGGATGAATTGTGCCTATTGAGAAAAGTAACATTACGGAGCGCAATTCTCTGAATCTGGTATTAGCATTGCTTATGTCTCTAGTGTCATATTCTTCATGATTGGTATGACTGCTTATAAATAACCAAGGTTGTTGCTGCCAAAGGAGCTGCTTCCACATACTTCTAAGTCTAATAACAGTTGCTTGAATGCTGAATCATATACCGAATGACCTAACCCTCAATAATTGTTGTGCTGAATCTTATTTCCCAAAGTAAATAACTAAGCTCAAGTTGAACATGGGATCAGCAAACAAGACCTGGTATTGAACTACTGAGTACTGTCATGTATAATACCACCAATTTGTTCCAAAAAATTACTTCTAAAGTAGTCCTACCAACAGAGAGCCACCAAATTATCGTCAGATTACACAAGCATGAAAACAGCACTCAGCTACCGCAACGACCACTACCAAGAATTCCACCCAGAAATGGCCACCAACCACGGATTCTAAACAAGATAAATCAACTAGGACATTTCAACCATCCTAAACAAGATAAATCAACTAGACTGAAATTCATCCACACAAAATAATCCATGCCAGTATATTGGCCCCCATCTAAACAAAACAAATTCATCCACACAAACTCAAGTTGATGATGCTCAAACTCAAGTTGATGATGCTCAAAACAAACTCAAGAAGGGGAAGAGGAAGTGGATCCAGTACCTCGGGCCAAACGGGGGAGGCAGAGCAGTAGAGGAAGTAGATCCAGCCGTCCCGGCAAGCAGCGCTAGAGGTCGTGGTTGAGGGCGGTCCCGGCATGTAGATCCGGACGCGAAGAGCCTGCAAGGTCATCGCCGAAGTCACCCTTCCCTGCGGCGTGGTTCTCGTGTCAGATCTGGCTGGGAGAGGAGAGGGAAGGGAGAAGGTGAGGCAGCACCTTGGGAGAGGTGAGATGTCTCACCAAGACTAGGGAACAGCGGCGTGAGGTCGTGGGAGCAGCGCCCCCGAGACGAAGACCGGGAGGGAGCGATGGAGTGAGGTCGCGGGAGCGGCGCCCCGAGAGGAAGACCACGGGGAGAGGCTGGGACCGCGTCCAGGACCAATTGGTTCGGCAAAATCGGGCGAACGACTTGGTACGGGATATCTGAGGAATATTCCTAGAATCCGTACCACTTCATCCTGGATGAGATGATTCCATACACTCAACCAAACTCATATACCAAAACTTATCCTGTACCATCCCATCCCATTCACCTTCGTACCTCCAACCAAATGCACCCTTATTGAGTGCTCTATGTACTCACCCTTGCATTGATAAATCAATCAGTTAAATAAGAGGAATTAACACCATCTCTGCAGAAGGAGTATCAACAGGAAACGGGTTATTAGAAGTTGAGCCTTGTCGATGGGTTGTCCACTGAAGTTTCTGAAAGACCGAGATGGCGATCAGAGGGGGGTGAATGATCCCAAATAAAAATATCCCCTACTCAACGTACTCCAAACAATCCCGCAAAGAAAACCGATGCTCCTTAAAATCGCGAAACCCACAAAAATCGGAACGACTTGACAACTATGTGTATCCCTAGCTTACATGGATAGGAACCATGAATCATGTGAGGGATATTTAAATCACAAATTCTGGTTGTCAAGTGTCCAAAGCAAGGAGGAATCAATTCAAATACTTCTTTTCTAAAAGAGATCAAGCCAAAACACAAAAGCCTCTTTTAGAAAAGCAAAAGCAGATTTTCAGGAATTGTCCTCAATTAGAGCAGGTGGATGGTGGACTTCTGTTGCTCCAAAAATTTGGGAATTTTTCAGCCTGTGAGCTGTTGAGTCGTGAAGCACTCCACCAAAAATCACCACCAAACACCTTCTACAAAAAACAGGAAAAATCAAGAACTACGAACAGTCAGGATTTTCAATCAGGAAATTTGGGGCTCGGTTTTCACCTCACAGCTCCCAAATGGTGCATCCAGTGGACTCCAAAATTTTTCCACAGATTGGTATATGAGTCAAGCACCTTCTCCAACAAGAATCAATCAAGAAAGATTTTTCTATATTTTTCTAAAAATCAAAGACTGACTGCTGCGCGAAGAACAAGTTCAGGACAGATTTGCAATCTTGATAGAAACTTGATCTCTAGTCTATCCTAGGGTGCAAGAAAGATGTAAAACCAAATGAGCACCCTCAAGACCTCCTTGATCAACAGCATTTAGAAGGAGAGGAGCAAATCCAAATTGTGAGAAAGTAAATTGCGAGAATTTACATGCGGGAAAGTAAATGCTGAATTTAAATTGCGTAAAGTAAAGACATAATGTAAATGCGGAATTTAAATTCACAGAAAAGTAAAGAAAATCTTTGTATTTTCTGGTTGGAAGGTTTACAAAGCCTCACTTCATGTGGGCAAAGCTCAAAGGAGCAACTCAAACCTTCAAGTGAGGGAGGACACCCCTCCCCCTCTATTTATACTACTCTAGGGCCACCTACCACCCTTGGATGAGTCCCAAACCCTAGGGCACTCCACCAAGGGCTAGGATTAACCCTCTCATTTCACTCCACACATGGGCTTTACATGGGCCACATTGGCTATACATGGGTTTTAAACAAAACCCGATCAACCCGATGCAACGGGCCTTCATCCGCCGGACTTGACCGCTCAGTTTCCTCCTCTTCGAGCCTCCAACCCGAACCGGAAACCTTGAGCCACCTCAAGTCCATTTCCATGACGTCCAAGTGAACCTGGTTTGAGCCCAACCATCTCGTCGGCATCCTCGACCGCTCTGGACCTCGGTTCTCCCAACCTAGTCCCGGTACTCACCAACGACCATAGCTGCCTCAGGGACCTGTACCACAAGGAACAAACCATTTTGCACATACCACAATGCACATACCTTTTCTTCCTGCATGTTAGTCCACAATTATCATTAATTGAAACATGCAATACCGAGTCAAATCAAACTCAAGCCTGAGCACACCTTGCTCAAATAAAGTCAAATACTCATCACAAAAATGGATGGACCTCCACATGGTCCTTCAATCTCCCCCTTGATGAGTATATTGACAAACCACACAAAAGGCATAAATTTGAGTTTGAAAACAAAGGAAGAAAAGCAATTTGATTGCAAAAATCATATTTGGTCCAATAAAAGAGAAAGAAAGCTCATGACCAAATAGATGAGAAGATTTTAGAGCTCAACACTTGAAAGGACAATTTTTCAACAAGAGCTCCAAAAACCAAGAAATCTCTCAAAAAGCTCAATATTACTCATGATCCAAATGCAAGGACAATTGTTCAACATGATCATGAGAAAGCATTTTTAATTCTCTAAGATGTCTTTTCTACGTTTTCTCCCCTTTTGGCAATATAGGCATCAAGAGAACAATTTTTTTGCATGAAATGCAACCTAGAAGAGCTTTGAGGATTATGCAAGTGACCACTTAGACAAAGTATGACACCAAGCTACTCAAGTTCAGATTATGTCATCCTAAGTCATATCCAATGGCATATTTCAATTTTTGCTAACTAGCTCAAAAGAAGTTATAATACTTTGGTATGATTTCAACAATAGCAACACTTAGCATAACTTCAATACTAGAAGCAAAGCCAATCAAACGAGCAAATGGATATACTAGAGTTCAACCTAGTCAACACTTTGGGAAACTACAAGTTCATAAGAGAAGCCTCATGCTCAATCATCTCTTTAAATGCAAATTTTTAGATTAAAGCTCATAAAGCGGTATGAGAGAGTTAGGCTTAGTGAAGCACATCCTCGACTAGGAGCCATCGACAAAGGCCTCCTAAGCTTCACTCTCCTCCACAAACCTTTCAGGGTTTAGAGAGTTTATCCTAGAGAAACACAACCTCGACTAGGAGCCATCGACATAGGTCTCCTAGGCATCACTCTCTTTCTCTAGTTATTTTTGCATTTTTCGATGTATTGACTCAAGCCATTAGCAACCATCTCAAGCAAGAAGCTTAAAAGAGTGGTTTTGGTCATACACACTTCATTCCAAGTTCATCCCAAGTGCAATGGGAAGCAGTCTCGTGAATGAATAGTGTTGAGTTCAATTTTAGCACAAAAGAGTCAAATTATATTTTCAGCACTTAGATTCATGAGCATTATTGAGGATTCTAGAATGAAACAATGTAGCTAACCCAAGTTGCTCTAGGGACTCTAGTAGAAACCCACTATTTCAATAAGCATGGCATAAGCATCTAGTGAAGAAGTATAGCAAGTAAAAGCCATGTTTCATCAACTTTTCAGGAAAGCTCAAGTTTAAAATGTTGGCTAGTTTCACATGATATACCAAATTGGATATGACCTAGATTAGCAAATATCTTAAGAAAAGTAGATAGTTGCTACATATCTCAATTTTATCAATTGCATAATAGACAAAGCTCAGTAAATGAAAAACAAGTCTATATGCAATGCAAAAGAATCAATTCCAAGCTCCCCCTCAACAAGTGAGTTGATTAAGCACAAAAGCGATTGAAGTTGAGTTATTAGCAATTTTAGATTCAAAAGGATGAATTGAACTCAACTGAAACCAGAAAGACAGAAATGATGAGAAGGAATCAAGAAAGCGACAAATGGGTAGTCTAGGAGCATAGATAACATGAAGAGAAACACTAACACTCGGACTCGCTCTCACCTTCCCCATATGACTTATATAGGAAAGCTACAACTCCAACTCCAACCCAGGAGCAAACACAGGACCACTGTCTACCCAGTGGGGCCCAACACCGCTAGACCTAAAAGGCGTGGAGTGAGCTCAACCGAGAAGAAGAGAGGAATAGCACCCTAAAGCATAAGGTGAGAGGTCCATGCCGAGGCATGCCAAGTCTAGGTGAAGTGGACTCAACCAAATAAAAACCATCCCAAAGATACCCGAGAAAAGAGAAAGGAAGGCTTGAATATACAAACGAACATATAATACAAGCCAGCTCCCCTCAAGATATGCCATATGGGCTCATAATCCCAAGCTCTCCTCTCAGGGAAACAAACCTCGAGCTATCCAAAGGCTTGGTGAAAATGTCACCTAACCGGTGGTCACTCTCACAAACTGAGCACTATGTCACCCTTCTCCACATGGTCTCTAAGGAAGTGATAGCGAATGTCAATGTGCTTGGTCCGAGAGTGTTGCACTGGGTTCTTAGCAATGTGAATGGCAGACGTATTATCACGTAAAAGTGGAACACAATGCGCTACTAACCCAAAGTCCCGCAAGGTCGATCTCATCCAGAGAACTCGGCTACAAAGAATCGGTCGCAAAGAACATACTCGGCCTCGAGTGGATGTGCAACACCGGATCGCTTCCTAGACGACCAAGAGACAAGAGAAGTGCCAATGAATTGGCAAGTGCCGAAGTGCTCTTCCTATCTATCCTACACGGCCAAGTCTGCATCGGAGAAGGCTCAGAGATAGACAGGAGGAAGAAGAGTACCGATACCATAGTCAATGGTAGCTCGAAGGTACTGAAGATGCGCTTCACCGCTCGACGGTGAGAGACGCGGGAGAAGCTCAAACCGAGCACAAAGACATACAGAGAAATGTATGTCAGGTCTCGAGGCGTTGAGATACAAGAGGGAGCCGATCATGCTCCGAACTCCTTCCGATCGGCGGCTCACCATCCTCGTCGAGGCTCGAGGACAGCGATGGTGGCCATAGGAGTCATAGCGGCTTTCCATCGGACATGTCAAAGCGCTTCAGGAGGTCTCGAGTGTACTTGCCTTGATGCAAGAATGTACCCTCCCGAGTCCGCTTAACTGGAAGCCAAGGAAGTAGCTCAACTCGCCCATCATGCTCATCTCGAACTCGGTACTCATCACATCCGAGAACCGAGTAACGAGCGAATGCGAGGAACCACCGAAAATGATGTCGCCGACATAGATTTGGACTAGGAGAAAATCCGAATCGAATGTCCGATTTAACAGAGTCTTGTCCACTTGACCCATATGAAAACCATGACTCAAGAGGTAGGACTTAAGCCTCTCATACCAAGCTCGTGGAGCTTGCTTAAGTCCATACAAAGCTTTGGAAAGCTTGAAGACATGGTTTGGGTACTTGGGGTTCTCAAATCCTGGAGGTTGTCTCGACATACACCTCTTCTTCAATGAAGCCATTGAGGAATGCACTCTTGACATCCATTTGAAAAGCTTGAAGCCCTTGGATGCCGCGAATGCGAGCAGGATCGGATGGCCTCGAGTCTAGCTACAGGGGCAAAAGTCTCCTCAAGTCGAGACCCTCGACACGAGAGAAACCCCGAGCGACTAACCTAGCCTTGTTTGAACTACAACCCCATCCTCACTCTGCTTGTTTTGAACACCCATTTGGTCCCAATGATATTGTGACGGAAGGGGGCTCGACAAGCTTCCAAACTTTGTGCCGCTCGAAGTTTTCAAGTTCCTCATGCATAGCCTTAATCCTAGAGTCAGCCGATACTGCATGAGAAACTTCCTTCGGCTCAAAAGAGGCAACCAAAGCAGAGTGACGGCGGGACGTGGACAAACCTGACTTAGAGCGAGTGACTCGCTCAAACAGATCTCCAATGATCCGGTCGGTGGATGAGCCTGGCTGAATGTGGCGGGAGGTCCGGAAGCGAAGTGACCTCTACTCCTCGCGTGGGAGAAGTAGGAACAGAGCCACTAGCCGCCAAGAGTTCGAGGGTAAGGGCTGATCTCCCTGAGGTGCGAGATATGGAAATGGGAGGCACCTCGGGAGCAGAATGGTGACTGGATCAGGCAAGGCGCCTTCATCTCGTCATCAACTTCCTCTGAGAAGATAGATCGGGAAAGAGGAGAAGAGCTGAAATGTCTGGTCTAGCACCGGGCTAGCCTCATCAAAAGTCACCTCGCAGGTCTCTATGATCCTACCCAAATCTACTGACCCAAATCCTATAGCTACGGGCGTAAGTCGAGTAACCAGAAAGATCCCATCGCTAACGTGACTCGAACTTATCTAGGTTCCCAGACTTCAAGAAGAAGCACTTGCAACCAAAAACAGGAAAATGAGATACACTAGGCTTTCGCCCATATCTCAACTCATAAGAAGTGCAATGCAAGTGTGCCCTAAGAAAAACTCTGTTGGCAACATGGCATGCCGTAGCTCTGACCTCGGCCCAAAACTTCCTAGGAGTATTGTACTCATCTAGCATCGTCTGGCCATCTCAACCAGGGTCCTGTTTCTTCCTTTCCACTACGCCATTTTGCCGAGGGACGTATGGAGAGGAGAACCGATGCTCTAAGCCTAACTCCTCACAGAGCCGCTAAAGTAGGAGTTCTTGAACTCCGTGCCATTGTCATCGCGGATCGCTCGTAAGGCACTGGGAGCTCAACAGACAACCTACGGACCAAACCCTGAAGTGTGAAAAACACTCATCCTTCGAGGCCATGAAAAACACCCAAGAGTACCTCGAAAAATCATCGACAATGACAAGAATATACCACTTCCCACCTCGGCCGATCGCACTCGAGCCGACCAACAGTGTCCATGTGTAGCAATTGTCCTGGTGCATCGATCATCACTCGGGTATTTGGAGGATGGGAGGCGACAACCATCTTGCCATGTCGGCAAGGAGAACATACAACATCTTTGACCATCTTGAGTTTAGGCAGGCCACGAATGAGATCATGGCCGCTAACTCGAGTCAAATGATCAAAGCCAATGTGACCAAGTCTCCTATGCCAAAAGGAGAGATCACGGGACTCGAAGCAATAAGGCAATGGAGAGAGTCTCTAGAGGAAAAGAAAAATCAGCACGAAAGACTCTCCTAAACGAGAAATCCCGCAAACAAACTCCCAGGAAGAATCGAGGATCCTACAAGAGCTCCTCTTAAAATTGACCTCGAAATCGTCATCAAGAAGCCGAGAGACGAAAGCAAGTTGAAATGCAGCTTCTTGACTAAGGCAACGCCCTTAAGAATGAAATGATCGTTAATGCAGACAGTACCTTTAGCAATGACTCTACCCGACGCAAAGCATCCCCAAAGGTGATTACCTCATCACCGGATCTCGGTCCAGGGAAGAAAACCAACGGAGTCTCCGGTCATGTGGCGAGAACAAATGAGTCTACGATCCAAACCTCCTCCTTCCTCGCCCTACGGACCTGAATCAAAGAGAGTGAAAAGCAGATGTCTCAAGCCAGGATAGATCGGTGCAGATCTAGGAACCCAATCTTGAGTCAAGCGTGCGATGAAACAGATCCAACGGAGTAGAAGAATGCAATCCGCACCTCTCCGTGACTCGACTCTCACAAAATCAGACTCGCTCAAAGAGGGCGCCTGGAGCAAATGCCGGTTGGTCCGCCGAGGTGCAAAGGCCGGACCATCCCGGTCTGCCGCTGCATTCTCCTACTGGGAAAGCAAACTCACGCCGCCGATATCTACCTCGATGGGAAAACGAGGAATATCAAGAGGACGGCGGAAAGACCGACTCGGACAGCTGGGGCGAAAACCAGTAGAAGCACGAAAACCAAGCCCCATGCGCATTTGTCAAAAACAGGAGACTCTCTAGCTTGTTTATCTGTCTAAAAGCCGTGTGTGCCTTAGGCGCACTCGAGTCCGGGATGACCACGAATACCCCTAAGAGCATGGACACGCCACGCCGAGAAATCTTGACGCTGCTCGAAGTAAATCAGCTATATGTCCATCCTTCGACAGAAGGTGCATGTATACTTCGCCTTGGGGTGAAGTAGCATGAGAAGCACCCTTCTCGTCAGACGTCCCGTGGACAATCCTCGCTGATCTAAACAGTGGTGCTCACTTGTGGAGCCACCACTATCTCTCCGCTCTTGGAGGCACGCACAACAAGTGGGCGGATGCGCCGTGTATGCTCCAAGGCATCAAACCCTAGACCTTGATTGAATCTGCTAATCTTGGGTGATCTAGGATAAGATTGAGCTTCTTCTTACCTCCAACAAACTTCTCGAGAGTGCTCATAAGGTACCGACACTCTCGAAAAAGTGAGGCACAAGAAGAGCAAGGGGAAGGAGTAAGCGAGGAAGAGCCAGATGGAGAAGAAGCGAACTAAACGATCAAATCTCTCCTATAAAGAGCAGCCTCAATCTTGAGGGACTTAAGAAACACATGGAGAGTCTCTAATCCTACCCACCTGGCTTTGAGCTTCTTCCTAAGCTCTACATGAATTTGATTCATGTCCTCTGCTACCCCAACACACAGCATGCAACCATTTTGTGACTTAGCTAGTAGATCCTTAGCATATTTTGAGTTTTCAAGCACCAAGTCATCATAAGCATTTTTTAGTTGCATACAGCCTCACATGAGCTGATTGGGTCCTTAGAAGCATGCTTTTCAAGTTCATCATTTCTAGCAGATAGCTTCCTAAGGTGACAACTCATGGCATCAATTTCAGCGAGAAGCTTAGGGCAATTAGCACATGAAGCATTTGTGTGAGTGTGAAGAGAACTAGCATCAACAGGAATAGAAGCTACTGGACATGTGCTAGCATCCTTCGACCTAAGTGACTCAAGATCAGAAAGCACACTATCATGTAGAGTCCTTAGATTCTCCAACTCCACAAGCAAAGCATCACACAAAGTACAGCTATCAGAGTCTCGGGAGGAACAAGATCTAAGTGAAGCTAACTCCCGAGATAAGGTACCTACTTCCTTCTCTAGATCAACACACTTAGCTCTAGACTTGGAATGAAATTTTCCTAGTTTGATAAAAAAGCATCATGGAGCTGGTCATAAGAAGGTACCTCCTCCGTGTCCATTTGTCTGACTCGGTGTCGGGTACTTCCATGGCATTGGAGGCCATGAAGCACATGCCGGAGAAGTCATCGCCGCCTTCACCTTTTCTTGCGGTTCATCCTCGTCCTGCCGCTCCATGTCTCCGTGTCAGAGAGGTTAAGGTCGTCGAGCGCGGCGAGGACGCGGTGAAAGAGCTTCTTACCCTTGGCGAACTTGCGGTGTTTCTTCTCTTGCGCCGGCTCGCGAGCTGGAGGTTTCTTGTTGCGGTTCTTGTTGATGTAGTCGTTCTTACCCGCACCGCCTTGTTCATAATTGCCCTTCTCCAGCTTGGGGCAGTTTGCCCGAATGTGGTTGGGGCCACCACACTCAAAGCAAGTGAACTTGCCACTCCTCTTTCTATCTCTCACCCTTTTGTAAATGTTCGAAAATTTTCGAGCGACAAGAGCAAGCTCGTCTTCTGGAAATTGTTCCAGAATGTCATCGCTTACGTCGCAAAGAGCGGGGAGAGAAAAACCAGAAGAGAAGTCAAGAGGCGGTCCAGAAGAGGAAGACCCAGTGGGATCGGTAACCAATGCCATCGTTTGGGACTTCGTCCTGCGAGCGACGATGTCGAGCTCATGAGTCTTGAGGCGGGAATACAACCCGTCAAGAGTCAAGGTCGACAAGTCCGTATGGTCCGTGATGGTGGTTACCTTCATCTCCCAAATCCTTAGATCGAGTGCTCGAAGAAAATGCCTCGCATTCTCCGAATCAGTGTATGAACAACCCACTGACCGAAGATTGCTGAGAATCTTTGCAAACGAGCAAAGCACTCATCAAGGCTCTCACCGCGTGCTGCTCAAACTTGTTGTAGTCACGCTTAAATTGATCCTCGTCTCACGGACTTGATCTCGAGTGGTGCCCTCATGGTAAGCATTGAGGGTCACCCAGATCTCGTGGAGCCGATCGTAGGTGAGAGACGCGATCATACTCATCGCGGCTAAGTCCCTGTATGAGGAGGTTCTTGGCCTTAGCGCTTGCCTCAACGTCGACCATGTTTGCGGCGTTGACGTTCTCATCGGCCGGAACCTCATACGGGTGCTTCACCTTCTGCCATAAAGAAAAGCCCTGGCAGTGATGTATGTCTCCATCCGAACTTTCAGTAGCGGATAATCAACTCCAGCAAAAATTGGAGGCTTAGTTGAGTACTTGTCCGTCGCCATGGCTCTTGAGACCGGTCAAGATCTATGAAAGAGCAAAACCGGCTCGATACCAATTGAAAGACCGAGATGGCGATCAGAGGGGGTGAATGATCCCAAATAAAAATATCCCCTACTCAACGTACTCCAAACAATCCCAAGAAGAAAACCGATGCTCCTTAAAATCGCGAAACCCACAAAAATCGGAACGACTTGACAACTATGTGTATCCCTAGCTTACATGGATAGGAACCATGAATCATGTGAGGGATATTTAAATCACAAATTCTGGTTGTCAAGTGTCCAAAGCAAGGAGGAATCAATTCAAATACTTCTTTTCTAAAAGAGATCAAGCCAAAACACAAAAGCCTCTTTTAGAAAAGCAAAAGCAGATTTTCAGGAATTGTCCTCAATTAGAGCAGGTGGATGGTGGACTTCTGTTGCTCCAAAAATTTGGGAATTTTTCAGCCTGTGAGCTGTTGAGTCGTGAAGCACTCCACCAAAAATCACCACCAAACACCTTCTACAAAAACAGGAAAAATCAAGAACTACGAACAGTCAGGATTTTCAATCAGGAAATTTGGGGCTCGGTTTTCACCTCACAGCTCCCAAATGGTGCATCCAGTGGACTCCAAAATTTTTCCACAGATTGGTATATGAGTCAAGCACCTTCTCTAACAAGAATCAATCAAGAAAGATTTTTCTATATTTTTCTAAAAATCAAAGACTGACTGCTGCGCGAAGAACAAGTTCAGGACAGATTTGCAATCTTGATAGAAACTTGATCTCTAGTCTATCCTAGGGTGCAAGAAAGATGTAAAACCAAATGAGCACCCTCAAGACCTCCTTGATCAACAGCATTTAGAAGGAGAGGAGCAAATCCAAATTGTGAGAAAGTAAATTAAGTAGAATTTACATGCGGGAAAGTAAATGCTGAATTTAAATTATGTAAAGTAAAGACATAATGTAAATGCGAATTTAAATTCACAAAAAGTAAAGAAAATCTTTGTATTTTCTGGTTGGAAGGTTTACAAAGCCTCACTTCATGTGGGCAAAACTCAAAGGAGCAACTCAAACCTTCAAGTGAGGAGGACACCCTCCTCTATTTATACTACTCTAGGGCCACCTACCACCCTTGGATGAGTCCCAAACCCTAGGGCACTCCACCAAGGGCTAGGATTAACCCTCTCATTTCACTCCACACATGGGCTTTACATGGGCCACATTGGCTATACATGGGTTTTAAACAAAACCCGATCAACCCGATGCAACGGGCCTTCATCCGCCGGACTTGACCGCTCGCTTCCTCCTCTTCGAGCCTCCAACCCGAACCGGAAACCTTGAGCCACCTCAAGTCCATTTCCATGACGTCCAAGTGAACCTGGTTTGAGCCCAACCATCTCGTCGGCATCCTCGACCGCTCTGGACCTCGGTTCTCCCAACCTAGTCCCGGTACTCACCAACGACCATAGCTGCCTCAGGGACCTGTACCACAAGGAACAAACCATTTTGCACATACCACAATGCACATACCTTTTCTTCCTGCATGTTAGTCCACAATTATCATTAATTGAAACATGCAATACCGAGTCAAATCAAACTCAAGCCTGAGCACACCTTGCTCAAATAAAGTCAAATACTCATCACAAAAATGGATGGACCTCCACATGGTCCTTCAGTTTCTGTTCCGCCGCAGGTTAGTTGGTATGTCCTGTTAGGCGTAGTAAATGTAAAGTCGATCATAAGGTCATCACACTATCTATCTATTTATCTAACAAATCTAGTCATTTATTATTAGTCCATTGTTTATGGAGTTGATAATATATCTATATTGTCACTGTGTGTACTGTGTACTAGTGTAATCCTTTTAAACTAGTGTCCAAATTTGCATATTTAAACCCTGACATAGGAGTAGGACAACTGAGTTGGTACCAAAAGCGGAGTCCCCTCCACCATTCTTGTATAGAGTATGTACCCTACTTGTTTGGCACTGTGCGCTGCCTAAATAATCAATGTCCAGATAATAAAATGCAAATACATGTAAAAAATCAACCCAAAATATCCATAATCCAAAATGAGCAGTAGCATGAAGTCAGTTTTGGTTAGACTCGAACCATGCAGTAGCAATGGAATATGAGTAGAATAGGCCAAGCAACTGATACCCAAATCCTGTTCTGAAAAAACAACTGAATGCGAAAGAGCAGGCAACAGCAAAGCCATGCTAATTCTCTTCGATTCCACATGGGAAAAAAAAGTAAACAAACGTGGATACGGAGAGAAAGAGATGACCGCCACGGATGCAGCCGTTGACAACCGGCGCGCACATAGTTGAGCGGCCGAGCAAGATACGTTGAAGGCTAGGCCGAAGGGGATAGGGAAGGGAGGCGCATGAGAGATGATGGGAGAAGAAGGGGGTCGATTTGAGAGAGGGAGAGGAAGAAGCGGCGGTTATTCTCAATTTAGAGCAATGTTATTCTGAACTGAAGCCAACACAACATACTGTCAACAGTAGCATTAGATTTGTACTTCTACTTTCTACCGATATACTCTGGCAGATAATGTGAAACAGTGAATCCAACACACATCTACATGGAACACTTGTGAGCTGAATGCTTCCCTTCTTGTGCCATAGAAAGTTGGTTATCAAACTCATTAATTTCATAGCTGAGATGGGAATCAGGTTCTATGAGTTCAATCTATTTATAAGAAAATTACAAGATCATATCGATATTTTGCAGCACAAAAATGCTATAGTTTTCCTCTTCGCCAAATGATCAACTGCTTTTAGGATAAGAGACCACTACCAGTTACATCAAGCATGGATGACAACCAACATGTTAAAAACTGTTGAAATAGAATGAAAAACCAAGATGTTAGAACAGTGTTCAGTGACAGAATGGATGAACACAACTGTATGTTGAAGTCACGACTGGTGGAAAATATGTATCTATCCTCAGAATAGGATGACACAATTTCATACAAATTTCACTGCAAGCTTATGTTTCAACTTTCCACAGAAGCTTGTCGCAACTGTTGAAGCAGCATGCCGCTGCTGAAACTATTGAACAGGATGACACCAAATTCTTCTCTATTTGGGCAATGCAAAAGAAGCGTGCCCCTGCTGGTAACTAAACAAGGCAACTCATAACAGCTAGTATTGACAAATAAATGACCCAAAGAATGAGTAGAACCAGATAGTTAAGAATACACGTACATAAACCAAATACATATTCAGGCAGCATTAGCATGCTGCTGCATCAATCACACACAAATTCCATGTTCAGTCTTTTGCAAGCATCACTCTCACACCACGGGGTTCTGTGACTGATAGACACACCACAAGCACAACCGAACCCCTTACTTTTCAAGCACATGTAACCACGGTCCATAACCCAAACCAAATACATGATAGGTTTGCTTCTAAGAGACACACAGATTAACATAGTTTCAAACACACCTGCTTGGTGGATGCACGGTAGCATGCACCAAACACCAATCTATTCTTTAAAAAACACACCAATTTGGCAAGCAAAACAGTTGAACCGTTCCAAATGAAGCAGTAGAAAGCTGCAGGAATAAGTCGTCTGTATTTCCACCACCACACCTATAGAGGTGATGATACAACCGATTAATGTAAGCCAAATTGATAGTGAAGACAACTGAATAGATGAGCAGATTAATGAATTTAGTACACAGTGAGATTAGCTTGTTGTTATACATCTTATGTATGTAGAGATTGCAGCAGATATATACATATGATCTGTTGATGTTATTGTATATGACACATACATGAAAGAAAGAAAACAAGGGAGAGCATGGATATATATACCTGAGCAGTGATACTGATTCACCGGAGAACTGAGCCTCTGCGCAAGGCCTTCTTGTAGTACAACGAATGGCATGGATTGAAGAGAGATGGGTCGTGGCCGGCCTCCAGCCCCTCCCACTCCAGCTTCTCCCACCAGTTCCTTTCACAGTCCACAACGGGGAGGCTGCCTCCATGGTGGCGGTCGACGGCCGGCAGGCGCCTAAAGCTCCAGCATCCCCTGACCCTGACCGTCTCGAGCATGGGTGCATACATCTTGGCCTCACATATCTGCTGTAGATTGGGGAGCTCATGCAGGTAGATGTGCTTCAACTTTGGGAATTTCAGGACACCTTTTCGATGGTCGGTAGCTATTTTGCTTGGATACACTGCCTCCACGGGGAAGACCTGCCTGAGATCACCGCAGTAGACGATGTAGAGGGACTCCAAATTGGGAAAATAAGATCGGGAGTCCGAGGCATCCCACGATAGCGAGAGGACAAACACGAGCCTGAGGCAGGAGTGCAGGTGTATACTCCGCAGATTCGCAAAGGATTTATTGTCCTCAACAGGAATAATCCTTGTTTTGCTCCAAATGCAGTGGGCCATCGGGAGATCAGCCGCCCAAAATGTCTCCAGTTCTTGAAAGCAGAAGATATCGAAGTTAGAGGCGAAGATAGTGTACATTTCGGGGCATCTCTCGACACGGCACCGCTTGAGACGACTCCAATGAATTTTGTTCTCTGCTCTGGACATCATGGGGATGATAGTGGTGATGGAAGAATTGTCATGCACATGCAACGACTCGACCTTGTTCATCACAAAGATGATATCCTTGATTCCTTGTAAGCTCTCCACATTAGTGTTGTTGATTCCCTCACCAATCTCCATATGGCTATCCAATGGCTGAAACTGCGCGGCACTGTTGTCATCATGACCAGTAGTTATCTTATCAACAGTGGCATCCGTGTATGCGCTGCAAGAAGTCTTGGGGATTAACGACTTGTGTAGAGGCTGCCCAGTTAGTCGTCCAGTGCTATAACGTCCCATCTTCTCCTTGTTGCACCAATGTCCATCATCTTCGCTAGTAGCACATATGCAAAGGACTAGATTAAATCTATTACCCATGCAAAAAAACTCTTCACCACCTCTTAGCAGCAACAACCGAACAAATCTCATGTCCATAGTAGCAACATATGCATGACAATATTGTTGTCGCAGCTGATGGACGAGAGAACCAGCTGATAATTTTTTGACCTCTTCTCCTCCTCGAGTGTCAATGCATAGCATCCTCAGTTGTTGCATTCCCTCTGTTGGCCACAGTATTGATCGGAGCTGCTCACATCCCAACATAATGACTTGTTGGAGACCTCGGACATGGACCACCTCACTTTTCAGGTCAAGTGTTTTGACTGCTGTGCCTGAGAGGTCAAGCTTCTCAAGGTTTGGAAATGGCCCACGTAATGAGAAGTCCACCAATCTTCCACAACCAGCCAAGGAGATACGAGATATTTTAGCTTCCTCTCCTACTCCCACAACTAAGCTGAATGATTCAAGTGATAGAGGGAGTCCTTCTGGCCCAACATGTTCCAACCCAACACAACCATCTAGAACGAGAGTCTTGAGTCCAGTTGCCCTTGATAGGCTCGGCAAAACTTTCATGGTGCTATTCCTAGATAGGTCGAGGAGCTCCAACTTCCCCATATCAGTAAATTCATCCTTTTGGCCTGTCTCCCAAGAGCTTGTAGTCTCAGTTATGCGAAGCTTGCGCAGCATCTGCAGTTGTCTCCAAGAAATATTATTGCCCCAATCTGTGTTGCAGATGTCCAGGACCCACAAGCTCTGAAAAAATTCCAATTCTGGCCTACCTGGCATTGCCTCCGCTTCGTGTTGTTGTTCTGGTGCTTGTTCTTGTTGATCCTTGCAGCTATCTAATCCGAGGAATCTTAGGCTCCGACAACAACAGAAAGGTGGTGAAGAAAATCTAAAGGTGCACCGGCTGAGTTTGATTACACGCAGTTTCTCTGCGTGTTGAAACATGTTATTGGGTAATGATGATACTAGATGATCGGATTCACTTTTGATTGCCAAGAAAAATGATGAAGTTTCTGGCTGTACAGTTGGTATACTTATCTGCTCCCTTTCTTGACTATTGGAGTATATGATTTCTGAAACCCAACGATTTCGAGGAGTCCGAAGTCGATAACCAAAATAGGGCAATTCATTAGATGAATAGTCCTGTAGTATAATCTCTTTATGCAGAGCAGCACCAATCTCCCATGCTTCATCTTCGTCTTCATGTTGTATTATTCCATCACAAACCCAATAGCTGGAAGCATGGGTAGCCCAGTTGTAGCCCATGATGTCGCCCCCCCGCTTAGAATTCAACGACAAGACATACGAGCAACATTTAGCTATTTCTGTGGTAATGCCAGGCTTATGTGTGTATCTAGCAATTTCTCTAGCCTCTGCTAGCAGTAAAGCATCAACATCCAGAATATAATCATTATAATCCTCAAAAAAAATGCTACCATAAATGTAAAGATGTGAATTATCCACTCTTTCTTTTATTTCTGGGTTGAGCCGAAGCCTCCCTCTGAAGGTCCACAACAATGTACTACCCAACCATTCAGGTGGAGGAACGCCAAAATCGTTCAAGTCAATTATGTGGTTGCTCCCATTATGAAATACCAATAAAAATATGTTGTCAAGTAGTGCTCGAAGGATCTCCCTTTTGACATGTACTATCTCAGCTCTGGATCCTTCATCTACCCCACTCAAATCATCCTCCTCATCTTGCTTATCAAAAACAGCCATAACCCACTGAGGAAGCTTCAGTTCCTCCGCGATTGCCCTCTGGAGTGCTCTTCGGCTTTTCCACCTAGAGCAATCGACGTGGATGATCTTGTGGAATTTCTTCCTCAGAGACGGCGGAGGGTCCTCGGCTATGGCTCTAAGCACTGCAGAAGCACCCAGTCCAGACCATCCGTCAAAGTAGATGGCCTTGTGTGATCCACTGCTCGTATCCTCTAGGTAAGGGATTATCTCTTGTACCGCTTCCTCCACGTTGTAGTACAACAAGTGACATGGCTTGAAGAGGGACGGGTCATGGCCAACATCGTCTCCATCCCAATCCAGCTTCTCCCACCAGTCCTTCTCGCAGTCCACAGTAGGACGGCTATCTGGATGGCGGTGACCGATGGTCGGGAGGCGCCTAAGGCCCCAGCATCCCCTGATCCTGATAGTCTCAAGCATGGGTGCAGACATCTTGGCCTCGCAAATCTGCTGCAGACGTGGGAGACCATGCAGGTAGATGTGCGTCAACTTTGGGAATTCCAGGACACCTTTTCGACTGTCGTTAGCTATTTCTTTTATAAACGTTGCCTCCACGGGGAAGACCTGCCTGAGATCACCACAGTAGGCGATGTGGAGGGTCTCCAAGTTGGGAAAATAGGAGTCTGAAGCATTCCATGACAGCGGGAGGACAAATACGAGCCTGGGACAGGAGTGCAGGTGTATGCTCCGCAGCTTCGCAAAGGAGCTCAAATGGAACAACTCACTCGTTCTTCCTTTGCTCCAAATGCAGTGGGCCATCAGGAGATCAACCGCCCATAAGGTCTCCAATTCTTGAAAGCAGACGACATTGTAGTTACTGTTGAAGATAGTGTGCAGCTTGAGACGATGCCATCGAATTTCCTCGTCTGTTGTGGACATCATGCGTTGGGGGATGATAGTGGTGATAGAAGAATTTTCATGCACATGCAACGACTCGACCTTGTTCATCACGAAGACAATAGCCTTGATTCCTTGTAAGCTTTCCACATTAGTGTTGTTGATTCCCTCACCAATCTCCAGATGGTTGTCCAATGGTTGAAACTGCAGGGCACTGCTGTCATCACGATCAGTAGTTATCTTGATTAATGACTTGTTTAGAGGCTTCTCCTTGTTGCTCCTCTGTCCATCTTCTTCGCTAGTAGCAGATATGCAAAGTACAAGATTAAATCTATCAGCATTCCAACAAAACTCTGTGTCACCACCTCTTAGCACCATGGACTGAATAAATCTCATGTCCATAGTAGCAACATATGCACGACAATATCCTTGTCGCAGCTGATGGACGAGAGAACCAGCTGATAATTTTCTGACCTCTTCTCCTCCTCGAGTGTCAATGCATAGCATCCTCAGTTGTTGCATTCCCTCTGTTGGCCATAGTATTGATCGGAGCTGCTCACATCCCAACATAATGACTTGTTGGAGACCTCGGACATTGACCACCTCACTTTTCAGGTCAAGTGTTTTGACTGCTGTGCCTGAGAGGTCAAGCTTCTCAAGGTTTGGAAATGGGCCACGTAATGAGAAGTCCACCAATCTTCCACAACCAGCCAAGGAGATACGAGATATTTTAGCTTCCTCTCCTACTCCCACAACTAAGCTGAATGATTCAAGTGATAGAGGGAGTCCTGGCCCAACATGTTCCAACCCAACACAACCATCTAGAACGAGAGTCTTGAGTCCAGTTGCCCTTGATAGGCTCGGCAAAACTTTCATGGTGCTATTCCTAGATAGGTCGAGGAGCTCCAACTTCCCCATATCAGTAAATTCATCCTTTTGGCCTGTCTCCCAAGAGCTTGTATTCTCAGTTATGTGAAGCTTGCGTAGCATCTGTAGTCGTTGCCAAGCAATATTATTGCCCCAATCTGTGTTGCGTATGTGCAGGACCCACAGGCTCTGAAAAAATTCCAATTCTGGTCTAACTGGCTTCGCCTCCGCTTCTTGTTGCTGTTTCGGTGTTTGTTCTTGTTGTTGATCCTTGCAGCTATCTAATCCGAGGAATCTTAGGCTCCGGCAACAATAGAAGGGCGGTGAAGTGAAGCTAAAGGTGCACCTGCTGAGTTTGATTACACGCAGTTTCTCTGCGTGTTGAAACATGTTATTGGGTAATGATGATACTGGATGATCAGATTCACTTTCGATTTCCAAGAAAAATGATGAAGTTTCTGGCTCCACAGTTGGTATACTTATCTGCCCTTGACTATCGGAGTATGTGATTTCTGAAACCCAACGATTTCGAGGAGTCTCAAGTAGACCACAAAAATAGGACAATTTATTGGATGAATAGTCCTCTAGTATAATCTCTTTATGCAGAGCAGCAGCAATCTCCCATGCTTCGTCTTCGTCTTCATGTCGTATAATTCCATCACAAGCCCAATAGCTGGAAGCATGGGTAGCCCAGTTGTATCCCATGATGTCGCCTTGCTCATAATTCAATGACAAGAGATACAAGCAACACTGTTTAGCTATTTCTGGGGTGATGCCAGGCTTGCGTGTGTATCGAGCAATTTCTCTAGCCTCTGCTAGCAGGAAACCATCAACATCCGGAGGATAATAATCCACATAAATGGAAAGATGTGAATCATCCACTCTTTCTTGTATGTCTGGGTTGAACCGAAGCCTCCCTCTGAAGGTCCACAACAATTTACTACCCAACAATTCAGGTCGAGGAACGCCAAAATCGTTCAAATCAATTGTGCGGTTGCTCCCATTATGAAATACCACTAGACATCTGTTGTCTAGTAGTGCTCGAAGGATCTCCCTTGTGACATCCCCTATCTCAGCTCTAGAGCCTTCATCCACCCCGCTGAAATCATCCTCCTCGTCTTGCCTATCAAAAACCTCCATAACCCGCCGAGGAAGCTTCAGTTCCTCTGCGATTGCCCTCTGGACTGCTCTTCGGCTTTTCCACCTGGAGCAATCGACGTGGATGATCCTATCGAATTTCCTCCTCAGAGACGGCGGAGGGTCCTCGGCTACGGCTCTAAGCACCGCAGAAGCAGCCAGTCCATACCATCCGTCAAAGTAGATGGCCTTGTGTGATCCACTGCTCGTATCCTCTAGATAACGGATTATCTCTTGTACCGCTGCCTCGACGCTGTCCGCATAAATCTCCTGCATGCATGAATTGATGGCAGTTAGTCGAGATCACCTCACGTGGGTAGCAGTTTTTATTAAAAAAAAAGTGCAGGCTGGCAAAAAAAGCTAGAAGTAATGATCGGTGGAACATGCGTAAAAGGGTCATGCGCCAAATTGTCATGCATGTTTGTTACGTTTTGATCAGGAATACCAGATTGGTTATGTATGCCTGCTCGCGAGTACTTTAATTAGTTAGCATGCATACACAAGCTCACCAACTACACGGGGTTCACAATTTCGAAATCAAAATGTATAGTCCCGTAGTCCATGATGTTTGGCTGTGTTCGCTATATATATATAGCTAGAGCTAGAATTTTTTAACTGTGTGATTACTTGTATACACTAATTAAGGCTCGATGGAGAGGCTTATTTTAAAATCTTCAACGGCTTTTTCTTATCGGGATCCAATACAATGTGTCTTTGTCATACTTTGTATATATTGTGAGACGATCGAATATCTATAAGTTAGTAGCACCATAGTGGATATATTTATCCGTTTGGTGATGACGCGCTAGACGAGATATCATTGTTTGCAATTCTTGAAATGCATGTATACCAAAATTGTATACCAAGTTCCAGAACATACATTTTAAAGAAGGGTACGTAGGGAGCACATATAGGACGAGCAGAAAAAAAAACCCCCACTTGCTACGATACTACTCTACTTCGTCGAAATGTCATGCATATGTACGTAGGTATTAAAATACCTCCAGATGCCAAATTTCGTTTCAAAATTTTTTTCGACACGCACCAAAATCACTAAACACTACTAGAGAAAGAGCATTCAGTACGGGCACATCAGTCCAAATCAGATTTGAACCGGTACTGATGAGAGCATTAGTACCGGTTGGTGTTACGAACCAGTACTGATGCTTCGTTTCAGAAAAAATCAAAAAGAGTGCATATTCTATGTATATTAGTACGCGATGGTGGATGGATTGGTTAGAAGTGTGAGGCTGGAATCACGAGGTTGCGCGTTCGAGCCCCACTTCTCCCATATTTTGAAGTATTTCTAGTACCATCCGGTACTGATGCCATCGGGCATCAGTCCCGAATGGCTTGTACCAGTTTAAAAAACCGGTACTGAAGGTCCTCCTCAACCGGTACTGAAGGCTCTTTCTCTAGTAGTGGAAGTCTACTACTACTACGCACTACTCTACTCCATAAAAATGCCATGCATTTGTAGGTACGTAGAAAAATAACTCTCTTGGCATGGTGACTTAATTTCTCAAGGAAGGCCCAGCAAACATAAGAAGATCCACAATACTAATTACACTTCCGACTGTATATAGCCATATCGACAACTTTTTAACTATGTAATTAAATATATACGCTTTTATGACTTGGTGGAGAGGCTTTATATAAAATCTTCAACGTATCATTTTTTCGGGACTCAATACACAATGCGTCTTCCACATGCTACATATGTACATGTGAATTTATCCGTTTGGTGAGTGAGGTGCGCTAGACGAGATATCACTCTTTGCAATTCTTCAAAGGCACGACGCCCTCTTGCATTATATTATATACCAAGACTGAGAACTTACATTTTAAAGAAGAGTACATATACATACAACAAGAAGAGAGAAAAAAACTCACTAACTAGAATACTACTCTACTTCGTAAAAATGCCATGTTAGTAGAAAAATACCCGTTCTGGCATGGTGACTTTCTCAATGAAGGCCCAGCAAACACAAGAAGATCCACAAAACTAACACATCCGACTGTTGGGGATTTCCACAAATCTAACCCATCTGCACCTCCAGATGGATCTCCAGATGCCAGCACCTACAAGAGCGCATCAGTCATGTTTGTGCATCAACATTGTTAGTCCATATGCTTACTGTATTGAAAACCAACCTGTAAACAATTAACATGGGCAAGAATCTTAATTAGTACCTTAATTGGCAGCTACACGTCCTATGTTGTTGTTTCCTCCGAGAAGAAAAGATGTTTATGTCAAGTGAAGGAGAATGACAGAAATTGGAGAGCAACCGTCAATAATGCCAAGCTAGTTGCAATGAGCTCCTCCAAATGGCTGGGCTTTACTTGGGTTTGGAGCTAAAGAACAATTAATGGTGCCTTTACTAAAGCAAGAATGGTTCTTTGCTTGGGTTTGGAGCTAAAGAACAAAGGTCGAATTGCTGTCCTGCCTGCTAAAGAACGAAAGTTGAATTGCTGTCGTGCTAAAGAGACTTGATGGCTCCAGAGAGAATACATCCAGCGCCGACGCTCTAGCTAAAAGAAAGAGCGAGGTATTTGTATAGATGACACTGTAATTAAAACCGGTGATACGGGTGCCATACGGAGTTAATGATGCTACTTCAAGAATGATTATCTCTACCACACAACAATTTTTATAATAATACCTCAAATTTGATATGATTCACTTAATTTCGAAGCACCATGCTCATCCACACCTCAGCATTAGAGCTGGCTTCGTTCATAGAGATACTAGAAAAGTCCATTACAAGTATACCACACTTGTCGATCGGAAGGTGATTGGTGGACCGGAGGTGTGCCGATGATGACACAACTCAATGATATAAGCCGGAAGTCGTTGGAAATTGTTCTGAACCTCTCAGCTGCTTCGATCTCGTCAACACTACTCTATATGTCTTTGGAAGGATTGATATGAAATCCGGAGGCTGGTAGAGTTACTGGCCTTCCATATCTAAACATATATCTAAACCTTGAATTGGCATTAAGCCTACAACATTGTACCGCCGACAAAAGTTGTCGTCGGGTTTTTGGACGCCAAGACAAATTTTGCAGCCGTCGAAACTGTTACCGTTTCCTGTAGTGAACTTACCCATAATTAAATCTAGGACCGATGGAACAGAATGGGAGCTAATGAGCTATGGAGGGCTGATCTCCCTCCAACTCGTCGCCCAATGAGTTGTAGGAATTATTATGTCCAATAGTTCAGTTAGTATCAAAGATAAAAAAAAAAAAAAAAAGTTGGTGGTAACCGGCCGATAGTAATACCTCCTAGAGCGGTAATAATATATCGGTTTGAAAAGTTTTCAGTTTACAATTCGAATTGCAAATTTGGGACAGGGATAATTTGCAGTCTGTGTGGGGATTGCAAGTTAAGCAGTCCCCACAGGTGTAAGCCGTTCGACCGAGCAACCGAACGGTCCAGATCGTATAAATCTGTATGCTACAGTATTTTTCTACATTAACTGCTACAGTACTGTTTTGCTGCATTACTTTTGCTACAGTATTTTTGATCGATCTAAACCGTCGCTTTTCGATCCAACGTCTCACACGCAACTGCTTAGTTGCAGTTATAATAGCAACTGCATGTGAACTCTGTCCGCAAATTTGAAATGATTGCAAAAAAATGTTTCTATGCTTGTTTGCATGTTGATGAAAGTAGTAGAGATAAAGTAATGAAATTAAATTGCATTAAATGAAAAAATAAATAAAATCTTTCTTATTAATCAATTTCTTACCAACACGAAAAATTTGTGTCAAACTTGTTCCTCTATCCCCCGTAACCAGCTGGTACACTGTCAATTCTGGTTAATTAGTAACCGGCTGATTACCAATCAAATATCCAAATTTCCGTTAGAACATTTTAATTTTTGTTTGATAAAATTTGGCCTGTTAAAAATGGTAACCAGTACCAGGGAGGGTGTGGGAGCCCGGAGGCGTGGATCGGATCTTTACTGTTGCGTTGGACTAGGAGTGACACACATACTTCATTTAAATGTATGTTCACTATCCTCAACTAGTCCTGTGCACAGATGGTAATCAAATAGCCCTCACCCAAACAAATATGAACCATCTGATCACATCGTACACACTTACGCAACCATCAAAGTTCCGACCACTTTCCGAAAACCATACCGGGATTGAGGTCAATCATTTAGACATAACACACGCCACCCGTCTCAAAACCGTGTGGTGTGCGTCATAATAGTTAAGAGACGATGGCTGCTCGTGTTCATGTGTCAAGCGATTGAAAACAATTCTGAGCACCCGGATATGTGTCTGGTGCTAGTTCCCAGGATCAACGCCTAATACCCACATATCCCGCATTCAAGATGATTCAACACACATACACAATTGTAATTGACATAAAAGTAGTTTAAAGCTATTACAACTACTTAATATTACAAGTTCATGGTCGACCGGCCAAACATATCACATAAAGAGTAAAATGCAACAGATATGAACATAAGTTCAAAAGGGAACCACGGTGTGCCATCCATAACCCAAAGGCAACCGACTAGGGAAAGGCCCAGTTCATCCATCCAAAAAATCGTTAGATTTCAACACGAAGTATGAATCGTCAGGCAGATCGTTGTTACCTTCGTCTGAGCAATAATAGTGAGAACAAACGGTGAGTACACGTATGTACTCGCAAAACTTTAGTGTATGAAAATAATTATACATGTAGGGCTATCTCAATGAATTTGAGCTTCTACGCTAGTTTCAATTTTAGCATGAAGCGAATTTTATTTGCAATAGATTAGTACTTTTTAACACAGTTTCATAGTTTTAAAGAGCTCCTGATAAGAAAGTAACAACAGTATATAAAGCATGTATACCTCATTCCTTGATCAATCTAACACAGGTATCGCATCCAATCTACCATACCAATAGTCCAATTCAGCATGCCAACAAGCCAATTCATCACACCGATGAACCAATCCATCATAGCACCATTTTCCAAGTTCTTTATCAAAACAAAACCAGAAGGGCTATACTTGACATTATGTCTCAAGCTGCTATTGACCGTGAGCATGGCCAATCGATTAGGTTTAATTCTCTGCAGAGAGTGCACTTTACCCACACAACACCTTTTAGCAATCATGTCAATCATGTCTGTGAGGAGCCTCCCTTTTACAGTACAATGCACTGTAAAAGACAGGTTCTAATGTGCTTCATGTGCTAGTCCCTGGATCAGTAGCTAGCACGCACATACAAATGGAAATCACAACCATACAAAATATCATTATTACTACGATAACTATTTTACAAGATAGCCTTACAATTAGAATAATATTGCAGCGGAAAGAAACAGAAGTCTTGTAGTGTGCCCATCCAATCCCTCAGGCAACTGACAAGGTATAAACTCTAGATAAAATCATCGTCATTACCCCGAAACCTGCGTCAAGTATGATCTGTCGAGGTATTCACATAAAAACAACAAAGATAGCAAGGGTGAGTACATTGCGTACTCAGCAAGACTTAAAATGTTTGCAAAACCTATGATATATGCAAGCTGATTCAACAGGATGGCTATCAGGGTTACTTTTGCGTGGAGCCAAATTGAATTGTAAATACTGAGTAATAGATTGAAAGCGAAAATTTAAATAAAAGGAAACTAGACAGATAATTAAAATAACAGGTGTGCGAAAATAACCAGTAAAGATCACATAACAGTAGTAAACAACCCACGGTTCACCGTGAGTATCGAATCGTCCATTCCCAACAATATCTAGAATCAATTTATTTTGTCCACACAGGGCACAACAGGTGAATCCAACCTTGTCAACGAATGTCAAGAATTGAATCATCTGTAAGGGTAAGCTCACCAATTCCAAATTTTATCTTCTCAATTAATTTTATAAAAAGACAAGAAGCTTTCTAACTAGTGCAAGTTCACCAAGTGCTCATAACCGAGAGCGCAGCTAATCGATTAGTTTTAACTCTGCAGAGTGGTACAACTTTACCCACAAATAATGACTTCCCTTTTTGCAAACGTTATTAACACACTTCCTTTGGTGTGTCGCCAGGGAAAATCATATATAACCTTTACATTACTAAATCCTGACTTTGCACTAGCCCGGTAACGACTAACCCCTACTAATGGCGGCAGAAGAACATCGTAGCACGGATCATTTCTCCCCATTAGTAAGGCGTATACCGTTGCATTGGTATGTGTCTAACCCACACCCTTGTGTGGACACCCCTACGAGCAATCCCGCAGGAACAGCCCGTGCTACTCCGGCCTTTCCCCGTGCAAAGCCAGTCATTAGTAACTTAATTAGTTATAGCTGTCCCATACCAGCATCGTGGTTGTACGGGTAATCTTGGATCATACAACACTGAGTTCGGTCCTTAATCCGACCCGGGCGACAATCTCCCCCTAACTACGTGTGAGCACACCCTCACACAACCGGCTATTGCCAATAAGTCGCCCGCGTCCAAATCATAGTTTTATTTTCAGAAAAAGAAGCATAAATATTCCAACATGTTCATAAGTGGAGTTCATCATGTTCATCTTTTTAATCCAATGTGTTAAATATTTGAATTCATTACGAACAGTAAACCATCTGTTCGTATCCCAATCTAAGCATGGCTAAGCTTATGCAGATAATAAACGAATATACCCATCCTACATTGTCTATCCATTGTCTAGGGTTATCAAGGTTCACATGGCAACATTGATTATGGAAATCCCATAATGAAGGTGATATCTACCATAACCCAAAATAACATTCTATAAAACATAAAGCATGCATGAAAGATTTGACAAAGGAATATCCAAACATTTGGGTTCAATAGGATCAAAGGGGCTTGCCTTGCTATACGTTGTTTACAACGAAATCGAAGTCGCAGCTTGGAGTAGTCGGAGTCGTGTTGTTGTCGAGGTCGGAGTTGTCGTCGAGTACACGTTTGGACTCGTTCAATGGTAGCGTCGGCTACGTCAGGCTCTACTCGTCATACCGCGAGAGCAAAGCAAATAACAATAAAGTCCAATAAGATAAATTCCAAAGAGGCAAAAAGAATACAGATAGAAAAACCAGATAGAAATCCAAATAATAAATCATCACACATAACAAACATGATTTCTGGGCTTAGGTTATATGATTTCAAGTATACGCGTTAATCTATCTTTTATCATATATCTCTTACTAACGATCTAGTCTACACTCTTACTCACTTCCTACGAATTGCTTAATCTTACTTTACAAACTCAAGAAGCTAAGATTGTTTGGATTAATGGAATTAAGGCATTAGTTAAGGCGCTATCGCTTTCCCGGTAATACCGACTCTCGGATCGCGGTATTACAACTTTATGTAGTACCGTTCTCGAGTTCCGGTTGTACCGACCTTTAATATTAAGAAGGCATTAATTAGATTAAAGCTACCGGCTGAACTTACAGGGCTTTTAGATGATTATTAAGACACGAGCTCTTTAGCGAAATACTTCTTACACTTATCTAATTGCAACATACACTATCCACGACCATATAACTTAGGGTTATCGCTTTAATAGGATTCAGATGCAAAGCAAGAAGTAAATTAAATATTTTTTTCAGATTATGGTAGTCTATATACTAGGGAGTGATTCTAGGCTATTCTTCTTAACATTAGCATTTAGACGAGATATTCTACGGGCTATCGAAAAGGCTTAAGTGCTAATAAAAATCTACGCGATAACTATTCAATTTTCGTTTTACATTTGCGGCTACACTTCAAAGAGTTCTTTAACCATTTTTCATGGACTAGCTAGGGGTATCACTAAGAGTGCTTTAAAGTGGGTTCCGCGACTTTTCACTTTTATCCGAGACATTTTTCAACTAAAAAGACATTACGGCTTATGCAAATTTAATCCTACATCGCATGCAAATGAATTATTTCCGCAAGACTAGCTAAAATGAACTAGAGGTATTTAAATACAGATTTCATAAGTGTTAACGCTAATACTTATTTCTACACCTTAACTCATATTCTATTCATGTAAGTATTTAAAGCATGGTTACTTACAAACATGCATTAAACCTAAGAAAACAGGGAATATGGTTGTCATGGTCTAATCTGGACCTAAGAACCATTTTCACTATATTTGGAATTTGCACAATTTTAATATTTTAGCAGTATTAAGTGATATGGATTTATGAGATGTTCATTCACTAGTTTATTCTTATTAGCATATATTTATACTATAAGACCACAGCTACTACTACATGAATTTCTGTAACCAGGGCCAACGTGCAAATAGAAACTAATAAAGATTGAGACCAAGTCTAACCATTTTAGCCTAATCTGTGCACAATGCTCCACTAAACTCTAGTGCTATTTAGCATGCATATCGTTCTTAAAACATTAGTGCAGAACTTTGTAGGAAGCGCATATGAACACAAGCATAGGAGGTTGAGCTGTTTAAAGTTAATTTAAGGTCTTAGAATTCAAGTCTTAAGGATTAAGCTAATTATGCTTATTAAATCAATCTTATAATTTATTAACTAGGGAATTAGTTTATTCGATTGTATTTACTGTTTGCCTTGGGGTCATAAGACAGACAAATTAATTGAGTCACGGCTAAGTCGGCCAGGTACTAAAATCATATATATATTGTCTTTAATCCACTTTACATGAAGACTCATACGCATATATATATTTATCGATCTTAGGACAAGGTATTGTTTTATTGTTCTCTACTTAATGAACTGGAGATTAAATGTAATCTGGACAACTATATAACATCCTTACACTTGAAACAACAGTACGTAACATTGAAGCTTCATAAACAAGCAACAGCCAAAGAAGCTTCTATACACTACAATGGTTCTACTCATTACGTGATAAAAATGATTAAGGCCATTCACAGTGGGAGTTTCATTTTCATTAAATGATGTGACACATCATCATGTTTGGTGACATGGCAAGATAATTATGAAGAGAGAGATAGAAAGAGTTTCATAGGAGGTGAGTGAGTTTCATCAGGATGAAACCTGTGATACACGGTTACCTAGATAAAAGCTGATGTGGCACTCTTGGAAACCGTGTAATGACACTCTCCATTGTGAATGGCTAAGTGCTAATGCTTACCTTAGGGCCACCCTTTAGTTGGATTCGGTACTGAACAAAGTAAGCACAGGAGCTTCCTTGGTGGCTTTGGCTAGCAGCAAGCCAGTGATAGCAGGCATAGGGAGGAGACCGAATAAATAGTGGAGCTTAGCTTGCATGGGTGCGGTGTTCATTGGGGCCACTAGACAGTGAAAGGAGAAGGCCACAGGACATCCCTTCGCGCAGCTACAGTAGTACTGCTACAGGATCTCGAGCAACAATACCGCCATGGGAGCCTCCCTGCAAGCTTTGGCTGGATGAGTTGCAAGAGTATAAAGCTTTGGGCAACGCAAGAAATGGAAGGAGGGGACCTCGATGGACTCATGGGAAGCGACGGTTGGGGCTGATCTGGCCCGAGGTGGCGGCGCGACGACGCTAAGCTCCGGCGGCGGCGAGCTCCTGTGGCAGCGTCAGTAAGATGAGGGGAACTTCAAATTGAGTTGGGGGTCTCGATTATTGGCGTCTGAGAATGCTCTCTGTGAATCGAATTGGAATACGATGCACCGATGACGGAGCTGGCCGGAGTGAAGGCTCACGGCCAGAGTTGGGGATGAAGCAACGACATTTTTGTATTAGAAGCTTTGGCTCGGCCAGAGAGACCTCAGAGGTGGGGTGAGGAAGCAACT
Source organism: Rhipidocladum racemiflorum (assembly GCA_036346355.1). Taxonomy (NCBI): domain Eukaryota; kingdom Viridiplantae; phylum Streptophyta; class Magnoliopsida; order Poales; family Poaceae; genus Rhipidocladum; species Rhipidocladum racemiflorum. Next base: position 57,062,301 of record CM070575.1, read on the forward strand.
GGGTGTGGGTGGAGAGCAAGAACGAGCTCGGGCTGCTTATGGCCGAGAGAAGGAAAGAAAGGCGCCGATCGGTGGTCACTCGGGAGAAGGCTTCGCTGACCAAGAAGGACAGGGGGCAAGGGAGTGGTGACGACAACAGGGTGTGGGCGAGCTCAGGGATGAGAAGGGACATGCACGGGGACGCGCGGGCTGTGGAGCTGGCGGAGGGGTAGCTTGGTGGCATTTCTACCGAGAGGAGGAAGAGCGGTGGAGCTCTGGGAGCAGGTCTTGGTGCTGAGGCGAAGAACAGGAAAGTGGGTGCGACAGGAGAGCGTGACCGAGCGTGACAGCAGCAAGGTGTAGAGGGGGTGGCTCCAAGCACCGACTGATGGAAGGGACAGGAGCTTCACCTGCTGGTCGACCGCGCGGAAGAGACGAGGGGAGGAAGAAGAGAAGAAAGGGGAGAGAGAGGAGGCTGACGGGTGGGATCACTCACACAGCCGGGTCCACAAGTAAGAGAGTGAGAGAAAGAGAGAAAAGGAGTTCACTCTCCAACAGTGGCGGCAAGGCTAATAATTCATGCAACAAATCAATTCAAACATTTGTCAAACTTTTAATTTAATGCTCTTACCAAGTTACCTTCATGCTATAAAATTTTCAACTTTAGAAGACATGCAATTCATTTTACATAAATGTGACAAGATTGAAATGATAATAAAAGTTTTTATTATTTTTTTTAAAATCCTTATATTTCAATTAATACATTCACTTTTACTTTAGTAAAAAGTTTTGTTACCCTTTTACTATTACTCTTTTACTTTTGACTTTTTAGAAAAAGTTGACATTGACCCAATTTACGTTAGTGTAATTACTTTATTACTACTTTACTTTTACACTTTCACTTTTACCTCTTTTTTTTTTACTTTTTACCAAATTCAATTATCACTTTTCTTTTTGAAACTAAGTCCAGATTAAAGAGCTAAATTTATAAACTTAGATTTTTGGTTCAAACAAAATTTTGAAATGCATAATTTCTGCTAGGTCCATTTTCGGGATGTTACAATGTCACGCGGTACACCGTACCCGTTTTGCTAGACTATGACGTTCAAATGATTTAAGCCTACCCTTGCAAGTTGATGAAAGCATTAGAGATAAAGTAATAAAATTAAATTGCATTAAATGAAATACACTACAACTTTCTTATTAATAAATTTCTTATCAACACGAAAAATTTGTGTCAAAAATTGTTTCTCTATCCCGGTAACCAACTAGTACACTGTCAATTATGGTTGGTAATCGGCTGATTACACTACTACAGAACTAGCCTTCAATACCGGTTCCAAACCGGCTACAGTACCAGTTTTAAAGTCGGTACTACCAATCTGGAATTGACGGGGAAGGCTATCAGTACCGGTTTAGTGAACCGATACTGATAATACTAGAAATGTTTCAAAATATGTCGATGATGTATGGGAAAAATGGGATTCGAACCCGCAACCTCGTGACTCCAGCTTCACCCTTCTAACCAACCCACCCACCATCGCGCATTGATATACATAGAATATGCATTCCTTTTGAACTTTCCTGAAACAAAGCTTCAGTACCGGTTCATGTTCGTACCACGAACCGGTACTAATATACCCCATGCCTTCGGTACCGGTTCGTGTCACGAACCAGCACTAATATGAGTGCATTAGTACCAGTTCGTGGATCTAACCGATACTGAAAGCCCACTATGGCCGTGTAGGCAATGAATCGGTACTGATGTCACTATCAGTACGGGTTCAAATCCAACCGGTAGTGATATGCCAGTAGTAAAGCCTAGTTTTCTAGTAGTGTTACCAACCAAATATCTAAATTTCCGTTAGAACATTTTAATATTTGTTCGATGAAATTTGGCCGGTTCAAAATCTATAACTGGTACAAAGGAGGGTCTGATATTTTTTGCCATATCCGGTTCTTGAATCCTTGGTTAACATGGTGACCCCATTAAAATTATAACCTTTTTGTAGGAAAGATACATGTGATAAAATGCACTGAATTTTAAGATGCAAGTACCATTATTTGCACAAAGTAAATAGTACAATTGGAATTCACCCGAAATACGGCCAATTGGTTGGAACCAGTGAAAATCGTAAATTGGACTAAATTGGTAACAATAACGTGCAAAGCCCGACCAAATTCTTTATATACTGCATGTGACCGGTTTGATTGGAACCGGCCCATTCCCACCAAGTATGATATAACTAGGTAGGCTCACGCACTACGTTACGTGCGGGCATATGAAACAGGAAATAAAATGTACAAAAGTATTTAACATCAATGATAATTCACTTATTAGATACAACACACATCATTTACATAGCAAATTAACATATAAGGCAGCTAAAAAGGGTGGACTGTGTAGAACTATAGCATATAAGTTGCGTGCAATTGTAGGGAGAGGCCGAGGAGATGGGACATCTTATATCATCATTTTGTGGAATCCATCCCTGCATCTTCCTGAATTAGCTCAATCCGCAACACAAATACCACAGTACAAATGGTTGTTTGGTCCTACAAAGATCAAATGATTACTCTTGAACAGGAGCACATAACAATATAAACAAAAAAACAACACCAATCCAAGAGTAAAAGCATTAAAGCAAATTGAATAATCACAAAAGGTAAAATAGAATTTTGTTATTTCTAAGAGCAAAGGGCAAATGCTTATTACTATCTTGAGGACACATCAACATTTTTTAAAAGCAAGCAACATACTAAAATTAAGATAAACTATGAAATACATATTGAGATGATAGGAAGGTATACTATTTCTTTACTTTTGTATGGCTTTAGTAAAACACTGGCAAGCACGATTTTTTTGAGAAACCAGTGAACCACATGCCAACAAATCTTTAGGAAATCAGTTACACTACAGCAAGGACAACCCATTATGTAATTTTGAAAGGGAAAATAGAAAGCTAGCATCAGATCACTCCGAACAATGAATAAATAAAATGTATGTAATTTTCTTTGCAGCTATACTCCATTTCTCTGGCGGTCATAAGGGGATGAAAATCAAGACATCTTTGTATTAGCTCTACTACTGCATTCCAATCCCAATGAAATAAATAAAATGCATCGAGCCAAGGAAAGCAAGACAGCTAGAGTTAGGGCCTGTTTGGGAGAGCTCTGCTCCTCAATTTTCAGCTCCACTCCAAATTCGGGTAGCCAAACACCTCAACTCCATAGAACTCTAACTCCAGGAAAAATGCGAATCTAGGGGGCTGCTCCATGGTTTTTGTGAAGCTCCTCAAGGGGTACTCCAAGAAACACCGTTTCATACCCACTCGTGAAGTTGCTAGGTAATTACCCACCTTTGCCACTGGTTACACATATGAGGTAATTACCCACCTTTGCCACTGGTTACATCAACACCCAAGGGCATAAATGGATATCCACACCAAAACCATTTATTCTTGAAGCTAGATCTAATTTGCAAGCCAAACACCTCCCTTCTCTACTTCAACTCTATGGTAGAGCTACTCAACGGTGGAGTCGATGAAGTGGAGCTGATTTTTTTGGAGTGGAGCTCTCCCAAACAGGCCCTTACTGAAGCAAAAAAATATCCTAACCTTCTTTCGAAAGAAGCAACATGACACATCTGTTCCACAAATTATGAACAAATGACAAAATTACCGTTTCTTGTAACAAGTCTGATAGTGTGGACCGACATGGATGTTACAAGAAATGATTAATTCTAAAATCTATAGTTTTGTGATATAAGTTCTCCTAAAATCTGTAGTTTTCTGAAATAGAAACTAAAATCTGTAGTTTTGTGAAATAATTTCTTCTAAAATCTATAGTTCTGTGAAATAGAAACTGAAACTGTAGTTTTCTGATAGTTTGTACAAAAAAACCTGTAATTTTGTGAAATTTACTCTTGGTTATCTCTCTTTTCAGCAATAAGAATGCTCGAAACAATTCAATCCAGACATTTCCTCCCTGCTGTTGGGCCCTGATGGAAGAAAAGCATGGGGAAAACATAATTAGCACTTGCAAATGTAAAACCATGTTTTAAGAAAAGGGATAACTGCTGACTTGATGGCAACCTTTATTTCTATGAAAATAGCATGACCATAAAGCTAGCAAGGACCTATCCCATTCATTCATAATCCTTGTTGGATACAAAGTTAATTTACTGAGTTGCTTCACTAAGCCTGATGAGTTGGTAACAAAATATGCCATGCTAAACCTTGATGCATCAAAAATTAGTTTCTAGTAGCAGTCATAGCCTCGATTATGGACTTCTAGCCTGGTAGAAAATAGAGGTGAGATAAAATCCAACACGCAACAACAATAGAGGCAGATTCCAACAAACTGAACAACATGGTATTGGGAACGAGGGAAGATAAGGGTTGACGGAGAAGGGGAGGAAATCGAGCTGAAGGAGAGAGAAGGGGGAAAATGAGGGAGGCTAGGAGGGGTAACGGCTAGTTGCTGGCATCAGAGCTGGCAGCAGCAGCTGGCTTACTCACAAATCACGGATCCCAACTTGCACGCACAGATGCTAGTTGTAACCTTACATGATGTGTCGATCAAAATGGGATTCCCCCCTATCCACCACTGTCGGTGAAGAAAGAGCGCACAATAGGAAGATCTAGTGGCTGCCACTCTAAGAACTTGAGATCGACGGCCCTGCCATAGCCCTAACTATCATGGCACAGGGCGCTCGAGGGCAGCTCGAATGACATCGAGGAGGAAGGGGAGCAACCACAGCGAGGACAACAAGGGGTTCAACAGCGACCTTTTCACCGAAGGTGATGACGCAACCAACCAACACAGCTTGGACCAGTGCCATCCCCTTCACCTCTATCATGGATCGTCGCAGCCCTTGCTTCTGGCTCGATTTTGTTAGAGTGGACCCGACGGCCAACTTTATCAAGCGTCCAGGCGGTGTAAAGGGGAGGAGGCGAGGGGCGTTGGGCCAACACTAAGCACGGGTCACGAACAACAATGGTGATGGTAGAGGAAGAGATGGGGAGATAAAAAAAGGAGAGTTGAGAGGGGGGTGAAGAAGAGGGCGACGAGCGGAGGAGGCGGGCGAATTTTTTGCTGTAGTGGCCTCCAATTTTTTTTTTTGCGAAAAAGACCTCAGTAGAACGGGAATTCAAAAAATAGTCCCGTTCAGCACCGGGCGTGGCACTACAAGCCACCAGAGTGGCGTGGGGCGTTGCAGGCCGCATGCAATGCTCATGTGCCGCAGTCGCCCGAAACCCCCTCCTTGCGGTGGCACCTCGCCCCGGCCCCCCTCTCGTGAGCTGCAATGCTTCCATCTGCTTCCACAGTTATATCTTTACATCCCATTGCTCCGTCCCATCTGAACACCAAAAGCATTGACCGGCGTCCATTTATCCCATGGAGTCAGGCCCTCGCTATAAATTACAAGCGCAGCGATGATTTGCAAGCAGTCGGGAGAGGCTAAGAAGAGTAGAGAGCGAGGGAGTTCAGCAAGTTCCGCGAGAGGCTAAGAAGGGTAGAGCGAGGGAGTTCGGCAAGTTCCAGAGCAATTTAGTTGATGTTCATAATTTGATGGAATTTATTTAGAGTTAACCTTTTTTCAAGTATTTGATTCGGGGTTCGCATTTTGCAGGTATTCTTCAGGAAGGTTATTTTGTACGTTGCTCGAGATTTAGCGAACTTCAGCACATCTTCAGGAAGGTTAGTTTGAAATCTTCTGGAATACTAGTATAATATTATTGTAATATTAGTATAATCAGTAGAATATTAGTATAACTAGCAGTACATAAAACCTCAGCATTAATACAACAAGAACTACATGAAATGACGGTAATTGTATAACTAGCATTAGATGATATGACAGTAGTAGTGTAATGAGTAGTATGTAAAATGGGGTATGATTGGTGTGATGTTAGTGGAAGTAGTAGTAAGTGAAATAGCTATGTTGGTATAATGAGTAATTCCTAGAATGAGGATCAAAGGTATAAATAATGAGTACAATATTATTGTAATATTAGTATAACACATATTCAGAGATAGACTTGCCCGATCAGGACTTGCCGCCTGCAAGTTCCGGTTGGGGGACGTTCGCGCCTACACAGTTACCGTAGGACTTCGGGTTCGAACAGACCTACACCCCTCACAGTACGCATGGCTTCGGAGTAGGCACATCATCTTTGGAGACACCACGTCAGGTAAATACCTTCATTTGTGGAAGTTCTTAGCATTGGAGCTACCTAACATCATGTCCCTTTACAGTAGGCACCCCGACGTGGACCTCTCCTTCCGCCGTCATCATCCAGGCGCGAACATGATGTTGATACCCCAGATCAGGACTTGCCAGCAGGAAGTTCGGCATGGGGTACGTTCGCGCTAGCACGCTTACCGCAGCACCCGCTGCAGGCGCCATGGCAGATATGTTCTGTGCAGTTGAACTGATTCGCAAGACGAAAATGAGCTAACACTATGTGGGTACAGGTTTCTATGAACGACTTCAGCCAGTGGGCACAACACTCCACAACCCCGCAACCGACATCGGTAATTACTCGTAATGTTAGTTACTTGTTGCAATCTTTTTTGTCCACTGCACTAACGATGCCTTCCAATGCAGCCTACTAGGTGGGTGGAAGACATGTTTTCGCGAACAACACCTGGGACCTACCCAACTTGAGGAGGCCCCTCTCGCAACACTGGACACCCAGTACGACTTGCGGAGCGACACGCACGCACCTGACCGGTTCATGTTCCCAGAAGAACAACTCTGCCGTCAAGGGAAGCGGCGACTCGGTTAGAGTTGAGGTTTCAAAGATGCGATCGATTAGTTGTTTTTTGCATTCATACTTGATGTACTAATCGGATATGATATGTTGGTGAAAATTTACTTTGGTTTTTTTTGTTTTGATGATTATTTTCTTGTTTGAGTTCATGTTCCCAGAAGAACAACAAACCAACAGTTTTTTTATTTTTGAAAAAAAGTAGGGGAAAATAGATCGAAACCAAAAGCCAATATAGCCGATTGGACATGTCATGTGCACATCAAGTTCTGGCTTGCAACATTGACCACATTTGACAACACGCTGCCATCAACTTTGTCAACCCGATTTGACAACACACTGGCAACTACTTTTGCAGACCAAAGTGACAACACACTGCCCACATTTGACAACACGCTACCATCAACTTTGTTAACCCGATTTGACAACACGCTACCATCAGCTTTTTTAGACCAAAGTGGCAACACATTGCTTTCGTGGGCTGCAGCTTTCTCAGGCCGCTATGACATCACGCTCACTCTGAACACTTACTATAAATACAATGCCATTCCCATCATATACATCCCACACTACACCAAGCCAACCCTGTAACACCCCAAAATTTTGCTTTTCTTAAATTCATGTGTGATTTGGCACTTTGGTGAATTTTTGGAATTTTCTGGAATTTATTTGGATTTATTTGGAATTTATTTGAATTTATTCCATTTTGAAATAATTAAATAATTTAACTTTGCAAATAAAATTTTGTTGGAAATATTTTATTTGAGTCCCAAATACCCTAAAATATTTTCCAGAATTTTTCTGAGACTTTTGCTATTTTTAATGAATTAAATGAATTTCTGGGAATTATTTTAAATATTAAATCGCTGGAAAATCAAGTCGGGTCAAGTACTGTTCATCCGACCGGACCCGTGTCCGAGTCCGACTCGAGTCCGACCCGAGCCGCGTGACTTGACCGAACCCCATTCGATCCTAACCGTTGGATCGAGATCCAACGGTCCAAATTGGACCGCACCGGTTCGAGCTGAGTCTGGGTCGGATCCGATCGCACCCACGCGATCGTGATTGTCGATCGTGCCACGTGGACGGCCGTGCGTCGTCGTCTCCGCCGAAACCGAGCCGGACTCCGCCGCCGCGTAGATCTAGGGTTCCGCCTCGGGCACGAACGCCGAGGCTATTTAAGGCCCGGGTCACACCCCGAGGTCGGCCCTGACCTTGCGCACCCGTAGCCCCTACTCACCAAGGCAGAGCAGCCGCCGTTTAGCCGTGATAGCTCGCCGTAGTTGAGCGCCACTCCGCCACGGTTTTTGCCTCGTCCCGCCGACGTCCGCCGTCTTCCGCCGAGTTGGAGCCCAGTTCCGGAGTCCTCAAGCCAAGGCGCACCCGTGGGCACCTCTCACTCCGCCGGAGAGACCACGAAGCGCCGTCGGGCTTGTCGTCGTCTCCGTCTCCGGTTGCTGCAGCTCCGCCGCGTCGCCATCGACCTCGCGAGCTCTGTGCGCCGTCCGATCTTGATCGTGCGGTTGAGGTGAGTTCACGTGTTTCCAAACCCGATTAGATCTGGACCGTTGGATCAAGATCCAACGGCCCACGATCACCACGTGCCGTAGTAGTGTTAATGTAGGATTAGATCTGGACCGTCCGATCTAGATCGAACGGCCCACGATCATCGAGTAGTTTTCAACGTGTTAACCCTGGATCTAATCACGGCCGTTGATTTTCAAATCAACGGACACGATCGCGCTTCACGCGTGTCCAAGGAGCCGAATCGCCGCGCCACGCGGCAGGCGTGGAGTCACCGACACGCCGCCCGCGTGTCGGTCGACAAAGACTGCGTGATGTCACCCATGACGTCATCGGTGGGTCCCACTGCCGCCACCGTGGCCGAGCCTACCGACGTCGACAATGACGCGTCACCCGAGTGGTCCCACCTGTCAGCGACACATGGAGCCGTGGACCGGGTCCACGGTGAACCCGAGCCGAGCGTGGACCGAGTCCATGGACCGGCTGACGTCAGCCAACCAATCCAGTGCTGACACGTGTCCTTGCTGACGCAATAATTAATTTCCGAAAAAGAAAATGATTTATTAATTCGAAATAATGATTTCAGATTTTGTTTCAAACTTCAAACGCTTATAACTTTTGCATTTCAACTCCGATTTGAGTGATTCAAATTTCTAAATTTGTATAAAATTGAGATCTACCTAAATATGAATTTTATTTAATTTTTGGACTAAATTTTTTTTCTGTAAAATTATTTAATTGATTATTTAAACTTTAAATAATCATAACTTTTGCATTTTAACTCCAAATTTGACGATTCCAGTTTCTAAAAACTCATAAAATTATGTTCTCTCTGTTTATGGATTTTATTTGGATGTTTGGACACTTTTTGCCTATTGTTTATTCGTGTATTGCTATTTGCACGCTTTACGAGTAGACGTTGAAGTGCCGGAAGGATTCGAAGGAGAAGTATTGACTCAGGATCCAACTCAAGACCAAGAACAAGTACTTTTTGAAGGCAAGTTGTGCTTTGACCATGTTGATCCTATTTTGAAACTTATTTTGATTTAACCTATTGCATGCTAGTTCAAATTAGAAAAATACTTTATTAAATATGGGGGGATTAGATAAATACCAATTTGCTGTATGACACCTTGATTATTTAAATATGTGCCATGACCCTTGTCACCCTAGTTGTGGATTACTAGTTGGACATTATTAAATCGCCAACATGGGTTTTAGACCGTTGTAGTATCTCGCTTAGACACACACGTGCTCATGACATGATTTTGGTCAATCAAATGTTAATATTGACTTAATGATATATTGAACCTGTTTTGGAAAGGTATCATGTGATGTTGATGGCACGTGGTGCATGGTAATCAAGCGGGTTTGATAAATAGTTTTTCGACCAGGGCATGTGGCAAGAGTAATCAGTGGGCCAGTTGGCATTGGGGATGTTGATTTGGTTCTTCGGGTAGTCTTGCCCTGGTCACCCTAAGGACTTAACCTTGCAAGCCTTTGAACCGGGTCTAACGTGCAACCACATGTCTGTAATGGACGGACCTAGTTGACTAAGTTGCTAATAACATACCCGCGGGGACCTCGTGAGGTCAACTACACCCTTTGTGTAAGTTGTATGGGGAGCCGCATCGGCCGAGGCCAGTACCCATCTAACGGTTGATTGGCCTAAACTTCGCCTTAGCTAAGGGAAGGGTTAGTGTGCAATAACCGGGGAGGACCACTTGTATTGTTAGAAGTTTCCGAAAGACTTTGTTACGGGAACTCGCCTTTGTGGTGTTTGACTGTATCTTGTGGGTAAAGTGCATAACCTCTGCAGAGTGTACAATCTATTCGAATAGCCGTGTCCGCGGTATTGGACATCGCTCGGGAATTACAGTCAAGGGTTAGATTTTCTCAAAAATAACTTGGATTTGAAGAGTTGGGTTGGATTAATAATGATGTTGATGGAAATGTGGATTAGGATGGGAAAGATGTTTATTAAACTTCTTGAAAAGTTATCTATGCTTTACTTGTTTCTACTGCTTTCGAATCTACTTATGCTATTTGTCAAATGTCGCTTTTACCGCAATTACACCTTGAGCTATTCCTTTGTATCAAGCCATGCATATAGTCTATTAGCTTTGCATTCTCATGCATGACTTGCCGAGTACCAAGTACTCACCCTTGCCACAATACAACACGAGTTGAAGAGGAGACTACACCGGCTTTGGAGGAGGAGCTCCACGAGGAACCGTCTACTTAGGAGCGAGCCGATCGGTTGCTGTGGTATCTTGGATGGCGCCACGAAGTTATCTTATTTTTCGCTGCTACTATTTCTCTCTTAATAGGTTTTGCCCTGCGTGGCGTATATTTGTAACTTGACCATAAGGTCGAGTACCCAGTTTGACTACTTAAATAAAGTACTTTATTAGTATCGAGTGGTATGATTGTGATATTTACCAATGTTAAGACTGTGTGCACTAGCGCGTTCCTGGACTAGTGCTGAATACATAGAGGGTCCGGATTTGCAAATTCGGGGTCCCGACAGAGGTGGTATCAGAGCCATACTGACTGTAGGCTCAACCCTAGCTAGAAAGGTCGTAGAAAGGTTAAAACCTATTTTCTAAAGCTAAAAATTTGTCAAGACAAGAAATGACATCTCGACTTATCCCATTCTTTCCTTTCTTGTCTCTTGCTGAATTTTTCCTTACCTTGTCACAATTTAAAAATTTCGAGTTCTTACGTAAGCACTCTTGTGACAGATGGAGGGAGAGTTCAACTACGTTGATCTGGAGGTTGGTCACGCCGCAGAACTTTGGCTTATGCTACAAACTCTCGGAGATTTTGAGAAGCCCCAATACCAAGTGGAAGTGATCAGACAAGCAGGATTGATCAAGGCTTGTGACGTGAAGATTGAGGTACCTGCTAGGAAGAAGGGCCCAGGCAACCGCCCGATACACTGCACTGCCAGGAGGTCTACAATGCAGATGGGTATCCAAGAAGTATCACGACGAGCAATGCGGCACATTACCCGTATCTACGCCAGAGAGTTAGAGAGCACGGTGTTCCGTTATCACCACAAGAAGAATAACCTTCTCGACAAGGCGATTCAGATGAGGATGCCATGGTTACACAGCTTGGCACGACTTGTTGTCGCCAGGAGGATGTACTCGATAATACAAGCAAAGAGCTACGTAAGGCCCGCAAGGAGATCACGACAGAGAAGAACAGATGGCGGGAAGCTCAAGAGTATGTGTCACACCTTCTGCGAAGGATTGACGAGTTGGAGATGACTTTGTACGGACGAGCAACTGAGCCAAGATTGAGCTACACGAGCCAGATCCGGAGGAGTCGATCTCGATGTGGACACCGCTTCTTCGACTACCACAGATGACACAGCTTGGTCGGACATGGCAATCGTTTCGCGCTTATGCCGCAAAGACCCGCACTCCAGGCCGTGGATGTTTTCTCGATGAGTGAGCGTAGGTTCTATAGTGAGACTCCTTCGCCTAGTCGCGTCATAGAATAAAGAGTCACCCTTTAGGCGTTGGACCTCAGTGTTAGTTTGATTTGGATTTTCATTGCTTGCTGAGTGTGCAGTATGTGTTGCAAGGCCCTTAGGCATTGTAAGCAACCATACCAAGTTATTAATATCAATAATAAAGTCGGACCTTAAAGTTACACCTTTCGCCCCGCATAAGTTCCATATTACCTGTCTATTCTTGTTTCCCCCTCATCTCTAAAACTTAGAGCAAATCGACAGATGGTGAACACCCGCGGAAACTTTGGAAGCAATGGAAGTGGTTCGCCGCCAGAAAATCCCAATGATGGAGCACCAAAGACCGCCACCGGATATGCAGAATTTGGAGCTTTTTCTCGCTGCCTGACTCGCTTGATGCATGCTATGATGCAACAAATGCAACACGCCACCGCTCAGGCCACACTAATCAAGTTAATCGGGGACCACGCCAGAATACAAGACCGCCGAGAGTTCATGAGAACTCACCCACCCACTTTCTTCCGGGAATGCCAATCCGCTGGAGGCCGATGATTGGTTAAGGTCAATAGAGAGGAAGCTACACATTGCTCAATGCATGGGAAATGAGAAGGTACTTACGCTTCTCATCGGTTGGAAGGAACAATGGCCGAATGGTGGGAGAACCTGGCGCCACGCAAGTGAACCCTCGTGACATCACTTGGGAAGAGTTCTGTTGCATTCCGTCAAGATCACGTGCCTGAAGGAATCATGGATCTCAAGAAGGAGGAGTTCGTGAGCATCAAGCAAGGTAATCACCCGGTGGCCGACTACTCGAACAAGTTCACACACCGGCACGCTACGCACTGAGGATGTAGCGACAGATAAAGCCGCATACCTCGCTTTTATGAAGGGACTTAACTCAGGATTGCAGGTGGGATTGATCACCCACACCTTTCCAGATTTCCAAGAGTTGGTGAATAAGGCGCTTATTCTTGAGGACAAGCGCAAGGAACCGGATGAGAACAGAAGCGCAGGATGCAACAAACAGGATCACGCCAGTGGAACGCAACAAATACCGAGAGTTGCACCAAATCAATTCTTCGATTCCAGCCACAAAATGCAATAATGACATCACCAGCACCAAGACCCGTCAATCAAAACTACTGACCCCACTTCGCTAGAAACTCGAGCGATCGGCCAAGGAAACAGTGAGACTGCTACAATCAGAACGAGCCAGGACACTTTGCCAACAGCTTGTCCAAAGAAGACAGCAGAGTGACCCGATTCGCTTCAATCTAGGAACCACCCCAGCTAGGACGCCAAAGATCAGGAGCCACACCCAGGCGTGGTGAGAGGCCGAGTCAACCATGTCACCGCAGATGCACTGCAGAATGCTACGGACGTCAGATCGGGTAAGTTACTTGTTAACTTCGGCACTGCAATAGTTTTGTTTGACTCGAGATTCGCATTCGCTTGTTTCGCAAGGCTTTGCTGCTAGAAACGATTTGGGGATTGCAAGACTTAAGTGCATGCTTTTAATTCAAACCCTGGTTCCGAACTCCGAGCGAAAGTAGGATGTTCCGGGTGAGAATACTAATAGATGGAATAGAGTTCCTAAGCGAACCTTATTATTTTGGAAACCCGGACCTTAGACGTCATTTTGGGAATGGATTGGTTATCCAAGCACAAGGCCGTATTGGATTGTGGACGAAGAACTATCTCAGTTGAGAGCCTGTGTGGGAAGAAAGTGGAATTTCAAGCTACCGCCGTTAGAGATGGACAGCTTGATGGTTATGAGTACCAAGGCAATCAGCATAGAGGATGTCTCAAAGAGTGAATGAGTACCGGATGTTTTTCTGAAGATCTACCTGGTATGCCGAGGCAGGGGACATAGAGTTTGTGATAGAGCTTGTACAGTACAAAGACCGATAGCAAAGAGACCCTATCGGATGTCCACCGAGGAGTTGGTAGAGATGAAGAAACAGTGGAAGAGTTAATGGAGAAAGGATTTATCGACCGAGGCTCGTCGCCGTGGGGAGCACCCGGGCCTGCTCACAAGAAAAAGGACGGGAGTTTCAGGATGTGCATCGACTCACCGTGCACTCAATGAAGTCACCGTGAAGAATAAGTATCCGCTACCCAGGATTGATGATTTGTTTGATCACCGAGAGGAGCCGAGTTTTCTCCAAGATTGATCTGAGATCGGGATACCATCGATTGAAGATTCGATCGTAAGATATCCCAAGATCGCATTTTCGGCCAAGATATGGACATTACGAAGTTCTGATTATGTCTTTTGATCGATTAATGCGCCAAAGATATTTCATGAATATGATGAATAAGGTGTTCACGGAATATTTGGACAAGTTTGTCGTCGTGTTCATAGATGATATCCTAATCTACTCCAAGACAGAGGATGAACATGCCGAACACTTGAGGCGAGTTTTGGAAAAGCTGAGGGAACAGCAACTCTTCGCCAAGTTCAGTCAGTGTGATTTTTGGAAGGACAAGGTGGAGTTTCTTGGACATGTAATGACCGCAGAAGGAGTCACCGTAGATCCAAGCAAAGTAGAAGTCGTGTTACATTGGGAGCACCAAGATCGTGACTCAGATCCTGAGTTTCCTTGGAATGGCAGGATACTACCGCCGTTTCATTGAAGGCTTTTCGACAATTGCGAAACCTCTTACGCAATTGCTGAAAAAGGAGAAGAAGTTTGCATGGACGCCAGAATGTGAGAAAGGATTTCAGGAGCTGAAGGAGCGATTGACATCAGCACCGGTGTTAGTTCTACCGGATGTTAATCAAAGCTTTGATATTTATTGTGACGCATCGTGCCAAGGACTTGGGTGTGTGCTGATGCAGAATGGAAAGGTCGTCGCTTATGCATCAAGGCAGTTGAGGCCGCATGAGGAAAATTATCCGACGCATGACCTAGAGTTAGCTGCCGTAGTGCATGCCTTGAAGATATGGCGTCACTATCTGATCGGGAACAGATGTGAAGTGTATACGGATCATAAGAGCCTTAAGTACATATTCACCCAGTCGGATCTGAATATGAGGCAGAGGAGGTGGTTAGAGTTGCTCAAGGACTATAATGTTGGAATCCATTACCATCCCGGGAAGGCCAACGTAGTAGCCGATGCTCTGAGTCGGAAAAGCCATACCGTGAGCATGTTACTAGCCACAAGTCAGGATGAGCTATGCCAGGAATTTCAGAGAATGAAGATTGAGGTGGTACCTAGCGGATTCTTGGCCGCATTGGAAGTAAAGCCTACTCTAGAGGACCAGATCCGAGAAGGACAGAAGGATGATGACAAGATCCGCAGGATTAAGTCCATCAAGGAGGAAGGCAAGGCAGAGGACTTCAGGTTGGATGAGCAAGGCACGTTATGGATGAAGGATCGCATTTGTGTGCCGAACAAAAGGAGCCGAAGCAGCTTGATTCTAGAAGAAGCCCATGACTCTGTGTACTCAATTCATCCCGAAGCGCCAAAATGTATCAGGATTTGAAGGAAAGATTACGGTGGCCGAGCATGAAGCGTGAAGTAGCCGAGCATGTTGCATTGTGCGGCGATGCCAGGAAAGTCAAGGCAACGATCAGAGACCAGCCAGGATTGCTCTGTACACTTGAAAATACCTGAGTGGAAGTGGGAGGAAATCGGAATGGATTTCATTACCGGTTTGCCTAAGACTCAAGGAGGTTATGACTCCATATGGGTTATAGTGGATCGCTTGACCAAAGTAGCCCATTTTATCCCGTGAAGACCACTTACTCTGGGGATAAATTGGCAGAGTTGTACATGATCGGATCGTCTGCTTGCACGGAGTGCCAAAGAGGATTGTATCAGACAGAGGTACCCAATTTACCTCAAGGTTACGGAATAAGTTGCATGAAGCCATGGGAACCCGCTTGAACTTGATCGCCTATCATCCACAGACGGATGGACAGAACGAAAGAGTCAACCAGATTCTGGAGGATATGTTAAGAGCTTGTGCATTGGCGTATGGTACCTCTTGGGATAAGAGTTTGCCGTATGCCGAGTTCGATTACAACAATAGTTATCAGGCTAGTTTACGATGTCACCTTTTGAGGCATCAGATGGTCGACCTGTCGGACGCCATTGAATTGGAATGAGACCGGCGAGCGCCGTGTCTTCGGGCCTGATATTCTTCAAGAGGCTGAAGAGCAGATTGCCATGATTAGGGAAAGGTTGAAGATCGCCCAATCACGACAGAAGAGTTATGCTGACAACCGTCGCCGAGACCAGAATTTCGAACAAGAAGATTTCGTGTATCTCAGAGTCACGCTGCTCAGAGGAGTTAAGAGGTTCCATGCCAAAGGGAAACTTGCACCCCGTTATGTTGGACCATTTAAGATTTTGAGCCGCAGGGGCGAAGTTGCTTATCAGCTGGAGTTGCAACAGTCGTTGGCAGGAGTACATGACGTATTCCATGTGTCCCAGTTGAAGAAGTGTCTCCGAGTACCTGAGGAACAGACACCGCTAGGGTCAATTGAGTTGCAAGAAGATTTGACTTACAAGGAGCATCCCGTAAAGATTTTGGACACTATGGATCGAGAGACCAGAAATAAGTCAACCCGTTTCTGTAGAGTACAGTGGAGCAACCACACGGAGAGTGAAGCAACTTGGGAACGCGAAGAGGATTTGAAGAAAGAGTTTCCAAACCTATTCTGTAGTGAGCCCTGAATCTCGGGGACGAGATTCTATTAAGGGGGGGAGGTTTGTAACACCCCAAAATTTTGCTTTTCTTAAATTCATGTGTGATTTGGCACTTTGGTGATTTTTTGGAATTTTCTGGAATTTATTTGGATTTATTTGGAATTTATTTGAATTTATTCCATTTTGAAATAATTAAATAATTTAACTTTGCAAATAAAATTTTGTTGGAAATATTTTATTTGAGTCCCAAATACCCTAAAATATTTTCCAGAATTTTTCTGGAATTTTTCTGAGACTTTTGCTATTTTTAATGAATTAAATGAATTTCTGGGAATTATTTTAAATATTAAATCGCTGGAAAATCAAGTCGGGTCAAGTACTGTTCATCCGACCGGACCCGAGTCCGAGTCCGACTCGAGTCCGACCCGAGCCGCGTGACTTGACCGAACCCCATTCGATCCTAACCGTTGGATCGAGATCCAACGGTCCAAATTGGACCGCACCGGTTCGAGCTGAGTCTAGGTCGGATCCGATCGCACCCACGCGATTGTGACCGTCGATCGTGCCACGTGGACGGCCGTGCGTCTTCATCTCCGCCGAAACCGAGCCGGACTCCGCCGCCGCGTAGATCTAGGGTTCCGCCTCGGGCACGAACGCCGAGGCTATTTAAGGCCCGGGTCACACCCCGAGGTCGGCCCTGACCTTGCGCACCCGTAGCCCCTACTCACCAAGGCAGAGCAGCCGCCGTTTAGCCACGATAGCTCGCCGTAGTTGAGCGCCACTCCATACGGTTTTGCCTCGTCCGCCCGCCGTCGCCGTCTTCCGCCGAGTTGGAGCCTGGCCCGAGTCTCAAGCCAAGGCGCACCCATGGGCACCTCTCACTCCGCCGGAGAGACCACGAAGCGCCGTCGGGCTTGTCGTCGTCTCCGTCTCCGGTTGCTGCAGCTCCGCCGCGTCGCCATCGACCTCGCGAGCTCTGTGCGCCGTCCGATCTTGATCGTGCGGTTGAGGTGAGTTCACGTGTTTCCAAACCCGATTAGATCTGGACCGTTGGATCAAGATCCAACGGCCCACGATCACCACGTGCCGTAGTAGTGTTAATGTAGGATTAGATCTGGACCGTCCGATCTAGATCGAACGGCCCACAATCATCGAGTAGTTTTCAACGTGTTAACCCTGGATCTAATCACGGCCGTTGATTTTCAAATCAACGGACACGATCGCGCCATGTGTCCAAGGAGCCGAACCGCCGCGCCACGCGGCGTGCAGCGTCAGTCACCGACACGCCGCCCGCTGCGTGTCGGACAGCAAGACCGCGGATGTCACCCATGACGTCATCGGTGGGTCCCACCGCCGACCGTGGTCGAGCCCCGCCGACATCAAGAATGACGCCACCCGAGTGGTCCCACCACGGGCCGACACATGGAGCCGTGGACCGGTCCACTGGTGAACCCGGAGCCGGCGTGGACCGAGTCCATGGACCTACTGACGTCGACCAACCAATCCAGTCTTGACACGTGTCCTGCCGACGCAATAATTAATTTCCGAAAAAGAAAATGATTTATTAATTCGAAATAATGATTTCAGATTTTGTTTCAAACTTCAAACGCTTATAACTTTTGCATTTAAACTCCGATTTGAGTGATTCAAATTTCTAAATTTGTATAAAATTGAGATCTACCTAAATATGAATTTTATTTAATTTTTGGACTAAATTTTTTTTCTGTAAAATTATTTAATTGATTATTTAAACTTTAAATAATCATAACTTTTGCATTTTAACTCCAAATTTGACGATTCCAGTTTCTAAAAACTCATAAAATTATGTTCTCTCTGTTTATGGATTTTATTTGGATGTTTGGACACTTTTTGCCTATTGTTTATTCGTGTATTGCTATTTGCACGCTTTACGAGTAGACGTTGAAGTGCCGGAAGGATTCGAAGGAGAAGTATTGACTCAGGATCCAACTCAAGACCAAGAACAAGTACTTTTTGAAGGCAAGTTGTGCTTTGACCATGTTGATCCTATTTTGAAACTTATTTTGATTTAACCTATTGCATACTAGTTCAAATTAGAAAAATACTTTATTAAATATGGGGGGATTAGATAAATACCAATTTGCTGTATGACACCTTGATTATTTAAATATGTGCCATGACCCTTGTCACCCTAGTTGTGGATTACTAGTTGGACATTATTAAATCGCCAACATGGGTTTTAGACCGTTGTAGTATACTGCTTAGACCTGCTACGTGCTCATGACATGATTTTGGTCAATCAAATGTTAATATTGACTTAATGATATATTGAACCTGTTTTGGAAAGGTATCATGTGATGTTGATGGCACGTGGTGCATGGTAATCAACTGGGGTTTGATAAATAGTTTTTCGACCGGGGCATGTGGCAAGAGTAATCAGGTGGGCCAGTTGTGGCATTGGGGATGTTGATTTGGTTCTTCGGGTAGTCTTGCCCTGGTCACCCTAAGGACTTAACCTTGCAAGCCTTTGAACTGGGTCCAACGTGCAACCACATGTCTGTAATGGGACGGACCTAGTTGACTAAGTTGCTAATAACATACAGTGGGACCTCGGGAGGTCAACTACACCCTTTGTGTAAGTTGTGCGAGGAGCGCATCGAAGTGAGGCCAGGTACCCATCTAACGGTTGATTGGCCTAAACTTCGCCTTAGCTAAGGGAAGGGTTAGTGTGCAATAGCAGGGAGGACCACTTGTATTGTTAGAAGTTTCCGAAAGACTTTGTTACGAGAACTCGCCTTTGTGGTGTTTGACTGTATCTTGTGGGTAAAGTGCATAACCTCTGCAGAGTGTACAATCTATTCGAATAGCCGTGTCCGCGGTATTGGACATCGCTCGGGAATTACAGTCAAGGGTTAGATTTTCTCAAAAATAACTTGGATTTGAAGAGTTGGGTTGGATTAATAATGATGTTGATGGAAATGTGGATTAGGATGGGAAAGATGTTTATTAAACTTCTTGAAAAGTTATCTATGCTTTACTTGTTTCTACTGCTTTCGAATCTACTTATGCTATTTGTCAAATGCTGTTTTACCGCAATTACACCTTGAGCTATTCCTTTGTATCAAGCCATGCATATAGTCTATTAGCCTGCATTCTGTGTATGACTTGCTGAGTACCAAGTACTCACCCTTGCCACAATACAACACCAGTTGAAGAGGAGACTACACCAGCTTTGGAGGAGGAGCTCCACGAGGAATCGTCTACTTAGGAGGCGAGCGGTCGGTTGCACGTGGTATCTTTGGATGGCGCCACGAAGTTATCTTATTTTCCGCTGCTACTATTTCTCTCTTAATAGGTTTCGCCCTGCGTGGCGTATATTTGTAACTTGACCATAAGGTCGAGTACCCAGTTTGACTACTTAAATAAAGTACTTTATTAGTATCGAGTGGTATGATTGTGATATTTACCAATGTTAAGACTGTGTGCACTAGCGCGTTCCTGGACTAGTGCTGAATACATAGAGGGTCTGGATTTGCAAATTCGGGGTCCCGACAAACCCCCACACCGAACACATCATCCCTACCGGCACCACCGACCCATTCACCGACAGGTTCACGATGACCGACTATGCAACGATTCTTCGTAAGCGGAAGTGACTGCACGAGAAGGTGAAAAGCTACCTAGATATTTCTTGCAAGGATGCTCCCATGCCACCGGAGTTTCCCCGCCCGAACTGTGACTGCAATGCTCCAGCATGGGTAATGTAGTCCACACATCCCGACACCGCTGGCCGAGCACACTACACGTGCCGCTATGAAAATACAGTAAGTTAATGACATTCATGTACATTCTGCAATACGTTTTTCGTACTTCTAACTTTGTCCATGCATGACACATATTAAAGGTCAATTGTCCATGCTACTTCCAATGGATCGATGGCCCGAACAAGTACGATAGGAAGTACTTAAAGAGTAATTTGCACTATGCAATTACGCCCGAGCGCTACACCCGGTGGAAACCTTACAATAAGACAACAGAAGATAAACCAAAACACCCACCCTACCACCCAAAAGATGCTGCCTTTTAGAAGCCCATATATGAGCATCAGGATCAACAAAAGAAGCTGAAGGAGCAAACCGAGGCGGCTCGTTGCCAGGAGGAGACGAAGATCGCCGACGAAGACTATTTTTGGGTGTGTATGTATGGGCCTAATTGAAAGAAAGCCAAGGCCAACAACCTCGCCAGATCAAAAGGGAAGGCATCGATGGATCCTTCCGTGTAAGATCTATGACATGCAGCAGACTTCTTTACAATTACAAAAGGCGCTCACTTCCAATTCATCATTCGTCCGTGTCGCCATTTGTACTGTACAAATATATGGCTAACATAGGCAACGAACCTAACTGTATGCGTCGTGTGTTTACTTGTTTTTCTATGTCATGCAATGCAACGATTCCATATGCGTGTGAGACCCCGGATCAGCTATCTGAAATCTCCTGTGTATTTCTGCACTAGTCCCAGATCAGTAGCTAGTACACACGATCCAGCGATGATACGTCATCGCCGAACATAACGAAATTGTAACATAATAATAAAGTATTAGCCACATGGCTACTAATTACAATACTCGGTCACGAGACCGGAGACACGACAGCGGAAGCAAAAACGACAAAAAGCGAAAACCCAAAAACACCACTGGCGATGACACGACACGCGACTAGCTCTCATGGCGATCTTCCTCGAATTCCTCGGAGTAGAACTCACCGTCTTCAACGGCGTCCTGATAGTTCTCTGATAACAACGGTTATGTAGCACGTGAGTACAAAAGTACTCAGCAAGTCTGGGAAATTATGCATATGTGGGGCTTTCCCAAGAAAGGCTTATTATGGTTCTTTTGCAGAAAGCCAAGTTTCATCAAACCATACTTAATAATAAGTTTCACAAGGCATATTTTAGCAATTCTTTTAACAATTGAATTATTTAATATGTCAGTGAGGATTCTAACCACCATCACTAGTATAAGGGCTCTATCCGCCACAGTTTAAAAGATCATGATTATTCATACATGACTCTATCCGTCATGATATAAAAAACAGGTTCCATCTACCTGGTTGGCTCAATCTGCCAATACATCATCCGAGAGTTCTAACCACTCCCGAATCCCAAAACAACATTTTATTTTCAAAGCCAAAAACCAAAGTCTACCAGTATGAAAGCATTCTTTGCTTTGCCCTTGACCGTAGGCACGGCTATTCGAATAGTTTTAACTCTGCAGAGGTGTACAACTTTATCCACAAGACACGATCAACTCTTAATGCCATGCAATTAACACACTTCCTTTGGTGTGTCGGCAGAGAGATCATGACAAGGCCTTTACAAGGTATACGCCTAATCCGATTCACCCGCTGAGGTTTCACCGCTGTTAGGGTTCTATCTACCCAGTACAGAAGCCCCCTCTTGCGCCGTGTGGGGAGTACAACTTGCCTCTATCTGGCACCCACATTCGACCAACTGGCGAGTCTAAGTTAGGTTTCTACAAATTATTTAGCCAGGTCGTACCATGTTAGACATGTGGTAGTACGGTTATGCTTAGAATGGACAGTCATCAGCGTCGGTCCTTAATTGACTTGGGGCGGCACTTGCACAATGCAAACTAGTGCTCAATCCGCACCCACCCGACAATCCAATCCGCCCAAGTCCAAATCATTTTTCCTTTTCTTTTTATTGTAGAAAAACAGTACCAAAATCTTATAATAATTTCCAAATCACACTTTAAATTATCATTTTTGTATAATCCCACCCATGGGTCATTTTCATCAATGTTAGCCCTAAGCAATTCTATCGTACTATTCAACAAAGGTCACCATATAAGGTAAACATGGCATAGCAAAAGTCCTAGGGTTACAAGTAAACATGGATGTCAATAACGAAAGGAGATAATCGCAAATGGGATTAACTATTCAGCTATATTTGACATACGATGATAAACATAGCAATGCAAGTTTATAAAACATTTGCAAACATAGGACCAAAATGCGTCAAGGGACTTGCCTTCAGTCGCGGCGAGGGTGTTGAAACCTTGGAGTTCTGCGGCGGGGTCGGCGGACTCGGACGGCTCCTCGGCTGCGCGCAAAACGAGACAACAAATAAATAACAAGAAAATAAATAAAATCAAAAAAAAATTACAAAAGTAGTACTGGCAGGAAGGTATTGATTTTAGATGAATTTAGGAATTTGAATGGAGTCAATCGGAGTTCGGACGGAAAAGATATGAGCTTCCGAAGTTCGAAAATCCTAGAAAATGGAAAACGAGAGAATATTCCCTTTTCTTTATTTTTCTGATTTTTGGAATTGTTTGACTCAATGACTAGTGGGGCCCTCCTGTCATTGTGTGGGAGGTTCTTCTCTAAGCTCCATTCATGGAGAAAAACAGAGGAGGAGGAAGAGCTCGTCTGGCGGGGCACGGCCGGCAGGCGACGGGCAGCAATGAGGCGCGACGGCGCTGGGGCGGGCGGCGTCGCCGGCGGAGGGGCGGCGGTGCCGACGGTGCGGCCGGGAAGCGGAGGCGAGCGGCGCAATGAGGCCGGCATGAGCGGCGCGGGCGCTGGGCGCCACAAGCGGCTGGCCAGCGGGCGGCGAGGCACCGTGAGGCAATGGGAGCCGGCAAGACGCCGGCGACGGCACCGGAGGGCCGGCGGCCATGCATGGGCATGCCCCAAAACAGAGAAGCCCCAAAAGCTTCAAAAAATTGGAAATTTTTCCAAAAACTAAAGCATGGCTCCACAATTTGGATGATGCATCATCTAGGCCACATCTAGAAGGACTCAAGAGTGCGAGGAATTGAACTCAAACGCACTGGAAAAAGATGAATTCGACGGAAATCGGCGGTTCGACCGAAACGATTCAACACCGAAATTCGTCGCCAAATCTTGATGAAACCTAAAATTGATGGGTGAGTTAGAATCTAGACACCCATACGAACCCAAGGAAACAAACAGAATTGAATTTGAACCCCGATGGAGGAGCTATGAGGATGAACACGAAGAACGCG
Organism: Rhipidocladum racemiflorum; assembly: GCA_036346355.1. Lineage (NCBI taxonomy): Eukaryota > Viridiplantae > Streptophyta > Magnoliopsida > Poales > Poaceae > Rhipidocladum > Rhipidocladum racemiflorum. The sequence goes on from CM070575.1 coordinate 57,085,750, forward strand.
AAAATGATGGCTTCCTCGTCGGTTTTCTTGATCTTGCGGTCGAACGGCTAGGAGAGGCTAAATAAGAACAAGACTACCGGGAAGAGCACTCCAACGCGGAGATTTGAGAGGTGGAAGTGCTCGAAACGGATTAGAAACGGCCGAGTTAATGCCATAAATGCTGATTCCGGTTTTTGGTGGATCGTTCAAATTCCGACAAGATTTGGGGCTAATGATGGTGGGGAATGGAAAGAGCTCGTCTCCGCAAATCCAACGGATCCAGCCTTGCATGATTTGGAGCCTTGAATGAGGAGTTATGGTGGTTTGAATCAAAGCACTCAAGTATGGAAGTTTTCATTCTTTCCCTGGCAAGATCTATCGTGCAAGCCAACCCAAGGTTAGGGATGATGAACAGTGGCGACACGTGTCACCTCCCCATTGGCCGAGAGTTACACGAACGTGACGCCCTAGGGAAAAATTAGCAAAAATGGTCTACAAATTCCAAAAAAATTCCTAGAACTATTTTGGAATATTTGGAACCCACTAAAATTGGTTTCGCTGAGTTTGGATGAAATTTGTGGTTTTGAATATTCTGGAGCGAATAGTGGGCATTAAACGAAAGCTGCGCGAGATAAAATACCAGAGAGCTTCCAAAAATCTTGGAAAAATTTCCAAAATGTTTTTAGAATATTTGGGACCTAATGCAATAGGTTCCATGATTTTTGGAGCATTTTTGGACTCGGGTGAAATTTCTGGTACTGACGGGAACCAGGAAATTCGATTTTTCGAACAGAAGGGAATTGAATTCCGATTTTGGATGGGAAAGGATGCCATGTTAAATTAAACACCAAGAAAACTCCAAGTTTTGAATTTAATTACTTTAAATTAGATTTTCTCCAGAAAGCGAAAACGAGGATGTTACAATGCGCCATCTATCTTCTTTCATTTTTTACACCTTTTATGCATCTTCATGTTTATCACGTGAAATGACAGTACCAAAACTGACTTTAGAACACTCTGTTGAAGTATACAGTTCACCTGGTTATGGAAAAATAATTCATGTTTACGCAGTGTTGAACTAAATCCTTATAAGGCCTTAATGCTCATTTATATGAAAAACATCGTGGTTAAAAGTGAAATATCGCGGAACCAACTTTAGAACACTCTTAAAGATGCCCCCTGCTAGTGCCTGGAAAATGGTTAAATAACGTTATAAGGAGCATTCACAAACATAAAGCGAAAACTGAACCCTCGCTTAAGCCTTTTCGGCAGCCTGTAACATGCCTCGTATAAATGCAAATTTTGGGAAGATCAGCCCAGATACACTCTTTGGTATATAGATTACCATATTCTAAAAAAATATCTTATTTACATCTTGCTTTGCATCTGAATCCTACTAGTGCAATAACCCAAAGTATTATGGTCGCCATCAATACATTGTATCAGCAGTTGAGCTCCCCCCGCTGCACATGATCACTTTTGATATTTCTCCCCCGTTGAGGCCATTTTCGCAAAAAAGAAACGTTTCGGGGGTTAGTACAGGAAACATTTCTTCAAAGTTGCTGCTTCTATTATTTGCATCTCCAAATATTTGCACATATCAGGTTAAGAACTCATTGGATCATACTCCATCCGGTCTTCAAAAAGATGACGTTTTGGGCATCAATACGGTCTTCAAAACACAACTATGACTACTAATTTTTATTATAATATATTTATAAAACTCAATAAAATTATAATATTATGAAAGTACTTCTCGAGACAAGTTTACACATATAATTTTCATGTATCCAATTTAAATATTTAAAAATATATCGATAGTCAAAATTTTAGAAGTTTGACCATCACTATATCCGAAACGTCATCTTTTTAAAGACTGCAGGAGTAATAAACCAACATGCTGTGCATAAATTAGCCAAAATCAAAAATAAAATAAAAAAATGGCTAGTAACTCTTTGGGGCCGATGCAAGCCGGCTTGCAACTCTACCACGGTGCTGCAAGCCAGCTTGCAGCGGCCCCACGGCGCTGCAAGCCGCTTCTAGCGACCCACCGCTGCATGGGGCTATTATCGTAATTCCTGTAGCACCGATGTCATTTTCGCGAAATATTATTTGTACAGGGCTAGTACAGTGAACTCTTTGAGGTGGGCGTGGTCGCGCGAGTGCAGTGGCAAGGCAGAGGGCGTGCGGGGTTCGATGCTAACACAAGCTAGGGTTTAGTATTGGTGGAAGCGGGTGAATGGATCTGAGCCGTCCGTTCAGATCCCTGCAATCCCACAGCTTCACAAGAGCCCAATCTGGACCGTACGATCGCAATCCGATGGCTCGGACATGTTGATCCGTAAATGGTGATGTGGTGCAGCTGGGAGGCGAGGGAATCCTTCCACTATAAGGATGTTAATTCGCAAGAGCCCAATCCGGACCATACGATGGCAATTTAATGGCTCGGATGTGTCGATTCGTAAACAGTGACGTGGCGCGGTGGGAGGCCGGGGAATCCTTCCGCTATAAGGATGTTAATTAATTAATTAATTAATTAGTATTCTCTCTTATCAATCGATCAGTGGGAGAGAACTAAAAAAACTTAGTCAACAACTCAACAATATTTGACTTTTACAACTAACGAGAAGAAATGTAATGGGCACATGAAAGAACTAATCTGGGCTAGCGTAGTCCATGTGAGTGAATACGATAAAGCACACCATAGCAAGTGATGAAAGATTCTAATGAATGAAACAATCAAAAAATGGGATGGTTAGTCTACTATTTAACAGGTCGAAGGTAGACTACAAACAAGTTCTTGTCAACATGCCAAATCCACAAAGAACATTTGCGGCATAGGTTTCAGAAGACTAACATCAACATATGTGCATGCCCTTTCTGCACCACCACTCTCTAGAGAGAGACAACAAATAGGAGCCTAGAGCATGCTACTGACAATTATACCTACTGGACAAGGTATAAGTTAATTTACAAAGGAAAAAACCAAGAAAAAACAAGCAGGTGAATATAGTACCTTCAAGGAAGCATTGGTGAAAATGCTGCTATACGGGCATCGTTCACTTTCTGGATATCCACATTGAGTGCTCTCGATCAGTGTCACCTACTCACCTGGCCTCTATCAAAATTTACATATCAACTTCGATGGCGGATCAAAGCCGATCCGTCTCCACAAGCACTAAGAAAATTGTTCTAATGCTTGGCTCACAGCAACTCATGTGCATTGACATCAGCATGACCAAATCAATGAGTGGAAGAATTTATCAATTCAGTCTCTCAACAAGGAGAAAAGTAAATTGCCAAACTTCAATCAGCTTCTTAAAATCTGATCAGCAACTACTGATCTAGATCCATGCAGTGTGTACTCTGGATGCAAACAGTGTGCTTGGTACTGTGATAGTTGCACTGTGACCATGACGGTTACCCAAGAATCTAAATTCTGTCTGATCCTCATCATCACTATCTATATTCTTTGGAGTAATCCTATTTTGGTAACACCTCCATCTAAGTAGAAAACAATTAAAATATTAGCTCACAAGTCCTTTCCTTCTCTTCAAGTGAAAAAAAAAGTGGAGACAGTTCCAAATATTCATGCGTGAAGATGACGCATTGAGTCGATCTACAACCGTGAAATTTGCCCCCTCTTCATCTGTCCAAGAAAGTGCAATTTCCTCACCCATGCGATTGAATCCCCAATCAAAGAAAGATGAACCAAGTTCACGTCTCAGCAGAAGTCTCCTTTCTGCTACATGAAACCTAACACAATCTACTGATCCTGGAAGGTTGCAGCCACAAACATCTTCTCTACCTTTGCCAATAGGGTCACCACAAAATGGTGCTTTCCTATTTTAAGGTTTCAGGATCATTGTAATTTACAGGACCAGTGCATTGTGGCAGCTGTGCTTGATAGTCAGGGCCCACCGGTAATTCATTCCACTGCTGACATGTATACAGCCAACCATCAAAAGAGTTAAGCCACTTCCTACTCTCATGTTTCCCATGTCCAGTCAAGTTGCTCTCCTGTTCTATGACCATTAAAGACCCATTCATATTTTCTACAACTGTTGTTAATTCATTAATACATGAACCATGATGTTCAACCACAAGTTGAGGTTCTTTACTGCATTTTGCTTGTGCATTGGTCCAGGTGCTGGTGGAACTTGTAAAATCATGTGCTGAAAAATTGGCTTAATAATGATTTTGGTATTGCAAAGTGGTTGTGCTCATAGCATGTGTGGTGCATGTGCATGTGTTGTTTCAGATAATTATTTGATATGCTTGTGATAGCATGGTAATGGTTTTTGCTTGATGCAATGCGCTCGTGTAAGTGGTTGCATGGACTTGTGCTCGTACACGGTTTTGTGCTTGTTCATATGCAGGTGTTTCTTGAGGTTGAACGTGGTCGGTGACGGGACTAGAACTAGGCTCATGGAGGAACTGAGGTTCGGGACTAGGTTCAGGGAGGTATCGAGGTCCTAGTGGTCGAGGATGTCATGCAGGGCATTCGGACTAGAGAACGGTGCACGTGAAGGCGGGTTAGTCACGTGAGTATGGCAGGTGGGCCGTACGCGTGCAGTTGTAATTGTTTGGGGTAGTTTGCATGTATTAGGCCATGTTGGACCAAGTAGACATGCATGCAAACTCTTCTAGGATTTTCTTATAAATAGGGGGAGGTATCCCTGTTTATGGTGCGTGTGGATTAGAGTTTGTACTCTTTTGTTCGGAGTACTCTAACCATACTTATTTTTTCTTCAAGCCGCACGCACAGGGAGGACAAACAGAGGAGCGCTCTGGAGAAAAATCTCGGCGACTCGGTACCCTCTTTGGTCGCTACAGTTCTAACCAGGAATCGGGCGTGCACACGAGACGGACGAAAGAACGCAGCGCATTGAGGAGACGGGTGGAGTAAAAGAGAGCCGGCGGCGCGCACGAAAAGAAGATTGGCGAGCGCTAGCAGCGCCATCGAGAAAAAAGGCACAGCAGGGAGTTCCCGTCGTCTCCAGAAGGTAGGGGTGAAAACGGAACGGAAAGTTCCCAACCGTTCCGAAGAAAAACGGAAACGGAAGCTCTTTTTCGGAAACGGAAACGGAAAATATCGGTACGGAAACGGAAACGGAAATTTTTTGTCGGAAATGGAAACGGAAACGGGAGAGCCAATTCCGGCGGAAACGGAAACGGAAACGGAAATTCCGTATAAGTGAAATCGGAAACTAAAAACGGAAACGGGCCGGAAAGGGAAATGGGCCGGAAAGGGAAATGGGCTTGGCCCAAAAAATGAGAAGAGAGTTTATATTTATTTTCGAATTAAAATAATTTCATAAATACAAATGGTTTTATATAAAATACTAAATAGAGTTCAAAAATTCCACAAAAATTCTCAAAAATACTTTGGAATATTTTGAACCTAGAAAAATTATTTTCAGCATAATTTTTTATAAATAAATTAATTTTATAAATCTAAAAATTGCAAAATAGTATTTATAAACTCTAGAAAATCCAAAAAAAATCTAAAAAAAAATCATAAATGAACATCAAATAATAATATACAAATTTTAGGGTGCTAAACCTTTGTAGTTGGTGGAGCAATAGGATATCAATGATAATTATATGGATGAGGACATGATGATCTGATATGGGAGACAAGTAATGTGCCATTAGCTGACAAACTTGAGAAAAATTTTCTAGTGATATCAGTAAACATAGCACTATTTTTGTGTCCACCTTAGAGGTGGAATGGGCTATATTGTTATTGTGGTCATGTATATTGTAATTATCTACTATGTTCTTGTGGAATTTTTCGCTTTCGTTTCTGTATCCGTTCCGTTCCGTTCCGATTTCGTTTCCGTCACCATCCGTGTCCGTATCCGTTTCCGGGGTTTCCGATTTCGTTTCCGTTACCGGTAAAAAATGTGGAAACGAAAACGAAACAGTCATTTACCGACCGTTTCCGTACCGTTTTCATCCCTACCAGAAGGTAGCAGCATGCAAGCTAAGTATACATGTGCTGTCCGAGGTGAGAGTAATATTGCTCCTGCCATCCGTACTTGTGAAAACAAATTGAAAAGTGCATGGTATAACTTGGCTTCACGTCATTGCAAGCTATTGCCACGTCCCTTGCTTCTCTGTTGTTACATATGCAATTAAGCTTCAAATACAATTAAGCTAGTTCGGAGACTTTGAAACCACTAGAGTCGAAGTTTGTGATTTTAGATAGATTCATTATTTCATCGTGATAATTTTCATTTGATCTATTCCAAACCTTTTTAGGGCATCAAGTTAGTGATCTAAAAAGTTTGTTTGGTTAATTTCTTGTAGATTTTATTTAATCACAAAATTAGGGTTTAATCAATTCTCGTCACTATTGATACAATCAACTTGCGAAGCTTATAACTTTTGATCCGTAAGTCTGATCGAGCAGATTCTTTTTTTCTTAGATGCGTATTGCAGTCTAGTTTCTTGTGTTAAAATTTCAAGTCAATCCGACAGTTGGATTTCCGGGAATTAGCAATTTACCGAACGTGTGTCAATCTGTTTTTGCATGAAACCGAATTGGGGTGAATTTTTAGTAGATCAAAAATTTGATTTTAGCTTCTGCGCAATCATTCACCCCCCTTTGATTGCTATATTAGTATATGTCGATCCTACAGAACTCATACTGCACTTGCAACCCATTAGAAATATTTCCTGTGCCGACAGAAAAAGAAGAGTTAATTTCAATAGTATTAGTAAGCAATATATCAGGTTCTGTAGCAAAACAATGTATTATCAATCACAAACACAAAATCCATGACAATGTCAATTTCAGAACTAGCAAATTCTTTTGCAACCAAACAAGATTTTGCTTTGTCTCATAATTCCATTTCCAGGTTATAGTTTCTCGGGCAAATAAACAAAAAAAAATTGAATTGTAGTCCAATTTCAATTATACAAGAATTAGAAGTAGGACTCAAATTACAGAAGCTAAATCGAGTTCAGGGATCTAAACATAATCAGACCTTTACGAAAATCGTAAAATGCAAAAGAATCTACACACGAATAGGAGTTGGTTTAGCCGTGATTTTCAATGTAGATCAAGTACTTAGGGTATTTTGCCGGCATTAGCTCAAGAGCTAGTTAATTTCTTCTTCATTCTAATCTCCTGAGTTCTTGTTCGTCTGATCTAGATCTAGTACTGTAACTTGTATCTACAACATTCTTTTGGAACAGAACCCCATGTAAATAGGGTTCCTAACTAAGTAGAATTTCGTGATATTACGTTGATTAAAGTAGGAAGGTTTACCAGCCTCTCCTCGCGCCACGTCGCCCCGTGCGTCCCGTCTGTCCAATCACCAGCTTTCAACGGCCAGATTATTCCTCCCGAGCAGTCAGCTTAAAAGAATTTCTTCTCGGTCCACTTGGCGCTATGGGCTGCGTGGCGCAGCGGCAAAGTTGCTCGCCTCCATACCCGCGACACAGGTTCAAGCGCGGCTATGAGACCCTCCCTTGTATGCTACAATGCAACATAAAAAAAGGTTCTAAAGTGCATACTGTGACAGTCCCATGATCAATAGATAGAACGCACTTCCACAAATTGAAATCACAACCATACATAATATTTTAATTTCATATAATAGCGAAAGTATTGATACAATATGACATGTAAGGTCGATTAGAATACATCGGACGAATTAGAAGTCTTGTAGTGTGCCCAGGGGCGGAACTAGAGAAAAAATTGTCGGGGTGCACCACTTCATCATATATGTGATAACAACTTATTATTCTTACCATTTGCTTTTATTTGCCTCCCGGTGTCACAAGATTTAGATCAAGGGGGTTCACATATACTATATATATATATATATATGCTAACATACACTAATTTTTTTATATATAAACTAACATACACTAAAATTTTTTTTGACCCGGTGTCCTGTGACACCGAATAATAATACCTACTTCCACCCCTGAGTGTGCCACATAATCCTTAGGCAACTGACAAGATATAAACTCCATATAAAATCATCACCATAATTCCCGTAACCTGTGTCAAAGTATGGTTTTGAGGGCTATTCTATTTCTACATCTAAAAACAACAATAATAGCAAGAGGGAATACATTGCGTACTCAACATGACTTGTAATCTTTGTAAACATATAATAAATGCAGGTTGTATGAAGAGAAAGGCTACTACGATTTATTTTTCCTAGGGCCCAAGCGTATTGTAAATATAGAATAATAGATTGAAAGCAAAATTTATAAAAATTTTGATAAATATATAAAATAACAAGTATGTAAACATACAGGTAACAAGTAAGAATGATATAAAAGTAATAAAAGACTCACATTCCTTCGTAAGTTGAATCGTTCAATCCCAACATATGAAATAAAATCTAATATCAGTTTTCTTGCCAATACATGGCTCAATAGCTGAATTCAATCTTGCCAACATATGTCAAGCATTGAATCATTTGTAGGGGTAAACTGACCAATAAAAAAATTAAAACATCTTACTATGTGATGACTTTACCAAGTGCTCTTGATTGCAAGCACGACTAATTGATTAGTTTTAACTCTGCAGATGTGTACAACTTTACCCACAAGGAATGATCAACTCTTTGTGCAATCGATAATTAACACACTTCCTTTGGTGTGCCGCACAGAGATCATACATAACCGTTATATTATTCAAACCTATCTTTGCACTAGCCTGGTGATGTGAAGTCCCTGCTATGGTAGAAACAAACAATCACTTGAAATATAATTCTTTTGAGCTTAATAAAACAACAATGTTAATCCCCATTGCCAGGCATACACCGTTGCATCGGTATGCATTTACCCACAAGTCACATGTGACAGCCCCTTACAAGCATACTCGACAGAATTTACTGCTTGTACTACTTCAGCCTTCCAACGTACAAAGCTAGTTTCAAATAATTTAATAGGTTAAGGCCGTTCCATACCTGCCCTCATGGATGTACGGTTATCTTGGCATGAAAACAACATAATAGTTCAGTCCTTGATCGACCCGGGTGATAAATCTCTCCCTATCTACGTGCATATTATTTGCACTTCCGGCTATTACCAATAATCGCCCGCGTCAAAATCATAGTTTTATTTTCAGAAAAAGAAAATATCAATAATCACAATGTTCCAACTTGCTCATGATTAAAGTTCATCATGTCAAACATTTTAATTCAATATGTCAAATGTTTAAATTCATTGCGAATAGTAAAACCATCTGTTCTTATCCCAATCTAAAGTATGGCTAAGCAGATGCATGTAATAAGCGAATATACCCATTTTGACATCATTAAGTGTCCATCCACAATCTAGGGTTATCAAGGTTCACATGACAATATTGATTAAGTAAATCCCGTCAATGAAGGTTATATCTACCAGTACCCACAAAATAGTAATTTTATAAAATATAGCGCATGCATGCAAGTTTTAATCAATTTTTCTTTTCATTTCTTTTTAACTGGGATCAATATGATCAAGGGGGTGCTTGCCTTGATGATTGTTGTCTTCAGTGACGAAGTCAAAGTTGTAATTTGTTGTCGGTGATGACAACATCAGAAATGTCGGATTCTACACATCATTCAACGAGAAAGATAACAAATAGCAAATTGAAACTTTCAACACTATAGGAAATGACAATATTTTCGTCGGCCATAAACCGACGAAAATGAAGCTAAAACCGATGAAAATAGCTATTTTCGATGGCAAACCGACAAAAATAAGCCGACGAAAGTTACCTGACGAAAATAGCCATATTTTTTACGGCAACCGACGAAAATAATCGTATTTTCGATGGCCGAGTCAGCCGTTGAAATTAATGGCCATGACCAGTCGTCGATCGTTTTGACCAACCCTAAACCGTGTTTTGATTAGTTTTCTCTAGCACCCAAAGCTTGTAAATCTTTCCTAGGTACTCTAGAACCTATCCCAAAGGCCCTCCGGAAGGAATTATGAGATTTGAAGCATTTTGCAGAAAAATCGGAATTTTTCCAGCCAGGGCGGTAGTACCGCCGGCATCTGGCCGGTACTGCCGGCCGAGGGGTTCGGGCAGGGGACCGAGGGCCCTCGAGGCTGCCCGGTTGCCCACCCACCTCAGCAATCTCCAGAGTCTTCTCCCCCATGCCCTATACCTCCTAGCCAACTCCCCCCTCTCCATCACTCTCCCTCATGCACTCTCTCACTCTCCCTCTCCCTCTAGGGCTCTTTCTCCCTCTCAACCTCGCCTCTCCACCAAGCTCTCTCCCTCCCTCTTCCCTCTCCGGTGTTCTCGAGCTCAAGGAGAAGCAAGAAAAGGTGGTGATCGCCTCCCTCAAGCCCTTGGAAAGTCTTGAGGTGAGTGGAATCAAGTTCCAATTCAATCTGCCGCAATCTGAGTTAGAAACCCTGATTCTTCGCATCCCTTCTTTTTCATCCTCTTGTTTGAACCCTAGAAAACCTAGCTGCAAAGGCTAACTTTTGGTTAGCTGAGTCCTTAGACCTGGGTTAGGTGATAGAGTTTTAGTTAGCACGAAAGTTGGAAATCGAAAACCCTAATCACTCCTTTTGTCGGATTTATTCGCTTAAAAGTCATTTTTGTGACTTTTGGAGATATTCCTTGAAACCTATCGGGACCCGAATTTGCAAATCCGGACCCTCTGTGTATTCAGCACTAGTCCAGGATCATGCTAGTGCACACAGTCTCAACATAGATGAATATCACAATCATACACAGCGGAATAATAAAAATAACCCAATTATAAAATATAAACTAATGTACGACCTTAAGGTCAACCTTACATTTGTGAAACCTTGACGGCTTCAACTCCAAATAAGCAGCAGCGGAATGAAGAACATCGGTGAATCCCATCAATACGCCACAAGTAACCGAGGGTTCGACTCCTAGATAATCGCCTTCTCACGGAACTTCTTCTTCTTCGACGATGTAGACTTACGCTCCGGTGATTGTTTGTTTGCAAGGGGTGAGTACATAAAGCACTCAGCAAGACATGCACATAATGCAACTCTAATAACTATATGCATGGCTTACTCCAAATGACAGGGGTTATTTTGCAATAAACAGCATTCACAAATATTCATAATAGATTGTAAAGCGGTAAAACAGATAACAATAGTAATAATTTCACAGTTGTTTCACAAGTAAACCATTCCACATCCTTAACCAGTTATCACTTTTCCACAGGCAACTGCCTCCAAACCCAAGATCAATTTTATGAAAAGCTAACCCTTGACTGTAATCCCCGAGCATTGTCCAGTACCGCGGACACGGCTATTCGAATAGATTTTACACTCTGCAGAGGTTATACACTTTACCCACAAGATACAATCAACTCACCACGTCAGCCGTGAATCGCCATACAAAAGTATGCGAATGAGTGATCATAACAAAGCCTTTCGGAAACTTCTAACTACACAAGTGAACCTCTCCGGTTTTTTCCATACACCATCCCTTCCCTTAACAAAGGCGAAGTATGGGACCGACATACCGTTTGATGGGTACCATGCCGCAGCCCTGGTACGTTCCCCCTTCAAGTTACACAAAAGATGTAGTTGACACCCTGAGGTACCACATGCAAGTTATTAGTAACTTACTCAACTAGGTCCGTCCCACTACAGACATGTGGTTGTATATTTGACTCAGTTCAAAGGCTTGCAAGGTTAAGTCCTTAGAGTGACCAGGGCAAGACTTACATCAATACTCTCAAAGAAATCCATCTCACCATCACTCATACATATATCATGTTTCAAACATTCCCAACCGCCAAACTGGCCCACCATAAATCTTGCCACTTGACCCAGTCTAAATCATTTTATCACCCCAGTTGATTATTGCGCAACACAATGCCAACAACAACTCAACATCATTGAAGAAGCACGAAGGCCTCCGCATATCAACATCGTCGTGTCGGCAATACGTCACACGATTTCAAAATACATTGCATAATCCATTAATCAATATTGACATTTGCAATTACAAATTGATGGCACGGACTCGTGCAAGTCTAAGCAAACTAATATGTTCTATCTAACCCATGTTGGCAATTTATTAGCTACCAACTATTAATCAACAAACCTAGGGTGACAAATGAATCATGGAATACAATCATTATAGGCAAGGTGACGATAACAAGTAGGTTGATTATCTAATCCCAAATTAATTGAAATCAGTTTAACTCAAACTAGCATGCAATAATTTGAAACAACATAATTTTCGAAAATGGGATCAACATGGTCAAAGCACAATTTGCCTGGCCCTTGCAACATTTACTGTTCTTTACTCTTTATCCTTGATTCTTGATCCTCGACCTTCGATCTTCACTTCCTTGATCTTCAGCCCGTAGAACGATTTCTGGACGACGCGTCTAACGGTGAAACGTTAACGACGGAGCGTTAACGGCGAAACGTTAACGGCGAAACGTTAACGACGGAGCGTTAACGGTGGAACGTTAACGATGGAACGTTAACGATGGAACGTTAATGACGGAGCGTTAACAGTGAAACGTTAATGGCAAAACGTTAACGGAAGAACGTTAACGGTGAAACGTTAACGACGAAACGTTAACGACAGAGCGTTAACGACGGAGCGTTAACGGGGAAACATTAACGGCAAAACGTTAACGGAGAAACGTTAACGGGGAAGCGTTAACGGCAAAACGTTAACGGTGGATCGTTAACGACGAATGTTAACGGTGAGCGTTAACGGCAACGTTAACGGTGGAGGTCAAACAATGATAGGATACTCATGAAACAAGGTAGCGACTGTCGGTGTAACGACATGGCCGCGATAAAACGCTACCAAGGATGGTTAACCGATACGCGAACCGGCGGCAACGGCTAGGTCAAAGACGACGGTTTTAGGCCGGAATCGGGCTCCGACGGCAAACAGAGACCAAAGGAATTCTAAAGATGATCCAAAACAGTACATGATCATCCACCGGACGTGACAACACAACCGGAGCGAACTAAAATAGCCGGCGTCAAAAGGCGGCGCGCGGCGATGGCTAAACGGCGGCCTAAATATATAAAAAAAATTTGGAGGACGGGATGACAAAGCGGGAATGTCTACTACGTAGAACGCGGTGAGACGAACTCAACGGTATAGGCAGATTTTGCAACGCCCCTCCGGATTGATCACAAACTGCCGATTAACGGGTTTCAGATCTAAACTTTGGACGACCATAACATCTATAATAATTATCGAAACTTAACGAAATTTGACCGAGAGCTAGATGGGACCAAGAGGCACACCGTGACGCAGGTGGCTCGAAGAATTACCTTCTGGAACAGCGGAGAACGCGCGAGGATGATTGTTGCAATCTGATCGCAATCTGATCGGAGAAAATATTTTTCTGCACAAAATCCAGAGAGCAAAACCATAAGGCAAGATGTGCATCATGTAGACGACATCCCCAGGAGTCTACACAAAACATTTCAGCACCTAACTCGAAAAATTGAGGAAGTTATGGCCTCGACAAGATTCAAGATTGAAACGGCCATAACTTTTGATTCCTTGGGCCAAATTGGATGAAATTTAGAGGGTAAATAGATGGTACCTAGGAGCACACTGTGGCAAAGACGGATCTCAAAAAGAGTCGACGAGCTGCCCGAGACGCGGCTATAAAGTTTGGCCGTCATTGGGCAACGTCCCGAGGACATGGCAGCGGTTTCGGAGTTTTGGAGATGATCCGGAGGTTGAAGATGCGTGGGAGAGGTCATGGGAGATCTATACTGGGTTGGGGTGGCGGCTAGGTCAAGAAAAATCAAGTTTGGACGCGTTTGGAGCAAAAACGGGTCAAATAGGCATTTTATCGAGCAGTTGGTGTGTGTCTCGGATTAGGGCTGACGTGGCTGATTCTGGAGCAGACACGTGGCGCGATGTGGTGGCGACACGTGGCACACCCAGGAAATTCGGATTTTTCCAATAAAAACAATTCCGAAAATTCAAATAAATCATTTGAGGCAATAAAAATACCCAAAAAATTCTAGAAACATTCTAGAAAATATTTTGAGATATTTTGAACTCAAATAAAATATTTTCAACAAAACTTTATATAAACTTTTTCAAATAATTAATTTATTTCAATAAAAAGGCTTAATACAAATCGATTGCGAATAAATCCAATAAATAGCAAATGAGCTCCGAAAAATCTCAAAAATTACAGAAGAATTTTTTGAAGCACAAGGAACCCAAATAAAATTAAATTTATTTTATTTGAGGTTTAAAATAATCAAATTAATTTTTTTTAGCTTTTAGAAAATTCAAATTAAGCTTTATAAACGCGAGAAAATCAACGAAAATTTTTGGGAAGCTAAACTAAATCAAAAAATTTTGAAAACCCAAATTTTGGAATGTTACAAAAACCTAGTTCGAAAAGTTGAGAAAATGACCTTAGAATATACCCGCCATCGCTGAAGTTTGATTCTCGCGAAAAGGATCGAGTTTGAACTTGATTCAGATCGAAAGTCGAAATTTGGCGTGAATTAGGACTTTCGAGTTCCGCAGGTGGGAAATTAGGTCAAACGAAGTCGAAACCTTGAGTGGCCAGTGTGAATGGGTCCTTAGCGTCGCCGAGAACCTATCCACGAGATTGCCGCGAAGTTTCGAGTCCGTTTACGTAAAATCTCATTTTTGCAAACCCTAAATTCCCACTTGTGGCAGACTCTTGGCGTGGTGAAGCCATCTTTGCCGCTTCGGCGGTATTACCGCTTTCATGCTGCCGGTAGTTATTTTCCAATGAGCTGTTCTTTTGACTTTTGGTACTCCGGCACTACTGGAGTCGGACGGTACTGCCGCATGGGCGGTACTACCGCGCCGCTGCCACCAGTAGTTAATTTCCAAATAGTCTCCTTTTGGGGGATTTGGTCGCCGGCAGTACAGGTGATGTAACATTGGGTGTCCCGATCTTTCGATGAGAATGATAACCTTCGATTTGGGTGGAGACGACTTTGACGATCCGACTACAACGTACAACGACGATGCGCCTTAGCAATCGCTAAACCAACTCCAGATGGTTATTGACCTTGCCATGAGCACGATCAACCTGATCACGAAGATCAATTCCTGCAAGCAATCGAAGAACAAGCAAGAACAAGGCAAAAGCAATCTAAAATTGCAAATATAGATGAAGTATTGAAAAGTTGGGGTTCCGATACAAGGAGCTTGTTAGGCGGCCGTTGAGCACGTCTAAAAGACTCAAAATAGTAGCAAAAGGCTAAACTATTAACTAACCAAAACCCAAGTTATTTTGGGCGACTACCTAGCTATATATAGGAGAAATAGGAGGCCAAAACCAGGCTAGGGGCGTCCAAACCACATCTATGGCCGAGTAGGACTCCTATTCCTAGTTTGACTCGGATTTGGAAAGATGACCGGACTTGTTTTGCATATTCCTGTTGACTCGTAAGGAATTTGGAGATGGGGCCGGATCCGTTGGAAAGAGGACGTCAAAACCTTTCAAACCAGTACTCATAGACCTCAAACACCCTTGTGGATCAAAAGTTATGGTCGTTTTAAGTTGGTGCTGTCCCGGAGGCCGAATCCGAGTTGAAGTTGTGCACCGGAAGAATTGGCCTCATGCTTGACTTTTGGGAGTCCTTCTCCTTGGTTCCTAAGGACAATAAAATCATCAAAAGGATTAAATATCATTCCATTCATTAAATTATTTGTATGCAACCCGAGGAACGCATTCACCTGGCAATTGAATTGACGTGCACGAGCTCGAGTAATTGGCCCTTGTATTACATTGTTGGTTTCAATTGGGTTGTAGGCATGGCCGTATCCATGGTAGTGATGTCCTCATCATCCTCCCCTTCTTGCATTTGAGTCGTCCTCGACTCAAGATCATCATCTTCTCCCAAGTATGGCTTTAGATCTGATAATTGAGTTGACGGGCTCGAGCTCGAGTCAATGGTCCTTGAACCGACGAAGATGTAGAAGGATGGCCAAGGTGGGGGTCGATAAAGCCATGCAGATGGAGCCATCGTAGTAGATGTATACGAAGTAGAGGATGCCGTGAAGTGTCGCCAACTTAATGATCCTGGCCAAGGTGGGGGTCGATGAAACCATGCAGTTGATATAATTGCAGCAGCACTTGGTAATGACCATATGTATGCATTGTTAGTTCTGTCCATGATGAGCATGGTCTCATCATCCTCCCTTTATTGAAGTGGAGTCGTCCTCGACTCCATCATATTGTCTTGTAAAATGTTAGTAACGATAGGAAACAAAGCAATACGCACATTTGCAATCAAATCAATGGATCGAGAATTTCTATCAACCATATACTCCCTTTCTTGAAAACTATCATGTGACTTGTGAATGGAACCAAATGTACTTGGTATGACATGATTAGTGATATGGCAATTATTAAATTGATGACATTGTTGCATTGCAAACGGAGGTTTAAAATCTGAACAAATGTAAACTCGATGTGCTTTATACTCTCCTTTCTCACTATTTTTGCCAATAACATAAAAAATATTTCGCGATAACCATGACAAATCAGAATGCATAAAAAGTCTCTCCTCTAAATAATTCAGATAACACGGAACATCAAATTCAATGTAGCCTAATGTATATAAAGGAGACATCAATTTCAACTCATCATTTTCGCTTGTGATGTGAATGACATGTTTATTTTTACCATAAGTGTCTAGTGTGTTAACAAAAGTGACATGTCCATTCGCTAGTTGTGTCATGGATATAAGTGAAGTATTATCACAAAACTCTTCTTTATCACAAGAAATAGCAAGCAAATCATCTTGTAATAAAGCAAAATCAACAATTGGTTCCACTAATAGTTGCTCAACGATAGCATGATTTGTGGATAGTTTTAGCTCTTCAAAATTATTTTCTCCAAGTGTAAAATCCATACCTGTTACATTACCTTGTAAGTTCTCGTCAGCTGTTGTAGGTGTTACTTCAACTATTATCTCTTCACTTACACATGGGGTAGTACTGATCGTTTCTTTCTCCATATGCTCTTCATCATTCTCTCGATGGTGCTCACTTTTCTGTAAAATGTTAGCTAAAAAAGAAGGTGCAACAATGGGCGCCTCAATTGAAGCTAATGATTCTTTCAAGGATTCAACAAGCATTTTCTCAACTCTACAAGCACATTTAACCAATTCTGAAAGAGAACTATATGTTTCATCAACAAGAGCATCCTGAATTTCTTGATTAAGTCCACTCAAAAATCTATTTTCGGTTGCCTCTTCTCCTTCAACAAAACCACAACGCAACAAATGATTTTGCAATCGTTCATAGTATTCCTTAACGCACTTATTTCCTTGTTTAAAGCATTGGAGTCTAGTATACAAAAATTCAGCATGATAATCAGGAACATAATCAATTCTCATAAGTCTTTTCATGGCCTTCCAATTTTCAGGTTTTCTCTCTTTTCTACAAATATGCTTCCACCATGTTAATGCATATCCATTTAACACACTAGTAGCAATCCTAATTGTAACACCCCGGCACCTCACGTGCCCGAAGTGCTACCAAAACCTATCTAATTTTCACTAAAATTTTTTTTCGCAAGACCTCCCCTACTAAGTGGACATCCACTCAGCAGGCAAAAGAGATCACAATTATCAATATAGCAATAATAATTTCAACATGTCATGGAATCAATCAACCATCATGACATGTAGGCAATTAACAACTACCAAAAATCCATTCATTAACAACTCAACTTAAATACCACATGATTACACAAATAGATTAACTAGTTACAAATTTACTAATTGATTCCAAAAGTCTGAAACATGTCGTGAGATATAGTGGAGGTGCAGCTACGCCCCAAACCCAGCAAGTCGCTCTTCCGAGTACCTAAAAATATTAACAAACAAGCGTGAGTTCGAAAACTCAGCAAAGTGCATCAAATCAATAAGAATAACAAGTTAGCAATTCCAACCCATCATTAAGAATGTAACTCTTACAAGATTCAACCAATACATAAACAATTGTACCGCTACCACTTACCTCATTGCCCTTTTTATACACATACCTCATTAAATCTTTTTGGGTGAGTCCACGACTCGATCCCAACACTTCACAACTCCATTTAACACACAAAACTCAATCGTTAGCGATGCAATGCACATGTATGCTCTTTTTAGATGCATCGTCGGCATCGCCGAGTGCACACCCGTCGGTGTGCACCCTCACGCCCCTTCCATCCGTGGAAGGTGCCTACTCTTCTTTGTCTCGCTCTCATTCACCTCGATGGATGGGACTACGAGGTAGGACTTTCGTGTTCACTACGTGTGAACACAGAGGCCCACATCAGAATGGGTCGCCTCTTCCATTATGAATGCACAAATGAAATGAAATGAATGGAAGAATAGCAAATACATTCCATTTCCACATTCACCTCTCCATCAACATAAACATAATATAATCACCATCATCAACTCAACCAATAGCATTAAATGAACTTTACATGCATAACCATTTAACATTTCTCATTTATCCATATAATGCAACATAAACCATGTAATTCATTTCAATATAAACATATTCATAATGATTAGCAACAATCCAAATCCTAGCATCATACTAGGGATACACTTGCATCATTGTCACACAATCCATACATATACTCATAAGTGCTAGCATAACCATTTTATAGCACAACCAACAATCAATACTCATTTAACCTTCTAGTTTGATACACTTGCCTTTTCGCCTCACAAAGCGATGTGGCGCGGAGTTGAAGCCACCACCAAAGCCACATCCCCTGAAATAAGCACCGCATAATTGATTTCATACAAGCTATAGCCAATAACAACAACAACCAACTCCTTTCACTCGCTACAACAACCTTTTGCCCCAAAACAGCCCAAATCTGAAAATTCAGACAAAATGGTTTGGGTAGCCTACTTAGCCAATGCATAACTATTGCTATACAACTTCAAATTGAGCAAACGAAGATATTTTCATGATCTACATAAAAATTTCTACCTATATCCAGGCAAATGGAAATTCCAAATCGGCCTCCAACTTACTCTAAATCACAACTCAAAATTGAATCTACTAATAGTCGCAATTTGGACAGCAAAGAGGTAAAACTTGCATAACTTTCTAATGGTTCAACCAAAATTCAAGTTCTTGGACTCGAAATGAGCACAAGAGGATGAAATACAATTTACCCAAAACCATTTGTTCAATAACTGAAGTTAAAGCCTTCATACTGAACTCTAAACTTCATACCAAACTCTGAACATTCAGCAAAAACAGCAATCTGGACAGCAACTTGGCTCTAGCATAACTTTTGATTCCTAACTCCAAATGAAGGAAACAAGTACATTTTCTAAAACTAGAGAAAATTTCCTGCAACTCTCTAGGCAAACAGAAAAGCTCAATCGGTCTGCAGCTAGGTCTAAAACGCAGTTGAACATTTCAGCTCACAAAACAATCTACTCGGGACAGCAAACACTAAAAATAGCATAACTTTTAATTGGCTTCATGGATTTTCGACTTCTTGTACTCCAATTAAAGTTAAAAGGAAGGGATACAACTTCCTCTTCAGATGACTGAGCATTAGACCAACCAAAATACCCCAAAACTGAGCTGCAAGAACAGACCAAAATCTGCTCGAAAATAGGAATTGATTTCCCTCCAAAGTAGAGCTAGTTTCCCTCCAAAATTTCACATCTAGGAACCCTAGAACACCACAAACCAGTCAAGGGCTACTAGATCTGAACTCCAAGCAAGAACCAAGAAGTGGAGCCACTCACCTAGGAGGGAGAAGCATGGGAGAGTTGCTGTTGCTGCTTGGGGAGCGCCGGAGGGGCTGCAGGGAGGGAGGCCGGCCATGGGGGGCTCCATTGGAGGGGGAGGAACCTTGGAGAGGGGAGGGAGCTCCTGCCTAGCCCTCCTTGCTGCTGCCCACACGAAAAAAATGGAGAGGGAGGAGCTTTTGGGCTGGTTCGGTTTTGGTGGGGGGAAAAGAAATGAGGGAGTGAGAGAGAGTGGGTGGGGCTAGGTGGGAAAAGTGGGGGAAAATTAATATAGATGCTCTATATTATCTCTCCCACACCAGATGAAAGAGAGCCACCCCCACAGACCAAACACTCTCCCAGACGAGAAAGAAATCTAAAAGAAACTCGGAACGAAACCTCGAGATGAATCATTCTCGAAATTCCGCGACGAGATTCTTTCTCGGAACTCCGCGATGTTACACTCTCCCCCACTAAAAGGAATTCGACCCCGAATTCGAAGAACACCAACTACACCAAACAAAGCCCACAAGGAACTTGCAAACTCAAGGTAACCTCGCAAAGACTCAAGCGAATGCAAATGAGAAACCAAATTTCAAAACCCAACTATCAACCAAAACGATTTGAATCGCCTTAGACTAAGCTTTCTCTTTTCAAAACTCCATATTCACCCCAATTTCTACTCACCCCAATTTCTACTTAACTTGCATGGGACAAAACTCCCTAGAATTCTAGATTCCTAGAACACCCTGAACGAGGAATCTTTCAAAAGCTTTTTCAACCCTTATCCTCACAACATCCACTTACAGACTCGATCAAATTAATTGATATGCCAAATCCCCACATCAAACACATCATGCCACTATCGCAAGATAATATGATGCAACTCAGAAAAACTTCTTTTGGTATTACCGGATAAGGCCTCATTCTTGGAAAACATTGTTTCAACTCTCAACTTAACTCTCGATTCCTTGTTTAACTTCAATCTAATCTCTCATATTAACCCTTTTTTTTCAAAATTCATCTTATTCATGACAACAAAATGATACGAATCTTTTCATTCTATTATTCCTCTAAACCCACTCTCAACCAATCATTTGTACCACCCGTTTACTCATCTCAGGTTCCGAACTTGAACCCCAAAGGCTCACATACACATAATCCCATCTTTTCTAATTGATTGACCTCCTCAACAAAAGGATCATAACCAACCAATGTCATCTAAGTACATAGCCCACATAGGCAATATTTTCCTTCTGACCACAACCTACGATATATTTTCATTCTATCTTCTCCCAGGCCTATCTCACACCCAGGGACAACTAGCTAAGACAATGCTCACGACAGAACATTTTTACTTCAGATTGCCATCACCTTCTTTACAACCAACGATACTCTCAATGAACTTAAACCAAGACATCAACAACCTCCATCATAATCCACCCTTATACCATCGACGTTCAACACCTAGCCCAAGCTAGGGTCGTAAATCATTTCCAAACCACAATTGGTTCTTTTCCTAAGAGGGTCCCGCCCTCACATTCTTTCACTCAAATATAACCAAGCTCATGAGTATACTCCTCTATTATACTCAACAATTTCATAAACATTCCTATTCTTATCTCAAACTAGAATGCCACAACTAGCAATTCTCTTTAACCGGATGAACCACATTCATCAACTTGAACCCAATGTGCTACAATTCACTTTGGAAAGAATTCAACAACATCCAAAGATCACTCTCTTTTTTTTCTAAGTCAAATCGCAAAGGAAAAACTCAAATCTTGAATCCATGTGATACAATTCGCATTGGGGAGCACTCAAACAAAAGAGACTCCACACAATCCTTTGATAGAAACTCTCAATAACCAAACAACTCAACTCGCTTTCACCAAAGCCAAACATCTCATTTTAACCAAAATCAACATTATGGAAGACAAAACTGATTCTAACAACTGCCACAAAATCTCTCAAAGAGAAAGAGAAACTCAATTCTCTTACAACGCAGAGACAAAAGTCAGAAATTACTCATTCTTGCTTTTCATGCTAGAAAGCAAAGGAAATCTTGATTTCCTTTAACCACTCGATCCATATCCAACACATTAACACCAAGGCACAAAACTTCACCTCGCGGAAAACTCCATTAGAAGAGAAACACTGCATGAAACTTTAATGAGGCAACTCATTTTCACAAAAGCAAACATCAAGCTTTACCAAACCAAAATAGCTCTTAAACAACCACAGAGCACTTATGAAGCAATCATAAGTTCCAACTTTTGAAACACTCGCAGACGACATACATGCTTTGCAATTAAATCCAACTCTAATCAAAATAGAGTTACAAGTATTTTCACTCAAGAGCATCCAACACAACCCATTATATTCATTCGTTTCCTTTAAATACTGATTTCAGAGATACTCCAATTGGCACGCTAAAAGCGTGATCCACTCATATACCTTTGAGTTTAAACCCCCATATTCATAACATAAATTAAACAACTTAGCCAAAACCAAAGATTGGCATGATTCAATGAAGTACAATATTCCGGACTCTATGAACCGATTACTTCCAAAACTACTCTTTCATCTTCATTTCCAATCATCAAAGCCAAGTCCACAACTTGACATAAAATGGAACTTAGTCAGGGCAGTTCTATTGCCCACTAATTAGGACACCTTAATAAAAGGCATGCACTTCCAGAAAATCATACAATCAATTGAATTCGAAAACCTTTAAAAGAAAGTTTGACTCGAATTCCGCCATCTCTCGCAGTCCAATACTCTTAGCCATTAAGGATTTTCTATTCATCAAATCTTGAGAAGTTCAACACTGTTGAATGCAAGTTACAACATCTAGTCTTTGATTAACACTTTCTACTATTCACATACCCACCATCAGTCATATTATTATAAAACTCTAAACCATGTCTATCTTATGGCAATCACGAGGAGAACCATGTTCTCACTTCTTCAACACAAATAACTCAACATAAGACGCGTATCAACATCTTCTTTTGGTATACTAACCATGACGAACCATCATTCATGCACTTGTTATTCCAAGCTTAAAACACATGTCTTCACATTTATTCCGGTGTAATAAACACATGCCTTTCGTACAAGCCGTAAGTCACCTATTCCAAATCCCCAGTTCATTCCACCAATAATTAATCCTAACCACGCGACACGATCTCCACTAGGCATCCTTCATAAATACGGATCCTGCATGCACCTTTGTCCAGGACAAACTCAACCTTTCATACGATCCTTCCTTATCTCTATTCTTTGATTACACGTCGATCAAGTTATTTCGTCAATCCACCGTTTAGTTGTCCCATAAACAATACAAATCAACAATCCTCATGTCGTTACATCATACTACAGTGTTCTACACCATCGCCTTGCTATAGTAAATTCATCAATTAGAAGATTATATACCTTCTCAATCGTGATCAATATTAGCTTTTCAGGAACACAAATCTCGATTAACCTTTCTCTATCAACACAATCATTTGGATTATCTTTATACAACCCACAATTTCACTTTAACTGAAGCGGTAATTTACTTCACATCAATATTCTTACCTCCCATCACCGACTTAACATCTCGAACATCCTCGTGGGTCACGTACCCAACCTATAAGGAAACCGCGATTCTTAAACATGAATGAACACCAAGAATCAACTTTCTTTCCATAGAAACCCAATTATAAATCACAAGAGAACTCGACTCTCGAATTCCCAACTTTGACACGCAACAACTTCTCAACAAGTCGCAAGATCTACAACTTCCACGAAGGAAGATGGATGCTAGGGGAAAACCAAACGATCAACCAAATCCTTTTCAGGTAAGCCTTAACACCATAAACCACACGACTTAGGTTCTACATCGAGACTTCAATAACCTCTTTTAAACTCGGAGAATGACAACACAAGAATAACTTGAAAGCTTTCTCCGCAAAGCAACCAACAAAATCGGACATCAAAGCTGACTGGCAACCAAAAGACGCGCAAGACTAAACTCTTCTTCTTTGTCCTCAACCAAAGAAGGCAAAACCAAAAACCGCCGAAAGAAAAGTCGGCGAATACTCATTACCAAACACTTCTCCCTTGGTTTCCAACCAACAAAAAAAACCAAAGAAGCCAACCAAACCGATCGCACGAACAGTAAGAGAAATCCGAAAGATTCATCACTAACCTTGCTATTTGACTCCAACAAATGAAGCCAAAAGGAACCACAACTTCCATCCACTCTCTAAACTTTGTCGCAAAAAGGCGATGACTCTGACCTATGAGAGACTCCAAACTTCCGGTTGTGGCTTTACCCAGCCACAACCACCACCACAGCCTCAACCATGGCTACACCACAACAGAGGGTGATCGAAACCCTTCGGCACTACAACTCACTTAAACACAATTACTCAATTAGCTCTTACAAAAATAAAAGCAATAGACATCATGCATAATAAAAGCAAAAAGCATCTTTAACTTTAACATTCAACATCAAAGCTTAGATACAAAATTTAAGCGCAACGCAAGGATGCCCATACCCTTTCCTACTGTGCATCAGAGTGTGTCAAATTTTAAATTAATTATCTACTCTATTTCAGATTTTAAGGTTATTGCCATAAGGCCAAATTTTAACAAGTAAACACCTATGCCATGTTTCTACTTTTCCTAGTCAACATTTTAGTTTACTCTAGAGTAATTTGTTACATTCACATTCCACGGACCTAAAGCCCGCTCGATACTAATCAGAATAACACCTGCACCTCACGTGCCCGAAGTGCTACCAAAACCTATCTAATTTTCACTAAAAATTTTTTTCGCAAGACCTCCCCTACTAAGTGGACATCCACTCAGCAGGCAAAAGAGATCACAATTATCAATATAGCAATAATAATTTCAACATGTCATGGAATCAATCAACCATCATGACATGTAGGCAATTAACAACTACCAAAAATCCATTCATTAACAACTCAACTTAAATACCACATGATTACACAAATAGATTAACTAGTTACAAATTTACTAATTGATTCCAAAAGTCTGAAACATGTCGTGAGATATAGTGGAGGTGCAGCTACGCCCCAAACCCAGCAAGTCGCTCTTCCGAGTACCTAAAAATATTAACAAACAAGCGTAAGTTCGAAAACTCAGCAAAGTGCATCAAATCAATAAGAATAACAAGTTAGCAATTCCAACCCATCATTAAGAATGTAACTCTTACAAGATTCAACCAATACATAAACAATTGTACCGCTACCACTTACCTCATTGTCCTTTTATACACATACCTCATTAAATCTTTTTGGGTGAGTCCACGACTCGATCCCAACACTTCACAACTCCATTTAACACACAAAACTCAATCGTTAGCGATGCAATGCACATGTATGCTCTTTTTAGATGCACGTACCGGTACTGCCGAGTGCACACCCGTCGGTGTGCACCCTCACGTCCCTTCCATCCCGTGGAAGGTGCCTACTCTTACTGTCTCGCTCTCATTCACCTCGATGGATGGGACTACGAGGTAGGACTTTCGTGTTCACTACGCAGAACACAGAGGCCCACATCGAATGGGTCGCTTCTTCCATTATGAATGCACAAATGAAATGAAATGAAATGAATGGAAGAATAGCAAATACATTCCATTTCCACATTCACCTCTCCATCAACATAAACATAATATAATCACCATCATCAACTCAACCAATAGCATTAAATGAACTTTACATGCATAACCATTTAACATTTCTCATTTATCCATATAATGCAACATAAACCATGTAATTCATTTCAATATAAACATATTCATAATGATTAGCAACAATCCAAATCCTAGCATCATACTAGGGATACACTTGCATCATTGTCACACAATCCATACATATACTCATAAGTGCTAGCATAACCATTTTATAGCACAACCAACAATCAATACTCATTTAACCTTCTAGTTTGATACACTTGCCTTTTCGCCTCACAAAGCGATGTGGCGCGGAGTTGAAGCCACCACCAAAGCCACATCCCCTGAAATAAGCACCGCATAATTGATTTCATACAAGCTATAGCCAATAACAACAACAACCAACTCCTTTCACTCGCTACAACAACCTTTTGCCCCAAAACAGCCCAAATCTGAAAATTCAGACAAAACGGTTTGGGTAGCCTACTTAGCCAATGCATAACTATTGCTATACAACTTCAAATTGAGCAAACGAAGATATTTTCATGATCTACATAAAAATTTCTACCTATCTCCAGGCAAATGGAAATTCCAAATCGGCCTCCAACTTACTCTAAATCACAACTCAAAATTGAATCTACTAATAGTCGCAATTTGGACAGCAAAGAGGTAAAACTTGCATAACTTTCTAATGGTTCAACCAAAATTCAAGTTCTTGGACTCTAAATGAGCACAAGAGGATGAACTACAATTTACCCAAAACCATTTGTTCAATAACTGAAGTTAAAGCCTTCATACTTGTAACACCCCAAAATTTTGCTTTTCTTAAATTCATGTGTGATTTGGCACTTTGGTGAATTTTTGGAATTTTCTGGAATTTATTTGGATTTATTTGGAATTTATTTGAATTTATTCCATTTTGAAATAATTAAAGAATTAAACTTTGCAAATAAAATTTTGTTGGAAATATTTTAATCGAGTCCAAAATGATCCAAAGTATTTTCTTAATTTTTCGAATTTTTCTCGAAGTCTTTTGATATTTTTAATGAATTAAATGAATTTCTGGAATTATTTTAAATATTAAATCGCTGGAAAATCAAGTCGGGTCCAAGATCTTGTTCATCCGATCGACCCGAAGTTCGAGTCCGACTCGAGTCCGACCGAGCCAAGTGACTTGACCGAACCCTATTCGATCCCGACCGTTGGATCGAGATCCAACGGCCCGCATTGGATCGCACCGCTGAGCCGAGTCCGCCGGATCCGACTCGCCACGCGATCGTGGGCCGCTGATCGCGCCACGTGGACGGTCCTCCGTCGTCGTCTTCGCCTCGAAGTCCGGCCGGACTCGCCGCCGCTACGCCGCCGTGGAGGATTAGGTTTCCGTTTTCTGCGCGGAAGCCGAGGCTATTTAATGCCCGGATCGCACCCCGAGGATCACCTTGACTTTGCGCAGCCGTTGCCCTAACCGTCGCCACCGCAGTGCCCCTGACGCGCTCGCAATCGCTCGCTGGAGTTGTAGCACTCCTCCGCCGCGGTTTTTGCTTCCGGCCGTCGTCGTTCCGCCGCCCGTTGACCCCAGATCCGGACTCCGCGACGAGACGCACCCGAAGGACCTCTCACCTCGCCGAGCACGCCCGAGCGCCGTTGCCGTGGTCGTCGTCCCCAACCCCGGCAAGCCAGCGCCGCCGTGAGCCATCGCCGTCGCTCGAAGCTTCTCAGCCGTCCGATCAAGATCCAACGTCCCAGATCACGCCACGTCATCTCACGGTGAGATTCCATCCAAAACCCCAGATCAAATCTTGACCGTCCGATCTAGATTCAACGACCCAGATCAAACGCGTTAACCCAAACGCGTGAAACCCAGATCCAATCTGGGCCGTTGAAGTTCAAATCAACGGCCGAGATTGCGCCACGTGTCGGGAAGCCTGACCGCCGCGGTCAGCGCCCCCGTGCGTGTGACGCTGACACGCCGGGCTCGCGTGTAGCGACGTGACCAAACCGCACCATGACGTCACGCTGACGTCATGGCGCTCCATGTCACGGGCCGTCCCAGCTGCGGCGCCGACGCCAAGAATGACGCCAAAGGTCCCACTGCCGCCGACTGCGGTCGAGCCCCGCCGACGCCGCAAGCGACGTCACCCGAGGCGGACCCACATGTCGGGCCTCACGAGGAGCCGTGGACCGAGTCCACGATAGACCCGGAGCCGAGCGTGGACCAAGTCCATGGACCTACCGACGCCACAGACCAATCGAGGCTGCCACGTGTCCTCGCCGACGCAATAATTAATTTTCGAAAAAGAAAATGATTTATTAATTCGAAATAATGATTTCAGATTTTGTTTCAAACTTCAAACGCTTATAACTTTTGCGTTTCAACTCCGATTTGAGTGATTCAAATTTCTAAATTTGTATAAAATTGAGATCTACCTAAATATGAATTTTATTTAATTTTTGGACTAAAGTTTTTCTCTGTAAAATTATTTAATTGATTATTTAAATTTTAAATAATCATAACTTTTGCATTTTAACTCCAAATTTGACGATTCCAGTTTCTAAAAATTTATAAAATTATGTTCTCTCTGTTTATGGATTTTATGTGGATGTTTGGACACTTTTTGCCTATTGTTTATTCGTGTATTGCTATTTGCACGCTTTACGAGTAGACGTTGAAGTGCCGGAAGGATTCGAAGGAGAAGTATTGACTCAGGATCCAACTCAAGACCAAGAACAAGTACTTTTTGAAGGCAAGTTGTGCTTTGACCATGTTGACCCTATTTTGAAACTTATTTTGATTTAACCTATTGCATGCTAAGTTCAATTAGAAAATACTTTATTAAATATGGGGGGATTAGATAAATACCAATTTGCTGTATGACACTTTGATTATTTAAATATGTGCCATGACCCTTGTCACCCTAGTTGTGGATTACTAGTTGGACATTATTAAATCGCCAACATGGGTTTTAGACCGTTGTAGTATACTGCTTAGACCTGCTACGTGCTCATGACATGATTTTGGTCAATCAAATGTTAATATTGATTTAATGATATATTGAACCTGTTTTGGAAAGGTATCATGTGATGTTGATGGCACGTGGTGCATGGTAATCAACTGGGGTTTGATAAATAGTTTTTCGACCGGGGCATGTGGCAAGAATAATCAGGTGGGCGGTTGTGGCATTGGGGATGATGATTTGGTTCTTCGGGTAGTCTTGCCCTGGTCACCCTAAGGACTTAACCTTGCAAGCCTTTGAACTGGGTCTAACGTGCAACCACATGTCTGTAATGGGACGGACCTAGTTGACTAAGTTGCTAATAACGCACTGTGGGACCTCGGAGGTCAACTACACCCTTTGTGTAAGTTGTGCGGGGAGCGCATCGGCCGAGGCCAGTACCCATCTAACGGTTGATTGGCCTAAACTTCGCCTTAGCTAAGGGAAGGGTTAGTGTGCAATAACCGGGGAGGACCACTTGTATTGTTAGAAATTTCCGAAAGACTTTGTTACGGGAACTCGCCTTTGTGGTGTTTGACTGTATCTTGTGGGTAAAGTGCATAACCTCTGCAGAGTGTAGAATCTATTCGAATAGCCGTGTCCGCGGTATTGGACATCGCTCGGGAATTACAGTCAAGGGTTAGATTTTCTCAAAAATAACTTGGACTTGAAAGGTTGGGTTGGATCAATAATGATGTTGATGAAAATGTGGATTAGGATGGGAAAGATGTTTATGAAACTCCTTGAAAATTTATCTATGCTTTACTTGTTTCTACTGCTTTCGAATCTACTTATGCTATTTGTCAAATGCTGTTTTACCGCAAATACACCTTGAGCTATTCCTTTGTATCAAGCCATGCATATAGTATATTAGCTTGCATTCTGTGCATGACTTGCTGAGTACCAAGTACTCACCCTTGCCACCATACAACACCAGTTGAAGAGGAGACTACACCAGCTTTGGAGGAGGAGCTCCAAGAGGAACCGTCTACTTAGGGAGCGAGCCCAGTCAGTTGCCTGTGGTATACTGGATGGCGCCACGAAGTTATCTTATTTTCCGCTGCTACTATTTCTCTCTTAATAGGTTTCGCCCTGCGTGGCGTATATTTGTAACTTGACCATAAGGTCGAGTACCCAGTTTGACTACTTAAATAAAGTACTTTATTAGTATCGAGTGGTATGATTGTGATATTTACCTATGTTAAGACTGTGTGCACCAGCACGTTCCTGGACTAGTGCTGAATACACAGAGGGTCCGGATTTGCAAATTCGGGGTCCCGACAATACTGAACTCTAAACTTCATACCAAACTCTGAACATTCAGCAAAAACAGCAATCTGGACAGCAACTTGGCTCTAGCATAACTTTTGATTCCTAACTCCAAATGAAGGAAACAAGTACATTTTCTAAAACTAGAGCAAATTTCCTACAACTCTCTAGGCAAACAGAAAAGCTCAATCGGTCTGCAGCTAGGTCTAAAACGCAGTTGAACATTTCAGCTCACAAAACAATCTACTCGGGACAGCAAACACTAAAAATAGCATAACTTTTAATTGGCTTCATGGATTTTCGACTTCTTGTACTCCAATTAAAGGTAAAAGGAAGGGCTTCAACTTCCTCTTCAGATGACTGAGCATTAGACCAACCAAAATACCCCAAAACTGAGCTGCAAGAACAGACCAAAATCTGCTCGAAAATAGGAATTGATTTCCCTCCAAAGTAGAGCTAGTTTCCCTCCAAAATTTCACATCTAGGAACCCTAGAACACCACAAACCAGTCAAGGGCTACTAGATCTGAACTCCAAGCAAGAACCAAGAAGTGGAGCCACTCACCTAGGAGGGAGAAGCATGGGAGAGTTGTCGTTGTCGCTTGGGGAGCGCCCGGAGGGGCTGCAGGAGGGAGGCCGGCCATGGGGGGCTCCATTGGAGGGGGAGGAACCTTGGAGAGGGGAGGGAGCTCCTGCCTAGCCCTCCTTGCTGCTGCCCACACGAAAAAAATGGAGAGGGAGGAGCTTTTGGGCTGGTTCGGTTTTGGTGGGGGGAAAAGAAATGAGGGAGTGAGAGAGAGTGGGTGGGGCTAGGTGGGAAAAGTGGGGGAAAATTAATATAGATTCTCTATATTATCTCTCCCACACCAGATGAAAGAGAGCCACCCCCACAGACCAAACACTCTCCCAGACGAGAAAGAAATCTAAAAGAAACTCGGAACGAAACCTCGAGATGAATCATTCTCGAAATTCCGCGACGAGATTCTTTCTCGGAACTCCGCGATGTTACACTAATCTTTTCATTTTCAGACAAATCATACTTGCCAAATTCTTTGTCTACTGCTATTTCCTAATTAATGTAGGCATCAGGATCATATTGACCATTAAAAGGTGGAATGACGAATTTAACCTTACCTAGGGGATCATCATCAACATGTACCTGAGCATGTAGTACGCCATTTTTGTTGCTTTGAAGACGAGTCGGAGGACTGGAAGTTCCTTGAGCAATACCTACAAGCCTATCATGTTTAGACAAAATAGTAGCAAGAGTAGTGTTAGCAATCCCCTGTGCGACCTCGATGGATCTGAGAAGGTCCTCTTGCGATGACATACGCTCAGAGTGACCAATAGTTCCCTTGGTGCGAGGGGAGTTATGCAGGGAGCCCTCATCACCTGACATGGTTAGTAGAAGACAAGAAAACAAACTCGCAAGTATAATGTTTCTATCACTACGTAGGATGTGGTGAAAAGTCGCTCAACTCTCAAGTTTTGACCAAAGCTCTTACAAGTTCTTACCATGCGGGTGTTGTGTTGCCACATGCGTTGTCAAAAGTTCTCCGAAGCTTGGATAAAGCGATTGCCAAGGGACCGAACAAATGTACGAGATAGGATGTGGAGCTTGGATAGGCACTACATATTTCCTATGCAATCTGATAATTCTAGTTATTGTAATGATAAGTAATGATCCAAACTAGAATTCACAAGCCCTAGTTGCCGATCTCAAAGATATAAGTGAATTTGAAGGCAACACACACGCAAAGATAGTGGCACTTATGCAATCAAGGAATGAGCTATAAAATATAAGTGATGCACCAAAAGCTCTATTGCACAAGTCGTAGAGAGACGCTAACTTATTGCTTTGAGAAAGTAAAAAGGGCACAAGATTGCTCACTAATTAATAAATTGCACAATATAAAAAGTAACAAACACAAATTAGGGTTTTGCTCAATGTAGTGTGACCGGCCACAATTTTCTTTTTCTTTTCCTTGTTTTTCTTTTTTTTTAGCCTTTTGGCTCTTTCTCTTTTCTTTCTTTTGGTGACTTTCGGCCAACACTAGTATGAACAAAGTTTTGGAATCCCTAACTCGGTGTCACAAGATAATATGATATGATAACTGGAGATTGTGCAATGTATCAAGTAGAGCAGCCCTAAGCAATATCAACAAGCTAGTCTCAAATAGGATCAAAGTGTTCACAAAGGATGAATTGGTTCCCAAAGGTAGGTGTACTGATGTTTTTCTAGGGCAGCAAACTTGTCGCCTAGATTAATGTTTGAAGATCACCGAATTTGATTGGTTGACTATGGAAGGAATTGAAGCTTATATCCTCAGCTTTCAATAGAGTGCAAGAACACAAAAATCCGAGTTCGTATGTGAAAGTTATGCTTGAAATAACAAACTGGACTGAATTGAAGGATTGAAGCTACGCGAAGGAAAGGAAATATCAGCAACTAAACACATGGATTCTAATGGATCAAAACCTAACAAAACTCACTAAAATCATAGATTGAAACTAAAGGTTGAATTTTTGTGGAGTAGTTTTCAATTTAGGACAGAAATAAAAAAGTAACCTAAGGCACTGATATTCTCACCGATCAACTGAAGCTCTGATACCACTTGATGTAACATTGGGTGTCCCGATCTTTTGATGAGAATGATAACCTTCGATTTGGGTGGAGACGACTTTGACGATCCGACTACAACGTACAACGACGATGCGCCTTAGCAATCGCTAAACCAACTCCAGATGGTTATTGACCTTGCCGTGGGCACGATCAACCTGATCACGAAGATCAATTCCTGCAAACAATCGAAGAACAAGTAAGAACAAGGCAAAAGCAATCTAAAATTGCAAATATAGATGAAATATTGAAAAGTTGGGGTTCCGATACAAGGAGCTTGTTAGGCGGCCGTTGAGCACGTCTAAAAGACTCAAAATAGTAGCAAAAGGCTAAACTATCAAATAACCAAAAACCAAGTTATTTTGGGGGACTACCTAGCTATATATAGGAGAAATAGGAGGCCAAAACCAGGCTAGGGGCGTCCAAACCACATCCATGGCCGAGTAGGACTCCTATTCCTAGTTTGACTCGTATTTGGAAAGATGACCGAACTTGTTTTGCATATTCCTGTTGACTCGTAAGGAATTTGGAGATGGGGCCGGATCCGTTGGAAAGAGGACGTCGAAACCTTTCAAACCAGTACTCATAGACCTCAAACACCCTTGTGGATCAAAAGTTATGGTCGTTTTAAGTTGGTGCTGTCCCGGAGGCCGAATCCGAGTTGAAGTTGTGCACCAGAAGAATTGGCCTCATGCTTGACTTTTGGGAGTCCTTCTCCTTGGTTCCTAAGGACAATAAAATCATCACAAGGATTAAATAGCATTCCATTCATTAAATTATTTGTATGCAACCCGAGGAACGCATTCACCTAGCAATTGAATTGACGTGCGCGAGCTCGAGTAATTGGCCCTTGTATTACATTGTTGGTTTCAATTGGGTTTGTAGGCATGGCCGTATCCATGGTAGTGATGTCCTCATCAACCAGGTCCTGTGACCGGTACTGCCGACCCTAGAGCGGTACTACCGGGTTGTTGCCGCCGGTACTGCCGTGCTCTGAAGAAAAACTAGGTTTCGTTCGTTTATTCCTTTCTGTGTCCTTTAGTTGGTGATGTTTAGTCTTAAGAACTTTATTCGCCTTGTTTCAATTGATCTTATTCGCTCTTTGTTGTTTCTTTGTCGTGCTTTCGTTTAGACGTCGACGCGTCGAGAGTTGCTGACAAGGATCCAGACTACGTTCCCAAGAACACGCACGACGAAGAGCAAACAGGCAAGCACCCCCGTTGATCATGTTGAACCCATATTTGCAAATGTAATTTGATTGTTCAAAATTTCTTATGCATGCACGCATATTTAGTAAAAACTACTAAATTACAGGAAATTGGTAGTTAAACCCAGAAATTCTGAATAACCCCAATTGTATTTGTTGTGGTAACCTTGACAAACTCTAGGTTTAGATTAGGCATTATAATGAATGCCAACAGGAATATATATGTGCTAAATACTTGCATACGCTTAGCCTTGCGATAGGAAGACTATTTGATCGGTGGTTCCAGTCAATCAAAACGATTTCAAAAACTATCGGGACTTTGGAAATGGTGATCTTGGTGGAAATGGTTATATTAGTAAAAATGGAAACTGTAAACTGGTGTCAGCTGGTTTTAGGCCAGGCGAATGAGTGGAGGTCTCATCTGTGCCATCCTAAGGACTGAACTTGACATTATTAACTGAGTCACAACGTGCAACCACATGTGCTAGTATGGGATAGCCTAAACTCAGTACAAGAGTTGGAATTTGATCTTGCATCATGGTAGGTCTTAATCTGACAAAAGATAATGTTGCAAAAAAAAATTGGAATGGTAGCAAAACGTGTTGCTTTTGCAACAATGTGGAAACTATACAACATCTTTTTTTTATTGCCATGTTGTCCGTTTAGTGTGGCGAATCATTCAAGTAGCTCTTAATCTGACAAGGCCTACAAATATAATGAATATGTTTGGAAACTGGTTGAATGGAATGAGTAAAAATGTATAGTCTCACATTTTAGTGGGTGCTGCTGCATTATGTTGGTCAATCTAGTTATTTCGAAATGATATGGTGTTTGGTAAGAAAAAGAATTCTAATCCATTACAGGTTATCTATGCGTGCATCGGATGGTTTCACTCATAGTCATTGATGCAATCCGAGGAAAACAAGGAAGTGGTATTAGCTGGTTGCAGAACGTTAAATTTGGTGGTCAAGGACTTCTTCTGCAGATATGGGTGGAGAACTAGTTTTAGAATTTGTGCTAATCGAGACCTTTTGTTTCATTTTCATTCTACCTTGTTGTAAACTTGTTTTACTAGAAAGGTTTGCGCGGCGTGCGCGATCGGTTATAATTTCGGGGGTTTTTTTAGGTTTTTTTTGCGCTTTTTTTTTCGAAGGAAAAATATACCGAAACCTATTTTATAAATCCTCGGAGAGTCTTTTGGAGCGGGTAAGAAAATAGATCAAGCCATATTTTTTCCGGAATTTTCCGGGGCTTTTTTGCTTCATTCGGAGCTTTTTTGCGGTAAGAAAGAGCCTTTTCGAGAAAAAAAAATAGGACCTACATGCGTTTTTTTTAAAGGAAACATTTTTTAAAGGGGAAATGGATTGGAGTAAGAAAATAGACCAAGCCATATTTTTTCCGAATTTTTCCTGTTTTTTTTTTGCATTTTTCGGAGGGTTTTTGTGGTCAGAAAGGGCCTTTTCGCAAAAAAACAGGACCTACATGCGTTTTTGAAAACTTAAAGGACTTATCGGCAAAAAACTAGGGGCGCCACGCGTCGCGCGCCCGCGGGTTGGACACGTGTCCCGGGGAAAAATCGCGCTCGCGCGAGCGCGCGTGGGGTTCGAACCCGCGCCAACGGGACCGGTAACGCCGTTCGCCACCGCTGGGCCAAGCGGCCCGCTTCGGCGAGTAAGGAGCACACGGCTCCCTTTTATGCTATAGCCCAGCGCGGGATGATGTGGAGCGATCCCGGGCGCTCGTGCGCGCGATCGGACGCGAGGCGACGTGGCCACGGTGAGGGAGGCGAAAACCTTCGAGGAATGTTTATATAACTATTCCTTTGCCTTTACGAAGGATGTTCAGTGGTAATGTTATAATAAATTATGGCTGTGTGCATCTTCGGATGCAGGCTGGGAGATTTAATCTTCTATTATCTTAAAAAAATCTCAGCCCTTACCTAAATTAACTAACAAACCATACAGTTTTTCCATGCTATACCCGATCCGGCCCGCAACAATCCCCATATTCGGCCCAGCTTAGCCGATTCTAGAATTTTTCAAGACAAGCGGTTTTTCTTTTTTCCAAAATCTGATGTTAACACAATGTCTGTCATCCACAACAAACGGAACATCCTTTTTCCCGATGATGGGAGATGAATCGCGAGAGGCTGGAAGAAAGAGGTTGACGCGCGGCGTAGTAGTATACAACTTATGGAACAATTGGAAGGAATAGAACAGTAGGATTTTCCAAAACAAATATCACGGTGTGCAAATGGCAGTCGATTTTATAAAGCAGGATGTCGGTAGGAAGAGAGTTTTTAATCCAGGGTGACTCCCCTTCTGCTTTTTAACTATCAGTCCCACTGCCAATTGCTTAAAAAAAATATTCTTTTGATTGGTAATAGATGCAGTAAGCTAAAAATGCAAATACAATACATACTTTTGCCATCCGAAATACAATTATATCCACACTATATATATTTGTATTCAAATCCGTGTTCAACAATATCTAAATCCATATTAGTAATCGTAGAATATCCAAATCCGATTCCTATCCATTCCATAGATACGGAATTATGAGATCCTCCGCACATCATCCAGTGACATCCCTTTTGGGAAGAGATCGCTAATCTCTAACGTCTCACCTGCAGCCTCGGCTGTCTTGTGCGTCATGAACAGCCAAGCTAAGGTAAGGAGCTCCCCGCCCCTGGCCAGCTGAGCCGCGTGCGCCTCCGGCCGAGACTTGCCGGCGGTGTAAACGAGTAACCGAGTCCACATTTCTCTGATCTCCTCCAAGGTTTCCTTGCACACCGGCGGATTATGGAATATCTCATATTGGCCGGGTTTGCCCTGAGCGATGTCCTTGAGGTCGTTCTCCGTGAGGACCCCTTGGCCGATGTATAACTGCAGCATATCCTGAAGGCTGCTGGCTGTGACCAGCAGCATGGAAGATTGGGAAGCAACAAGGTAGAGCATGTAGTTGGACAGTTTCCGGCACTCCTCCACCAGAACATTAACACTAGCAGCACTCGCCTCCATATCCATAGGTGCATGAGGTGGAGGCTGCTCCTCCAGATCATTAACACTAGCAGCAATCGTGTCCATGTCCGAAGGTGCATGAGGTGGAGGCTGCTCCCCCAGATCATTAACACTAGCAGCATTTGTGTCCATGTCCGAAGGTGCATGAGGTGGAGGCTGCTCCTCCAGAGCATTAGCAGCATTGGTCTCCATGTCCGAAGTTGGATGAGGTGGAGGGTATTTGCTTAGATGTGCCTCTGTAAATATGTGCAAGGCAACAATCTGGTGACCAAGAGGCAACATTGGTTCTATTAATTCTATCAGGACTGCACGGAGATTTGGCCAATCTTGTGTTTTGAAGGGTAGGCTGTGTAAAAACCCCTTGATGATCCTGTCGTCCACCGGGACATACTCTGCGTCTAAAAGCTTGCTCAGCCAAAAGAGCTTCTCCCTTCTTACACCAACCATGCTCCCCATCTTCCTAAGTATGATCATCACTCGTTGGGACAGCCTTGACTGCCCACTGTAATAGCCCAGGTAATGACGTAAATTGTACTGCCCCATGGAATTCGACCACAAGGACCTTTTCTCTGACCAACCAACACTACTTGAGAGAACAAACCAACACATTCCAGCAAGCCTATAGTACTGTCTGGCCTCCAACCATGCCCAATTCCAAGGTGACAACATGATCATCGCAAACATACCACAACCATCCAGAAGGATGCCTCCAATAAATAATGAATAGGTAATTGCAACATCAACCCTGTTATATCTCTGTAAACTGCTTCCATGGAAGAGCACAAGCGCAACCACTATGGACACTTGAGAGATGCATCGAAGTATTATGCACATCCTTGTTTGAAGCACCTTAGCCTTGGTATACAAATCGCCATAAACCATGGCAAGCTCAACCTCCAAAAGCTTGGGCAGCTGGCCTTCATCAAGTTTGTCTTCAACACAAAGGCTGCGTCGTTCCTCATCTGACATAGCAATGATGGACCGTCCAGCAAGGATATTCTTGATTGCTCGTGCAGAATGCAAAGCAAAGCAAATAATACTAGAATAATCACTTCGACGATTTGTCTCTGGAAGCTTTTCCTTCTTTTCTTCATTGTTAGAGCTCCCGATGTTTTTCAGGTCCCCATACATGAGAGCCAATGTCCTCTCCCCATACTTAATGATTCCAGCAATAAACACAAAAATGCCAGGTAATAGAAGCTTTATATTTTGCCAAACCGTCGACTTCCAAAAGACATATAAGGCTAGGCCAACTTGGACTACTAGATTCAATAAATGTCTCAACCACAAGTTGTTGTCTTCAATAGCAAAAGCAGTAATGGTGTCTTGGCCACCAAGATGAATGAGGAGAAATGGTGCCCACAAGAATGCCAGTTTGTGCGTCCCTCCTGATGTGTACTTTTCAGTGGTGGCATCATTGTGCCTTGAAAAGTAGCCCAAGGCGTAAACTGCTACAAAGTCTGCTCCCAAATATGCTAGCCACATAGTGAACCTGAGCAGCATGTTGCCAGTATGTCGCCGCAGGGCACCAGCGAAGAAGAGGAACATTTGTAGCATGAAGCTCAGGACAACTAGCAGTTGGATTTCCCATTCATTAAGTAGTTCAATCAGGCTCGCCATAGTTGGTAGATATATTTCCTGTCCTGACAATGTGTGTACTTAAGTGATTTTTGCAAATGAAATATTCTCTTATGTATTAGCAACAATGATTAATAGGCAGAATGGAGATGCAACCAAAGTTGACAAAAAATAGTAGTTGTTGATGGAATAAGTCCTTATACTGTTGGTCTTTGTGGTCCTCATGGTAGTTTGTTTTTAGGACAGCATCTAAGGACAGCATCTTAGAGGACAGCATCTAAGGACAGCATCTTAGGACAGCATCTAAGGACAGCATCTTAGAGGACAGCATCTAAGGACAGCATCTTAGACTAGACTAGCATCTTAGCATATGCTTGACTGCCCTGGCTAGCTATAAATATGTAACCCCAACCCCACAGGTTGGGCATGGCATTGAGTGAGAAATAAACCCGAAAAATTGCCCCAACTCCTATTGTCACCCTCTCTAAATGAGAGTAAGAATTCAGCTACTAACAAGTGGTATCAGAGCCGTTCTTTCCTGGAGCCTAAACATCTCTTGCTCATCTCCTTCCCACTACCCCCTTTGCTCTCAGCGAGCAGCGGTAACAACAGTTGTTCCTGCTCACCCTTCAACCCCTGAACAGACGAGCAGCAGCTCGTCGGAGGCAGATTCTTCCCCTAGCGTTAGCCCTCACCAAAGACGCCATGTCCAGAAGGATACCTCGGGCACGGCCGCTTCGAGCGCGGCACCGTTAGGAGGCCGAGGTTGCCGCGAACAGAGGATCGCGAGCGAGCAAAGAAGCAGAGATCGCAGCGACGGGCGGCAGTAAGGGCGGCAAAGCCGGGCGGGCGGAATCGGCAAAGAAGAAGCGGCGGAAGCGCAAAGAAGCGGCAGATGCAAAGACGCAGGCGGCAAAGAGAGTTTCGAGCTGCAGACGGCAGCTAGCTCGCTGCCGCCGACGGCGCACCGGCCGGGCTCAAGCTGAGGGAGCGGCGAGGGCGGCGCAGTGGGCAGTCGCGCAACCCCATGAGCGCGGTGGCAGCCCAGACAGGCGCGGACGCGCCAACGGCGCTCCCGGTGGCGGCAGTTGGGTCGACGGAGATCGCGGCCTTTACAGGCGGCGCAGCTCTCCTTCCCCGGACCGGTACGATGGTCACCACGGGATCCGGGCCATTGTCAGGGACGTCGGTCCCGACAGTGGATGGCCTACCCTCACCAAGACCAACTACGTCGAGTGGGCTGCGGTAATGCGGGTACGGCTCCAGGTGCGGCACATGTGGGAAGCAGTTCGGTACGGCGACGTCGAGTACTACGAGGATCGACGGGCGCTGGATGCCCTCATAGCTGCAGCGATCGCCCGAGATGCGCTTCGCTTTCAAGAAGCGAACTGCCAAGGAGGCCTGGGATGCCATCGCTGCGGCACGCATCGGCAGCGACCGCGCCCGCAAGACCACCCTTCAGGCACTTCGCAAGGAGTGGGAGAACCTGGCCTTCAAGCCAGGTGAGGACGTTGATGACTTTGCTCTCCGTCTCAACACTCTGCTGCAGAAGATGGTGCAGTTCGGCGACGACACCTACGACGAGGAGAGAGCCGTCCAGAAGCTTTTTCGTTGTATCCCCGAAAGGTACAAGCAGATCGCTCGCTCGATCAAGTCTCTGCTGGATCTCTCCACGATGTCGATTAAAGAGGCGATAGGTCGCCTCAAGGTCGTCGACATGGATTTAACCACGATCCCTCTCTCGGGCCTATCACCATCACGGAAGTCAGATCTCACTCGAACAGTGGGAGGCTCGCCAGTGGTGTCGGGTAGAAAGTGGAGTCCTCTTCCACGACAGACGGCCGCAAGCGCTAAGCCGCCAAGGCGCTGGACGCGTCCAAGCCGGGAGCGAGGACGTCGCGAGTGACCACGCGAGGCGCCAGTGGCGGCGCCACCGGCAACTGGCCGACAGAGACGACTCCTGCCGCGAATCGCGGGCAAGCTTGGCCATTGGGCCAAGGAGTGTCGCTACCACGACGCGTGGCCAGGCCCACATCAGCGCAGTGGAGGAAGAAGAGCCGGCTCGCTTCCTGGCACACGCAAGCATCGAGTTATCTCCGGCATCGGCCGCAGCGAATCTCCTCCACCTTGATGAGCCGAGAGCACACGCCTTCCTTGGCGACGGCTCAAGCAGCGACAAGATTGACGGGTGGTGCCTCGACACTGGCGCTACCCATCACATGACCGGTCGACGGGAGTTCTTCACCGAGCTTGACTCCAACATCCGAGGCTCCGTCAAGTTTGGGGACGCCTCGGCCGTGGAGATCAAGGGCGTCGGCTCGCCTCTTCACCGCCGAGTCCGAGAGCACAAAGCCGCTCACCGGAGTCTACTACATCCCCGTTAAGGAACTCTATCATCGCCTTGGGATACCGGATGAGAACGGCTTCGCGTGGCGATCAAGAACGGAGTCCTGAGGATTTGGGATCACCATCGTCGCCTTCTTGCCAAGGTAACCAGAGGCATCAATCGACTTTATGTCCTCAACGTGCAGGTGGCACATCCTCTCTGCCTTGCTGCTTGTCGGGACGATGAGGCGTGGCAGTGGCATGAGCGCTTCGGGCACCTTCACTTTGAGGCTCTGAAGAGGCTCAGTGCCAACGAGATGGTGCACGGCCTCCCGTGCCTTGACCACATAGAGCAGTTCTGCGATGTGTGCATGTTGACAAAGCAGAGGCGACTCCCCTTTCCCCAGCAGTCGAGCTTCCGAGCCAAGGAGCGGCTCGAGCTCGTGCACGGGGACTTGTGTGGTTCGGTAACACCAGCTACACCAGGAGGACGACGCTACTTTCTGCTGCTCGTCGACGACCTCTCCCGCTACATGTGGGTGACGGTTCTAGGCAGCAAGGGAGAGGCTGCGAATGCCATCAGGCGCACGCAGGCTGCTGCGGAGGCGGAATGCGGCCGCAAGCTGCGCGTCTTCGTCTGCGAACTGGCGGCGAATTCACGGTAGGCGAGTTCGCGTCGTCTTTATCTTGGATGAGGCATTCAGCGCCACTACTCCGCTACCGCATGACGCAGCAAGTAATGGCGTCGTCGAGCGGCGCAACCAGACGATTGTAGGGATGGCTCGGGCCCTTCTCAAGTAGAGGGGGATGCTGGCTGTTTTTTGGGGAAAGGCGGTGGTGACGGCCGTCTACATCCTCAACCGCTCGTCCACCAAGGCTCTCAATGGCAGGACGCTGTACGAGGCTTGGCATGGGCGCAAGCCGGCAGTCTCCCATCTACGGGTCTTTGGCTGCCTCGCGTTCGTCAAAGAGCTTAACCCCATTGGCAAGCTCGACGACAGAAGCACTCCAGGGGTGTTCCTCGGCTACGCGGAGGGCTCGAAGGCCTACCGTATTCTTGACCCAGGGAAACAGCGTGTGCGCACGGCGCGCGATGTAGTGTTCGACGAAGGGCGAGGATGGGCATCGGACAAGGCGGTGGACGATGGCTCGACTCCGACGTACAACGACTTCACTGTCGAGTACGTCCACTTCAAGGGAGCTGGGGGAGTAGGCAGCCCCTCTTCATCAAGCATGCCTGCCCCAGTCCCCGAGCTTCCACCGGCTCCAGCGTCATGCTCTCCAGCCACAACTCTAGCTGCGGCAAGTTCTTCACCAACACTACCACAACAGGCAACTCCACGCACTCCAGCACCAACGGCCACTCCTCCGGGCACGTCCACTCCGACATCAGCTAGGGTCGACCACGGCCCGGTGGAGTTCGCTACTCCGCTCTCCCACGATGAGGAGCGCCTCGACGTATGTCACAACGACGAGCCGGTGCGGTATCGTACGATGGGGAACCTTCTCGGCGACCAGCCGGTGCCGGGACTGGTGCCTCGCGATCTGGAGGCGCAGTTGCATCTTGCGTGTGACGACGGCGAGCCTCGATCTTTCGCGGAGGCCGCGAAACATGCGGCATGGCGTGTCGCGATGCAGTCGGAGATGGATGCGGTTGAGAAGAACTGCACCTGGGAGCTTGCTGATCTCCCTCGTGGTCACCGCGCGATCACTCTTAAGTGGGTGTTCAAGCTGAAGCGGGATGAAGCCGGCGCCATCGTCAAGCACAAGGCTCGCTTGGTAGCACGTGGTTTCGTGCAGCAGGAGGGGATCGATTTCGACGATGCCTTCGCCCCCGTGGCACGGATGGAATCCGTGCG
This sequence comes from Rhipidocladum racemiflorum, assembly GCA_036346355.1. Lineage (NCBI taxonomy): Eukaryota > Viridiplantae > Streptophyta > Magnoliopsida > Poales > Poaceae > Rhipidocladum > Rhipidocladum racemiflorum. Next base: position 57,128,007 of record CM070575.1, read on the forward strand.
ACTTCTCCTTGCGCCGCCGCCCAGAAGGTCGGCATGTTCATCACATGGACGTTAAATCGGCGTTTCTTAACGGCGATTTGAAGAGGAGGTCTACATGCACCAGCCAGGGCTTTGAGATTCGGCAAGGAGGGTAGGTGCTACACTGCGCAAGGCCCTCTATGGCTTGCGACGAGGCACCAGGGCGTGGAATGCCAAGTTGGATTCCACGCTCAAATGGATGGGCTTCGAGCAAAGCCCGCACGAGGCGGCCATCTACCGGCGGGGCAATGGTGGAAACGCCCTACTGGTTGGTGTCTACGTCGACGACTTGGTGATCACCGGCACCAAGGACGTGGAGGTGACGATATTCAAGGAGGAGATGAAGGCCACCTTCCAAATGAGTGACTGGGGCCTCTCCTTCTACCTGGGGGATCAAGGTGCACCAGACGACTCGAATCACGCCCGATGCATCGCCACGCCAAGCGTGTCGTTGAGTTGGCCGGGCTCACCGATCGCAATCCAAAGACTCGCTCCGATGGAGGAGCGGTGAAGTTGAGCCGCGACGACACGGCGGAAGAGGTGGGCGCTCACGCGAGCACGGCGTCTTGTGGGGAGCATCCGCTACCTCCTCCACACACGGCCGGATTTGGCCTTCTCCGTCGGCTACGTTAGTCGGTTCATGCAGCGACCGACGATGGAACACCAATAGGCTGTGAAGAGGATCATCCGCTATGTTGCGGGGACTCTCGACCACGGCCTCTACTACCCGAGGTGCCCTGGAGAGGCACACCTCGTCGGCTACAGCGATAGCGACCACGGCGGCGACATCGACACAAGCAAGAGCACGAGCGGGATTCTCTTCTTCCTCGGCGAGTGCCTCGTTAGCTGGCAGTCGGTTAAGCAGCAAGTGGTGGCCCTGTCCCACCAAGCGAGGCCGAGTACATAGCGGTTTCCACCGCTTCGACTCAGGCACTTTGGCTTGCTCGACTGCTTGGTGATCTCCTCGGCAGAGATACTGAAGCGGTGGAACTCAGGGTGGACAGCAAGTCCGCTCTGGCCCTGGCAAAGAACCCCGTTTTTCATGAACGGAGCAAGCACATCCAGGTGAGGTACCATTCATCCGAGATTGCTTGGACAAAGGAAGCATCAAGGCGCGTTACATCAACACTAAGGACCAGCTTGCGGACTTGCTCACCAAGCCCCTTGGGAGGATCAAGTTCCTTGAGCTTCGCTCCAGGACCGGGAGGGTCCAGTTTTCCCACAAGACGACGGACAAGACTTAGGGGGAGAATGATGGAATAAGTCCTTGTACTGTTGGTCTTTGTGGTCCTCATGGTAGTTTGTTTTTAGGACAGCATCTAAGGACAGCATCTTAGAGGACAACATCTAAGGACAACATCTTAGGATAGCATCTAAGGACAACATCTTAGACTAGCATCTTAGCATATGCTTGACTGCCCTGGCTAACTATAAATATGTAACCCCAACCCCTCAGGTTGGGCATGGCATTGAATGAGAAATAAACCCGAAAAATTGCCCCAACTCCTATTGTCACCCTCTCTAAATGAGAGTAAGAATTCAGCTACTAACAGTTGTAGCAAAGAGCAAGTGGTAGCAAAGCATGAGCAAAAGCAAAGAAGAAGAGCAAAGAGCGGTAGTCGTAGAAGTAGTTGATACCTAAATTCTCATATGAAACTACCTCAACATTACTCCAATCTAGTAGCCATGAATAGTCATGAAGAAACAAAACATCATATTTTCAAAATAAAAATTCAAAGACTCCTCAAAGCTGTAGAAGTAGAGTAACAGTGAGTTTGTTAGCTAGGGGCAGGTCATGTGGATCCATGCGTGGGGTGCATGAGTGTCGCTGGTCAGTACCGCGTGCGTGTGTTCAGTTATGTAGAACGTGGCGTGGAAGCCACTCAGGATGGTGAGCGTACGTGTGTGTGCACGCTATGTATATATAACCGTGTAATTAGCCAAGAGCTGAGGTGTGTGAGCCAAGGTGAATAACAAGAGAAGAAAGAGAGTGCAGCTAGTACTAGGTTGCAGCCTTGTGCCAACATGTTGCATTCCTCCTGTGTTCGTTTCCTCGAGTGCGTATTATTAGAGAAACAATGAGCGAGTGTTCTCTAGAGAAAGTCTGGGCCAACAATGAATGTGATCTCCAAAACAATACTAACCTCTATGCACCACTACAGGTGATTTGATGTAAAAATTCCAATTCACCTCCTCTTCATAACTCTTTAATAATCAGGCCTGACGGCCACATGCAGATCAATAACCAGATGACAGAAACCCTGGCCACCACCTGCATATAAAAAATATCGTAAAAAATAAATAGCTCATCAGTATTTTCATGATCAAAATTCAGAAAGTGCTAAGTCACATGATATAATTTAACACCAATGTACAGAAGCCTCACTAAACAATCCCTAATCTAGCTCAATGAGAAAGTATCAATATAAGCTAAACAAAAATGGTTTTAATCTAGTTAAACCTTGAGAAATTAGAAATGTAAACAATAAAATTGATTTAGTGAACCCTTAAAACAAAAAATTAAAAAATAATTCATGTATATTAGTACTGTATTTCAATGACACTGCATATCTACAGGTATATCATTTCTATTGCATATCTATTTTGCAAAAATCTAGTAAAAGTTCAAATGCACATATACAAAATGTTCAACATAAGTATTCATAATTTGTACAATGAAGCAAATTGCAAAAACATATGCAAGTAACTGCAGAGGTAAAATATGAATTTGCTATTCTTCAGGTTTTTCCAGTACTACTAGAAAGAGACATTAGTGCAAATTAATACCATCTACGTGCAAGTGCTCTTTCCAGTGTATGTGCAGATTAAAACTGGAAATAAAAGGTGCCTTGTCCAAAGTCCAAACGGACCAAACATCCATGAACCATAATCTCAATGAAACAATGTGTGAAGCAATGCAGAGAATTAGAGGTTAGTCTGCTTCAAGTGTATGCAATGCCTCCAGAGGTGAAAAGGAGCTAGAAATGAAGCATTGCAACGTAAAATCTGATCCAACAAATTTGTTTTTATTATGCATCAAGCAATGTACCACACAATATCTAAATTAAGATTTGCCATTTCAGAGTAACTCCAACATTAGACCAGAAGTAGACATGTGCAGCGCACACCATTGCCAGTGCATTTGGAGTCACAAACATGTCTCATTTTTATCCTTAATTTTGCACAAATATACAAAAAGTAAGACAAAAAGAGAAGCACATCTGAGTAAAAAATATGATCACCTGCCATGAAATAGGCTTTGTCATCCTAAGATTCATTAAATGAACTCGCTTGCTGGAACTGAGCTGCTCGGCGTGCCTTCATGTACAGAGTTCAGAGCAACACAACTCAAAAAAAAAAAAACTTGTCCGAGATTACAGCCTTGTTGGGTGTTTGAACTCTCGTCTCCTAATTCACCTAGGATAAAATTCAATTGGATCTAACCAGTATTTGAACTTGAACATGGTATGGTCCATCCGTTTACGAAGAGGACCTCCTGACATGGCAAAATTGATCAAATGAGAAGATAAAAAGCAAATTAGAGAGGATTCCCGCTGATTTCCAAATCAGCAGATCGATCAAAGCGCAAGCTTCCTCAAATCGAGAAAAAAATCTTCAGAGAATGAAGAGCAACTGGGACTGCAAAACCTCAAAGATGTTGCAATTGATGATCTACTCCGAAACAAAGACTTACCTCCTGAGGTTCCTAAACCCATTAAATTCAATCGATCCCACAAAGTTAGTCAAATATGACACATACTTCATACGTAGTTGGTTCACCCCCCCTCCTCCCCTGAGCTTCCTTCCCGCTCTTCTTTGCTTGGTCGCTCGTGCTCCTTGGTAGTTGGCTCCCTCCTCTCTCGCTCTTGGTGCCTCGCGTCCATCCCCACGTTAATCTCCTCTGCTCTCTCTCTCTACAGTGGAAACTGGAAAGAGCTCTGTTTAACACACACTGGAAAGGAAGCAGGGCGGTCCAACGCCCGTCGGACGCGCCCCCGTCCAATGCCACCTGCGCGCCATCGGATGAGAATCCGACGGTCAGAAACAGATCTAGTTAAAATTTTATTATTTTTATATATCTGCGTATAAATTTAAAAAAAATATTAATATTATTTAATATACACTAGATAGAACATATATTATTTTAATATTTTTTATGAAAGTTTTTGGTTCAGTTTATACTTTAGAACACTTTTTAAATGAAAAATATTAAGCTAAAAAATATAAAAATAATATATATTCAGTATGATGCATATTAGATAATAATCATATTTTTGTGAAGTTTTTCTAAATTTATACACAGGTATACAAAAATAACAAAATTTTACACTTGATCTGTTCCTGGCCGTCGGATCCTCGTCCGACGGCGCGTTGGACTGCCCCCGCGTCCCACTAGAAATGACGGGCGCATTTTTAGATAAGAGAAGCAATTAAAAAAACATACTGAGCTTTAAAAACACAGCTAACGGGGAAAAAAATTGAAATATAAAATATAAAATAAATTTAAAAAATACAACTTTGGTCGTATTTAGGATAAATACCACCATATTTGGATTTCGAAAATCGCAGGATACCTATTTGGAAACTGAAATTCCTACTACACTATAATTGGAAGACCAAAATCCGATTACACGTGAAATTGATGATTCAAATTATGAAAAACAATACTAAGAATGTTGTAGGGATGCCCAGCAAATTTAGGGTGCCAACGAATTTAGGGGCAACCTCAGGTGTGCTACCCTTTCCAAGAGTTGAAAGGGGAAGGACTAGAGTCGAAATTTTTTGAATGTGTAGCAGCATTATATTTATTCTTGCATGAGGCTATAGTGTATACGTAATCTCCAGCCTATATTTCTCGGAGCTTTCACGCAAAGAGACCACAACCACGTGTCCATCCCGCAATTTTGCGAAAAAGTCCCTCCGTTTCTCCGAATTACGTATAGATCCCTGCGAATTTAAGAAAATGTCCTTTGCAATTTTTTGTGATTGAAAGAAATATTTTCCCAGATTGCGTTAAGGTCCCCCGTTCATTACTTTACGAAAAACGGCTCCCGTTAAATACGAATCGCGAGCGAGCCCTTTTCTAATTTTTTGGGATAGCGATCAGGTCTAAAAATATAACAAATAGGTCCTCGCTTCTTATGTTTATGTCCTTTCTCCGTTTTTCCTGAAAAAAATATTTTTGTGAACATAAATACGTGTGCATCTTTATTTATCGACTTTTGCCCCCCAACTCAACCTCTAATATTTTTCCGTTTTAGATATCACAGCCTTGGCGTCTGCTTGCTAACATTCTAGTACCCCTTATATAGAGCTAGCTATGCAGTGTCAAAAGACCTTCTTGCTCCTTTGGCCATATCTCTATACTGTACACACCATCGGAGCCAGAAGTCCAATCTAGGAAAATGTCTCCTTTGCCCTTGCTCAGGTCGATAAAGTAGGGGCTTTAGGGTGTGTTTGGTTCGCTGTATCAGGTTGAACCGAACCATTCCGTACAGGATTTAATCTCGTTCATGCGTTTGGTTGACTGAACGGAACTATTTGGTACGGGATGAGATGGTACAAATTCCTAGAATATTTCTTGAAGATGCTGTATCGTTTGATACGACGAATTCGGCTGAACCGATTGGTACAAGACCGATCGGTACCATCCCATCCATCCTGTACCATCCCATCCCATTCAGCCTGGTACATCCAACCAAACACTCTTAGTGTTTTCTGTCAGAAAAGGACTTGGCCATCTCTCGTCTAGACGCTCATCTCTGGCCTTTGCTACCGCAAAGATAGGTGCACGGTGATCTCTAAGTACAACGGTAGAGAACCATAGCGACGTTACTGTAGCAAAAACATTGTAGCATTGGTGTTGTAGCAAACAATAACATCAAGCAACACCACTTCCCATGTTCAAAGTACTGTATATCACTGTAGCTACAGTGGTCTGTGAGGTGAACGGCAGAGAAGCGGAAAGGCAGATGATACAAATCCCTCTCATCTAGACCCAAAATTGAAGAATTGATAGGTCTTTTAACTCTTTTTGTGTCAATCGATAGTGTCAGCCTTTTCCTATTCTACATTGCCACCATTTTGTCTTGATCTCTGTAGCTTTTGGTTTGTCTTGCTCTTAGTGCACTAGATGTTTTTGTCAGGACTACTTCCATTTGGATGGTAGCGTCCTTTCTATTTGACGGGTGGCCTTATGCCTGCTGGGACGCTTGACTGTTCTGGCTCCCTCTTGGTGCCGCATAGGGCTTCAGGGGACGGGGCCGTTTCAAACATTTTGGGGGCCCTAGGGCAAAGTCAAAAGTGGAGGTCCTATAGTCTAAAAAACATAGAACATAACTTATATATATATTTCTTTCTTCCATAGGTCCTATATATTTCTTTCTTATATATATAACATGTTCAATAATTTAAAGACAACAGGAACTATGATCTATGGAAGAAAGAAATATTATTTGTATAGAAGATCACATTTGGGACTTGATGAAAAGATCACTTCGGCCAATAACGATTAAGGAAAGCCATTATGTTTCACCTAGAAATGCAAACAAACAAGCCCATCAAAGTATAATAATCATATAAAACAATTTCTTCTTACATTTCTACATGCAAAATCATTGATAATACTATCCATATCAATATGATCCAACATAGCCTTTTCTATGCATAAAGTAGCTAAACTATTTAACCTTTCGTGTGACATTGTTGACCTCAAATAGTTTTTCAATAATTTCAACTTTGAAAAGCTTGTAGACTTATACAATGCAATGAATGCATACGGCTAAACCATACTGATACAAGTTCTAAGAAGACTAGAACTTGCAGACTTGTAGTTAGTAGTTACATCTAGCAATTAAACTGCTGAAGCATAAGACAATGCAATGAATGCATACGAGCTCTCAGCTCTGACATTTCGTCGAGCACGTAGCATGCAGCGTCCAGAGGCAGTTAAGTGGAGAAATCCGTAGTCTATACCTGGACAAGTGAAGGCCTCGCGAGGCCGGTGCCGTGCAGGGCGAAGACGAGGCGGTCAGAGATGCCGAGGGACTTCCACGACGTACTCTCCTCCGACTCTCCAAGAAGAAGCTGTCGCCACCTGCACCAGCGTCTACGGCCTCAGCGGCGGCGGCGGCCGTGGCGAGCGAGCGCGGCCTCGCGACGGGCGAGAAGAGGCCTTCACTTGCCGGTGCCGGACGACTCACCTGCCGGTGCCGGACCTCCGGAGCCGAAGTGGCTTGCCATCGCCAAGCACCTCTCTCTCCTCGCCCATTTATTTCTACCTCCTAAGCTAAGCCTATATCTATTTCTGTACATCCGACGGGTGAGTCGTCCGGTACCTCCTGGAGGCTGAGACGGAGGTACGAGCTATCATGGTGAAATTGCTCTGTTTCTGCGTCACCCCAAGTAGAGTCGGTCGGAGGAGAGGGTCGACGATCTGCCGCTGCTTCCAGCGCACGTCGTCTCTGACATTGACGTGAGGGGAAGATCCAGAAGCTTCCAGGGTTTTCATGGTAGTCCCAGGGATGATCGTGTAATGTCCTATTTTGTTATGGGGGCATAACATGAGCAATCAAAGGTTCTGTACAATCATCGTGCAATCAAATTAAAAAAGTTTCAAAAAATTTCAAAAAAAAATCATGGATGTACATCTCAACTTACCCCATCTACATATAAAATTTCATGATCAAATTCGTCCTATGCTAGAAGTTACAAAAAATACAATTTTGGGGTGCATTTGAACTGTAAAAGTTTGTTAGAAATTTGTCTTTTTTGTAACTTGTAGCATAGGATGAATTTTATCATGAAATTTTATACGTAGATAAGGTAAGTTGATATGTACATCAATGATTTTTTTCAGAATTTTTTGAAATTTTGTTTAGTTTGATTGCACGATGATTGCACAGAACCTTTGATTGCACAGGATATACCCCTTTGTTAGGGCTGTTTTGTAAGGTGGAAGTGTTTTATACAATGAAAAGGATCCCATGTTCTCAGAAAAAAAAATGTATCTTTGTAAAGTAACACGAGGAATGTAAGTAAAAAAATATATTATTCCTTTAGACAATGTTCCATCGGCTCTTTCATAGAGGGAGAATCACTGAAAAGAACAGTTAATTTGAGGAAGAAACTTATCCAAGATATTCTTGCATACCTTTGAAAAAATTCCCTTCTGAGCCAAAGGGAGCAGCAAGGGCTAAAGGTCCCGACTTTCCGGCTTATGGTGTCAAGTGGAACAACGTCGCATCGTCTTATGAACTAGGTAGTCCACATACACAAGAATGTCTCTATTCTTTTCTTGTAGGATCAGATGTGATCTCGAGGCAGTATGCATTACTTGCAACAAGAGAAAGTGTGTAAAGATAAAAGTCCCTTTCTTAATCGTATCTCCCACGACTCTTGATACATTTGCTACATAAAGATGGCGGTTCTACACAGTTGATTCCTACCGTCTGTTTGATTCACCGGTGACGGTTCAACTGGGTTGACAGCCAATCTTAATTTGCTTTCTTCATGTACTACTCTGTTCAGTATTCACCTGTAAGAAGACAAGATTTTTTTAAGGATCAAATGTTTTTTTTTTTAAACATGAGCAATAAACTATGGGAACACAACTCAAGTACTGCTGAAGAATGTTTTAGTAGTTATTCAGGGATGTTTTAGGCCAAATTAGCTATATTTCACGCGAGAATCGAGCAATGAAACATCACTACAAGAATCCGACATATTTACGTTAGCCAAATTTATTTACGTCGGCTTAGATAAAACTGACGTATATTTTTTTTTGTCAGCCCTGGAACATGTGGCGCCTATCCCGCCAGACCGAATTTGAAATATGGTAGAGAGTTATTTACGTTGGCTCAATAAAACATTCTAAGGTGTTCCTAACATGAGACAATGTAGTGCCCGTTTAAATGAACTTGTCGACGTCGAGTACTTGTATTAAGTATAAATATTGCACTATTTCTTTATGTATTCTTCATTTTTTACTCATTCTTATACTAATACCGTGTTTCTTTAACAGGATTAAGTTGTTTTTCCGGCACACAGGCTCGTTTTTTAAATCAAAGAAAAGGATGGATCTTCTTCGAAGAGTCAAAAATATCTTTTTAGGGGCTCTAGTTCTCGACAGAGCAGGCAGAGACAATTCGAGAGGTGTCTAGAGGAGGTTGTATACATTAACTTGTGTTGTTTTTATTCTTTTCTTTTATACATGCACTAATTATGTTAACATCTAATTTATATTTGCTTCTAACATAGTAGTTTTTATTATATAATCTGAATCCTATATCTTAATACAAATTTAGAAATTTATTTTGTTAGATTTGGAGCTTCCTAGCAAAATATATAAAATATTGAACTGAAAGATCGAATTAAATTGAAAAAAATGAAAAAAAAAATTTGCAATCGCTAAATGAGCTCACGATTGAAGGGAAAAAAAAAAGGCAAATCGTGACTTAGTCGTGCGACTGCGCAAAAAAAATTAAAAATTGCAAGTCACGCCATCGTGGCGCGACAGACGGCCACTTTTGAAAAATAATTTAAATTGGTGTATATTTTTGTATTTCACTAATAAAATATGATTGGCAATGTTTGGTCGACATATTAGTTGAGTGATGCCAGAAACTCGCTTCTGAACACTGCTCGTGCTGCTACTCTGTACAATGTTTGGCAAAATGGAGCTGGGTCGTTGTCTCCATGTCCAGTTTGATCCAAGAAAAACAATAGGAACGTCACATTCTCATCAAGGCTGATAAAATCAAGAAACAAGAAGAGACGTGACGCCGACGCTGAAAATGACATTTTATTACTTCCCGCTGCGTGTATATAAATAAAAGGGAGGTCTTGAGATGGCCCTGGCCTTGCCTTGCCTCCTTAGTCCTTCCTCGTCGACGGCGATGGCAACGCCCTGCTCCTCCGATGAGAAGCGCCCACCGTGGCTGCCTGGGAAAGCCAGGAACTGGGCGGAGCTGCCGTCGGACGCGCTTCTGGTCGTGCTACGGAGGCTGGACCACGTCGACCTACTGATGGGCGCCGGCTCGGTGTGCGGAGCTTGGCGCCGCGCCGCAAGGGACGAACCCGAGCTTTGGCGCCGCATCGACTTATGCCCGCGCGCCGGCCCCTCCTCCGGTGTCGAGCTCCAGGAGCTGGCCCGCGCCGCCGTGAATCACAGCGCGGGGCGGTGCGAGGCCTTCTGCGGCGAGGGCTTCGGCGACGATTACTTCCTATTCTTCCTCGGTGAGAAGTAAGATTAATTTTTTATTCTCTTCGACTAAAAAATTAATTCCTTGGACATGATGAGAAGATTCTCTTTGACGAAAAGATTGATTTCCTCGGCAAAAGTAAGGTCTGTTTGGTTCAGCTTTTGATTCTGGATTATGATATAAAAAACTGAATAAAAAACAAACAGCCTAATTCTAAAATCATATTCTCACAATCCAACCCACTCCTATAAACTAGAATCCACAATCCACTTCATATGTACTTTTGAATTTAAGTTTTTGGAGAATCAGCTTCTCTATGACCACAATCTAGAATCAGCTTTTAAAGAATAAAAAACTAAAACAAACAGACCCTAAGACTAGTTTAGTTCACTTTGACTAAGATTAATTTCCTCTGCGAGAAGGAAGACTGATTTAGTTCACTTTGTCTAAAAGTAATTAAGGGAGTTTTTTTTTGTCTTAACGGAGCATCTTAAACTTTGAGAGCTTACATAGCTGGCTCGAAGATAAAAGAGTCCGATTCAGTTTTTTTTTTTTTTTACTTTTTTTAAGAAATTTGAAATATACCTTCGAGATAAAAGAGAACAAAAACAAAGGTAAATATATATAAGTAGATAAGCCCAAAGTTGTCTTTTTGACTAAAAGATTAATTTCCTCGGTGATATGTAAGATTATTTTAATTCCCATTGACTACTCTCTCCGTTTATTTTTATAAAGCGTATTTTAACTTGGCATAAGGATTAAAGTTGCATTGAAATTGAGAAAGGTATGAGAGAAAATGACTTAGATGTTTTCACTTAATTATCTTGAAAGATAAAAGATCTACTTTATGTGGGTGGCAATGAATAAATACATATGGTTGAGAGAAAATAAATAGAGGTATAAAAGGAAAGACCTCACTAAATCTACATGCAAGCCTTATATTATGAATAAGATCATTTAAAAAAATAAGCCTTACATTTAGAAAGGGAGGCCTCAAAGGATATAAAACATATTGATCTAGTTACCTCAAAGATTATAAAACATATTGATTTCCAGCTGGTTTTCAAAAAAAAAACCTAGGAAAACCGGTAGTTCGGTTTTTTGAAGCGATAGTTATGGTTAACAACATAATCACCCCGTTGGATGCATCTTCTATACCATTGATTACAATTGTGTCTGGTTTATATCGTAGACATCATATTTATAAAACATTTTTGCAGGTTCCAAAAATACAAAACAGCCAAATTTCTAAAAAAAAAAAGGGGGGAAAAGTGTCAGTTTTCCATGAAACCCCAACTAGCCCCACCTCTTGAGCATCTTCCGGTTCTTGAAAATGTATACCTCGTTAACACGAGGGATTTGAAGATATCCCATAAAAGAATTGATTTGGCTAGATTTCGGCGGGTATAATCAAGAGCTGCCCAGATAGCAGACTGAAAATCTACCACCAGGACATATACATAGCAGTGTCAAGAATTGAATAATGATTTTATCATATCTATATCCATATTTATAAAATAGATACAAATAAGGTTAGCATAATGGAAGAAAATAGGTAATTGTTTAATCAATTATACAGATGGTTCGAATTAATATCATTTGGCAAAGTAAATAGCGTATTTTTATGTCGAATAATTAAACACCAATAAGTGTAAGTCTATACATATAGAAGAAATCGTTACCCAGATGCATTTTTAACTTATTGTATCCAATACAAACCGGATTCGGATGTCTCATAATTCATATGGGATTGACACCCCTATACTTTGCTGGTTTCTTTTGGTACGGGCTTCTTTTAATATGACAAAATTCAAGCAAAGTGAAATTTTTTAAAACAATATGAGAAAAAAATGGGGGTAGGTAAACACCTCAGCGCTGGTTTTCAAACCTGGTTTGGACTGTTCTCTTGGACTTATCTAATTTGCTGATTTGCTTATTTGCTGATAAGCTGAGCTTATATAACTTTTCAAACCGACTTGCGGAGTACGGCACACATTGTTTGACTTGTGTTTTAGAGTTTCAGGACGTATTTTTCAGAAAAAAAAAGAGAAAGGACCAAACGTACTATTTACGTTTCAAAATCGAAGATAAGCATAAGTAGATAGGCATAAGCAGTTAGTCCAAAAAAAGGGGCCAGTGACGATGCAGTTTGTTTCCTCTAGTTGCTAATTGACCGACGAAATAATCTGATTTCTTTCCCAACAAATAAAATTCGAGTAAAATTTAGTACAGATGCTATGTTTTCGCAGGGCGCCCTCGCTGAAGAGCTTACGGCTCATCTCCTGCAGCAGAATCTCTGATTCAATGCTCGAGCGTGCCGTAGCCAAGTTCACTCTGCTGGAGGAGCTCGAGCTGTCACTCTTCTCACGCTCAGCCACCTTCCGCTGGGTCCTGGAGGCCGCGGGCGAGGCCTGCCCGCACCTGAGGCGCCTCCGGCTGAGCCGACACCGCTTCTACCGGAGGGATGGCGTCGACGAACGGGAAGCCATGGCGGTCGCGGCCATGCGCGGGCTCCACTCGCTGCAGCTCTTCGCCAATAGCCTGGGCAACGACGGCCTGGCTGCCATCCTCGACGGCTGCGCGCAGCTGGAGTCCCTCGACATCCGCCACTGCTTCAACGTCGAGATGGAGAACGACAGAGAGATGCGAGCGAGGTGTGCTAGGATCCAGACGCTGAGGCTCCCCGGTGACTCCATGGACGACTATGACCTCCCCTTTGAAAGCCCTGACATGGAATCTGGGAGCATGTTAGATTACAGTTTTCGCGGGGATATACTCTTCGACTCATGGTAGTGAAGCCGCATGAGCTCCCAAGATATATTCTTCAATGCCAGATAGTAAAAGGTGTGCTCTTAATTTCAAACCAAAGTGGAATGTGTAATGAAGGTCGGTGGCCATATTATATTTATGTAATGGACATTAAAAGTTACAATCGTCATGATGTTATTGTTCTTTGGTTGCTCTGAACAAGAAGGCACATACTTTTATCTCTTTTATTTGGCTAGTCTTAGCATGACAATTTGTCGTTGCGTTTTTTTTATTACTTTTAGCATTTGAATTCACTGCAACGACCAAAATCTCGACAGCCAAAACTTTCGAGATAGGTTCCAAAACCTTCGAGACCAGTCACTCTCGACAGCTAGCCATAGGGAAATGGCCATCGACTCAGCTCCGTTGAGAGAAGTAGGTACTCTCGATGGCGCGGCCGTCGAGAGAACTGCTCTCGATAGCTTGCTATGTGGTGCTCGAGAGTATGAGAGCCGCTGTTAACGCGTGCAGCCGTCTTTGGGCCTCTCTCCCGCGACGGCCACCAAGAAGCTGTCGAGAGATGTGCACTTGGCCCGACCGCATCAGTCCCCATCTCTCTTGACCGCTCGGTGGGCTGTCGAGAGAGAGGCAGTGGGTCGTTTCTAGGGCTGGCTAGTTAGTAGCCCTTTACTATCGACGCCTTATAGACGGTAGTTAAGAGTAATAATATTCAGAAAAACTAGAAAAATGTCAAAAAAATCCTAATTTTGCAGTAGCTGCTGCAACATGCACACAAAAATTACCCAGCATATATATAATCACCACAATATCCACACATGCATGCACAATTCAAACATTCACATCCAACGGGTTATCCACGCCAACACATAAACCAATGAAAGGATCAAGTAGGCTTAGAGGGGGTGAATAGGCACTTTTAATTGTAATGTTCTTGTTGATCGTCAATATTAAAAAGGAACCCAATTACTCTAACCAATCTACTCAACAAGTAATAACAAGAATTAATGACATAAAGTAAATGCGGAAATGTAAATAGGCACAAGGAATTTTTTCCCGTGGTTCGGAGCTTCACTCCACGTCGAGGCAAGCTCTTGCTCCTCGCAAGAACCGGCTCCCTCTCGAGCCTCGTGTCTCATCAGCACTCGTGGTAGTCCTTCGCCACTCCGGCAAGGTGGATTCCGCAACCTTGTACACCGGATCAAGAGCTTCCACAAACGCCAAGGCAAGCTCCTTGATCCCCACGCCTCCAAGCACCGTCTAGGGATCGCAATCCCAAGAGTAATAAGAATGAACGAAGACCCTCTCGCCGGATCACCGATGACCACAAAGCACAATCGGAGAGAGGATCGCCCACAAGACCCTTGATGCACAAGGATCGCAAAAACCCTAGCAAGAACCTCCAAATCTCAAAGGCTCAAGAAGATCAATGGAGGAACACTCAAGAACACAATGGTTAGAGTAGAGGAGGTTTTTAGATCTAGATCCAGGCAACATAGCGCCCGCTCTGTCCCGGAAGGTGCTAGAGAATAAAAATAACAAAGCACCCACAGTCCAAGCAACACTGCCTCAGCTCAGGAAAAGGCAAGAAAAACAACAGAGCGGCCGTCCGGGCTAAATACTGGACCGTCTGGGCAACATAGTGTCCGCTCGGCCAGCTCTGAGAAATGATCCCGATTGATTTTTCCCACTGCCTGAAGGCATCCCAGCTACTCCCAATGCTTCACTAGGCTTAGATTGAGATGGAAGAATATGAATATTGAAAGGTTGTGCTCCTGGTCAAACAATGCTCTAAAATGAGGTAATTTGACGTTCCCCTCTTAATACTACGGTGTAAAAGAATAATAAAGAAAACCCTAGTACTACAGTGGGTGTACTCGACTCCCGACCCACCACAACAAACCTTGGCTCTTCACGCTTAATGCTGTACAGTGATGGATTTGATGGATCCATGAAATCTGAGATTTCCCATAATCAACATAAAAACAATATAAATATCGGTCCAAAAAGGGTCGAGATGCTTTTAATCTCCCCCTTTTTGGTGATTGATGACAACCTGTGCATACACAGATCAAAACACAACTCGACGGAGGATTAGTATCATTTGCATATTGACAAGATGTAAAGAACAATTCAAAGCTGATGTAAAGAACAAGTCAAAGCTCCCCCTAAAACCAACATCCACAAGACAAGATAGGAATGGGCGTTAAATAAGCACAAAATTTCATTAACAAAATCCATAAGCACATAACCATAACCACATAGTCTTACACAAGAGGCAAATGCATATTATATTATAAAAACTAATCCTCACAACTCACTCCTTCTTGGGCATCAAGTGCCAAAAGGATTCCAAATCTTGAGGCCACCGGGTCGAAAAAAAGAAGATCACTTCTTGGAGAAGCGTTTCCGGAAATAGGTGACCAAGCCCTTCTTTGGAACCTTGGGAGGAGGAGGAGGAGGAGGTGAAGATGCTGCCACAGAAGAACCACCAATACAGCTGGGAGAAAACGCTGCAGAAGGAGGGACGCTTGGTTGACCACCAACAGACGCAAGAGCTTTTGCCTGAGTTGGATATTCAGAAGGATCTAGAGGCACATCAAAAATTCTATCCACCAGAAACTGAACAGAACTCTGCAGATCATCAAGATTCTCCTGGTGACTCCTGTGCATAGCTTCATACTGATCATATCTGGCCCGCATCGCATGCTGATAGGTCACCTACTCATTGTGCCATTGGACCTGCTCGTTGTGCCACTGAATTGGTTCATTGTGGCAATCAACATATGAACTATGACGAGCCTCTTGGGCAGCAACAAAGGCATTGAAATCATCATAGAACCTGTTCTGCATATGAAAGAATTGTTCAAAACTAGCAGGAACCTAAGGAGGTGCAGAGGAGGATCCACATGCCTCGATAGGAACAGATCCAGTATGAGGTGGCACATCATGTTGCATCTCTGTCTCATTGGATGAAACAGGCTAATCTGCATCAAGTCTGGTTGCTCCCCTCTTGTCTCTGCCTGGAATGACAATCTTGTACTCAAGAAGAGCATTTCTGAAAATGTTGTCATTTAACACAATCTTCTTTTTGTACACATATTGGCATAGGATGTGACCAAAAGCAAGCTTCTTTGTCACATCTCTACATATGGATTCCTCCATCTCAGCAATGATAAATTCCACTAAGTTTATTTGAGTCCGAGTGAAAACATAGAATATAGTCCAAGCACTTATATTCAGAAATGCGTCCTTGTACTCACCACGAGGCACAATGGTCTTCCTCAGAATACCAGTAAAGAGAGCTGCATGGCTTTTGAGGAATTTTACCTTGGTCCCGTCAAACTGAGGGTGATATGAATTTTTGAATAGGAACATGATCATGTCAAAGTTTAGGGCCACTCCCTGTCTATCCCATCTGTCTAGAAAAGCTAAATCATCTATATTGAAATTCCAAAAACCTTCTCTAGTTCATCTGTATTGAAACCTATCTCCTAACCAAAAACTATGAAACAAACTCGCAGACGGTCATGAGAGATCCAAAGCGAAGAATACATCTCAAGAACCAAGGCTGGTGAAAAGGAGAAAGAAGTGGAGAGAAGCTCCACCAGCCCTGGGGTGGAATCACAACACTCCTCTATAAACTTGTCCTTGCAAGCCTTGGCCACTCTGTCCCAACTGATGAACCGATGTTGAAAAATGGGATAAGTTGTCCTGGCTTAGAGAGAGTGGAAATCCCTATGCAGCTGGCACTAGAACTTGTCACCTGGAATATCCTGCTTCTTGGGAAACCATTTCTTGTGTGCCATCCTCCTCCGGCCTCTGATCTTGGATATTGCCAGGATAGAGAGATCCTGTGGCAGATAGGTGTCGCCAGCAAAAAGATCATCGATGACATACTCCTCATTGTCATCAACATCCATATCCTCCCCTTCAAACTCATCCTGGCACTGGAACTCCTCATCACTGTCATCATCATCATCAGAGTCTGAGTAATCGATCTACTGACGAAGAGAGGCATTTTTCTTGGCAGGCTTCTTCGGAATTCTAACTTGAGGACTAGAACCCTGCACAAAAGCAGCACCTACAGGACCTCTGTACACACTGTGAGAGCCCCCTGCCTGACCATCAACCGGACCCTTGCCCTTACCACTAACTGTCTTGGTCCTCGGCATACTGCTGACACAAACAATCACAGGCACGAAAAACCACAACAATGACAGCAACCTCGACCACCAAGAGCCCCTAGAAGACGGCTAAGTCACCACTAGATAGAAACCTAAGACAAGATCAAATGATATCCATGATTTCAAAGACCTAGGGTTTGAGTGAAGATGAATAAAGAGATGTAAAATCGAGGGAAAATAGTCACAAAAATGCGACTTACCAAACCCTAGGAGCAAGCCTGTGAAGTCCTAGCCGACGAGGAAGAGCCTAGAACCCTAGCCCAATAGGGGAAGGATCGGTCCTAGGAGATGAACAAACGGCCAAAATTCCACCTCACTCAGAGAAACAAGTGGGGAAACTTAGAGAGGATGATTAGGGCTTCGAAATCCACGTTGAGTAAACATATGTACTCGCAAGACTTTAGCGTATGGAAATGAATATACATGCACGGATATCTTAATGGAAGTAAGCTTCTATACTAGGTTATTTTTCAGCATGAAACAAAATTTATTTGTAAGTACACAGTTTAACAAATGACAACAGTATTGAAAAGAGCATTTAATAAAAAAATAACAACAGTAAATAAAACATTTGTACAACAATTCATGATCCTTCATGGCCATGAATAACGAATAATTTGCAGCCAACCCACCATTCCAACAAACCAACTCACCATACCATAATATTCCAAGTGTTTACAAAAACAAAACCAAAAGTTATACTTGACAATATGTCCCAAGCTGCTCTTGATCGTCAGCATAGCTAATCGATTAGGTTTAAATGTTTGCAGAGAGTGTACACTTTACCCACTTGCCACATTCTAGCAATTGTGTCAACTATGCCACGCGATACTCAACATACCCGTTTTGCTAGATTGTGACAAAACCGCTCCATTAGCTAGAGTCTAGCCTTGCACTAGCTCTGGTGATATTTAAACCTTGCCATGGTGGTGGAAATCTGGCATGTACACTCAGTACTAACGATGGTTTACGCCCCATCGTGCCCTCTAGAAATCCAGACCCGAACACACAGTTCTAACGATGATTTACGCCCCCATCGCGTCCATTACCCTATGGCAAGGCATACACCGTTGTATTGGCATGCTTTGATCCCAACACCTCGGTGATTGGAGTACCTAGAATGGCACTATACACCCGGTTTGTCCATACTACTTCAGCCTTCCAAAATGTAAGGCTAAACTCCAACTACTGTACTAAGTTAAGACTATCCTATAACTAGCACATATGGTTGAAAAATTGACTCAGTTGATAGCATCAAGTTCGGTCCTTAGGATGACCCATGCGAGATGTCCCCCTATCTACACGCAAGTCCATCCCTTGCACATTCAATTATAGTATATCTCGCATGTGTCTAAATCATAATTTTGTTTTCATTTTTACCAAAATATTCACAATCCTTTAATCATGTCCAGCATTTCTCAAATTTTGATCAACTTGCATTCCTATCCTAACAACTTCTATAGCATAACTAAGCATATGCAATTATTATTCGTTTAATACCCATTCAACGTTTCATAGAATGTCTAAACCTAGCTTAGGTTTCATCAAGGTTTTCATGACAATATGATTAAGGAAATCCCACAATTCTTAAGATTACTACCGATTCCCACAACATAGCTTCTTTACAAAAATTATACACATGCATAATAGTTTGATTAAAAAAATAGACACCGTAAAATATAAGATCAATATAATCAAAGGATGGTGCTTGTCTATTTGCTCTTCTTCAAGGTTGTATTTGGGGTTGTAGTTGGGGTCGTAAATTATACACATGCAAAAAGAAATCAAATGCAAACAACAAATTAAAACTTATCAAGAAGAAAAAGGTGATTTTGGGGTTTTTGATTTGTCATTGGTATCATGATTTTCGGAGGCTAGATTTATGTATTTCAGTATCTATAATGTCTAATTCAAGAAGTTAGGATTAAATAGATTAATAAATTAAGACAATAGTAAAGTGTTTGTATGAATAGTACTTAACCTTAAGTATGTTTTGCATAAGAAATGATTTTCACAAGTTGGGTTTACAAGATAAGGTTACTGGTTGTATCTACGTGGTTTTCATGATGATTCTAGTGACACAAAGCACTTTTGCATCAGTTAAATTTGTGATGATTTGATTTTCCAATTTTCTAACACGTAATCTAATCTGTGTGCAAGCTGCCAAAACCAGAAGGTAAATATGAAAGACTACTGTAAAATCCTAAGAGCATCTCCAGCAGAGCCCCTAAACTAGCCCCTAAACCTTAAAATATGGAGCGTAGTAAAAAAAATAGATCCAACAGGGTCCCAACTCAAGCCCCTAAATTTAGGAGGCCCCTAAATTTGCCTCATCAACCCCAATTCCCACGGACATTTTGGGGGCCCCTAAATTTGCCTCCTCAACCTCAATTCCCACGAACGCGAGCATAACCCCTATTCGGGCGGTTTCCTCGCACGCGCACCTTTGGATCGCCCGCCGAGTTCCAATTCACAGTGCTTCGTAGTTTGACTCATTGTTCGGAGTTTCTATTTATCTATTTATCATGTTTTGAAAATTTTAAATTTAAATTTGAAATATCATGTTTTTAAATTGTAAATGTTAATATGCTTATCTTTTATGTATTACAAATATTTTTGATTGAATTTTAGTGGTGTCAAATGAAGATTACACATAGCGGTTATGTCAAAATAGGAGAAAAAGTAAAATAAGGACTGATATTCACTACAAGATAACATGGATTTCCCGGCGTTTATTTTACACGGCGTTTAATCTAAACGCCCCTAATAAGGCTAAAGCCGGCGTTTTTTATCATTCGAGGCATTTAATTCCCCGGCATTTATAAATGCCGGGTTAGAGTCTACCACGGCGCTTATAAATACCAGGGAATTCCACTCTATACCGGCGTTTATAAATGCCGGGTTAGAATCTTCCACGGCGTTTATAAACGCCGAAGTCCACTCTATCTGGCGTTTATAAGCGCCGGTTCTGATCTTCACGGCGCTTATAAGCGCCGGGAATTCCACTCTATCTGGCGTTAATAAGCGCCGGTTCTGATCTTCCACGGTGCTTATAAGCCGGGAATTCCACTCTATACCGGCGTTTATAAGCGGCGTTCTGATCTTCACGGTGCTTATAAACGCCAGGTATAGAGTGGAATTCCCGGCGTTTATAAGCGTCGTAGACTCTATGGCGTTTATAAACGTGAATACCACACCGGGAATTTGAAAGAATTGAAATTAAATAATATTATATTTGAAATAATTGAAACTAATATTCCATTTGCAATAATTTCTGTCCAAATATTTCATTTTCGATGATATTTTGTCTAAAATTTCAAATTTTGTCCGAAAATTCAATTTTTGTTGATATTTTGTTTGAAAATTCAAATTTTTGAACATCTGATTTTGTGACACTTATCAATTTCAGATGCTACTTTTAGATTATCTTTCCAATTAGCCTAAGAACGCCCCAATTGGAGGTACGAGTCAAAAGTTATGTCTATTTTAAGAAATATGCTCGGATTTCGTATTTGCAAATTAAATTGGTGCCCAAAAGAATATAATTGGAGATCTTATCGTATGATGATTTTGCTAATTACCTCAATAATTTGCTAATTTGAAATAATTGAAAATCGGTGTTCGGGTGTTTAACGGGGTTAAGGGAGGAGGGCGCATTATATATCGAGATGAGATCATACCACCACTAAAGTACTAGATCTTATAAAAACTCTGAAGTTAAGCGTGCTTAGACAAGAGTAGTAATAAGATGGGTGACCTCTGGGAAGTCATTGTGCACCTCGATTTTAAATGCCACGAATAGAGGATCCGGCGCTTGTAAACGCCATAAATAGAGAGAACCCCGGCACTTATAAAGTGCCATGATAGAGGAAACCCCGGCACTTATAAACGCCGGGTTATAGAGGCTTCCACGGCACTTATAAACGCCGGGTTATAGAGTCTTCCACGGCACTTATAAACGTCGTGGATAATTAAGCGCCGCCAATTACTTTTCCTGACACCATTTTTCTTGACGCCATGTAAACGCCATCTAAAATCTTTTTAAGGCATTTATAAGGTTTTAAAGGTATTTATAGGCGCCATTAGAAGCCCGGCGTGTTGTAGTGATTTAGGGGCTGTTGCTGGACTTGTGCTCTGAAAATAGGGTCCCAAAAAATAGAGGGAGTCCCTAAATACAAAATAAGGGCCCTGTTTTAGAGACCCTTGCTGGAGATGCTCTAATCGACGGCAACAGCTCCAACCACCAATCCAAGATAGCATGTTGAAATGAAAACGTACTTGGCAGAGGGTAATAGTACACAATAGTACAAGCTACAATTGTAATGCTTTAAGACTAAGTGATATCATTCGATATCAGTCACACGAGTGCTGTTGTAAGGAAGGCCTCATGCAAACACATCACTACTACTAAACTACCTATTTTAATTACATAAGAGACTAATTACATCAACAAAATGTCAAACATAAATGCAATGCTTGAAGATGCCCTGAATCAACAATATCTGCTAACTTTTAGGCCTTAATCCGTGATTTCGGTTCGTCGTTGCCGTCGCACGGCCCAAATTTCAAATGGCCGATGCCGTGATCGCGCCGCCTGGTCAGGTTCGGTTTCTCGGCCCGCACGCCCGAAAGCTACAGCTGATGCGTGCGGCCCGGCCCGCAAGACGGAACCGTGCCGTGCTGTGCTTTGCACCGGGCCACCCCATCGTGCTTCCGGCCGGCCCAAAAGAGCCCGGCCCAAGTACCCACCTCTAGTTATTGCGATCCACTACTAGAGGACTGAGATTGGCCGGCGCCTAATCCATGTAAAAATCACTGTGGCGTTTCTGCCATTCTGTTCTTTCTTACCAATGCACCTACTTCCGGACCACATCAAGGAATAAATGAACCATCCAAATTGTTGCCCGACAAATCAAGAGCATGGTTGCAGGTGATATTTAGTCATTGTTAAGTTGTCGCAAATAGAGACAAGCTGTCGTTACTTGATACCCTGAGACAAGTTATCCGTGGTGCCTCGCAGGTGCAAACAACAACACTCGTATTCTCACAGAAATGGCTTTGTACAAGAACTAGGCCGTTCATGTCATGGCCACTCTCAGAACAGCTGAACACGTAACTTTGCAGGCAACCATGATCAGACATGTACAAACGTTAAATGACCTGAGATTTGAATGAATGTAACGGAATAATAATAATAGATAAATTTTATAGTGGATAATCCATTAGATTCAAAGAAATAGACGGCTAATATTGATTTTAATCCACTATAAAAGAGCCCTAATAATAATCCACACAGTCACACCGAATTGAATAGCACACAAACTACTTTTCAGCAAGCTGAAATTGTGAGTAGCACCAAATGTAACACATGCCGTTACATCATGAAGAACAGAGTAGCAAACCAAGTCATTAACATACATGCTGCCGCATGTATAAATCCAAACCACGCAGAAATCAAACTCTGTCTTGTTCGATCTTTGATAGGCAAGACACAAGCTAGGATGGGCTCTGTGACTAACACACTGTTTGCACCAAAATTCGGCATGTATTGAAATCGGTCTAAAAATGGATCGGATGAAAGCGTTCGTTTGGAAAAAGATCAGGTGACCGAATCGGAACAAGAATCCGTTTTTAAGGAAGGAGATCAGATCGGAGGCCGATACGGATAAAACATACCGTGTCCATATACAACTCGGATCGGCCAGGGCATATTATAAAAGGGAGCGAACGTCAAACGGAAGACAGGCAATCCAACAACAACACACATCTACTTTTTACAAGCTCTTCTTTTACATTGTTTTAGCTTCATAGATCTCTCTGCAAGTCGACGAAATCAACATAGTTGCGCATCGCCGATTGTTGATTTTTGCCGATTTCACCCAGGTTTGATCTGCTTCGCTTTGCTTCGCATCGCCTTCTCGAAGCCGATTTTACCTTGTATCCGGATCAATTGTAACAAGTTGATCTAGTTATCCCCTAATCGGTTCTTGCCGACTAGCGAAAAGCCGATAAATCCTTGTTTATCGGCTTTCATCAAATTACAAACTCTACCTTGTCAATTTCAGGTCAAATTGACTGGCACGCTCTGCAAACCCGGCGTTTGTCTTGTGTTCGAGGCCGAAAACCCTCCTTCACGTTTTTCGCGCGAACATATTTTGGCACGCCCGGTGGGACACGAAGAAAATCAAATATGTCAACTGATAAAGCTGCGGTTACCGCCGATATCAATACCGATGCTATAATCGCGCCTCAGATGGCCGATTTAACCCCTGAACAGCGAAAAGAAATCGAAGACCGAAAGGCAGCTTTGGAAGAGATGATGCTACGGTGCTTCCAGAAAACACGTCGTGGTGTTACTCAAAAAACTGCACTACCAAGCATCAATCCGATCAGGGATTCATCATCCGATCCGGTAAGCCGATACGCACCCGCTCAAGCCGATTTATCAAGTATGATTGAGCAATCTGTTCATCACGCGCTGATTAACCAATCATCGGCTCTAGTATCAACTTTAAAGCCGATGATAGAGAATAGTGTGAAAACAATCGCTCAGGAATTGGCTGTGTCCGGGAACCTACTAGATCCGCCACAGACCATCCCTACCTACCCAGTATATTCCATAACCCCTAATACCAGTACGGTAAAAATATCGGCTCAAACACCTGTCACGATGCCAATTCAACCTACTGTTCTTAAACCAAGCATACAGATAGATGGATTTACACACTACCACGGGCACACGGATGGGGCCAAGATAAGCGCATCAAATCCGGCGAACGGACCCTCCAGTAGCATCAGTTTATCGGCTTATCAACCGATTGAAACGGATCAGGTTCCGCAATCACGGGGAGCCACCATCATGAAACAAGCACCGTATAGGGTGATACCGTACGACGAACCTTTCGCGCCCATACCCAATACCTTGAGTTTTAATCATGAATATGACCAAATACCAAGACCTCCTGTGGCACGATTTGGACAAAGGGCCGAGTTTGCACTCGGGGGGCAGGGCGCGAACAATGAAAATCGGCAATGTCCGGTTGCACCACAAACCGACAATGCCAATTGGGCAGAACAAATTGCCAACGTGTTGAGAGAACAGTTCGGTATACAACCCAGAGGAAGGGTGATCGGTTACAGAAAACCGTACCCTGATTACATAGATCGTATGCCGTACCCACACAATTTTAGGATACCAGACTTTGCCAAGTTCTCAGGCGATGATTATGTTACCACAATTGAGCACATCGGGCGGTTTATGGCGCAATGTGGGGAAGCTGCACAGTCCGATGGGTTAAAAATTAGGTTATTTCCTTTATCATTGTCTGGTGCTGCGTTTACTTGGTTCACTAATCTACCCCCAAATTCAGTTCATGTGTGGAACGATTTAGAAAGCCGATTCCATGAATACTTCTTTTCAGGGACTATGGAGCTTAGGATTTCTGATCTTAGTTCGAGTCAAGCTGAAATGCGAATCGGTCTCCGACTATATCAGAAGGTTTAGAGGCGTGCGAAATAGATGTTTTAGCGTGACATTACCCGATGATCAATTGGCCGATTTAGCGTTCCAAGGATTAATCCCACCATTAAAAGAAAAGCTATCTGGCCAAGAGTTCCCCGATTTAGGCCACTTACTCCATCGCGTATCGGCACATGAAAGCCGATATACAGAGAGCAAAGGGTTTAAAGATAGATTTAAATCAAACGGTAATGAAAAGGCCAAAGTAAACATGGTAGATTACAATTCAAGCGACACCTCTGAGGACGAAGCAGAGGTAAATATAGCCAAGTGGATCAAAGGATCTAAAAAACCACTCGTATGCTCTTTGCTCAAGCCGACGAAGAATAGGGCGGAAGTCAAGTATTCATATGATGTTTCAAAGTGTGATAAAATATTCGATTTATTGTTACAAGAAAAACTCATAAGATTACCAGAAGGGCACAACATCCCGTCGGCCGAAGAAATTAAAAAGCGAAGGTATTGCAAATGGCACCATTCGTTTTCACATAATACTAACGACTGCAATATTTTTCGACAACAGATTCAATCGGCCATCACTGATGGCAGGCTGAAATTTGCGGAAGAGTCGGCTATGCAGATAGATACGAGCCCTTTTCAAGTCAACATGGTTCAATGCTCACGAAAAGAAAAGAGGCCTGCAGAAGAAGATAAGCCGACTAAAGGAATGGACGAAACAGTGCATATTACTATCGGTTCTATACAGATAGAGGCCGATAGGAGTGGACGAAACTCAAGAACGGTGAAGCCAAGAGGGGACTTGGAGGTCGGTAAATGGTATCAGGCTGAGAGGGCTCCAAGAAAAGTCGATTTCAAACCAAAGCCGACTTTCTCACAGCTCCTGGGAAAGTATGAGAGGATAAGTCGAAGATGTAATACTCAACAACATCAGAGTTTTCATCGACCAGGGCAAAAGAGGGACGAACGTTGGTGGCCAGATATGTCATGTCGGCCAACTACTGAAGAAGAGAAACATCGGCAATGTCCCTTTTGGCAGTTTTGCTGGGAGAGAGGGATGACCTTACCAACAGTGGTATCTTGTCCTATGCAACACTCGTCTGCATATCAGCCAAACCGATCTGTAAAAGATAGGTTGTCTGGACCGATATACAATCATCCAGAAGTGAGAAGCAGGAGGCCAATCCATGAAAGGTTGTCAACATCAGAGCAAGGCGAATCCTCCCGAAATCAGGAACTATCGGCTAACATAAGTAGAATGGAATCTGACAGCGAGGTAAGCAATTTAGCTAGAAAAATAAGAAAGCCGATAGAACCTAAGCCTAGGTGGTGCCCCTTGGGTCTCAGCAAATCACAACGCAGAAGGCTTCAGCGATTGAAGACACAAGAAGAAAGGGAAGCTGAGAAGGAGAGCAAGAGGGATCAGATGTTTAATAAGTTAAGACCAGTACCGGTTTTGAAAAAGGAATGGAGAAAGAAGGAACAGATCGATAGTGATTCAGATCAATCGGTCGAATCCGGTTCTCCGATGATCCGAGATGATACTCCGCCAATGGATATAAACATGGTATTCACTCTACCTGCCGAGTTCAAAACCGAAGAATCGGCTGAAGAAGTGTTCGCGCAATTGTGCCTTGGAGCACCAGACGCTGTGTTCGAAAAGCCACAAGACATGCATCGGCATCTAAAACCATTATATCTAAAAGGGTATATTAATGGCCGACCGATATCTCGTATGTTGGTCGATGGCGGGCGACGATTAATCGATGCCGTTAAGTACTTTCGAAAATTGGGTAAAGCCGATGAAGACTTGATCAAGACCAATATGGTGCTAAATGACTTCACGGGAGACCCAACCGAGGCTAAAGGCGTAATGGTGTCGAGAACTAACGATCGGTAATAAGACTTTGCCGATTGTATTTTTGTGATTGAAGCCAAAGGCAATTACAATGCTCCTTGGGCGGATCGATCCATGCCAATTGCTGTATACCATCAACTATGCACCAAAAATTGGTGCAGTGGGACGATGATACGGTAGAAGTCGTACCGGCCGATACATCGGCTCATATCGCCATGGCTAGCCCTGACACCAATTGGCCACACGAAGAGGCCGAATGTATATCAGGAAAAGCCTTGGACAATTGCGACTTTATCTGCGTTGAGAAATCAGGATTCAAGCCGATCAGCGTTAAACCCAACACGTTTGATCGGACAGACGAAGTAGTAAGAAGATGGAGTACAAGACATTAGCAAAACTACAGGAAAAGGCCAGGAGCTATCGGCAAGAGGAATACGAAGAAGCTGTTGAGGATTTTGAAGAAGAAAGAAAAGGGTTAGGATTTACTTCTGCCGATTTACTCGAAGAAATCGATATTGGGGAAGGTGATAGCAAAAGACCAACGTTTGTAAGTGCTAAATTAGAACCCAGTTATAAAGCAAAGTTGGTCGAAATACTCAAAAAATATAGAGATTGCTTCGCGTGGGAGTATTACGAGATGCCAGGCTTAAGCCGGCAGCTAGTTGAGCATCGGCTACCAATAAAACCTGGGTATCGGCCATTCAAACAATACCCTAGGCGATTTAATCCTACACTATATGACGCGATAAAGGAAGAAGTAGGACGATTGCTAGAGGCAAAGTTTATCCGGCCATGCCGATACGCTGAATGGGTCTCAAACATCGTCCCTGTAAAGAAGAAAAATGGCAAACTCAGGGTATGTGTCGATTTTAGAGATTTAAACAAAGCTACACCAAAAGACGAGTACCCGATGCCTATAGCCGATATGCTTATCGATGCTGCATCTGGGAATAAAATCATAAGTTTTTTGGACGGGAACGCCGGATACAATCAGATATTCATGGCCGAAGCCGACGTACCCAAAACAGCTTTCAGATGTCCGGGGGCTTTAGGGCTATATGAGTGGAAGGTTATGACCTTCGGTTTAAAAAATGCCGGTGCTACTTATCAGCGGGCTATGAACCATATTTTCCATGATTTGATTGGCAATACCGTGGAAATATACATTGACGACGTAGTGGTAAAATCCAAAGAAGACTGGCAACATTTAGCCGATCTGGAAAAGATGTTCAAAAGCACAAGGTTACATGGATTAAAAATGAACCCTCTCAAATGTGCTTTCGGAGTATCGGCTGGACAATTTCTTGGGTTTACGGTGCATGAAGGAGGAATTGAAGTAAACCCAGCCAAAGTAAAAGCCATAGCCGATACTAAACCGCCTACAAGCAAAAAGGAGTTGCAGGTATTGATTGGGAAAATCAACTACTTGCAACGTTTCATCTCAAACTTGTCAGGGCGTATTCGGGCCTTCACGCCACTGCTGAAAATTAAAGACAACCAAGATTTCAAATGGGAAACCGATCAACAAAAAGCCTTCGACGACATAAAGAGTTATCTGATGAGTCCACCAGTATTGACCGCACCAAAACATGGTATACCTTTTAGACTATATATATCGGCTGAAGGTGATTCGATTGGGGCAGTTTTAACACAAGAAGCCGATAGGAAGGAATGAGCAATATTTTACTTAATCCGACGTCTTTTGGATGCAGAAACCAGGTATCCCCTAATAGAAAAATTATGCTTATCATTATATTTTGCTTGCACCAAATTAAGACATTATATGCTGGCTTCCAAATGCGTCATAATATGCAAAACCGATGTAGTCAAGTACATGCTATCAACGCCAATCCTGCGGGGTCGGCTCGGTAAATGGGCATACGCCTTAACAGAGTTCGAGTTAACCTATGAGTCGGCTAAATCTGTGAAAGGACAAGCTGTGGCCGATTTTATCACAGGAAGTGAAACATTGACAGGAACAGCTGATGTGACTCCTTGGCAACTGTATTTTGATGGATCCGTTTGCCAGGAAGGCGAAGGCATCGGCGTGATATTGATTTCACCTAGAAAACAGGAGTATAACTTCATGTATCGGCTAAATGGCCGATGTTCAAATAATCAAGCAGAATATGAAGCATTACTAAGGGGTCTACAATTGTTAGATAGCATCGGGGTGAAAGACGTCGAAGCTTTTGGAGACTCGATGTTAATCGTACAGCAAGTCAAGGGAGAATACCGATGTAACGACGGAGCGCTAACTCAGTACTTACATCAATGCCTCCAGATCATCAAGATGCTCACTACATTTTCTATAAAACATATCCCCAGAGAAGCTAATGATAAAGCAAATCGATTGGCACAATGTGCATCAGGGTATAAGATTGAAAGCCGACAGGAACCAATCAGGCTAAACGTTTGGCCGATTTTATGTGTTCACCCTGTCGACTGGAGAACAGAAATAAGGGATTATTTGTCAGATCCATCCAAGCCGACCGAGCAGAAGGTCAGGCGCAAAACACTCAAATATGTTATACTAGAAAATGTATTGTACTTTCGGACTATGGAAGGCTTGTTGTTAAGATGCCTGGAAACCGAGGAAGCCAAAGTAGCGATGGGAGAAGTCCATGAAGGCATTTGTGGATCACATCAATCGGCCCATAAGATGAAATGGATACTGAGACGAACGGGATATTTTTGGCCGACGATGTTAGAAGACTGCTTCAAATATTATAAAGGATGCCAAACGTGCCAAAAGTTTGGTAGTATACAGTCAGCACCAGCATCGGCTTTGCATCCGATCATCAAGCCATGGCCATTTAGAGGATGGGGTATGGATATAATCGGCCAAATATTTCCGTCATCCAGCAAAGGACATAAATTCATTCTTGCAGCCACAGATTATTTCTCAAAATGGGTTGAGGCTGTACCACTCAAGAAGGTTACTAGCAAAGAGCTGATCGACTTTGTAAATGAACACATCATCCATCGGTTTGGGATCCCACAGACAATTACTACTGATCAGGGGACTGTGTTCATGTCTAACGAGTTCAAAGGTTTTGCGGAAAGTCTTGGGATAAAATTACTCAACTCTTCCCCTTACTACGCTCAGGCCAATGGACAGGCCGAGTCATCAAACAAGACATTGATAAAGCTGATAAAAAGGAAAATTGAGGAAGAGCCGAGGAAATGGCATTCAGCGCTATCGGAGGCTTTATGGGCTTATCGGCTATCTCAGCACGGATCAACTAAATTGTCACCTTTTCAGTTGGTATACGGACAAGAAGCCGTTTTGCCCGTGGAAATCAACATCGGCTCAGTAAGGCTATGCGAGCAAGATAAGGTATCAGCCGATGAATACAAACAGGCGATGCTTGACAATCTAGATGATTTGGCTGAACTAAGGCTGATCACGCTAGATCGGCTTAAAAGGAATAAAGAGAGGGTTGCCAGGTCGTACAATAAAAAAGTGATTTCAAAATCGTTCAATCAAGACGATTTGGTATGAAAAACCGTGTTGCCGATTGGGTCTAAGGATAATCGATTCGGCAAATGGTCTCCAACATGGGAAGGGCCTTATAAGATCAATCGGCCGATTGACGGGAATTCGTATATACTGGAATCCTTAGAAGGGTTCGTCCTACCTAGAGCGATCAATGGAAAATATCTGAAGGCATATCACCCAAGCATATGGGTCGGGTCCTAACTACAGGAAGGAAAATATCATGATCAATTACAAAAGCACATGCATATAAAATCAGTCATACAGTCGACCGAATCAGTTAAACAAACAAACCATCACGGATTAAAACATTGTTTACAAAAATCGGCTACAGAGCCAGTACTGCAAATCAGTTCATAAAAGAAAGCGATGCTCTGTTCACAGATCAGTGAAGCCCTGAACCAGGAAGGTGGGCTCCCAAAGCCGATAATGCCGCTGCCGCCCTACCAATGGTAGCTTGAATGCTGTCTATCAGTTGTTGATCGGCTCCTGCATCACCCGGGACTGGAACTATCTTGGCCGATTGGTTCTTGACTTGAGCAAAAACTTCGCCAATTTGCCGCCTCTGGACGGCCAATGAAGATGTCGTGTCGGTGATGCCGAGCTGGCATTCTGCAAGTTCTTTTGTGACGAGAGCCAGCTGTTCTTCAAGTTTGATCTTGGTCGACTCCAGCTCTTGAGCCCTGGTCTTAGTCGTTTTAAGCCTAGCAGCGCCCTGGTCAAATGTGCTCTTTCGAGATTTGGCATCAGCTATGAGTTTGTCCAAAATCTCTCGGTCGGCTTGTTGGACCTTCCTCTGTTCGACTATTAGCTTGGCCGACTCCACGTCCAGCCGACGGGCGTCCAAGTGGCAGACCTCTAACAGAGCATTCATGGCGGCAGAGGGAAGATCGGCTTGCATGGCCGCCATGGCATCCCTCAGTGGTTGCGTATTAGCCAGTAGAGCTGCCTCTGGTTGCATCACCTCGTCCAGAAGACGGTCGAGTCGCTCTTGCATACCCGGCTGGGCAGTAACGGCGGCCGATGCTGGTGCAGAAGCTGCTATTATACGCTGAATATCAGCTGGATAGTCATCGGTGGCCATGACCTCCGGGTCGTCAAGCTCGTCCAAGGTGAAGCCTAGCAAATCGGCCAGATCAGTTGATGGCGCCTTGGGGTCATGATCGGAAATATCAATCGTCGGGGGCGGTACGGCCGGCGGTGTTGGAGAGAGTGATGGAGGGATAGCCGATGTAGCACCTTGGGGATCGGCTATAAACCCCGCTACTTGCACCGACGGAGATTGCTGGGGATTAGAAAGAATAAAAATCAGCAATGCAAAATAAGCGTAAAAGCGATATTAAGCAAGGAATAAAACTTACATCAGTAGCTGAGTGCTCCGGAGAACCATCGGTTTGATGCCTCACGGGTCTGGGCGAGCGCCTGGCTGATTTCTTCCTCCTCTCTGCAGTGACTTCGGGTTAGCAGTTATCAAAGCAAGGGATATAATGGCTAATGCGAGAGTAGCTTACTTGGGGCACGCTGGCGAGCTAAGTCCGATAAAGATGGACCTTGAATATCCAAGTTGCCTGAAGTATACCCCGTAGTGCCGACAGATTGACCTGGACGTCGGCCGGCCATCGCCGCATGAAACTCTGAGGATCATTTGTTTGCTCACCAAATGCCGTGCCGACCTGAAGAGATCAAAAGCATTTTAGTAAAAGCCGATAACCAATGTAAAAACAGAAGGATATAAAACGGTACCTCTACAGCTACTGAAGAGTCGCTATAACCCGAGCTCGTGCTGGACCCAGAAACTACCGTCGGCTCATGAAAGTCGGGAAGAAATAAGTGAATTATAGCCGACGGAGTCCTGTCCATAAGTACGGCTTCTGATATTCTGGTCCACCACTGCGAGAATGCAGCTGACCGACAGGAATTAAGAACAAAATGCGGCGTTGAGAGGATTTGCAACCCGTCGGCTACTTCAAGAATAACCTCAGCGGCGACGCTGTTGGTCACTCGGGCTCGGGGCTCGACACAAGATAGCAGAGGAAAGGATGGGATGGTTTGCCCAAAACCTAGTTGACGGGCGTAAACCGAAGGGTGGTAGAACTCGTAAGATGGCTGAAATGTCCGATTGTGGGTATTCAAGCCGACATGAAGGATGCAAGGGGTGAGGAAGATTTTGTATAAATCTAAAGTAGATTGGGGCATCGAGGAACTATCAGCATCAAGGTGAAGGAATGTTGGGTATGGGCAATCGACTAAATCAGTATATCGAAAAAAGTCTGGCTGGCCGAAGGAAGTCCTATCTAGGGAAAGGAAGAAACTGAGGTATTTGTGCAAGCCGACTGAGTCCATTTTTAGTTCTCCAGCCGAAGACATGATAAACCTCTCGCCATAGGATCGGCTAACTCTATACTGTGGGACAACATGCTCCAGATAGTCCTCCCGAGGGAAAGTGGAACTCCCCGAGGGTTCGGATAAAATGGATCGGCTGAACATACAATGAAGCCATGTTTGAATAAACCACAGAGGGCCCCCTATGTTGCCAACGACATGTTTGGCAAAACCAGAAAAAAGTCGGCTACGAATCACATACATCATTTGGTATACCGCCCCTAGGAACATCTTGCCGAGAGAAAGCCGACGCCCCTCCACCAAACGTTCCGCCACTAACTGAAAGGTTTGGGTGGGACCAAGGGAAGCACCGCAGAAAAGGTATCGGTCTAACCAAAGATTGAGAAAAGCGACATGCTCTTCGGCCGATACCGGACCAGTAACTCTATTGTTATTCTGGATATATTTGTGCCAGCCCTCGCCTTTCTTGCGGATTAGTTTGAAAGAAGGTTTTCCGCTAAAAGCCGATAGCTGATCCCCATCTGGCCTAAGGCAGCACAGTTGGGCCACGTCAAGCAGAGTAGGGCCGATTGGGCCAGAAGGGAATAAAAAGGCATTCAAAGAATCCGACCAAAAGTAACATGCCGCAGCTACCAAGGGCTCATTGGCTTCAGGGTCGGCTAGACTCAAAGATAAAGACCCGGCTATACCCATCCTCTCCCATTCTACCCTCTTCTGAGCCGATACCCTGATAAACCAAGACCTCCATCCTTTCAGGCTGGTGGGCCAGGCCCTAAAACTTTTTCCCCACTCAGAGATATTATACCCAGCGGCCGATAAGGGGAGTCTAGGGATCTCGGTATTGATAACTGTGTCTGCCGACATGCTACCTATCGGTCCTAAGTAGAATTGATTTGAACTTTGAGGAATCGGAATGAATACCTGTGAGGGGTCCATTTCAGCCGATTTTGAAAGAGCAAGAGAAAAGATGATGAAGAGCCGATGGTGCGTGATCCGAGAGCTTGAAAGCGTGAAAATGACCGTGGGGGGACCCCCATATTTATACCGCGATGAAAGAAGGCGAGCAGGCGGGAATAGTTGAGCATTTAAAACGCACCGAGATTTTTACGGCGCGGTTACTGGGTGGTTCCCGAAAAGGTTTCTTCTGTAAAGCCGATACAAATGAAAAAGCCGATATATTCTTTTTGTAAAATAACAAGTTATCTTCCAAAAACAGGGGGCATATGTTTGCACCAAAATTCGGCATGTATTGAAATCGGTCTAAAAATGGATCGGATGAAAGCGTTCGTTTGGAAAAAGATCAGGTGACCGAATCGGAACAAGAATCCGTTTTTAAGGAAGGAGATCAGATCGGAGGCCGATACGGATAAAACATACCGTGTCCATATACAACTCGGATCGGCCAGGGCATATTATAAAAGGGAGCGAACGTCAAACGGAAGACAGGCAATCCAACAACAACACACATCTACTTTTTACAAGCTCTTCTTTTACATTGTTTTAGCTTCATAGATCTCTCTGCAAGTCGACGAAATCAACATAGTTGCGCATCGCCGATTGTTGATTTTTGCCGATTTCACCCAGGTTTGATCTGCTTCGCTTTGCTTCGCATCGCCTTCTCGAAGCCGATTTTACCTTGTATCCGGATCAATTGTAACAAGTTGATCTAGTTATCCCCTAATCGGTTCTTGCCGACTAGCGAAAAGCCGATAAATCCTTGTTTATCGGCTTTCATCAAATTACAAACTCTACCTTGTCAATTTCAGGTCAAATTGACTGGCACGCTCTGCAAACCCGGCGTTTGTCTTGTGTTCGAGGCCGAAAACCCTCCTTCACGTTTTTCGCGCGAACACACACATACACACCGGGACAGCCACAGGCACATCCTCTTATTTGAAATACAGAAACCAATCGCAAACCAAGCCAACTCGGTGATACATGTGTGATGTGTAGTCTCACTGAGGCACACCACAGAACGTCCGGACACTTAAAGATAAGGTGGATGAACACACCATCAAACAGTCGCTTATTCTTCAGAAATCTTGCAAACACACCAACGGCAAGCAATTACTCCATCCATATATCTCAAGAAATCCATGGTAGAAACAGCGCCAACTGTACCTAGATTAGGCAGACATGAGAAAATGGATAACATAAGCAATTAATAGAAGAACAGTTTTATACCAAGTACTGTACTACACTCCTATAGTACTATTATATACTCTTCTTTTGTTACATAATACAATTACAGGGATCGTTATGACCATGACTGCAGATAAAAAAACATGACACAACATATTTTTGTGAAGATTATTAAAGAAGTGGTCAAATCGAGGAATTGATTAACTACCCCATCGGCTGATGATATATACACGTGTTACTACACGTGTCTATATATACACGTACCTAAATGAAAGGAAGATACGGCATACATACCTGGATGGTGGTGGCCTCACCGCAGAACTGAGACTCTAGGTAGGGCCTTCTTGTAGTACTGCGAGTGGCGTGGCTCGAAGAGGGATGGGTGGTGGCCGGCGCCGAGCCCGTCCCACTGTAGCTTCTCCCACCAGTTCCTCTCACAGTCCACAGCTGGGCGGCGGTCGACGGCCGGGAGGCGCCTGAGGCTCCAGCAGCCCCTGAGCTTGATGGTCTCGAGTGCCGGTGCATGCATTTTGAAGCCGCATATCTCCTGCAGACTGGGAAGCTCTTGTAGGTGGATGTGTTTCAGTTTTGGGAAATCCTTGCTGCCCTTTTCACTGTCTGCAGCTTGTTCGTCTGAGAAATCAAACGAAAAGATCTGCCTGAGATCACCGCAGTTGATGATGTGGATAATCTCCAAGCTTGGCAAGTCGAACCATGTCGACAAAGGGAGTACAAATTTGAGACTGGGGCAGGAGTGCAAGTGAATTTTCTGAAGATTTCCGAACGGTTTCCAATCCTGTACTTTCGCAACGATTCCTTTGCTCCAGATGCAACTGGCTGTGAGTGCTACACATATGCCGCCACGCAAGATTGCTGCGCCAAATCCTTCCCTTCTTTATATGTACCTCCCTAATGTTTGTAGCTATTTGCTCTATAATCTCGGGGGATGATGCCAATTCCCAATCAGTGTAGCATATGTGTAGCACCCATAGGCTCCGGAAGATTTCCATTGCTGGTCTATCTTGCTTCTCCTCTTCTTCTTTTTGTGGTTGATCCTTGCAGTTATCTAATCCAAGGAATCTTAAGTTGTGGCAGCGACGGAAAGGAGGTGAAGAAAAGCTGAAGGTGCACCGACAGAGTTTCAATACACATACTTTGTCCGATTGTTGAATCATGTCATTGAGTAAGGATGTTGGATGATCTGGTCCCCTTTCTATTGCCAAGAAGAATGATGTTGACTCTTCTTGTAAATTTAATACATCTGTATGTGGCCTTGCTTCGCTATTGGAGTAGGTGAGTGAAGCCCAACGCTTTCCAAGAGTCTGAATTAATTCATCTCCGATAGAGGGTAATCTCATATATGAGTATCCCTCTAGTTCTATCTCTTGATGCAGAGCAGCACTGGCCTCCCATGCTTCGTCTTCATTGCCTGCTTGTATAATTCCATCACAAATCCAGTAGTTGGAGGCATGGGTAGCCCAATCGTAGTCCATTATGTGTCCACTCTTAGAATTCAATGACAAAACATACAAGCAGCATTTTGTAGCAATTTCTACGGGGACACTATGCTGATGTGTGTAATGAATTATTTCTCTAGCCACTTCCTGTAGTAAATCCACCCAGTTGGATTTGCCAGGATTAAAATTTGAATAAAGATAAATATGTGAGTTGTCCACTTCCTCTGTTAATGGTTGAGCTTCAGTTTTGATAGATTCTTTTTTTTTTGAAGACACAGGCTGTGGGGGCTCCGGTCTTAGATTAGCGATAAAGACTCTTACTGTTGCATCGGACTGGATAATGATGCAACCCGAAAGAAATCCAATCGCTTATCTGAAACCGTACTCGGATTGAGATCAACCAATCGGCGCAACACTCGTGCTCTTGCCAACCGGTTGGAATCAATACGAGCTTCCCGCATATGTGTTCAGTGCTAGTTCCCAAGATCAACGCCTAGCACGCACATACTTGGCACATCGAGATGATTCATCACACATACAAATATGGAGATAACATAAAAGTAGTCTGGCAGTTGTTACATTCGCATAAGTTTACAAGTCCACGGCCGACCGGCCAAATAAACATCACAAAAGAGTAAAGTGCAGCGGAAATAAGCATAAGACCAAAAGGGGGATTTCGGCATGCCACCCATAACCCAAAAGGCATCCGACTGGGGAAAGGCCCAGTTCAACCATCCAAGAAATCGCTAGACCTCGGTTCGAAGCACGTCGTCAGGAACGTCCTCATTACCTTCCTCTAAACATTTTTAAGTAGAGCAAACGGTGAGTACACGTATGTACTCGCAAGACTTTAGTGTATGGAAGTAATTATACATGCAAGGCTATTCAATGGAAGAAAGCTTCTACTCTAAGTTCAGATTTTCAGCATAAGGCAAATTTTATTTGTAACCATGCAATTTGATAAATATCGATAGAATTGAAATGAGTATTTGAATAGAAACTACAAGTAGTATGTAAAGTAATTGAATAGCTATTCATGACCCTCCATGGCCATAAACAACACTCGGAACATAGCCAACCCACCAATGTCATACACCAACCCACCATACCACCATTTTTCCAAGTTATTTTGCAAAACCAAAACCAAAACACTATACTTGATAATATGTTTCCAAGCCGCTCATGACCGTGAGCACGGCTAATTGATTAGATTTAAATCTCTGCAGAGAGTGTACACTTTACCCACATGACATATTCTAGCAATCATGTCAACCATGCCACGCGATACACAAGTACCCGTTTTGCTAGACTATGACGAAACTTTTCAACTAGCTAGAGTCTAACCTTGCAGCAGCCCGGGTATGACAGTCCTCGCTATGATGGCAGAACCACTCGTTGTACCCACGGTATTTTTCTTTGGGGATTACACCCTATCACTCTATTCTCCCCATAGCGAGGCACACCCGTTGTATCGGGTCGCTTGATCCCAACGCCTCGGTGAAGGGAGCGCCCTCGATCGTCACCACTCACCCGGTTAGTCCATACGCCTCGGCCTACCAACGTACAAGGTTAAAACTCCCACTAGCTTACTAAATTAAGGCTATCCCATAACTAGCACATGTGGTTGCACCATTTAACTTTCGATTAATAGTACCAAGTTCGGTCCTTATCTTTGACTCAGCGAGGATCTCCCACCTATCTAGTGCATATACCAATTCCAAACAACACGATCCATCTCTTTGTACCGTACAAGTGGCCCTTGTACGGTGCAAGCCAATCCATTGCACTTTCAACTATACATAGCTCGCCTGTGTCTAAAACATACTTTTATTTTCATTTTTACCAACATATCAGTATCCTTTAATGTTATAATCAACATTTTTGGAAATTTCAATAATAATCAGACCTATCATTCTACCCATTACTAGGGCATGGCTAAGCATAGCATTAATATCCGATTATACCCAAGTTTCATTTCATAGCATGAATAACCATAGCCTAAGTTTCAACAAGGTTCTCATGTCAAATTAATTAAGGTAATCCCACAAGTTAGGAGTATAACTACCATGACCCACAATATAGCAACTTTACGGAAAGTACACGCATGCATAATAGTTTGATTAAGACAAAATAGACATCGTAAAATATTGGATCAACATGATCAAAGGAGGGTGCTTGCCTGTTTGCTCTTCGTCGGGATTGTTCTCAGGAATATAGTCGGGGTCGTTATCAACGGACTCGACACGTCGTCGACTCTGGCGTCGAGCGATAAAAACCGCAACAAAGCAAATAACCACGAATCAAAATGGGACAAAAGGAAATCGATGCAAATAACAACTTAACACTCAACAAAAGAACAAGCGGTTCTAGGAAAAATCAATATATTGCTAGCATACTTGTTCCACATGCAAGACTTAAATTTATGTACTTTAGTAATTAAACTATCGAATTCAGGAAGCTAAGATTGTTTGGATTAAAGAAATCTAAGACTAACTATTTAAAACAACGCACTATTTAACCATAAAACTTAGGCCTTTTGCTCTAATAGGATTCAGTTCCAAAGCAAGTTATTAGTGAAATATTTTTCCATATCAAGGTAGTACAAATCTGATTAGAATGATTAAGGCCAATCTCCCAAGTTTTTGCATTTAGACGAGATGTTTTACGAATGTCCGAAAAGGCTCAAGTGCTATTAATCTACACATGTTAAAAGTTAGACTTTCATCTTCCTTACTAAGTATGAATCATATAAAAACAGTAAGAAATTTCTAATCAAGGTCATGAACAGCAAGAGCACACTATATTAAAGTCCTAGAAACAAGTTTAATTGCATTTAAATTAAAGTTGCACTAGTTAATAACATTTTAACAAACCTAGGCATTGAAACATAACTATGACAACGAACATTGCAAATCAAGTCCAATCACAAATATTTCACACAAATAGAAATATTACAGTCCAAGGATAAAAATTTAGGAAGTGGTTTCATCTCATTTGGAGCTTCCTTTGAACACGCAGAAGCTCAGCTGGAGGTTGAAGAAGACGACGGCGATGCTCTCGAGAGCTCCTTGGTCGGTGGCCACTTAGCTTTCACTGATAAGGCAGGAGGAGACGTTGAGCTTCAGTTCGAAGCAATGGAGGAAGGACGCGACTCCACAGTGAAGCTCCTGACCGCAGCCGGTGTCGTGTTGCATGGAGACATGCTCGCCGGCTCTCTTCTCCTCACTCCTCAGTGCTCACGGTTGAACAGCAAGGAGGAGAGCAGGGTGATCTGGGGAGCTCAGGAGGAGGTAGAAGGCTTCATGGCACGACAGCGGAGCTGGCGAGGCAGTCCGGGCGCAGTATAAGGAGTGTTTGAGGCAGAGGGAGCGAGGGCAGCAAGCGGCGACAACGGCTAGCGCTCGCCCGGTTCTTCAGTCAACCGCCCAATGCATGGTGCTGGAGTTCAGACAACGCAGGGAGCTATTGTCGAGTCCCGCTACAGTGCCGAACCTGGCAAATGCAGTCGATTTGGGTTGGCTCAGTGACTTGTTGATTTAGGCAGAGAGAAGTCAAGTTCTAGCACTTGATTGGCCCAACAGATATGGAGATCCTTGAGTGAACAAACTAGGGGAAGGAGTTCTGCAAGCAACCATCCACTTCACAATTTAGAAATACAGTGCTTGACCTTGGAATGGACTGAATCAAGCACTTCACTAGTTTAAAGAAGTTTCAGGAGTTGTCAATTTGCACTTTGATTGGTCCAATAGGATCTGAAACCTTAAATTGTCCAATTGCTGCACTGTTCACTAGTTCAGTCAAACTCAGTAAAAGAAATTGCTACATTGGGTAGTCAAGTTCAAGCTTTGGATTGGGCACAAATGATCTGGAGATCTTTGTGTTGGATGGCTCCCAACTGATAACGTTGGCTCCAGCTCAAAATCAGATTGGCGATTGCAATGTTTGATTTGGAATGACAGGAAATGAGAACTTTATTTGGTTAATAATGTTTCGGTCGTTACAAACCCACCCCCCTTACAATAATCTCGTCCTCGAGATTAGTTAGACTCGATAAAGAAGTGAGGGAACTCGGTTCTAAGGCGGTCTTCACGTTCCCACGTGGCTTCGGCCTCAGTATGATTGCTCCACTGGACTTTGAGCATCTTGACTGTGTGATTGCGAGTGTGACGCACAGCTTCGTCGAGGATGCAAATTGGATGCTCGCGATATGAAAGATCCGGCTGAAGATCGACATTGTCCAGAGGAATTGCTTCGGTGGGAGCCCGAAGACATTTCTTCAGTTGGGACACGTGGAAAACATTGTGCACATCCGAGAGTTGAGGTGGTAGCTCAAGTTGATATGCCACTTCACCTCTTTTTGCAAGGATTCGGTATGGGCCGATATATCGTGGGGCCAACTTCCCACGGACTCGGAATCGCCGTGTGCCACGCAACGGTGAGACCTTGAGGTAGACAAAATCACCCACCTCAAAGCTCAGTTCGCGGCGACGGCTGTCAGCGTAGCTCTTTTGCCGCGATTGAGCCTCTTTCAGCCGACCGCGAATTAGATTGACTTGGTCCTCAGCTTCTTGAATTATTGAGGGTCCAAAGAATTGCCTTTCGCCTACTTCAGACCAAAATAGAGGTGTTCTGCACTTCCTCCCATAAAGTGCTTCAAAAGGTGACATTTGGAGACTCGCTTGGTAGCTGTTGTTGTAGGAGAACTCAGCAAAAGCTAAGCATTTCTCCCATTTTGCATTGTAGGACAGCACACAAGCTCGCAACATATCCTCCAGAATTTGATTTGTTCGCTCTGTTTGCCCGCTTGTTTGGGGATGAAAAGCTGTGCTGAAGAATAGCTTGGTTCCGAGGAGCTCGTGTAAGCTCTCCCAAAACCGAGAAGTGAATTGCGGACCACGATCAGAGATGATGACCTTTGGAACACCATGAAGTCGAACAATGTTGTTCATGTAGAGCTCAGCAAGTTTGGCTCCATTATAGGTGATGTGCCTTTGGAATAAAATGAGCCACTTTAGTCAAACGGTCGACAATAACCCATATGGAGTCATGACCATTAGAAGACTTTGGTAGGCCAGTGATGAAGTCCATGCCAACTTCTTCCCACTTCCACTCAGGAATCTTTAGGGGTTGGAGCATCCCTGCAGGTCGCTGATGCTCGGCTTTTACGCGCTGGCACACATCACAAATTGCAACATGCGCGGCGACGTCTCTTTTCATACCGGGCCACCAGAACTTTTCACGAAGGTCTTGGTACATCTTGGTACTTCCCGGGTGGATTGAAAGTGGAGACTCATGGGCTTCTTTCAAAATCACCTCTTTGATTTCTTGGTCATCTGGAACATATATTTGTTGTCCACGCATGACCAAACCATCGGCATTCTCTGAAAATTCCAATGGTGCGCCTTCTTTCATCTTACGCTTAATCTCAGCCATCCCTTCATCTTTGAGCTGGGCGGCTTTGATTTGAGACTCCAGAGTTGGTTGTAGGGCCAATGCTGTGATATAACCCTTTTCTACCACTTCCAGGTTGAGTCTTGAAATTGCCGAGTAGTACCGATCGATGACATTTAGAGTGTTGACAGTGTGTAGCTTCCGACTGAGTGCATCAGCTACAACATTTGCCTTGCCAGGATGATAATGAATGCCAAGATCATAATCCTTGATTAATTCCAACCATCTTCGTTGTCTCAAGTTCAAATCTGACTGAGTAAAGAAATATTTCAGACTCTTGTGGTCAGTGTATATTTCACAACGATTGCCGATGAGATAGTGTCGCCATATTTTGAGAGCATGAATGACGGCTGCTAATTCCAAATCATGAGTTGGATAATTAGCTTCATGAGGCTTCAATTGGCGTGAAGCGTATGCCACAACCTTACCTTCTTGCATTAGCACACACCCGAGGCCTTGACGAGAAGCATCACAGTATACGTCAAAGCTCTTGTGTATGTCGGGCAGAACAAGTATTGGGGCTGATGTGAGTCTTCTCTTTAACTCTTGGAAGCTTGCTTCACATGCTGATGACCACTCAAACTTCTTCTCCTTCTTGAGTAATTCGGTCATCGGCTTTGCAATTTTGAGAAGTTCTCGATAAACCGGCGATAATATCCAAAGCAAGACCGAGAAACTTGATTTCAGGAACAGTTGGGGCTGTTCCCATGCGAAACACATCTTTCACTTTGCTCGAGTCAGCGGTGATACCTCCATTAGACAGAACATGACCAAGAAAACCCACTTCTTTGAGCGAACTTCGCATTTGCTAAACTTGGCGTGAGTGATGCTCACGAAGCTTGTCAAGTACCATGTGTAAATGAAGCTCATGTTCTTCCTCAGTCTTGGAGTACATGAGAATGTAATCAATGAATATCACCACAAATTTATGCAAGTATTCCATAAATACCTTGCTCATAAGATTCATGAATGTGGCGGGTGCATTAGCAAGCCCAAAGGATACTACGATATATTCATATACCCCATAGCGAGTGGTAAAAGCAGTCTTTGGAATATCCTCTGGCACGATCTTGAGTTGGAAGTAGCCTTGATCTTAAGTCAATCTTGGAAAAAGACTTGTGCTCCGCTCGATTGATCAAATAGATCGTCAATTCGCGGAAGAGGATATTTGTTCTTGATGGTGACCTCGTTCAAAGACCGATAGTCGACACACATTCGGAGACTGCCGTCTTTCTTCTTGACGAATAACACCGGGCTTCCCCACGGGGATGAGCTAGGGCGAATGAAACCTTTATCTAGCTGTTCCCGGAGTTGTTTCTTTAATTCAACCAACTCATCTGGGGGCATTCTATAAGGACGTTTAGAAATTGGTGCAGATCCAGGCAGCAAATCTATGATGAATTCCAAGTCACGGTCTGGTGGTAGCCCTGGCAATTCTTCAGGAAAGATGTCAGGGTACTCACAGACAACTGGCACTTGAAGAATCTCCGGGATTGAAAGATTGTTTAGGGTGGACTGATGTGGAATAGAGGCTTTGCTAGAAGTATAGGTGACATGAATACCATCGGGTTGACCAAGGAGATGGCTTTATTAGCACAATCAATATGACCCTGGTTCTTTGCTAACCAATCCATACCAAGAATGACATTAAGTCCCGATGTATCAATGTTGATTAGATCACCCTTAAATTCTACTCCATTGATCTCAATTTTAACTCTTGGACTCACAAAGTTTGCTTTCATGACAGACCCAGGTGAATAGATTAGCATGTTCTTGGCTAGGTAGCTAATTGGAATATTTTGTTGCTCAACAAATCTTGTAGAAATGAAAGAATGTGATGCACCGGAATCAAATAAGACCAATGTAGGAACTGAGTGCACAAGAAACGTACCCAGCACCACATCAGGTGCGTCGTTAGCTTCTTCAACAGTGGCATGATTGAGACGACCACGCCCAAA
Organism: Rhipidocladum racemiflorum; assembly: GCA_036346355.1. Lineage (NCBI taxonomy): Eukaryota > Viridiplantae > Streptophyta > Magnoliopsida > Poales > Poaceae > Rhipidocladum > Rhipidocladum racemiflorum. Next base: position 57,171,365 of record CM070575.1, read on the forward strand.
GCCCTGAGCTGGCTTAGGGGCCGATCGACTCCCTTGCGAAGATCCACGTCCACGAGCTGGGTCTTGTGGACGAGGTGGCGCACTCTGAGTTCGAGGGCGAGCGGTGGTCGCTTGTGCGGACAGATGGTGAGAATATGCCCTCTTTCACCACAACCAAAACAAGTGATCGCTATGACATATCGATTTTGGCCTCGAAATCTGTCCTCCGCGGGTTATAAGATTGAACCGCAGGTGGAGAAGGGCGAGGAGCATTCCCTTGAAGTCTTGGATATGGTGATGAAGTAGATCGCACCTTTGGATAGCGGTGTCACACGCGGTTTTGAAGAACCGGTGCTTGCTGATTTTTGTGCCATCCACTTGCGTTTCCGGCTTTCTGTCACTGCTTTCGCGCTGTCTTCAACGCGAATTGCCTTGTCCACCAACACTTGCATGTTGGGAATGTCATGAGCAGAGAGTAAGTGTTTGATCTCCTCATTAAGGCGCTCCCGGAAGAGAGCAACCTTCCTTGCCTCACTCGGTATCTCATCAGCCACATACCGAGCAAGATAGTTGAATCGATGAAGGAAATCCATAACCGACATTGAGCCTTGCTTGAGATTATAGAACTCCCTCTTTTTGATTTCCATCAAGCTGAAGGGAATGTGGGCATTGCGGAAGGCGTCCTTGAAGGCCTCCCAAGTGGTTATCTGGCCCGGTGGGCGAATAGCTTTGAAGCTTTCCCACCAAGCTGCGGCTACTCCTTGAAGATAATACGCAGCAAATTGCACCTTTTCCTCATCGCTGCATCTAGCGATGTCAAGCTTACACTCGACGTCGCGAAGCCAATCGTCAGCGTCAAGCGGATCAGCAGCTGAGGAGAAATTTGGTGGACGGGTTCGCTGGAACTCGGCCAGGTGTGATTGATGAGGTGCAGCTGCCATTCCACCATATGCGGCTGCATTGCAATTTTCTGAATTCTGGACCATCCTCTCCAGGAGTTGTGTTTGCATGGCAAGAACCTGAGCTATAGACGGAGGAGGTGGCAATTCCTCACCCCGGTTTGATTCAGGGTGATTGTGCGCACTACCTGCCCCTCTTGGCGGTGCACTGGAAAGTTCAGTCTCCCGGCTTTGAGGCCCTGGATTCAGTGGGTTAGGATGTGCCGGATTAAACCTTTGGATCATTGGGATTAAAACCTTCATTGGCAACATTATGCGCCATGATGGCGTGCCTGAACGCATTCTCGGCATCTGTTACCCATACAAGATTCAACAAAATGCGCAAAAATGGAGAGCGAATAATCAGCAAAACAGCATTAGATGAAATCTGTACATAAACTTTATCGAATTTTTAGACATAGGTAAGGAGATGCAAAAATTCTGAAAATTTTTGGGTGATTCCCTGAAGAAGTCTTCTGCCACAGGAAAATTTTTCAAAATTTTTGGACTTACAGATCTCCCTACAAAAAAATTCGTAAGTGAGGTGCTGTCCAGAATTTTTTCGCTGCAAGCCTATAGCTAGATTTTTCTCCTTTTTGCCCTTGATCCCAAACTTGAAGACCTACCAAATTTTATGGGCTTGCTACTACCTCCATGAGATCACTTGCACAAATTTTAGTTGCAAATTTTAGGTTCTTATTCTATTAATCACATCAAAACTTAACCTCCTTAATCTTACAACTAATCAATACGCATCTAGTATTGGAATTGGAGAAGCTTTTGAAAAGGTTTTAGTCTCATGAAGAGACGGTTTAGAGTAAGATAAGAGTTGAAAGCTCTCTCAAGGGTCCTTACAAATTTTTAAGGTTCAAATTTCCCAAAACATTTTTAACTTTCAAAACTTCTCCTTTGAATGGGATAAGATATAGAATGAACTCATTTTTTTTTCCGACTTTGGCACTTGAAGGAAGATAATTATTTGAAGTGCAAGGTAAGCATGAAATCATTTTGAAAGGTAAATAAGGGAAGGTGCTATAGAAAGGTAAGAGTAGCAACCTAGATTTTTTTTGCAAATAAGATTTTTAACCAAGTAGCTTTTAGGAGGAAATGTTGTCCTTAAGCCTATCGACCATACTAACTAGGGCTTTCCTACAGTCGTATGGCTCTGATACCACCTCTTGTGGGGGCTCCGGTCTTAGATTAGCGATAAAGACTCTTACTGTTGCATCGGACTGGATAATGATGCAACCCGAAAGAAATCCAATCGCTTATCTGAAACCGTACTCGGATTGAGATCAACCAATCGGCGCAACACTCGTGCTCTTGCCAACCGGTTGGAATCAATACGAGCTTCCCGCATATGTGTTCAGTGCTAGTTCCCAAGATCAACGCCTAGCACGCACATACTTGGCACATCGAGATGATTCATCACACATACAAATATGGAGATAACATAAAAGTAGTCCGCGGTTGTTACATTCGCATAAGTTTACAAGTCCACGGCCGACCGGCCAAATAAACATCACAAAAGGGTAAAGTGCAGCGGAAATAAGCATAAGACCAAGGGGGGATTTCGGCATGCCACCCATAACCCAAAAGGCATCCGACTGGGGAAAGGCCCAGTTCAACCATCCAAGAAATCGCTAGACCTCGGTTCGAAGCACGCGTCGTCAGGAACGTCCTCATTACCTTCCTCTAAACATTTTTAAGTAGAGCAAACGGTGAGTACACGTATGTACTCGCAAGACTTTAGTGTATGGAAGTAATTATACATGCAAGGCTATTCAATGGAAGAAAGCTTCTACTCTAAGTTCAGATTTTCAGCATAAGGCAAATTTTATTTGTAACCATGCAATTTGATAAATATCGATAGAATTGAAATGAGTATTTGAATAGAAACTACAAGTAGTATGTAAAGTAATTGAATAGCTATTCATGACCCTCCATGGCCATAAACAACACTCGGAACATAGCCAACCCACCAATGTCATACACCAACCCACCATACCACCATTTTTCCAAGTTATTTTGCAAAACCAAAACCAAAACACTATACTTGATAATATGTTTCCAAGCCGCTCATGACCGTGAGCACGGCTAATTGATTAGATTTAAATCTCTGCAGAGAGTGTACACTTTACCCACATGACATATTCTAGCAATCATGTCAACCATGCCACGCGATACACAAGTACCCGTTTTGCTAGACTATGACGAAACTTTTCAACTAGCTAGAGTCTAACCTTGCAGCAGCCCGGGTATGACAGTCCTCGCTATGATGGCAGAACCACTCGTTGTACCCACGGTATTTTTCTTTGGGGATTACACCCTATCACTCTATTCTCCCCATAGCGAGGCACACCCGTTGTATCGGGTCGCTTGATCCCAACGCCTCGGTGAAGGGAGCGCCCTCGAACGACACCACTCACCCGGTTCGTCCATACGCCTCGGCCTACCAACGTACAAGGTTAAAACTCCCACTAGCTTACTAAATTAAGGCTATCCCATAACTAGCACATGTGGTTGCACCATTTAACTCAGTTAATAGTACCAAGTTCGGTCCTTATGCTGACTCAGGCGAGGATCTCCCACCTATCTAGTGCATATACCAATTCCAAACAACACGATCCATCTCTTTGTACCGTACAAGTGGCCCTTGTACGGTGCAAGCCAATCCATTGCACTTTCAACTATACATAGCTCGCCTGTGTCTAAAACATACTTTTATTTTCATTTTTACCAACATATCAGTATCCTTTAATGTTATAATCAACATTTTTGGAAATTTCAATAATAATCAGACCTATCATTCTACCCATTACTAGGGCATGGCTAAGCATAGCATTAATATCCGATTATACCCAAGTTTCATTTCATAGCATGAATAACCATAGCCTAAGTTTCAACAAGGTTCTCATGTCAAATTAATTAAGGTAATCCCACAAGTTAGGAGTATAACTACCATGACCCACAATATAGCAACTTTACGGAAAGTACACGCATGCATAATAGTTTGATTAAGACAAAATAGACATCGTAAAATATTGGATCAACATGATCAAAGGAGGGTGCTTGCCTGTTTGCTCTTCGTCGGGATTGTTCTCAGGAATATAGTCGGGGTCGTTATCAACGGACTCCGACACGTCGTCAGCTACGCGTACGAACGATAAAAACCCGCAACAAAAGCAAATAACCACGAATCAAAATGGGACAAAAGGAAATCAGATGCAAATAACAACTTAACACTCAACAAAAGAACAAGCAGTTCTAGGGAAAAATCAATATATTGCTAGCATACTTGTTCCACATGCAGCAGCTTAAATTTATGTACTTTAGTAATTAAACTATCGAATTCAGGAAGCTAAGATTGTTTGGATTAAAGAAATCTAAGACTAACTATTTAAAACAACGCACTATTTAACCATAAAACTTAGGCCTTTTGCTCTAATAGGATTCAGTTCCAAAGCAAGTTATTAGTGAAATATTTTTCCATATCAAGGTAGTACAAATACAGTAGAATGATTCTGAGCCAATCTCCCAAGTTTTTGCATTTAGACGAGATGTTTTACGAATGTCCGAAAAGGCTCAAGTGCTATTAATCTACACATGTTAAAAGTTAGACTTTCATCTTCCTTACTAAGTATGAATCATATAAAAACAGTAAGAAATTTCTAATCAAGGTCATGAACAGCAAGAGCACACTATATTAAAGTCCTAGAAACAAGTTTAATTGCATTTAAATTAAAGTTGCACTAGTTAATAACATTTTAACAAACCTAGGCATTGAAACATAACTATGACAACGAACATTGCAAATCAAGTCCAATCACAAATATTTCACACAAATAGAAATATTACAGTCCAAGGATAAAAATTTAGGAAGTGGTTTCATCTCATTTGGAGCTTCCTTTGAACACGCAGAAGCTCAGCTGGAGGTTGAAGAAGACGACGGCGATGCTCTCGAGAGCTCCTTGGTCGGTGGCCACTTAGCTTTCACTGATAAGGCAGGAGGAGACGTTGAGCTTCAGTTCGAAGCAATGGAGGAAGGACGCGACTCCACAGTGAAGCTCCTGACCGCAGCCGGTGTCGTGTTGCATGGAGACATGCTCGCCGGCTCTCTTCTCCTCACTCCTCAGTGCTCACGGTTGAACAGCAAGGAGGAGAGCAGGGTGATCTGGGGAGCTCAGGAGGAGGTAGAAGGCTTCATGGCACGACAAATGAGCCGCGCAGGCGATCGGCGCATGATAAGGAGTGTTTGAGGCGAGAGGGAGCGAGGCGACAAGCGGCGACAACGGCTAGCGCTCGCCCGGTTCTTCAGTCAACCGCCCAATGCATGGTGCTGGAGTTCAGACAACGCAGGGAGCTATTGTCGAGTCCCGCTACAGTGCCGAACCTGGCAAATGCAGTCGATTTGGGTTGGCTCAGTGACTTGTTGATTTAGGCAGAGAGAAGTCAAGTTCTAGCACTTGATTGGCCCAACAGATATGGAGATCCTTGAGTGAACAAACTAGGGGAAGGAGTTCTGCAAGCAACCATCCACTTCACAATTTAGAAATACAGTGCTTGACCTTGGAATGGACTGAATCAAGCACTTCACTAGTTTAAAGAAGTTTCAGGAGTTGTCAATTTGCCGCACCTGATTGGATCAACAGGATTTGGAAATCTTAAGCTGTCCAATTGCTGCACTGTTCACTAGTTCAGTCAAACTCAGTAAAAGAAATTGCTACATTGGGTAGTCAAGTTCAAGCTTTGGATTGGGCACAAATGATCTGGAGATCTTTGTGTTGGATGGCTCCCAACTGATAACGTTGGCTCCAGCTCAAAATCAGATTGGCGATTGCAATGTTTGATTTGGAATGACAGGAAATGAGAACTTTATTTGGTTAATAATGTTTCGGTCGTTACACAGGCTTGGTAGATTCGACCTTTGAATCATGAAGTTCTTGTTCCATTTTTGGCTTCATTCCTGGGATGGGTCGAAGCCTTCCTCGGAAGGTCCACAGTACCTTGCTGACAACGTTTGACCATCGATCTCCGGGTTTAGGAATGCCAAAATCATTCAAGTCAATCGTCCTTTTGCTCCCATTGTGGAAGACCACCAAACATCTATATCCTTGGAGGGCTTGATGGATCTCTCTACTGACGTCTGCTATCTCGACCCTAGAGCCTATATCTACCCCACTGAAATCATCCTCCGCATCTTGTCTATGAAAAATAGCCATTACTTGTGGAGGAAGCTTTAGTTTATGTGCAATTTCCTTTTGTAGTGCTCTTCGATTTTTCCACCTTGAGCAATCGACATGGATAATCTTATCAAATTTATTGCTCAGAGACAGCGGAGTATCTTCAGCTATAGATCTGAGGACAGCCGATGCGGCCAGTCCACTCCATCCATCGAAGTAGATGACCTGATTTGCTTCGCTTGTATCCTCTAGATAAGGAATTATCCCTTGTACCGCCTCTCCAACGGTATCCGCAAGAATTTCCTGCATTAATAAAAAAAATTCAGGCAAAGTAACGAGGGATGGACATGGACGTCCATGCATGGGATGACGAAATGATGTGCTCAAGCAAATGAGGTACTAATTTGCACCAAATCTCTACTATATAAAGTGAGAGTTTCTTCCCACGTCACATTAATTGCCCTGCTTAATTGCCCTACTTAATTGCCCTGCTTAATTGCTCTACGCAAGAAACGAAGCGTTGCTTTAATTAGCCAGTTTTTGCAAGAAACGAAGCGTTAAAGATAGATGTTTGATCTTATGAAATAGTATTTTTTATTTTTTAATCTTTATTTTTCGTTATCAATTTTGTTTTTCGTAGCAACGCACGGGCATATAACTAGTATGAAATATATGTGCTGGTTGAGCTGGATGTAGCAATTAATTAATTTGGGGGCGAAATGACAACGCACCGTCCAAACCGACTTCCGGCGCCGCTCTCTAGGATCGCTTGGGATGTCAAATGGACCACCGCTTGGGATGTCGATCGACGCCATTTCTAGCAACTGCTGCTCATCCTCATCCTCATCATCCTCATCCTCATCCGTATCCGTATCCGTGAACGAATACTGCAAAGGAAAAAAAAAATCCAAAACACCCCACCAAAGGAATGCGAGTTGGATCCACGCTTACTCTGTTTTGGTACAACTAGTCGCCAACCATGCTAAATATTTAAAAACACTCGAGTGTTAAACATTCTCAAGAAACTTATTTGTTAAAGTTTAGAGAAATAACTAAAAAATCCTAAGTAAAAAACCTTGCGCAATTAATAGAATCGTATTTAGCTGGAGTTCTTTCTTTAATTGTCGTTACAAGCTAAGTTGACCCACCAGACAAATGGCTATATATTTTTATTTTTTTAATTAACGTGGGAATTTCCTTAAGTATATAATTAGTGCATTATAGTTTTATTTATTAATTAAGGATGCCCTCCAGTTACCATCCAATATAAATTTTGACCAATTCTAATAATAATTTAATTTGATTTATGATTTTTAGAAACCAAATTTATAGCTTTCATTTGGTTCTTACTACAAATTTCAATATTTTTGGAATCGTGGTTTGGAATTCATGCACAAATTAAATTGCCTTGAAATAGAGTCCTCTTTTTTGAATTTATGTTTGGATTGTACATAAAAATAAAAATAAAAATGTAAATTTTATTTAAGTTTTTATTTCTAATATTAGGTATTTTTGGCATTTTACAATCGAATTTGTGTTTAGTTTTCTATTTTATCCAAATTTTCAATTGTACTTATCATAAATATTTCATTTAATCCAAATTTTTATTCCTACTATATATTCATGCAAATTAAATTCATAATCTTATTTTAGTTTTATTCTAAATTTGCATATTTGTGGGTTTCTATATCAAAAAAACAAATTTCTAATTTTCATTTATTTTTTGGAAACTTAATCGATTCATCATTTTACTTGTGAATTTGTATACATATCAAATCTCTTATTGTCCTTTTGTTTTTATTACGAATTTTAAAATTTTTGCATTGTGCTTGATGTGATGTTATTTAATTTTAGGTTGATAATCCTATACAAATCTGTAACATCCCAAAAATTGTAAAATAACTTAAATTCAATAATGCAATTTGAAGTATTATGCTTAAATGGATTTTTCATCATTTATGATTTTCCAAGATTGTTTTTGGATTTTTAGAAAATTCTTTTGTTAATCAAATTTTTTGGTTTCTAAATTTTAGGATCCAAATTATAGTAAACATAAAATCTGGAGAAAATCTATTTAAGTCCTAAATAATTCTTAAAACACCTTCAAAAAGTATCAAGAATTTTTAACGCATTAGTAATTTAGAAAAATAAAGAAAGCAAAATGCAAGAATATTAGAGGCATTATCAGAATTTTTATAAAAAAAAAATGTACAAGCTTGATCATGCTCTAAAATGTTTGCAATGTGATCCTCATCACCCCAGGGGTACACAGTAAAATTTTCAAAGAGATTAAACTTCATTTAGTGCCTCTAGAAAATAAAAAGCATAAGAACTTATTTAGGGCAGTGGCACTATCGGAATTTTATAAATTTCCACAAGTGCGCTCGTGATCTGAAATTTTGATGAGAGCTTAATCATTGGCTCAGAACCCTACACAAAAGAGTTTTTCAAAAGTTTTGAATGCAATTTCACAGCTCAGTCAAAATTTGGATGTCTTGATCAAGGCATAAAGGTTACAAATGAAATTCAAAAACCAAAACCGTAAAGCATATACTTTAAGAACCCATGTCTCCCTTTGGAAAGTGGCAACCAGCAAATACGCTTTCCTATTCGGGCCACTCTTCCTCCACTCCCTCTGCAAGTGGGCCCTCCCCACTGCCCTGGCCCACCTGGCGGTGTCTCTCTCTTCTCTCTCGCTACCACCGGGCCCCAGTCGTCCCCTGGCCCGCCTGTCAGCCACTGCTGCCCCGCATGGTCGCACGGCTACGCCAGGGCATGCTCCGCGCCTTGCCTAGCATCGCGTCGTGCATGCCCCAGGCACGGAACCGCCCCACGCGGGTGCTCGTCCCCAACTGCCCATGCCCTGCCTGACTCGCCTGTGCACGCCACTCATCTGCCACGACAGACCTCCACCTAGGCCACTCTACTGCAGCACGAGGGGGAGGTCATCGCCCAGGAAAACCACGCCTAGCTGACCGTGTATGCTTGCCCGTACATGCCCACACCGTCTAGTGCGTGCCATCTCCTCCGTGTTGTTCCGCTAGAGCATCTCCAGATCCCTATAATTTGATTCCTAATAATCCTAGATTGGGAGTTTTCTAAAGTTTTTGGGCCTTAAAAAAAAGGCTATTCTCCAACAGTTTCCATTTTTTCCTCAAAAAATAGTAATTGGGAAAGCACACGAGCGTCCAATATTTGGCCACTTCGGCCGTAGTTTTTGGGCGTACAAAGAGATTGGGATTTCGATAGGGTAACTATTTAAGCGGTAATTTTTTCAGTTGTTCCTAAAAAATGATTTTGGGAATACATTTTGGGAACTATTGGAGATGCTCTAACCTTGCATACTCATGCAGAATCCACCGAGCAACCCTAGTTTTGTGCCACTTCCTGAAAGACCATATGTAGGTCTACCCATGTGTGTTATGAATAATTAACTGTTTTTGAGCCAGTGATTCTTAGGTTTGACTTTGATTTGGATTTGCCTTGATTTGATTTGAAGCAATTTGAATTGTTTTTAGTCATGACTGGTACTACCAGCGCAGGCGACGATACTATTAGCCAGCGATACTACCGGCCTCTATGTGGCAGTAGTTATTTTTCAGAGAGGGTCTTCGCCTTGTTTTGATCACAAGCGGCACTACCGGCTACTGCGGGCAGTACTACCGGTTGGGCGGTATTACCGGCCCTTAGTTGGCGGTAGTACCTACTTTAACTATGAGTAAGATTTGAATTTGAGTCTTTGTGATTATGATTGCATAATATGTTTAACAGTTCTATGAGATGGTTTGCTTGGCTATGGTGGTTGGAGGACTTGGTGTTGAGAAACGCGGTATGCTACGCTAGCATAAATTAAAAAAAATTCTACCGCATAACCAGACGCGTAGTTGCGGAATCCTTCGCACGTCGATGTAGTGGATTGTCCTTGCCGCAGTCGTGACTTTGATGAAGTGGATCGACCTCGCCTCGCCGTGGATCGTCCTCCCACGCCGCAGTAGCAGCAGCATCACTGCACTAGTCCACATGTCCGAGGATGGAATGCCGGACGTCGGTGTGTAAGCACCAGGTCGCTCGGCAGGGGCAACGAGATGAGGAGGCTAGGGTTTCGGGTGAGACTCTTTCTCTGCTCAAAAACCTGCTTACCCCCACCCTCCGCCTCTCCTTATATAGCCGCGAGATGAAACCCTAAGCTAGGGCCCATTAGCGCGCTAAGCCTACGAGGTCCATTAATTACAGATCCAATCCGAATTAATGCGTCCCAACCTGTTAAGTGTGTGACCTTGCAGTTTCACATACATTTGGACATGGATTTGAAAAACTCTTTTCCAATTCAATAGTTGGTAGCGGCTCCTTGCAGGACATGCCAACTCCCAAACATACCATGATCAAAATCAGATAAAACCTATCAAAAGTACTCATGTAATAATCCCTTTGCCAAACTATATGAAGATTGAAGTTAAGGCGAGAAACATGTCATCCTTTGACGGTTCAACCCATCTCTCATATTCATGATATGTTAATAAGTTGTGATTGACTCCTCAATCACGGCATGACCATGCACTTCCTTAATCATACACACGAGAGGCCTAGACATATATCTCCGTTACACCGGAGTGGCAAATTCCATCTTGACTGCTCACTTCCCTCTGCATGTTTCATAGTAAACATGAAAGCTACCTTTATAACTATCCGGTTAGGAAATAGTGTTTGGTAACCCCAAGGTAAACTATTACACATGTAGGGAATATGAAAATGTCAGGTCTAAGGATCATACATCTACTATGTATGGGATGCACTGATGACACTTAAGAATGTAACATTCTCGCAGTGTCCCATTGTGGGTTTATCTAACCCATGTTCTTCAACATGTGTTCACAATATTTTGATGATATCTCCATACCACATGATCTATGAAACATGATCATCAATCAATATATGTGTTGATCTATGCATCGTTGTCCTATACGATGATATCCTATCAGAGATATTTATCGAATTATATCAATAAGTAAAGAGCTTCAAAAGCAAGTCACATATTTGCTGATCAACACAATGATATACATTCATTGGACCAATAATCATATTATTATTCATAAACATTGCCATGTTATAATCATCTATATGACTGTCTCAAGGGCATAACACTAACACTTGGAGCTAGGTCACGTGAGGCGAAGGAAATCATGACTATGCTAGGAGAGCTGAGGTCCAAACGGTCAGGCGGCGCTGAAGATGACCTAGCCGAGAGTTGATGGGAACTGAGAGGACAAGTGGATGGTTGAGATGTTGAGCCCTACTCAAGCGAAGAAAGATCATTGGATTGCTGAATCACAGATGTAGTAGCCTTCAAGTTAGTGTACTTTAAGAAGCATACAAAACCCGTTATGTTTGTGGGTTTTGGGTTAGCTCAGTGTGAGTAAGTGAGTCATTCCCAACCCTTGATGAGGTTCCTTATGGATGAAGTCATCCAAGGGTGCAGATTGCTCCGGTGAGGTTATAAATAGAGGGGTGGGGATATGCCTCCATGAACAAGCTTATGAAAAGGATTTTTTTTGTTTCCTTGTGCTTATTTGAGCTTTTTGCCCACTTGGTAGTGAGGCTTTGTAAACCTTCCTCTCTGAACAATGCAAGATTTAATTTCTCCCATATTCTAAACAAAGCAATGCGAGCTTGGATCCACGCTTACTCTGATTTGGTACAACTAGTCGCCAACCGTGCTAAATATTTAAAAATATTTTATTCATTGTACCAGAATTGTATCAAAATAAGAAACTTATTTGTTAAAGTTTAGAGAAATAACTAAAAAAATCCTAAGTAAAAAACCTTGCGCAATTAATAGAATCGTATTTAGCTGGAGTTGATCTTTTTCTTTAATTATGGTTATAAACTAAGTTGACCCACAAGACGAATGGCCATATGTTATTATTTTTTTTATTAACGTGGGAATTTCCTTAAGTATATAATTAGTGCATTATAATTTTATATATTAACTAAGGCTGCCCTCCAGTTACCATCCAATAATTTTGACCAATTCTAATAATAATTTAATTTGATTTATGATTTTTAGAAACCAAATTTATAGCATTCATTTGGTTCTTACGAAAAAATTTCAATATTTTTGAAATTTTAGTTTGGAATTCATGCACAAATTAAATTGCCTTGAAATAGAGTCCTCTATTTTGAATTTATGTTTGGATTGTACATAAAAATAAAATTGAAAATTTTATTTAAGTTTTTATTTCTAATATTAGGTATTTTTGGCATTTTACATTCGAATTTGTGTTTAGTTTTCTATTTTATCCAAATTTTCAATTGTACTTAACATAAATATTTCACTTAATCCAAATTTTGATTCCTACCATATATTCATGGAAATCAAATTTATCATCTTATTTTAGTTTTATTCTAAATTTGCATATTTGTGGGTTTCTATATAAAAAAAACAAATTTCCAATTTTCATTTATTTTTTGGAAACTTAATCGATTCGTCTTTTACTTGTGAATTTGTATACATGTCAAATCTCTTATTGTCCTTTTGTTTTTCTTACGGATTTTTAAATTTTTGCATTGTGCTTGATGTGATGTTATTTAATTTTAGGTTGGTAATTGTGTACAAATCTGTAACATCCCAAAAATTGTAAAATAACTTAAATTCAAAAATGCAATTTGAACTCTTGGGCTTAAATAGACTTTTCATCATTTATGATTTTCTAGGATAGTTTTTGTATTTTTAGAAAATACTTTTATTAATCAAATTTGTGGTATCTAATTTTTAGGATTCAAATTATAATAAACGTAAAATCTAGAGAAAATTTATTTAATTCCTAAATAATTCCTAAAACACTTCCAAAAATATCAAGAATTTTTTAATGCATTTAGTAATTCAGAATAATAATAAAAAAGGAAAACTCAAGAATATTAGTAGCATTGTCAGATTTTTATAAAAAAAATATACAAGCATGATCATGCCCTAAAATGTTTACAATGTGATCCTCAACACCCGAGGGGCACACAGTAAAATTTTCAAAGAGGTTGAACTTCATTTAGTGCCTCTAGAAAATAAAAAAACATAAGAACTTATTTAGGACAATGGCACTACCAGAATTTTATAAATTTCCACAAGTGTGCTCATGATTTGAAATTTGGATGAGAGCTTAATCATTGGCTCAGAACCCTACACAAAAAAGTTTTTGAAAAATTTTGAACTCAATTTCATAGCTCAGTCAAAATTTGGATGTCCTGATTGAGGCATAAAGGTTAAAAATGAAATTCAAAAACAAAAAAACATAAAGTGTATACTTTAAGAACCCATGTCTCCCTTTGGAAAGCGGGAACCAGAAAATACGCTTTCCTATTCGGACCACTCTTCCTCCACTCCCTGTGCAAGTGGGCCCTCCCCACTGCCCTGGTCCACCTGGCGGTGCCTCTCTCTTCTCTCTCGCTGCCACTGGGCCCTAGCCATCCCCTACCCCGCCTGTCAACCACCGCCGCCCGTGTGGTTGCACGGCTACGCCAAGGCACGCTCCGCCTTGCTTGGCATCGCGCCGTGCATGCCCCACGTACGGAGCCACCCCACGTGGGTGCTCCGCCCTAGCCGCCCACGTACGGAGCCACCCCACGTGGGTGCTCCGCCCTAGCCGCCCACGCACGGAAGTGCTTTGTTTTGTTTTATTCTCCGGTGGATAGATCAAAACATCTATTCTTGGGACAAAAGGGTATAAGAGCCGCACTGCAACCATGGTTCATCTATTAACACCATCTGAGCTGAATGTAACAAGCTGTGGGCAGAATGGCAACTCATCGTGTTGGTGATGTGGAAGGGGTTAGGCTTGTAACATCCCAAATTTTGCTTTTACTATATTTATGGAGTTATTTGAATTTTTTAGAATTTTTAGAATTTATTTGGATTTAATTTGAATTGAGCCAATTATTGAATTATTGGGAAAGTTTATATAGAAAAATTGTTGGAAATATTTTATTTAAGTTCCAAATGTGTAACACCCGTGTCCTGTAATTAAGCTTAATGAAGCTAATTAAGTGTTGATTAGTTCCCTGACTTGTTTTCGAATCTTAATTTGGAGTTATTCACTTCCGAATTCCTTTCTGTCATTTCGTTCGGTCGTTTTCCCCAATCGGAGCCCCTTGATTCAATTTCGGATGGAATTTTGATTCGCATAGGTCAGAACATAACCGTAAGTTTTTAAACCTTCATTAGGATCCCCCAAACCTATTCCAAAAGTCCTTAATGTAATTGGTCAAGCGCTGTTGCGAAAACCGCGAAGGACCCAGAGTTCCCAAGCCCTAGGCGGCGATGCATTGGTGTAAGCCCGTACTACGGGCGGCGGCGATGCCGGCAAGCTCGAAGCGATCTTGTCGACCGACCGTCAAGCGCGGCAGCGGAGGCCATGCCGGCCACTGTGCACGCACATCGCCGCCTCCCTCAATTTCCCCTCCTCCCATGTCACCGTGCCCCCCTCAAGAAGCCAGGGGAGGGCCTCCTCTTCCCCCTCCCTCATTCACCTCCTCACCCTCTCCCCCTTGCTCTCCTCCCCCATTTCTTTCCCCTCCTCCCGAGCTCGCCCCTGCCGCCTCCGTTCCGGCCAGCAAGGAGAGGCAAGAGCAAGCCCTTAGGAAGCATCCTCAAGCCCCCAAGAAGCTTTTTGCTCTGTGGATTCAAGGTTTGAGCTCAATCCCTAGGGTAAATCTTAAACCCTAGCTTCATCTCCCTTTCCTCTTTTCTTTTCCCTTTGGTTAAACCCTAGAAAACCTAGTTCTAGTAGTAGATTGTTGATTCTTTGAGTTGCTAGACCTAGGTTAGGGTTAGAAGAATTATTTTGCATGATCGATTCATTCCGGAAACCCTGATCTACCTCTCATTGGATTTATTCGCCCCAAAAGTCGTTCCTCGAATTTTCGGAGACCTTCCTTTGAAACCCTAGCTCCAAACAAGTCGAGATGACGACTCGTTAATATATTCCACGCCTTGAAGGTCGATTCTCGCGGAAGAATCGAGTTTGAACTCGATTCGAGTCCAGAATCGAATTCGGGATTAATTAGGGTTTTCAAGTTGTAGGAGTTCGATCGCCGTGCATCGGAATTATAGTCGGGCTCTCGGTCACGTGGGACCTTATTGATCTATTGGAATCGATACGCGAGTTGCAAATCCGCTGTTTCGGCCGATTTGCGAAAAGATGCATTTTAGGCATTTGGAGCAATTTCGCGTTCCGAAGCCCCAAAATCCTCGAAATCAACGCGTATGGGTCCCTAATGCCGTAGAGACCCCTTTGCCGCGAAGAAAACTGAGTTTTGACACTTTTCGAGTCAAGATCCGTTTTTCTCGTTGTTTTTGAGTCGAGTGTACTTGCTATCCAAAAATTAGAAAAACTAAAACCTAATTCCTCTCTTATTTTTCACTGCCAAGTGGGCCCACCCAGCCGGTCAGACCCACCTGGCAGTGTGGTCTACCCCTCTGCTCTCTTCCAGTGGACTCTTGGGCCCGCACGACAGTCGACTTCTCTCTTGTCCCCCCTATTTTTCTTTTTTTCGCGCACGAGCGTGCTGGCCGCACTCTGGGCAAGCTCAGGTCGCGTTCGCCACGTCTCTGCGCCACCCTGCCCTCCGCCGGTGCCCAAAGCTACGCCACCACACATCTATCACTGCCTGGACCTCCTGCATGCCTCCAAACTCAATCCCATGACCCACTCCCCTCTCCTCCGTGAGATAGCCACGCTACCCACCAAGTGCTTGATGACTTCCCTCTGCCGCACACTACCCTCGGTTTGGAACTTGGCCACCATGCCACAAACTTATGGTCTCCTTGCCATGTCTTAGTGTTGTCTAGTCCCCTACTTCCTCTGCTTCATCAATATCCAACGCATGCCGTCTTTCTCCACTACCACCTCCGATACTTGAGCCACCATGTGCGCATGGTGTGCTCACGAGCCATCTGCCAAAACCGGATCCTTGCCTATTTAACATACGCCTTGCCATCCTGAGCTCGGTACAAGCTCCCTCGACCTAATCTTGTACCATCAGCACTGTTGAGGAACTCCAAACCTGAGCTTTTGTGTTTATTTCCTTATTGCCCTGTTTGATTCGTTATTCTTCATTTTGTTGTTTCTCTTATCGTTTGATCGCGTAGACATGGATAAGTTGAAGTCAGTCGATGATGATGCCAACTACAACCCCAAGAACACAATCAACGAAGAGCAAACAGGCAAGCATCCCCTTTGATCATATTGATCCCATATTTCACACCGTCTTTTTTTTATTTGTCAAACTATTATGCATGCGTGTAATTTCAGTAAAGATTGCTATGTTGTGGGTATTTGGTAGATACACCTGAGATCGGTGGATTTCCTTATTCGCATTTGACATGTGAACCTTGTTAAACCCTAAGATTAGTTTAAACATTGTAATAAATGTTGAATGGGTACTAATGAATAATATCTGCACAAGCTTAGCCATGCAATAGAAATGAAGTTGACAGTTTGAGGACACAACTCGATCAAAATCTCATTTTAGGTTCAATCTTGGTGAAAAATGGTTATTTGGTTGGAAATGGTTATTTTGGTAAAAATATAAAACAAAAGGAAAATGTGTGATTTAGACCGGGCGGATGAGTGGAGATCTCACTTGAGTCACCTTAAGGACTGAACTTGATGCTATCAACTGAGTCAAAATGTGCAACCACATATGCAACCACGTTTAAACCTTGCACTTTGGAAGGCTGAAGCAATATGGACACTCTGGGTAAACGGTGCTATTCTTGGTACTCCCTCGTCAAGGCATCAGGGTCGGAGTATGCCAATACAAAGGCAAATCCCTTGCTACAGGGAGGGCAAGGGCGATGTGTCGTGAGACCATCGTGAGCAAAGTGGGTGCGGCTAGTGACCCCTCTTGTGGTCATAGCAAGGAACGCACATTACCGGGCTGGTGCAAGGGGTAAATCCTAACCTTTTGAAAAGTTTCATCATGGTCCAGCAAAATGGGTATGATGAATACTACGTGGCATGGATGGCATAATTGCTTAAACGTGTCATATGGGTAAAGTGTACAATCTCTGCAGAGAATAAATTTAATCGATTATCCATACTCACGGTCAAGAGCAGCTTGGAAAATACTGTCAAGTATAGACTTTTGGTTTTGTTTTTTGGAAAAGTTTTCTGAAAAGGGGTTGGTGTTGGAAAAATAGGTTGGGAAATGGTTTGGCAAATGGCTTGACGAAATGGATTTGGTACGGTGAATCGGTATGGAAAAATGTTATGTGTAATGGAATGGAAATTGGTTCAGAAAATGGAAAATGGAATGGTGAATTGATTCATTGGTAAGATGAATTGGTGGAAAATAAAATGGTGAATGGATATGGTATTCCTGTCGTATGGAATATAGATGGATGGATAAATAATAACTATGTTATTATTACTTCATTACAATTGCTCTTTTAAATTTCTGAATGGTTTCAAAATTATTATTCTATTGCAAATAAATCCTGCTTCATGCAAATTGTAACTAGTGTAGAAACCTGTTTCATTAACACAGCCTGCATTCTATTGTACTTGCATACACTAAAGTCTTGCGAGTACATACGTGTACGCACCATTTGCTCTAAATTGAAAATGTGATTAGAAGAAGGTGAAGAAGGAGATGAAGACGTCCCTGACAACGAGTTCTACGAACCGGGTCCCGATGACTTTTTGGACAGTTAACTGGGTCTTTACCCACCAGACGGTTGCCTTTGGGTATTGGGAGGCACACCACGACCGTTGTTGTAAATGTTGGTTCTTCCGTTGCTTCTTGCTTTATTGAATTTAGCCGGTCGGCTATGTTGTAAACTTGTAATAATACACAGTTGTAATAAAACTAGTTACTCTTATGTCCATTACAGCTGTGTATGTGAATTGATGCATCGTGTTTGAAAAATATGTGGGTGCTAGGCTACTGATACAGGGAACTAGCACTAGACACATATGTGGGAGGCTCGGATTGATTTCAACCAGTTGGCACATGAACACGAGTAACGTGTGATATGCTGATTGATTGCCCTCAATCCGGGTATGGTTTCATAAATGTGGTAGGAATCCTTCCGGGTTGCATTATATTCCAGTCCAGCTGTAGGGGCTTCGGTCCTAGAATAGTGATTTGAGTCATTACTGTTGCGCTGGGTAGAGAATTAGCGCAACCAGTAAGATTCCTAATCACTTTTCCAAAATCTTACCTAGATTGAGGCCAATCATTCGACACAACACACGCTGCAAGCGGTCGTATTCCAACTAGTGGAATCCAATCCAAGCTTCCCGCATATGTGTCTAGTGCTAGTTCCCTGGATCAGTATCCTAGCACTCACATAAAACTTTCCACAAAGACGCATCATTTCACATACACAAAAGTAATGGATACAATAGTATTGGTTTGATTACAACCGAATAGAACACAAGTTTACCACTCAGCCGATTGTCTGTAATAGCAAAATAAAAAGCAAAACTACAGCAATGGCAGAGGTGTGCGTACCCATACCCAAAGGCAACCGACTGGGGAGAAAGACCTAGATAACCCACCTAAAAAATCATCGGGCTCTGACTCGTAGAACTCATCATCGAGCACGTCTTCTTTTCCTTTTGCGCCTTCTTCAATGCATATTATCAATTTAGAGCAAACGGTGAGTACACGTATGTACTCGCAAGACTTTAGCGTTATCAAGTATAATAGAATGCAGGCTATATCAAGAAAGAGGTTTCTATTGTAATTTCAAATGCATGCAATAAGATTTATTTACAATAGAATAATAACTTCGAAACAACTCAAAATTTGTAAGAGCAATTGTAAAAAAAAGTAGTTATAGCATAATTATACATTTTAATCATCAATCCGAATCCATCTAAATCATAATTCAACCAATAAGATCACCAAGCCCAAGCATTGCTTTGATTTATCTCTTTACCAAACCGATCACATTCCACCCGTTAAAGTTCCAATAACAAATACCATTAAATCCATCATTCCAATTTCTATACCAATTTCCAAATCAAATCCATTTCACAAACCATAATCCAATTCTGATTTTGAACTTCTGACCTGAATCTATAGCTAACCCAAAACTCACTTTTCCAAAATTCTTCTGAAATCAAAACTAAAAGTCTATAATTGATATTATTTTCCAAGCTGCTCTTGACCGTGAGCACAGCTAATCGATTAGATTTATTCTCTACAGAGATTGTACAATTTACCCACGCGACACATTCTAGCAACCATGTCAGCCATGTCACACGACAATGAGCGTACCCGTTTTGCTAGACTGTGACAAAACCTTTCCATTCGTTAGAGTTTAAACCTTGCACCAGCACCGGTGATGCGCGTCCCTTGCTATGGTTGGACTTACAGCTCATCCAGCATAGGACTGTGAGCGCTCGACTCGGCGATGGCCATGGCCCAATCGCACTGATCCAGACACGAACACGTAGTTCTACGATGGTCCACGAAGGCCCATCGTGTCTTTACCCATAGCGAGGCACGCCTCAAAGAGGGAGTACCTAGAACAACACTAGTACCTTCTGTGAAATCATGTGCTGAAAAATTGGCTTAGAATTGAATTTGCAAAATGTGTTTGTTCATGTGTTTTGACAATTTTCCAAGAAACCAGTAAGTTCTGCATGTACGTCAGACCAATTTCTTTGGTCAGTCGTGAACGGCTTTTTGAGGATTGTTTTCGCATGTACGACGGACTGATTTCTTTTAGTGCATCGTGAGCGATGTTCGCCCGAAATGATTTCTTCTTGAAACCGATACTTTCACTTGTACACGGACCGATTTTGTTGGTCCGTCGTGAATGGCTTCTTGAGTGACTTTTTCATGTATGCGCGGACCATATTTTTGGTCCGTCGTGAATGCGTTTTGCTCGATTAGGGTTTTGAGCAAAATTGGAATTGTGTTTGATTTGTTTTTGAGATTATGAAATTTGTGAGAATTTCATGATGCTTGAAGTGGACTTTATGCAATGCTCGTGTGAGTATTTGCATGGATTGATGTGAGTCAAGTCGTGGACTTGTGCTCGGATTCGGTTTGTGGTTTGTTCATGTGCAGGTATTGCTCGAAGGTGAACGTGGTCGATGACGGACCGGAACTAGGTTCATGGAGGAGCTGAGGTTCGGGACTAGGTTCGAGGAGGCGAGGTCTTGGTGGTCAAGGATGTCATGCGGGGCGTTCGGGCTAAGAGAATGGTGCACATGAAGAATGGTTAGTCACGTGAGAATGGCAGGAGGTCATTCGCGTGCAAAGTGTTAGTCACGTGAGTATGGCAGGTGGCCATACGCGTGCAAAGTGTTAGTCACGTGAGTATGGTAGGGTTGCCATACGCGTGCAAGAGTTGTACTCGGTCAGGTTGGGCCAAGTAGAGTTGTGTTGGATACAGATTCCTTCTAGGGAATAGGAATTGTATTCAGAACTCCTTGTGGGTTGGTCCTTTAAATAGGAGGGGTGTCTCCTGTTGAAGGGCATCAATCGAATCAATTGGAGCTGAGCACATTGAGTGCCTCAAGCTCAGTTTTAGGGTTTGTACTCTTTTGATGAGAGTACTTTAGACAAAAGAAATAAAGATCAATTCTTCTAGTTCCTTGTGTGCTACAATATTCTCTTTTGGTTCTTGTTTGCATACTTGTTCTAGTTCTAGATTGGTTTTTGTTATTTGAGTTTCATCTTGATTTGATTCATCAAAAACCTCTCTAGGGTATCGATCTAGTGTTCCTCAAAGTCTTGTTGATAAATCTTTTTTTATTCTTGATCAATCTACAAGTTTCGATTAGATTGATTTTCGTCAAGTTCTGGAACAGCAAGCTTGCGAAGCTTATAACTTTTGATCCGTAAGTCCGATCGAGCTGATTCTTTTTGAGTTAGATTTGTATTGGAATCTAGTTTCTTGTGTCCAAATTTAAGATCGTTCCGACGGTTGGATCTCCAGGAATTCGTGTTTTACCGAACCTTTGTCGTTCTATTTTTGTCGAAAACAAGGCAATTATTTGGTTCTGTTTTGGGGTGAACTTTTAATAGATCAAGAATTTGGTTTTAGCTTCCGCACAATCATTCACCCCCCCTCTGATTGCTATATTCGTATACTTCGATCCTACAAGTGGTATCAGAGCGAGGTCTTTCTAATCTATCTTAACCGGTGATTAGATTAATGGATCGTTATTCGACAAAACCTTGTGTGTTCGATGGTGTTGATTTTCAGTTTTGGAAGGCCAAGATGGAGGCGTTCATCCTAGCACAAGGCTTCACAATTTGGGAGAAGATCTACAAGCCATATGAAGTCCCTGCAAACGACAACGTCAACGACGCCAATCGCGCACATGTTGAAGCAAACAGCAAGGCACGCAACTTGATCATCCAAGGATTGAGAAGGAGTGACTTCGACCGCGTGGTTCATCTTCGATCCGCATATGAGGTATGGAAATCTCTTTGTGATTACCATGAGGGTTCTAATACTATCAAAGAGGTTCGTCAGGATCTTTACAAAAAAGAATACATGCGATTTGAGATGAAACCAGGTGAGTCGTTAGATGATTTCTTTGCACGCTTTAATATGACTCTTAGCAATTTGCGTGCTGTTGGAGTTAGCTTTGATGATGCTGCTAATGCTAGACAATTGCTTGGTGCATTAGACATGTCAATTTGGGAGATGAAAGTTACATCCATTAGAGAATCTACTGTCATGAGTACACTTACTTTAGATGTTCTTTATTCTAAGTTGAAAACTCATGAATGAGATGTTTTTGCTAGAAAGAATGATTATAAATCAATTGCTTTGACATCTCAATCGAGCATATCTCATAATGGTGCTGCTTCAAGTTTTACTCTATCTTTCTTGTCTTCATTAACCGATGAACAGATTGAGCAATTCCCAGAAGAAGACTTATCACTACTCTATTCTCGCTTTAACAAAGCCTTGCAAAATGTGAGAAAGAGAAAGAGAGGTGGTGGTGATCCTCCAAGATGCTATGAGTGTGGTGATCTCGACCATATTCGTCCAAATTGTCCTAAACTTGCAGGTAAAGCATCAAGGGAGGAGAAGGACAACGACAGAAGAAAAGAGAAGAAGAAGTTCTCTCCAAGTGATAGAAAGAAGAAGAACTTCATCAACCGCAAAGTTGTCCATCGAGTTCTTTCCGCTCTTGAACAAGTCAATTTGAGCGATGTGGATTCGGAGAGCAGCGAGGATGATGCAACTCCAAGCAAGCATGAGTTGACGGGGTTGTGTCTCATGGCCAAAAGCAGCGACAGCTTCACCGACGACGATCATGACAGCGACTTCAATGAGGTAGATCCTTCTTACGATGAATTAGCTATTGCTGTTGCTCGTCTTGGTAAATTGCTTGATAAACGTTATAAGAAAATTAAGAAACATGATTTTGTTGTGGAGTCATTGAATGCTGAAATTTCTAGACTTAAAACCTTGATTCCTGATGACGATGCTTGCAAATCATGTGACTTAATTTACAATGAGCTTACGTTGCTTAGGAAAGAACATGTTTCCTTGTTAGAGCAAATCAATGCTGAAAATGAGAAAAATGAGAAACTTGTTAAACATACTAGTTGTTCTACCATTGATTTGCATGATACAACTCCATGTTCTAAATGCTCCATACTAGAATTGAAGTTGCATGATGCAAATGCTAGGGTTTCTCAAATAACTGATAATCTGCTCACACATGAGGTTCTTTCATGCTCAACTTGTCGTAAGCAAAAAGGAAAAGTGAATGTTCCTTGCAATAATTGTTTAACTCTTTCTCGAAAAGTTGATTACTTGGAAAAATCATTAGAACGTTTCACTAAAGGAAAGAAGAACCTAAACATGATTTTGGATCAATCAAAAGTCAGCACTCATAACAAAGGTTTAGGTTTTGATTCTTATGCTCATCATAAATCACATGCTCCCACTGTTGTTAAATCACTTGAAGGAGGAAAATTTGAAATTGTCAATGAGCCTAAGAAAATTGTCTTTAAGTCTCTTTGGAGTGTTATCTTCTACTATGATGAATGCAAATGATGCTTCTACTTCTAAAGCCAAACATCCTGTTAAGTACACTTGCACTCATTGTGGTAGAGATGGACATTTAGTAGATTTTTGCTTTAGACTAGCCAAACAACAAAAGAAAGAAAGAACTAAGGCTAGGTCTAATTTCAGACAGGCACGCTTTGTTTCTCATTATGTGCCTAGGGTGATGCAAACACCTTTTGTTGGTAAGAACACGGGAAAAGACAAATCTATCTTTGTGCATAAGAATGCTCGTGTTGTGCCCCTCTTGTTGTGCGTCGTGTGTCTCGATCTTTGGATTCCTAAACATCTTATTTCTAACCCGATGCGAGACCTCGACACTTTCTGCTTCTATGTAGGCTTCTCACGCGAGGAAGGAGAACATATGGCTAGTGGATTCCGGATGCTCACGCCACATGTCCGATGATAAGAATTGGTTCTCCTCCTTCACTCGTGCATCTCGTGCTAAAAGTGTTATTTTTCAAGATGCTTCTTCCACCTCTGTTTTCGCAAAAGGCACTAGTCCAAATGTTGCAAGTACAGGTGCATATGTTCAGGGGGAGAGTGTCTTTGTTCATAAAAGATGATGATAATGCTGTTGAGGATGAGATAATTGGAGGTTTACATGAGAGACTCTTCCCACGTGCTTGTGTGTGCTTGTTTTCAAGCTTCCCACGTGCTTCACATTGACAAGCGTTCAAGTGAACTTTCAAGTATCTCCATGGTACTCAAGATTTTGGCATTTGGCTTTCTACTTCCTTATACATTAGTTTAAGAGCTTATTCTGATGTTGACTTTGGAGGATGTTGAATTGATTTGGTTCGTGCTACCTCTTGAGTAATCCCCTTTCTTGAGCATATTGATATTGGATTTCACTTTCTTAGAGATCATGTTGAAAAAGAAAATATTGTGCTTCACCATGTGGATACTGAACATCAATTGGCAGACATTTTCACAAAACCTTTGTCTTCTTCTCGTTTTGCTTTTATTCGGGGAGAACTTGGGATTGTTCATCCAATGGGTTTGTTTTGAGGGGGAGTTTCTTTGCCAAGTTCTTTCACTTGATGAGCTCACTTTATCATATTTCTTTATATGTTATGTAATTGAGCTAATATATGATAATCTAATTGTCTCACTTGAACTAAAAATGACATTGTGGAATTCCCTGGACTGATTGCCTATAGCTAAATACTCTGTGATATCTTACTCTTCTAGGCTTGTTATTGAATCTTCTTGACAAATTTGGGCTATGAAGCAAGTGTGTTTTCAGCTTTACTCTTTCAAAAGACCTTTTAATCTCCTTGCATGTTTACAATCAAAAAATAAAGGAAAAGGGAATCAGTTAAAAAAAAGGGTTGTTAAAAGCAAAAACCTCAAGTTATGTGCTTCAGGATGCTTTCCCTAAAAGATAAGATGTATGCTTCAAGCATGCCATTCCCTCAAAAGACAAGATGTATGCTTCAAGCATGCCACTCCAAGGAAATAAAAGAAGTATGCTTCAAGCATGCCACATGCAGTTTACTGTTTAAAGATTAAATTGGTCCACTAGATTGGAGTTGAAACTACTTGCTCGACCTGATTTGTTATTTGCTTCAACTTTGAGCCTTTGTTTTTCTACTAAAGGTTTTGCTTAGTACTTGGCTATAGTTGACTGAATTGTGGTTGAGATGCATGTCATTCCCTAACTTGCTAAAATCACATCAAGATCATGTATTTTGCATGTTATGTGATATTTAAGGTTATATGATCGAATGAGCTCATCTTTTCCTATCTTGACACTCCCTTGTTTCTCCTTGTGAAATCTTTGCTATAGGAAAAATTTTGAACCTGTTCTCTCTTTTGTACTCTTGATGAATCCATTATCAAAGGGGGAGAAATTTGGGAATCGTTGAAAAGTTTAAGGAAAAGGGGGAGAAGAAAAAGGGGGAGTTGTTTTTGGAAATTTGAGAATTTTGGGAGAAGTTTGGAGAATTTTGAAATTTTTGGGCACATTGCACATTCACACACATTTTCCTTCTCAGGGGGAGATTTTGTTTTGCATTTTGGTCAAAAAGGGAATTCTGTGTTTTCTCTTTTTGGTCCTTGATCCTTTGGATTTCAAAATCTTTTGTAAAGTGAATGCCAAATGTTCAATTCTAAGTGGTGTTGCCAATGTTTTCATCAAGGGGGAGATTGTGAAATCATGTGCTGAAAAATTGGCTCAGAATTGAATTTGCAAAATGTGTTTGTTCATGTGTTTTGACAATTTTCCAAGAAACCAGTAAGTTTTGCATGTACGTCAGACCAATTTCTTTGGTCAGTCGTGAACGGCTTTTTGAGGATTATTTTCGCATGTACGACGGACTGATTTCTTTTAGTGCATCGTGAGCGATGTTCGCCGGAATGATTTCTTCTTGAAACCAATACTTTCACTTGTACACCGGACCGATATTGTTGGTCCGTCGTGAATGGCTTCTTGAGTGACTTTTTCATGTGTACGCCGGACCATATTTTTTGGTCCGTCGTGAATGCGTTTTTGCTCGATTAGGGTTTTGAGCAAAATTGGAATTGTGTTTGATTTGTTTTTGAGATTATGAAATTTGTGAGAATTTCATGATGCTTGAAGTGGACTTTATGCAATGCTCGTGTGAGTATTTGCATGGATTGATGTGAGTCAAGTCGTGGACTTGTGCTCGGATTCGTTTTGTGGTTTGTTCATGTGCAGGTATTGCTCGAAGGTGAACGTGGTCGATGACGGGACCGGAACTAGGTTCATGGAGGAGCTGAGGTTCGGGACTAGGTTCAGGGAGGAACTGAGGTCTTGGTGGTCAAGGATGTCATGCGGGACGTTCGGGCTAAGAGAATGGTGCACATGAAGAATGGTTAGTCACGTGAGAATGGCAGGAGGTCATTCGCGTGCAAAGTGTTAGTCACGTGAGTATGGCAGGTGGCCATACGCGTGCAAAGTGTTAGTCACGTGAGTATGGTAGGGTTGCCATACGCGTGCAAGAGTTGTACTCGGTCAGGTTGGGCCAAGTAGAGTTGTGTTGGATACAGATTCCTTCTAGGGAATAGGAATTGTATTCAGAACTCCTTGTGGGGTGGTCCTTTAAATAGGAGGGGTGTCTCCTGTTGAAGGGCATCAATCGAATCAATTGGAGCTGAGCGCATTGAGAGCCTCAAGCTCAGTTTTAGGGTTTGTACTCTTTTGATGAGAGTACTTTAGACAAAAGAAATAAAGATCAATTCTTCTAGTTCCTTGTGTGCTACAATATTCTCTTTTGGTTCTTGTTTGCATACTTGTTCTAGTTCTAGATTGGCTTTTGTTCTTTGAGTTTCATCTTGATTTGATTCATCAAAAACCTCTCTAGGGTATCGATCTAGTGTTCCTCAAAGTCTTGTTGATAAATCTTTTGTTATTCTTGATCAATCTACAAGTTTCGATTAGATTGATTTTCGTCAAGTTCTGGAACAGCAAGCTTGCGAAGCTTATAACTTTTGATCCGTAAGTCCGATCGAGTTGATTCTTTTTGAGTTAGATTCGTATTGGAATCTAGTTTCTTGTGTCCAAATTTGAGATCGTTCCGACGGTTGGATCTCCAGGAATTCGCGTTTTACCGAATCTCTGTCATTCTGTTTTTGTCGAAAACAAGGCAATTATTTGGTTCTGTTTTGGGGTGAACTTTTAATAGATCAAGAATTTGGTTTTAGCTTCCGCACAATCATTCACCCCCCCTCTGATTGCTATATTCGTATACTTCGATCCTACACCTTCGTCGTCCGTCCAATTGCTCTGGCCTACCAAAATGAAGGCTAATTTCTAGGAGTGAAAACAGGACAGGAAATATTCGCCCGATCCGATCTCGAATCCGCTTAAAACCCGATCTGTATCCCGAATATAGCTATCCAGTTGGATCCGGATATTTTATCCGGATACGAATCCAGATCCGGAGTCTTTAGTATCCGGCGGATACAGTATCGGATCCGGATATTCAGATATTTCCTATTCGGATATTCAAATATTTCCTATTCGGATATTCAAATATTTCCTATTCGGATATTCGGATCAGATAACTGGATATTTCCTATTCGGATGTCAGCAACATCCAACCCATTTCGTTATATTTTTTTTTCAATATTAGCCATTTTTATTAGCAATTAGATGGTTCTATTGATCCTAAAGTAGCATATTCTTTCTATGATTCTATTAGGTTTGATTGATACATAACTTACTGCTATAGTTATGTACTCATACGGTTTAATTCAACATATATTACTTTATATACGCGTGCATTATCCGTATATCTTTATCTATTTTCGACCCGAATCCATCACATATCCATCTCGTATCCGTATCCCGAATAACTTGGATTTGTATCCGTATCCGGCTAGCCCGTATCTGATTCCGAATCCGAAAAAATATGGGTTAGGATACGGGAAGAGCAACATATGCGTGTATCCGACCCGTTTTCATCCCTACTAAATTCCAACTATTGTACTAGGTTAAGGCTATCCCATACTAGCACATGTGGTTGCACGTTTAACTCAGTTGATAGTATCAAGTTCGGTCCTTAGGGGGTCACAGGCGAGACCTTCAAACATCCTCCCAGTCTAAAACACGCTTTTACCCTTTTTATTTTCCATTTTTACCAACATAACCGCTTTTAGCCAAACCACCATTTTCCAAATCATGTTTATAGTCCAAAATGAGATTTTGATCAGGTGTTCCACCCATCTGACAATTTCATTCCTACTGCTTGACTAAGCATATGCAAATACTATTCGATTATACCCGTTCGACACTTATAACAATGTCTAACCCCAACCTAGCATTTAACAAGGTTCTCATGACAATTATGATTGAGATAATCCACCGATCTTGGGTTTATCTACCAATTCTCACAATTTAGAAACTTTACAGAATATACATGCATGCATAGTAGTTTCGATAAATCAGAAATAAACTTTGCAAATATGGGATCAATATGATCAAAGGAGGTGGTTGCCTGTTTGCTCTTTATTGATTATGCCTTCGGGGACGTAGTCGGATTTCTCAACAACAACCTCCGATGTTGTCAAGGCCCCGAATTTGAGCTCGACTCACGCGGCTAGCACTAACGCAAATAAATCGTTAGCTGCACTCGAGGTCAATCTCTAACTTCCGAACATATTCTAAACTGTCCCTTAGGAGTAACCCTAGCTTAACAAGAAGTTTAGAGCTAGAAAATTTTAGATGGCAAATGTGAGTTTCATCAAAGTTGAGAGCTTCATAGTTGGAGATCTATAATGATCTAGAATGTACGTGTTGGTTGGTTGAAAACTAAGAACTTTCCTCTATCCAATGGTCAAGTTCACTTGCCAATCCAACATCCAATGCTAATTTAAAACGTAGCGTCAAAATTGAATCCATGTGCTGAAATGTTGGGGACTTAACCATGGCATCTAGTATCCTTGTGTGGGTGCTTGTATGTTGGCTAGTGGGCACAAAATAGCAGCCACCAAACCCACAAAATAGCAGCCACCAAACCCACAAAACAGCAAACACCAACTCTACAAAAAAAAAAAAAAACAACAAACACCACACTTCTCCCAACCAGCCCCAAAACTGAATGTCCACCCTTTTTCCCCAAACCAAAGCTCACCTAGGAGACTCCTCCCACCCCAGCTCCTCCTAGAACGCCCCCTGCACCTCTTGGCCGAGCTCCCTTGGGGGAGAGCCCTCTCCATTGCAGCTCCTCTTGGTGGCGCCCTCCACTCCCTCCTCCTCAAGCCAAGCTCCTCTCCTCTTCCATCCCCATGGCTCCTCCTTGAAGGAGGCTAAGGTGAGCCCTTCCATGGTTTATAATTATAGTTTATTAGGTTTGGGGAGTAGATCTTGCAGGTTTGGGACCCTAGGGTTGGAGATTTTGGGGAAAAGATTCAGAGCTAGGGTTTGAGGTATTTCTGAATTTTCGAGCTGCAAACAGAGCTCCGGTTTTCAGTGTTTTTGGGCAAGTTAGAGGCTTCATCTCCCTAGCTGCCTGTTGCAGAAGTTGTAGCTGGGTCTCTTACGATCGTTTAAAGTACAAGAAGTCGAAATTTAGCTAAGCCAATCAAAAGATATACCCGTTTTACCGCTGATTGTCCGGATTGGGAGCAGTTTGACAGAACTGCTGGTTTGCTTAGTTTTGGATGGGCTAAACTAAGGGTTGTTCAATTAGTGGTTGTGGGAATCATAATTAAGGTTCCTATGCTCAATCAGAAACTGGTAGAACTCAATTTGGTGGAGGGATTAAAAAGTTATACTCTTTTGAATAGCTAGCCGTTCTGAAATTCAGAATAAGGCACTGAAAATGTTGCTCTCTGTTCCTGGCCGAACTGGGAGTTGTGCATGCAATGGATGGGAATTTGGCCAAATCTAAGTTGAATATATGCCTCTTAAGTTTCATTAGAAATTGGAATCACTCAATTTTATCATACCTTGTAGAAGTTATGGTCATTTTGGTGAGATCTGTCCAGATTTGTGCATTTTGTACAGAGTACTGTTCTTTTCTGAATTTGGGCAAGTTAAAGCATTGGATGGTAAATTGGGGGTAGATGTATGTGTAGGCATTGTTCTTATGTTCAATTACAAACTGGAATCGCTCAAATTGGTTGAGTAGATAAATATATATGCTCATTTGAATTGCTTGTTGTTATGAAAAATTCAGATTTGGGTTCAAAACCAAAGTGTGCTTGCTATATTCAGATTTTAGAATGTGCTACAAAGGTTATGATTTTTGTTGGAATAGTGTAGAGCATTTTCAAATGTTACTTGGCTATTAATTTGGAGTGTTAACCTTTGAACTTTCATTTTTGTTTGATGAATGCCTGCATTTTTGGAGCATCATGTGTTCTTAATTGTCGTTTCCATTTCATAAGCATGGCATGCATCTCATTTCGCATACATTGTGATCGTGTAGAGAACGAAACTGCGGTGATTGACATGGCCGTGGCCGAGGGGGAACACGAGGAGCAAACTATGATTGAAAATCCAGCAGAAGCTCAAGGCAAGCACCTAAGCATATTCAACCTTATATGTAATTTTATTTTAGTGAATCAATTTCTTATTGGATGATTAAGTCATGCATTAGGAGTTGAATTGTGGGAATGGTATTAGAACCAAAGTGCTGCACATACACTCTTTGACATTTGTTGAACACCTCCTTTGGAGCTAGATTATGGGTATTATATTGTGTCCATGCTTAGTTTTGCTTAGTTGTTAGGCATGGGCCAAGTGGTGGAGGGTTCCATCACTTGAGATTATTTACTTCACAAATATTGGGCTGCAATGGATATGATTATGTTCTGGAATGTTGAATTTGAGACCGGGAGAGAGAGTTGGATCACTTGGGTGTGGAGACTCAAGTGTGGTAGTCTAGCCTGTGTCGGTTAAGGATTGATCCGTTGTTTGCCATGTTGATCGAGCATACCTTGTTGATCGCATGCTCGATATAACGGTACGGTAAGCTATTCTTTCGTCGCATACTGTTTCGGTGGGTCATGCCCTCATGCGGTTGGACGTGGTTGAGGGCGAGGCTTAGGCCGACCCTCGAGGGCCAAGCGAGGCTTGGGCTGCTCGAGGGGGTGCTAGGTGCTCGAATCGCATGAAGATGGCCCAACGAATATGTATGGATGGGAGGAGGGTTGACATGAGGTTCCCTTGTGGCACATGTCATGCGATTGATGATCCCCTGCAAAGTTGAGAAAGCGATTCGAATTGTCGCGCTCTCGGATATGAGCACGCTTGTATCATCCGACATTTCAACGTAGTAACAACTTAAACTTGAAGCTAGTTGGTATATTGATGATTGTCATTATTCATGAATATATTACTTGCTATCCTTTAATTGTTTAATTTCATATTTCACTCTAGTAATAGGTGCTGTCCATAAATGCTATAAAACTTGTGAAAGGAGTAGTGGAATGTAATTATGCAACAAAGTTAAGCTTTTTCGCACTTTTTACCTTAAGCTTGTTCCTTGCTACATCCAATGCATATTCTTTCGACTCGGTCATATATGGACCACGGGTAAGTCTTGCGAGTACCTTTTGTATTCATGTTTCTGCTTTGTGGTTTTCAGGTGAGGATCTGGATGGATGCGAGTTCTGTCCTTACTGCCTCTCGGTGTCCGGGCGGGACACCGAATAGAGGCTGAGCTCGACGATACAAACGCCCGGAAGTGTTTAGGGGCAGGACACTTCCGGAGATGTCATACTTTTGGTTTAATATGGTGGTTGTGCGTTCATTTTGTTGTATAGTTAGCCTTAAAAACTATGTCATGTCTAGGCTTTAATACTTGGTTATTTTGTTGTTGAACCTTGATGTATTATGTTGTTCATCTCATGCTTTGTATGTTGCTTCTATCCATGTCGAGTATCATGCCTTGTTAATTGTTCTTCTGTCTGCTGAGTGGATGTCCTCACTTCTAGAGACATCATGCCGAATTTTTGTAGAAATCCTGAGTTTAGGTAGGATCTCCTCAAAATAGTTTGTTTTGCAAGTTAGAATCTGTTGTAGCAAGTTCTTGCCGTGTTTGGTTGTCGGTTTTGTCTTTGTGCTTTGGTTTTTAGTCGTTTTGTTGTGCTTCTGTGGTTGCGTTTCTGGTCGTAAAGTTTTGGGTTCGTTGCCCCCTTTATGCAAATTGAGTTGATATGGCAATGGAAACCGGTATGCGGGGATCCTGGGCGAGCTTCGGGTCACATACCGGGGGAATACCGGGATTGTTGTCGAGTTATTCGAAGGATCTCACGGTTGTCTCATTTGGGCTTAGGTGCTAGCATTGCGAGCGCCATCGGCGATCCGTTGCTAGCATCCAAATCCGATAACGACGACCGAGCATTCAAATAACCTGAGGACGGTCTGGGCGGCTCCTCATAAATGCGTTTATGTCTACACGATCGAACGACAAAAGAAATGATAAAACGAATCAAAATAGGCGAAGGAAATCAAAATAAAAGGCAAAAGGAAACTCACTCGAAAAGAAGTAAGCAACTAGTGTTTGAATCGCCTACACGACATCTAGGAGCTAGGTCTATGGGTCCAAGGGCCTAACTAAATAAAACCAAGAAATTACGAACAAACAGAATAAACGAGGCTAAAGTCCCACTAGAACTCTGGCAGTATCGGCATGCAAACAGAGATACTACCGGCCTCTCTGGCAGTACCGACCTATAACAGCGGTACTGCCGACCTCCGGTAGTACTAGGCCTTAGGTTCGGTAGTGCCAACGGCCGAGGACCAAAACGGGTACTCTTTGGAAAAAAAAAGGTCCCAGAGTACTGAGGGCGGTAGATCCGGCCACTCCCTGTAGTACCAGCCTACAGAGGGTGGTAGTGCCGACCTACAGAGGGCGGTAGTGCCGGCCTATGTAAAAATTAGGGTTTGCAAAATTGGAATTTTACGCAAACAGACTTGAAACTTTGAGACGATTGTATGGTTAGGTTCCTAAAGACGCTAGGGACCCATCCACGCAAGTCTCACCAAGTTTCGAGTTCGTTTAACCTAATTTCCACCTTTCGAACTCGATAATCCTAATTAACACCAAATTTCAATTTTCAATGCGAATCGAGTTCAAACTCAATTCTTTTTGCGAGAATTGAACTTCAGCGGCATCGAATATATTCACGAGTCATTCCCTTTACTCTTGGAGCTAGGTTTATGAAGGATAACTCTAAGACTTAAGAAATTGACCTTTTTGGACGAATAAATCTAACAAAAGCTAATTAGGGTTTTCGAGTCGATTCTTTCCGCAAGAGGGGAACCTCTACGACATTAAGAACTAATTAATATGAGTCATTCTTGTGATTTTTGGAACCTCCGAATTTGGAGTAACTCTAATAAGCACAAAAATACACTTTTTGCAAATCGATTTGGAAGCAAAAAGGATTTGCAACAACCTATTAATTCTTTTTGCATGATAGGATTCCACAATACTTAACTCAAGTCTAAGAACCTTTCTAACATAACAAGACTTTTCTAACGCGAGATTTACACGAAGAACTAGAACGAAAGAATTAAGAACTTGTGGATTCGAGCTCAAAAACCTAATGGATCGACTAGGGAGTTAATACCTCAGATTAGAGGGTAGCTAGGGTTACGATGACACGTTCCACACTTCAAGCTACAATTTCTAGGGCTAGAATCAAAAGAAAGAAGAGAGGGGAAAAGAAGAAAAACTAGTGTTTGAGCTCAAAACCTCGTGGATCGAACTTGGAGTTGAATCCACCGGTCTTGAGGCTTCTCTAGGGCTTGAGGAAGCTGCTCCACCCCTTGTAGCTTGATCTCCTTTTGCTCCTTGAGCTTAAAACCGCCGGAGAAGAGGGGAAAAGAGAGAGCTCGGGTGAGAGGGAGAGGAAACAAGAGAAAGAGGGAGCTAGAGAGAGAGAGAGGGCATGATGGAGAGAGAGGGGAGCCAGCGGGGGTAAAGGAGGAGGGGAGAAGGCTCTGGACGCCGGCGATGTGGTGTCGGTCAGCCCGGGCAACAGCGAACGCCCCATGTCCCCTGCCCTGACCTCTTGGCCGGCAGTACCGCCCCTAGGGGGTAGCAGTGCCGTCCGACTGGCAGTACCGGCCCTAGGCTTGCGGTACTGCTCCTCCTGTAGCAAAACTCTGAATTTCATCATGATTTTGCTATGAAGCTTGGTGAAAGTGCATCTAGGCCCCTCAATTTATTTTGGTGATTAATGATGACACAATTAAAGAGATCTAATGTTTTAACTAAGATTAATGCAGATATCGAGAACATATCAAGCTTGGAATGAGATTGGACGCCCCTACGTACATTAAAATTTAAAAAGACGGCATCAAGACAAGAATTGTAATTTCCATTTTATTTGAGTCTTAAGGATAGCCGTACTATTAAGAGGATACGACGGAAAATCGCTTCTAGGATGTGCATGTGCTCAAAGTCAAGTCTTGCATTTAAACTAGCACTCAAATACCTGCATTTCCCTAAAGCAGCTTTTTCCAAC